>JAKSZU010000008.1:65188526-65786026 GCA_026018925.1 Tupaia tana
AAGGTTGGGAGTAATTAGTGTTTCCATCTGTTAGAATGAAAAGACCTAATAGATGAGGCATTGAATAGAATCCTTAGAAGGATATTACCTCAATAGTAGAGCCAAACTGACCACAGATTAAAACCTGTTACAAATGTGCTTTAAAAGCAAGCCAAAATAATCAAATACTTCCAAGTAACTTAACTGCACATTAGAAGAGAGCACAATAACATTTAAAGTTATATATAAAAATATAGCACAGTAAAATATGAAATTCCCAATGTGTGGCATTTATTAAAAAATTAGCAAGACTTAAAAAAGCGGAAAACTATGAGCCATAACTAGAAACAACTCCGTCAATATAAAAAGGTGGAAGACATGAGCTTGATGAAAAATGTATTGAAACATCATAAGCAAAATTAAATTTCTAGAGTTGAAAAATATAACAACTAAGATGAAGAATGCACTGCATTAGATAAACAGAAAATTAAACACTGAAAAGAGTAACATATTGAGAACATAGCAGCCAAAACTATCCAAATAAAACACAAAAGGGCAGGAGGGAATAGAGGAAAATGCAGAAACTATGAAGTTGCAGGGCAGTTTCAGGTAATCTGCAGTATATTCAAAAATCTCAAGAAACCGAAGAAATGAGATTAAGGCGAACACATTAAGGAACTTGATAATTCAAATATTGCAATACAGTAAAAAACAGACTATAAAAAGCAGCTAGATAAAAAGGACTACCACTTACAGAGGACCAAAGAAGATAGCAAACACCTTTCAGAAATAATGTTAGCTTAACAAAAATGGGGCAAAATCTTTAAAATACACACAGCTTGGTATCTGTTGGGCATAATCAAAAATTCCATATCCCCAAAAATATCTACCAGAAATTAAGGTAAAATGAAGACTTCCTCAGATATACAGATATATCGAGCTTATAGAATTCATCACCAATAGATGATTTTCTCCAGAAATATTAAAGAAGGTCTCTAGGCAGAAAGAAAACAAAATTAGATAGAAAATTAGTTTCCTCACGAAAGAGTAAAGAGTACCCGAAGTAGCAATTGTATGGCTAAATATAGAATAAATTTAAAATATAATGTCAAACGGAAAATAAAGCAAAGATAATAGTACGTACAAAATTAATTTGTAGGATGGGTCAGCCCAAGGCCTGGTGGTTGGGGCAGCTGGAACCCAAATGCCCAACTATGTGGTTGCACTTCTATACCTGGAGGCTTGAGAGACATGCCAGGGATATGTACATGCAGGCCCAAGGTCCCAACAGGATAGAGAGGTGGAAGAGAAGGGATTTCAGTGTGACCTTGTCCCAAGGGGGGTGCTTTCTCTCTTTCCCTCTTTCTATGTCTCCCTGCTTTTCTCTGGAAGGTACTTACACTCTAGCTGTCAGAAAAGAAAAAAAAAAAGAATTAATGTGCATGGAAACACGACACAAAAGCTGGCATGGGAAAAGTAGACATATACTTATTATAATGTTCCTATATATGATTTGTAAGTACAGTGTTTGATACAACAAACTTAGTGAAAAACCAATTTACATTTCAAACAGAATTCACTAATTGAAATTCATGTTTTTTTTGTTTGTTTGGTTGGGCTTTTTTTTTTTGGAGAGGTTTTTTTCACTATAGGGTGCGTGCGCTCGCCAGAGACAGAGAGATAGAAAGCGAGAAGTCACCCCCCCCCCCAGTGGGGATGGCCACGCCACAATCCCTTCTCCTCCATTCTCCTCTAGGGATCTTGGGCATGCACGCACATGCGCCCGGCGTGAGTTTAAGCCACTGGGTCTGGGAATCAAACTGTGGTCAACTACATGGGAGTTCAGTGACATAGCCATTACGCTAACTGCTGGTCCCTGAAATTCATGTTTTTGATGTTGGGACAAAATCCCTAACATATATTAGGTCAATAGGAACATCATGATGTATTTTTCTGTTTTTCTATGCCAAATGTGTCATGACTTTCCTGACGATCCACTAATTTTGCAGGTCCATAACAATCTTGTGTAAATCATACGTTTTTTTACATTTTATTTTTTTGTAGGAGAGGTTTTGCTATAAGGCATGTGTGTTCACTGGAGAGACAGAAAGTGAGAGATTTCCTGGGTGGATGGCAACACCACAATCCTTTCTACTCTATTCTCCTCTCAGAATCTTGGGCATGCGTGCACACACAACTGGCACGAGTTTTAAGCTAGTAGATCTAGGACTACATGGGAATCCAGTGACTTAACCATTATGCCATCTGCTGGTTCCTACATTTTCATTTTTTTAAGATGACTAAATATGCGTGGGAGGCCCACACCTTCTTCCAGGAGTCTATGCTGATGAAAAACTACCAGATTCCCAGCTCATGCCCTTCACTTCCCTCCCCAAATTCAGAGGAAGTATCAGTAAGCTATTTGTTGTTATATAAATATATCTAATAATGTTTTAAATTTCATTTTTTAAATTTATCACCAATACAAAAAATATAATGAGAGCAAATCTGGAAGATAAGACTGGGTTTTTTTGTATAATTTCCCCAAGTTTACATTTTCCCATGGGTAATGATGTCTTCCTATGAGCTATTATAAAAAATGTTCATCCAACTTCCATAATAACACTTTTTTCATTATTATCCTTCATCCTAATAGAAATCTACTTACTATATGAATATTAGTACTTGATAAAGACCATGTGCAAGCTAGAAGTTACAGATTTAACCTCAGTATTTTGGATCTGAATAGCCAGTTTTTGAAATAACAAATCAAATAAAACTTGATTATATTTTAACACAGGGAGATGAAAGAAATGTAAAGTTCAAGTGTAAAGTCTCAGGAGGAGAGGAAAAATTGTATTTCCAGCCTGAAAAATTGGTGAATGAATGAATTAAGGGGATACTGAGTCTAGCATAAAAATGTATTTGTCTACTACTTCTAGCCACAATTTTCTAAATATTTTAAAAATGGGAAGAAATTATTTTTCTCAAGTTAGAATTGAATAAGGTTCATTGAATATATTTTGCTAAACAACCAAGATCTGAGTGACAAACATTTCCAGGCTCTGACAATGAACTGACAAGTGAAACAAAATAAACAAGTCTCTAAGAGATAAACAACAGATAACAGTTTTCTCAATCTTGACAATCTATGCAGTCAAATTACTCAGTTTAACTCGAGATATGTCAATGTTATTCTGTTGCTTTTCTTAGATATTTAAAGATAAAATCATATGACTAGATCACATTTAAATATGTCCTCTTTGTATTAGAGGGAAAATGTTTTGGAATAAACAGTTTTTCACAGCATTTCATTGAACTCCATAGGTTCAGGTGTGACAATAAAATTGAGAAACACTAGAGAGGGTTGAGTTTTTAACCTTGGGCAGCAGTCCTGTTTTCTTAGCTTTCAATTTGGAGTTTTGTTAACATGAAACCTAATAGCATTTCTTTCTGGTATATGAACCCCTAAGAGATATTACGATGAATTGGTTAAAATAATAAATAATAAATACTTTGAAGTTACAAGTGCTGGGTTTTATCCCTGAATTTTTTGTTTATGAAGTTCTATTGTTTTGGATAGGGAAATTTCCTAGAAGTTTCTACTGGGGAAAGTGAGAAGAGTACATAGTAGATATTGGAGTTTTAGTTTGTTATTCTGGTAGCAGAGTTAAGCTTCAGGAGATTGTAAAATGGAGGGCAGAGATGACTGATGATAGTTGTGACAAGTGTTGTTTGGATGGCTATAGTTTAGTCAAGTTTACTTCAAAGTGGAGTTCAAGAGACAAAAAGTGAACTAGTTGTTCTAAAACTAAACTCCTTGGTCTCTGTGAATCCTTGAAAGATTTTCAAGGGTTTTCATGGTTCAAATGAAATTACAGTTATTTTAAAGTAATAATAATAAGATATTCTTTTCTTTTTTCTAGTGTGCTAATTTTTGCATTCCTTGTGCAAAAGTAACTGAGTAAAATTGGCAGCTACTTAGCACAAATCAAAACACTTCCACCAATGTCTACTAATAGTTATTATATTTTAAAATGCCACCCACTCACAGGAAAAAAGTTTCTCTAAGAATATTTCGATAAAATGGTAAAATAATAAGCTTTCTTATATTAACATATTCTTAAGTTAACACAGTCTTTCATTTCTGTGACAGAAAGGAATATAGAGAAAAAATTCTTCTGGTGTATAGTGAAGTAAAATTATTATCTTGAGGAGAAAAAAAAACACTGTGATTGTTTAATTTACCAGTTTAACTAGTTAACATATTTAATGGAATGCTACTTTCCCTTCAAAGAACCAACAAACTGTGTTACTGAGAATTGGGCATGTGGAAGACATTCACAAAAATGCTTGAAATGAAGCTGTCAATTCAAGAAGAATGGCAAAATTAGAACTTTCACACAAAATAACTGTTTTGGAAAACATCTCCAGCCCACAGACCAAATTTCGTTCAATTTCTTTTTTTTTTTTTTTTTTTTTTTTTAGATTTATTTTTGCTATAGGGCACGTGTGCTCACCCAAAAGACAGTGACAGAGAGACGGAAAGCGAGAAATCACCCCAAAGGGGAGATGGGCACGCCACAATCCCTTCTCCTCCGTTCTCCTCTGGGGATCTTGGTCACATAGGCAAACGTGCCTGGCGTGAGTTTAAGTCACCAGGTCCGGGGCTCGAACTGTGGTCGACTACATGGGAGTTCAGCGACAAAGTCTTTACGCTAACTGCTCATCCCTTATTCAATCATAAAAACTGTTTTTGATGAGAAGAGTGGTGATATTTGTAAATGTGATTGTTTTTGATAGTGCCTCACACAATGAACCAATATTTGGAGAACTACAATGCCATTAATTTTACATTTTCCAAATGGCTGATTCATAATGATCCGGAAGCATGTGCATATAAAATATTTATTCAGAATGCAAGATAGCCAATGGATGTAGTCAAGTATAAAAATCTATGGATACAATTTTAGATTTCAACTTGAAATTATCCTTGAAGAAACTAATTTTAAGTTTTGATGTAATATCAAAGTAGAATAATAATTTTAATAGAGATGAAATAGTCCTTTTTTCAAGTTATGAATATGTGCAAAACTAAATTTTTTATTTATTGCAATCAAAATATTGTATACGCTCATAATAAAAACAGAACCTGATGTGATAATCTATCTGTATTTCATTAAACCAGGCATGAAAGGGATTTTCCTCTGAAGATGTGCAAGAAAAGAACACTTACATAATATTTTTAAGGATGTAAATTCATATGGTCATTATGTAAAACAGTATGGAGGTTCTTCATAAAATTAAAATGCATAAATATTATTAAATTAATGCCCTGTGAGCCAACAATCCCTCTCCTGAATATTTACCTAAAGAAAATGAAATCAGTAATTTGTGAAGCTGTCTATGTTAACTGCAGAATTAGTCATAATAGGAAAGAAATGGAAACAACTTAAGTGTTTAAAGGCAAATGGCTGTAGAAAATGTAGTAAATCAGAAGATATCAAGAAGTTCTGAGAAAAAATTAAATTCAAATGAATGTTTATACAGCACAAACATTTTTTGAAACCCCTGCAGAGTTATTTCATGAGATATTACAAGAATGACTTGAAGATCCCTTGTGTTCGAATGGAATACAATACAATGAAATATTACACATCCTTAAAAAGGAGATCCTGTTATTTGTGACAGCATAAATGGATCTGGAAGACATTATGCTAAATAAAATAAGCCAGACACCAAAAGAAAAAAATAAAAACTACATGATCTCACATGCAGAATCCAAAAAGGTCAAGCAAATAAAAATGAAGAGTAGAATGGTTGATACTGGCAAGGGCAGGAGACATGAAGAGATAAATTGGTAGGAGTAGGTCAAATGGTACAACATTGCAATTATGTAGGAGGAATAAGTCAAGAGATGTAATGTACAGTATGAGGACTGTAGTTAGAATAATGTATTGTATATTGCAACATGTTAAGAGAATATATTCTATAATTGGTATTCTTACTAACAAAAATCTTGAAAAGGTAACTATGTGAGATGGTGCTTATGTTAACTGAAAATAATAATTTATATATATACATATATACATGTATATATATAATATACCTTAAATATATATAATAACAAATTAAGATGGTGTTATAAAGATATAAATTATGCTATTTTTATTTATTTTTAATTTGTCAGTGGGCAGGTGCAGTTGCTAGATAGAGACAAAAAGACAGAGACAGAGAGTAAATGAAAAATCACCTCCCATGGGCAACGGTAATGCTGCAAATTTTTGTCCTCAATTTTTCCCTCATTTTGGGATTTTGGACATGCACACACATGTGCCTGTCTTGTTTATCAAGCTTCTGGATCTAGAAGTCAAATCACATTGTTGACCATGTGGGATTTAGCCCTCTTAGTCACTATTACAAGAATTACCCAGCATGTTATTTTTATGTTTTAATGTATTGTTTTAGAGAATATGTTTTTATACCATTTTTATTTATGTTAACATGTAGTGAGTTTTATTTATGTTTCTTTCAAGTTAGCATACCTATTTAAATTTTCTCTATTTTAATTTCTCATTTTGTAAATATGGCTAGATATAATTCATGTAAAAAATTATGTGTATTCTTCCAAGTGTTAATATAGACAGTAAATGAATATTGAGACCAAAATTATCTATAGTACAAATGAAGACGATTTTTGTAAGTCTATGAATGTGGACATACTCATCAGAATCCACCCAAATGAAGGGGAAAAAGAACAGCATTTTGTGTCAATGGTTAGATTTGCTCTTGTACTAGTAGCATAGTTTGTCCTGAGAAGTTTTATGTTCTTAGATCAGTTTACCATTGTAGACAAGACAGGGATTGGATGTTGAAGCCCTTGATAATAGTAAAATAAATGTCCTTTCTGAAATAAAACTTTCCAGATAGTCATTAATTAAAACGGCAACAGTAATATGAAAATTAGTTCCTGAATATCCAGAGATTTGTAATTCTCACAATTGCTTCTCATACAGTATAATCAGTATTATGATTAATATACAAACTTTTGCTAAAGGTAAAAATAATGGCGATTGTACATTTACTTTTTATGATTAGTGAGAACATAGATTATATAATAAACCTTCACACAATTGTGGAGGCTGAGACGTTCCATGATAGGCTTTTCACTAGCTGGAAACCCAAGGAAGTAGCTGGCATGGCTCAGTTCAAGTCCAGAAGCCTCAGAGCCAAGAAAGTCAATTATATAATCCTGTGTGATACCTCAGGCCTTAGAAACCTGGGAAATCCAGTTGCGAATCCCACATTGCAAAGGCCAGAAAAGTTGAGTTGAAGTTGTAATGTCCAAGAATAAGATGGAAAGTGTGACACAGCTTCAGGAGAGAAAGAAACACTTCTTTCCCATGCATTTTTGTTCTATTTACACCCCCAGCTTGCTCATTGAATGGTGTGAGTGGTGTTCACCTGCATTGAGGATAGATTTTCCCCACTGGGTCCACTGACTCATATGAGTTTCCTTCAGAAACCCCCTCACAGACACACTTAGCAATAATGTTTTACCAACTGCTTTGGTATTTCATAGTTTGTCATTTTTTCCCAGAAATATTTAATTATTGGGTATTTTTTAACCCCAATAATGTCCTGGTCCTGCAGAACACTGCAATATTATTAACATATCTGCAAAAATATTATTCAAATAAAATATGATGTGATGGTTAATTTTATAGGCTAGCTTGACTGGACCATGGTGCTTAGATACTATATATATATATATATATATATATATATATATATATATATAATATGTGTGTGTGTGTGTGTGTGTGTGTATATATATAAGTATATATATGTGTGTGTGTGTGTATATGTGTGTGTGTGTGTACATTTTTAAGAAAGTTTTTTGCTATAGCATATGTGCATTCACCGGAGAGACAAACAGAAAGACAGAAGCAAGAAATCATCCCCATGACGGATGGCCACACTACAATCCCTTCTTCTCCACTCTTCTCTAGGAATTTTGGGCACTCACACACATGCTGCTGGTACAAGTTTCAAGCCTCCATGTCTGGGTCAATCATGGTCAACCACGTGGGAGTCCAGTAATATAACCATTACAAGGTCTGCTAGTTCCAGATACAATATTTGGTCAAATGATATTCTCAGTGCATCTGTGAAAGTGTTTTTTTAGATGATATTAACATGCACATAAATGGTTAAGCAAAGCAGTTTAGCCTTTCTAATATCAATGAGTCTCATCCCATAATTTGCCAACCTTCAAAGAACAAAAATTGACCTCCCCTTAGCAAGCTGAAATTCTGTCGGCAGCCTGGCTTTGGATCTGATTTCAACTCTTTTATATGTCTCCAGCCTCCCTGACGACCTGTAGATTTTGAACTTGCACCTTCATGATTGCATAAGCAAATTTCTTAATCTCTCTCTCTTTATGTATATGTATGTGTATGAATACATACATGTACACACACACCAGAGTATTTCAAAAAGTTTATGTAAAATTGGAATTTAAGTAGAATTAAAGTATTAGTTTATTTTTGTGCAAAAAATTTCTAATCCTTGTTTTTCTTCATAATATTTATTTTCCATGAACATTTTGAAAATATTTTGCATATATAAGTTATGTAAACTATATGTATATAATAGAAAATGTAATAATTGTGCACTGTTTTTATATTTTTTTCTGGAGAACCTTCACTAATATAGATATCTTCTTATTTATAACTCCAGCAAAAGTATCAAATACATACAACAATCTCAACATGGTAGTAATCAAGAAATACACTGTCAGTTTGGAGTAAGACTCAGGAGGCATCATGTCAAGAGAAAAGTGAGAAACAAAACACAAAATATACATTATTCTCAGTCCCACATGATACTTTCTTGAAAATTGACCACATGATAGGGCGGAAAACCAACCTTTACCGATTCAAATGCATTGAATCAATGTCCAGCATCTTTTCTGACCACAATGGAATTAAACTTGATATTAATCTAAGGAAATACCCTCGAAAATACATAAATACATGGAAACTAAATAACCTACTTCTGAACGACCTCATGACTACTGAAGAGATTAAGACTGAAACCAATGAACAATGGAAACAAATGATAATGAGTACACAAGTTTTCATAATTTCTGGGAATCTGCAAAAGTAGTCGTAAGATAGCGTAATGGCTATGTCGCTGGACTCCCATGTAGTCGACCGCGGTTCGCGTCCTGGACCCAGTGGCTTGAGACTCACGCTGGGTGCGTGTGCGTGCATGCCCAAGATCCCGAGAGGAGAATGGAGAAGAGACTGCAGCGTGGCCATCCCCCCTGGGGGGGGGGGTGATTTCTCACTTTCTGTCTCTCTGATCTTTGACAAAGGGTACCAATCAATCCAGTGGGAAAAGGAAAACCTCTCTAGCAACTGGTACTGGATAAACTGGATATCTACCTGCAAAAAAGATGAATCTGAACCCCTAGCTATTACCATTAACAAAAATCAACTCAAAGTGGACCAAAGATCTAAACCTAAGATCACAAACTATAAAACTACTGGTGGAAAACACTGGGGAAACTCTGGGAGACATTGGAGTAGGCAAAGACTTCTTAAGCAAGACCCCCAAAGCACAGGCAATAATCTTCGAAATATACTGGTGGGATAACATCAGAATAAGAAGTTTCTACACAGCAAAGGACACAGTAAGTAGTGTCAATAGACAACCTTCAGAATGGGAAAGAATTTTTGTTAACTATGCCTCAGGTAAGGGACTGATAATCAGAATACACAGAGTACTCAAGCAGCTTACCCAGAAGAAAATGATTAACCCAATTAAAAGATGGGAGAATGAGCTGAATAAACAACTCTCTTAGGAAAACATACGAATAGCCAAAAAGAATATGAAAAAGTGCTCAACATTCATCATCATAATGGAGATGCAGATCAAAACCACAATGAGACACCACCTAACCAAAGTAAGTACGATGAAGATTAAAAAGAACAAGAAATGATAAGTGCTGGAGGAGATGTGATGAAAGGGGATCACTCCTACATTGTTGGTGGGAATGTAAATTGGTCCAGCCACAGTGGAGAACAAGATAGAGGTTCCTCAAAGACCTTCAAATAGAACTACCACATAATCCAGCAATTCCACTGCTGAGTATCTACCCAAAAGACAGGAAAATGCTCGGTCAGAAAGGCATTTGCACAGCTATATTTACTGCAGCATTATTCACGATTGCTAAGATACGGAACCAACCCAAATATCCACAAATGGATAAATGGATTGAAAAAGTGTGGCACATGTACTCTATGGAATAT
The DNA here is from genome assembly GCA_026018925.1 of Tupaia tana. Classification (NCBI taxonomy): domain Eukaryota; kingdom Metazoa; phylum Chordata; class Mammalia; order Scandentia; family Tupaiidae; genus Tupaia; species Tupaia tana. The sequence goes on from JAKSZU010000008.1 coordinate 65,198,825, forward strand.
TATTCAGCCATAAATAGACAACAAGTTCCTGGAATTTGATACAAAGTTGACGAATATGAAAGATTTGTTGCTTAGTGAAGCAAGTCAAGCTATGAAAGGGAGGCATTGTATTTCTCTGCTTAACATACATCAACTGTCCACACTCTATGATAGAGACTGAAACATATAAGCATTAAATATATAAGAATTGAAAGAACATATAAGCATTGAAATTTTTTATGGACACTAGAGACAAGTTGGAAGGAGAGTGTGGGAGGGAAAGAGCATAGAAAAGGAAATTTGGGGAAAAAATAGAGGTAAGACATTTGTGGGACACAGATATGTTTTATTATCTGTTTTTGATGATATGTATAGTATTTCAACAGGGCTATAATGAGGTGTATATCTTGCTGGGTAAAATATCTTTACAATCTAAATAATGTATAATGATTGAATGTATAAATAGTAATAATAATAATAGTAAATTAAAATTTTTTAAAGAAAATAAAAGAGAAAAGCAAGAAATTGAGAGAAATCTTTTATTTAGTAAAAGAATGCCTGGCGTCTGAAGCTGGAGGGCCTTAAGCCCTCCTGTAGGGAGGCAGGGGGTTTATTTTATGACATAATCAAGCTATTTTTGGAGACTATATATTGTATAGGGGATTTAGACATAGTGGGATAAGCATACATGAAATATCTGGTGTGCCTTTTTGACCCATCTGTAGGAAGTCAGAACTCCCAAATACTTGGTTTGAGCCTTTATCTGCTACTTCCTGGGTGAGTGTCAACTTGTAATAGCAGCTCCTGGAGTGTGGGCTCTTGCCAAGACCAATTAGTCAGGACTTCGGCCTTGGTTTCTTGTTAGGTGTAAAACAGTACTAGGTGGTGCTCAGAAGAACTTTACTAAATGTGACCTTACACATATAGATAATAAATTACAAGACTACATTGAGGGCTATAATAGATATTTTCATTTGTGGAAAACAGTATCATGTTTCAAGATAAAATGGAAATTAGCTCAATATAGTTTTAAATATTGTAAATGTTAACAAAGTCTTTAACATTTATCTGAAAATTAAACATTCCTAAAAATGCCTGAACATTTTATAATGACAAAAGACACTGGAGGCAATATTTCCTGTAAATACATAAAATGCATTTTGAAAATATTGAACCAAATTTTAAAAAAATATAAATTGAGACAAGCAGTTGGCATAATGGCTATGTCGCTGGATTCCTATGTAGTCAACCACTGTTCTAGTTTTGGATCTGGTGACTTAAACTCATACTCTGGGCACGTGTGCATGCTTGCCCAAGATCCTGAGAGGAGAATGGAGAAGAAGGGACTGTGGTGTGGCCATCCTCCCGGGGGGTGATTTCTCGCTTTTTGTCTCTCTGTCTCTCTCTTTCTCGTGAGTACACGCTCTCTCTCAAAAATAAAAAAAAAAAAAAGATTAACACAGAAAAAAAGTCCAAAAATAAAAGATAAATGCAGAGTCCATAAAAATATTGATAAGGCTTATAACAAAGAAATAACTCAATAATAAACAGCTTACTAAATAACTCACTTAAATCAATTATTAGGAAAATATAGTTCCTAACTATATTTAAATTTCAATACAAAATGTGGCATTTATACAAATATATATGTGATAAAATGTCAGTAAGACACACAAAAATGTAACAAATGAGTGCATGTAAAGACTGTTGAAATCCGATATAGTGTGTAGTCAATTGATTGGCTTATGCCAGTCTGTGCTTTAATAATGTACTTAATTACATCAAATGTTACCATTGAAAGAAATGAGGTGATGGATACACAGGAATATTGCAACTATAATACTTGCGAGTCTATAAATCTCTGAAAATGAAAAAGAATAAAATAATAAAAAATGCCCTAATGTCTATATTTTATAAATTTCTGCTAATAAAGTCAATTTTACTGCAACATAAATAAATTTTGTCAAATTAGCCTGAATGTATGTTTTTAATTTTTGCTAAAGATAATAGAATCTGGCAATAGGAATCAGTCATCACTTCAAGAGCCAATTTTTAAGGCATAAATTAGTACAATGTTTTATTTGTGCAAATTTCCAGGACGTAGAAAACTTACAACGTAAGTGGTTCCCTTTTGAAGAATCCATTTATAAAGCTTTCTATTATTAGAATAAAAATGATTTACAACACATAAGCAAGGAACGTAATTGGAGGATTGTTGATAATAGTAAAAGATGAAACACCCATTAAACTTCTAACATTAGGACTTTGCTTAAAATATTTATGGAACTGTCATGAAATGAAAAATTATGGAACCATTAAATGATGAGGCTAATGTTCATCATTGATGTGACTATTCATAAAACTTAAACAGAAAATACTTGCAGTAAAGCTATGGATGATACAATTCATTATAACTAGGCATATCTTAGCTGAAAGTATATTAAAGTAGAGGAATGTTATTAAAATGATAACTGATTTTTCTCCATGGTATAGAATATAGTCTTCCTCAACTGTATTGTGTTTACTCCCTAAACCCTTTGCAATGAGCACATATTCTACTTAAAAATTACAATGTACAATTATTAATTCAGTGTAACAATTCCAATGAAAACAATGAGCTAAAAATAAATGTTTGTTTTGTACTTTAAGTTATATAAGAGAAAAGGATAAAATAAACAAAATAATAAGGCAAGCTATGCAGTAAAGTATTAGTGTAATCATTAGGAAGGAAAAAAGAAGGAAGAAAGGAAGGAAGAGAATGAGGGAAGAGGGAAAGAGGGATGGAGAGATGGAGGGATGGATAAAAGGAGTGAGGAAGGGAGATGGAGATTGAGAAGAGAGACGTAAACAGGAAGGAAGGAAGGGATGAAAGAAGGAGGGAAGGAAGAGTTTTCAAATATAAATGTGCTCATACTAGAGCAAAGCGAAATTAAATAAGAAAACTTTTTGTGGTAGAATTTAATGTTCTCTCTGTAGATGTATAATATTAGAGCTAAGATTACCATATTGCCTAATGACTTGGGATTTAGATTACTTTGTAATCCTATCTTTCTGTTTGAAGGCAACATCAATTGAATGCTCAATGAGAAGGAGATTGCTGTATCATGTGCTGTTTAGTAAAATAATGTTAGACACAATTTATATTTTTTCTTTACTGAGTTAAATTAATTTTGAGCACTTAATTACATTTAAATATTTTGGTAAAATACTTCAAAGAAAAATATGTTCATTTAGAAAAAAATGAAAAATTTTAAATATACATCTTTCACTTATTATCTAGAAATAGTTTCTAATGTGGTATATATTAGATTATTGAAGAATATAGAAATATATCTTTATAATTAAAAATATAACCTAATATGGATAAAATGACTTTTAGAACCGAGTTTTCTCCATATGCCCTTCACCGGGCTGCATAGCATTTTTATTTGGCGTTTATGTCAATCTGCTGAACTTCAAGCTGTCACTTTCACAGCTGTGTGTGTATTTTAGTGGATCTAGCAGAAAGCTGCATGAAAAAAACAGCATAAATTTTAAAGGACAGGAATACTACAACTAAATGTTGAATTATGTTGGAGCCATTTCTTATATGACAGTTATGTAGCACTTTTTCCATTGCCAAAGAACTTTATGATTATTCGTAATACTTAGTTCTTATCCATAAGGCCTATAGTTTGACTGTTCCTCTCCTTAAACTGTTCTCACGGAAATGGAAGGAGAATAGATAAAAAGAAGGTATAAGTTCATCTAATAAATGTATACATAGAGATATGTTTAATCAGATTAAGGGAAAATTGATTGAAAGAAAAAGGAAATAAAATGGTATTACACATATAATACCAGAAATGGAACATTCTATGTAGAATATCATAAATGCAAAATTTTTGACTATCCAAAAGAAGTTAGTTATCAGTAGATTAAAAAGTTGTATATTGCGGTTGGCAGGCGACATGGTGGTTAAGAGCGCTGGACTCCCACATGGCTGACTGCGGTTCAAGTCTCAGACCTGGTGGCTTACTTTCTCACTATCTCTCTTTCTCTCTATCTCTCACTCTGTCCCTCTCTGTTCAAATTAATTGCTAAATGAATAAAGTTAAATATAATAATTCTTTGAAAAAATAAAATTGTATATAAATATACATATGTTTATATATTTATGTACATTTTCTTTATGAAGTTTATATTATTTTATATATGTAAATTTCTTTTAAATATAGATGATAAATCATATATAAATATGTGTTTGTATATATTTGTATGTATCCGTATTTATATATTTTCTTTACTGAGTTTAAATTATATTAAATATGTATTTAATATATTAATACTTACATAAATATATGATTAATTATATATTTATATTTAACATATATATATATATATATATATATATATATATATATATATACTTTTGTAACTGTATGAAGACTACAACAAAATGTGTCTATTGAAAAATTGATGCCCTTCAATGAGGATAGCCCTGGGGATTTTGGGAAGGCATCATTTAAACTGACATAAAGTCCATCTCAATTGATAATTTTAAAGTGCATCATTTTCTTCTGGTGTGGAATATAACTACTATATTTGCAGTGGATGTCTCTGCACTCCAGAGATTCTATTTATATCCAGTTATTTACAATAACTGATTCTGTCATGTCACCACTACTATTTTGATTAGTGACTATAAAAATTGCTACCTCATTGAAAATATGTCCTTTAATTTTATCTAGGACTCAAACTTCAATCTTTGTTTCATCTACAGTGTCCAGTTAAAAACAGAAAACCTTTCCACAGAAATTGATCCATTAACAAAAAGAGCTAATTCAGAGATAGAAATAAAGAGCATTCCTTAGCCAGCTGGTTGCAAGGTGATACAGGAGTTAAATCTCTCATGACTGATCGCAAAGTTCTAGTCCATATCTGGTGGCTTGAGAAACGTGCTGAGTACAAGTACGTGCATGCTCAAATTCTCGAAGGAAGGAGAGATGAAAGAGAAGGGATTGTGGCATGATCAACATGATCATTCCCCAGGAGATGGGCAGGGTGCTTTCTTGCTTTGTCTCTCTCTTTCTTTCTCTCACTCTTCCCAGTGAGTGCATACACACCCTGGGGAGAGAATAAAAGGCCTTTCCAGTATTTCTTTCTTCAGGACTCCAGATTCTACACAATCAGCCTTTCAGACTCTCTACCTCAGTTGTGTGAAACACTATGGAGTATACCCCTAACCAGAGGCCACTCATACAGCACTTGCTACTACCTAAAATGCAAAATTCATGTTTATACTTTGTCAAAACCACCACACCCTAAACCACAACTACCACAATAAAAACAAAGCACCAATTCACACAATTTATTTAACTTTTTATTGTAAAGTAATTATAGATGCACAGAAACAACTGTCAAATACATAGGAGAACCTTCATCCATCCCCCAGCACCCCCCAATGCCTTCATCTTTCATGACCACAGCACAACATCAAAATAAGTATTGACTATAATACCCAAATTGTCACTGGTACAATCAAAATAATTTTTTTTATGTAGCACCAATTATTTGTGTACTCATACATGTACATGTGTGTATACTTCTATATTCTTTTAATATATGTATACTTTTGTATAACCACCATCTTGACCAAAACTCATAACTGTCTCATCATCACAAGTTGTCTTATTTTTTTAATTATTTTATTTAACTTTATTTATTCATTAATTTATTTATTTCAATTTGACCAGAGAGGGATAGAGTGGGGGGGAGAGAGAGAGGGAGAGAGAGCAAGACACCAGGTCAGAAACTCAAACTGCAGTCAGCCATGTGGGAGTCCAGTGCCCCCAACCACCAAGCCACCTGCCGGCCCCAGAAGTTGTCTGATTTTTTTTTTTTTTTGGAGAATTTTTTTGCTATAGTGTGCGTGCGCTCGCCAGACAGAGAGAGACATGGAGACAGAAAGCGAGAAATCACCCCCCAGGGGGGATGGTCACGCCGCAATCCCTTCTCCTCCATTCTCCTCTCGGGATCCTGGGCACGCACGCACATGCGTCCTGCGGGAGTTTTAAGCCACTGGGTCCGGGACGTGAACCGTGGTCGACTACGTGGGAGTCCAGCGACATAGCCATTATGCTAACTGCTGGTTCCCAGTTGTCTGATTTTTTTTTTTTTTTTTTTTTTTTTTTTGAGAGATTTTTCACTATAGGGCGCGTGCGCTCGCCAGACAGACAGAGAGATAGAAAACGAGAAATCACCCCCCGGGGGGATGGTCACGCTGCAATCCCTTCTCCTCCATTCTCCTCTCGGGATCTCGGGCACGCACGCACACGCACCCGGCATGAGTTTTAAGCCACCGGGTCCGGGACGCGAACCGCGGTCGACTACGTGGAAGTCCAGCGACATAGCCATTACACTAACTGCTGGTTCCCCCCAGTTGTCTGATTTTTAAGTAGCTAGTATTTTTAGTATGTTGTGACGATGCCCAGATAATTAATGTAAATTAATTAAAAAAAAAAGTTTCAGGAGGAAAAAAAAAACACTAAAACTGTTCATATAGAAATTTTTTTAAAAAAATGTGTATTTGATGACTACAGTAAGTTATATAGCCCCAGCTAGGTACTACTTTATAGTATGTTCATTCTACTCACTGAGGTTTATGCCTAAAGTCAGACATGGGTTCATGTATATGTATATACCAGCTGTGCTTGATATTGCAAATATTTAGACTAAGTTCATAAGCAAATCAATTAAATGGGGGGAAAAGGCATAGAAAGCAACCATGGATACCAGAGATAATGTGGGAGGAAGATAGGACACGGCAGAGAGTGAGGGATAGGGAATCAAGGGTGGGGAAAAAAAAGCAAAATATACAAGACATAAGAAATAGAAAATTATTTGTTGATAACACATATGTTGATGTGCTTCATTGAGCCAATATACAGTGTATTTTGAATGGAAAATTCATTTTGTATGCTGTAATGATGTATAGTGAATTAATGTAAAAAAATAAATTTAAAGAAAAGGAAAAAAAAGCATCTATTAAACATTTTATATACTTTATTTAATTCACAAAATCACCACTTGAGTTTCCATTTTTATGTGACAGAAAAAATAAATTAAATGATATTCCAAATAGCATACTTGTTTGGGGAAACAAGTCTTGGAAGGTTACTAATCCAAAATTAATGAAACATGTGGAGTAATCAGGACTTTAAATCAAGCTCTCTATTAACTCCAAAACTTGTCCAACTTATTTTCAATGAAATTAACATCCAAGAAGGGAGTGTTTCCATTTTACAAAGAGCTACAATATTTGGTGGGGAGAGAGTACAAGGGAGTGGGAAGCAAGGATAACCATGTGAAGAAAAAATTAAATCCCTAAAAATATTTGTGCATCTGACATCAAAATCTCAACTACTTCTAGTGTTTTCAATCGTGTATCTACATTTGAACCATCTACAGAATTAGGAAAGTAGAGAAGTTAGAGGGAGAGAAAGATAGAATAAGGAAGAGGAAACGTAGGGGATGAAGAGTAGGTGGAGCAAGAGAAGGAGGAAAAAGAAGAGGAGGAGGAAAAAGAAGAGGAGGAGGAAAAAGGAAAAGGAAGAGAGGAAGGGAGGAATGAAGGGAAGCAGTAGATGGGCAGAAAAGAGGGAGGAAAAAAAGGAGGAAGGGAAGTAAAAGAGAAACAGAGGAACCATTTAAGTGTTTGTGGTGCACTTCTTTATATTTTGACTTAATTGTTCTGGAATGAAACCCTAGCATCTATAACTTTCTTAAACTTCAAATATACATATGGTGATATAGGAAATGCACAAAGGATTCTAATATACAAATGGTATTTAAAATAATTGCATCTAATTATACCTTCTTGTTTCTTGATGCATTTCAATGATCCTTGACCCACAACTATGTTTTGCTTAAGGGTAGAATTAGTAAGTGAAAGTGTCTAATATGAAAGTGTCTAATATAATTAGACACACACACACATACACACTAACACACTCACACACACACACACGTTTATATGCATGCCTATATATCATGTATGCATAGTAGTATGCAGTCATACTATTGGTAAATATTTATTCAGAAATATTTTCTATCTAAAGTGAAAAAATAAGAGACTGAAACATAGTCAGCCATATTTACATATCTAAGAAAAACAGCAGAATAGAATTGACATATAATTACATAAACTGAGCAATTTGAATGTATATTTTGTCAAAGCTGACATAAATATTTTCTCTTATTTGTCATATAAACTTTTTTTAATACTTTGCTGTCAAGAACCTGATAAATGTCTAAATCACAGAGAATTTCCCAGTTGCTTAGCAATATACTCACAGTAAATCCCATGAAAAGAGAACTCTGTAATACATTTCTTCTTCTAGTTTCTCTCTTCCCATTGACCTTTGGAATATTTCCAGAAATATTTTAGATGTCTGGGAAATCCTTTAGATAGTTGTATTCATATGGTAGACACAAACTTTTTAATTTGCTTTTTCACTTATCTATGTTCCATACCAAGAATATTATTTTCCAATTCTCCTACAGGAATTTTATGTTCTTTCCACCTACTTATTTATTTTATATTTTATTTTATTGGATAGGTTTTTGCTATAGGGCACATGCACTTGCCAGAAAGAGAGAGACAGAAAGTGGGAAATCACCCCCCAGGGGGGATGACCACACCGCTATCCCTTCACCTCCATTCTCCTTTTGGGATCTTGGGCATGCATGTACTTGCACCTGGTGTGAGTTTAAGCCACTGGATCTGGGACTCAAACCATTGTCAATTAAATGGGAGTCCAGCAACATAGCCATTACGCCAACTGCTGGTCCCACACCTACTTATTTTCAAACTTAGTTCTTAAATTTTTTATTCATTGGTTCTATCACCTATAATTTATGTGCCAAATAATGGGTCAAATCAGTGACCTCACCCTTTTCTTTCGAAGTGTAATAACCATGCAATATACAATGTACATATCACTGACTCCTTCTGATGCATGTTAAAGCTAAAGATACCTGAGACCACAATCTTGCTAAGGTTCTCCAATTTTCTATGCTAATCTTCTTCAAGGAAATGCTTTTCATAAATTATAGGTGCACAAATTCATGTCTCAATCTTTGCGTCTAGTGCAAACCTGAGGAATGTCTCAACATGTAAACTGTGTTCTGTCCTTATTGCTTCATATTTAAACCTTTCTTTTGATTTACTTCGTATTTGTTTAACTTTTTAAATTTAAAATTTATTATTTTTTTTATTTCTGGAAAAGACTGTATCTGGTTTTCTACTAGATACAGAATGGCTCCATGACATGCATTTTTAAACAAATTTTGTTTGTGGTTTGTCTTATTGCTCTAATAAAAGTAACATTATGTTCTTAAAATTTCCTTATATATGAGTCTCTACGCATTTGTGGTTGGTGTTAATTTTTCATTTTATTATTTTCTTATCGATTATTTTTCCTATAAGTGATGCTTCTATTGATCACTTCGTGTGTGTATTTAATGTATACTTGAGAAGTAAATTTAAAATCTACCTTGTTGATTAGGTGGTTTAGGTATTTTAATACTTTTTATCTATTGGATGTTTTCTGTTGGCATGAATGTCCTAAATCATTATTATTATATATCCAAGTATTTCTCCTGAATCCCCTTAAATTTCTGATTTATATAAGTTATCGTTATATTATTTGGTGAATAATTAAATCTTGTATTTCCATTTTAATTTGTGCAAATATTGAATGCTTTATGACCTAAGACATATTTGTCTAGCCTTTCAATCTTTCCTCCTTATTTTTTTCTACTGGACTAACATACTTTTGTTCCTCTCTTTATTTTTAGCCTTTCTGATTTATTTTTTAGGTGTATCTCATATACAATAGATTCAGTTTTTTTTTTGTTGTTGTTGTTTTTTTTTATTTTTTTTTTTATTTTTTATTTTTGGAGAGGTTTTTCGCTATAGGGCGCGTGCGCTCGCCAGACAGAGAGAGACATAGAGACAGAAAGCGAGAAATCACCCCCCAGGGGGGATGGTCACGCCGCAATCCCTTCTCCTCCATTCTCCTCTCGGGATCTTGGGCACGCACGCACACGCGCCCGGCGTGAGTTGTAAACCACCGGGTCCAAGACGCGAACCGCGGTCGACTACGTGGGAGTCCAGCGACACAGCCATTACGCTAACTGCTGGTTCCCACAATAGATTCAGTTTTACTTTGTAAGTAAATTTGAATGTATTCAATTTATAATAGGACATTTAAGTTATTTCTTATTTATAGGTCACAAAACTGTAACAGTCATATTATTTTGTATTATTTACTTTGTGTATTACACTTATTCTCTTTTTTTCCTATACAAAGTTTTTCCTTAATGCTTTCTCATGCAAAATGTTATTTTTTTAGTGAAATGTACATGTTTGTTCTAATATCTACCTTTAACTAATCTGATTTAGAATGCTTTGAATTTCCTGTACATAGAGAGTCCAGGCTGTGCGTAAAGAACAGCAAAGAGCTCATGCGATGGAATACAATGAGTAGAGAGAACAGTAGATGAGCTCGAAATTGTAAGAGACCAGAAGTAGGACACCACAAGAGCTTCAGATTTTATTTTCAGTAAGATGAGAAACCACTTTAAGTCTGTTGACAGAGAAATATGAAAGGTGTATTTTCGTAAGATCACTTTGGCTGACTGAGAATAAGAAGATAAATCTGGAAGCCCCAAGATCATTTTAAAGAGTACTGTGATTTTCTAGGTAAAATATGGTAAAAAGGCTTAGACAAGAGGATGTTGATGGAGGCGGTCATGGTGAGAACTGGCACAATTTGTTCATGCTTTGAATGTAACTTGTGGGAGAAAGTGAGGCCTGCAGGTGTTGTCAAGTTTTGATCTGAGTACTTGGGAGAACAGATTTGCCTTTGCCTTTTATATATATGGGGGTGGAGGGTGGGGAAACAATAAAAGAAATAGTTTAGTGGGTTACATCAAGAGTTCAGGAATCCAAGAGCTGTTATGAAATTGTGTGTGAGTGCACAGGGGTGTGTTTTTGCATGGGTGTGTGTGTAAACATTCAGACTAGAGATCTATGTTTGAAAGTAGACATGGAAGACATTTGAAAGCATGACATTCCCCAGAAGACATTATACTGAATGACAAAGTTCAAAGTTTGAGGACTAATCCCTAATGCACTTTAAATTTACATTTTCTGAATATAATAAAATTATATTTTATCTTCAGAAAAAGATCCCAAAATGAAAGCTACAGAGGAGTTGTCAATGAGATTGAGGAAGTCAAATAGTTTCAAATGGAAGAAAATAATGAGTTTCAAGTGAAAGAAAAAATAAAAAGAAATGTGAATGGGAGAGAGTACGTCAATATGTGGAATAGGTCAAGTATGAGAAGCAGTAGGAACAAATATTGGGTTTTACACCATGAAGGCTGTGCTGTTTTTCACAAGATTTATTTTCATGGACAATGACAAGTGAAACTTCCTGGAGTGAAATATACCAAGGAATTGGAGGAAAGGAATTAATTAAACTCTTGTGTTTAGATTTTTTTTTTTTTGGGGGGGAGGATTTTGCTATAGGGCGCGTGCGCTCGCCAGACAGACAGAGATAGAGAGACAGAAAGCGAGAAATCACCCCCCAAGAGGTATGGACACGCCATAATCCCTTCTCCTCCATTCTCCTCTCGGGATCTTGAGCACGCACGCACATGAGCCCAGCGTGAGTTTAAGCTGCCGGGTCCGGGACTCGAACCACGGCTGGCTATGTGGGAGTCCAGCGACATAGCCATTATGCTAACTGCTGGTCCCTAGATTTTTTGCTTTTTGAGGAAAGTTGGTTTTTGTTTTGTTTTGTTTTTTAAAGAATTATTTATTTTATTTTATTTATTCATTCATTTTAATTTTACCAGAGAGAGAGAGAGAGAAAGAGGGAAAGTGAGAAAGTAAGCCCACCAGGTCTGGGACTCGAATCGTGCTTGGCCGTGTGGGAGTGTCCAGTGCATAATAACGGAGAAGGGATTACAGCATGACCTCCCCCTGGAGGTTGATTTTTTCACTTTCTCACTATCCCTCTCTGTTCCTCTCCAGCGAGAGCACAGTTCAGGGCCATGACGCCTCCACCAGAGGAGTCAGGACCACCTGATCCCTACTTTTCTTTATTGTATTTCTTTGTGTGTTTATTTCTGCTTATCCTCTCATCCACAGCCACACCATCTTCTGGTCCCCAAGGAAAGTTGTCTTTTTCTTTTCTTTTTTTCTTTTTTTTTTTTTTTTTTTTTGAGAGGTTTTTGCTATAGGGCGCGAGCGCTCACCAGACAGACAGAGACAGAGAGACAGAAAGCGAGAAATCACCCCCCAGGGGGGATGGCCACACCGCAATCCCTTCTCCTCCATTCTCCTCTTGGGATCCTGGGCACGCACACACACGCGCCCGGCGTGAGTTTTAAGCCACCGGGTCCAGGACCCGAACCTCAGTCGACTACATGGGAGTTCAGCGACATAGCCACTAGGCTAACTGCTGGTCCCGGAAAGTTGTTTTTTTAAGAGCAACAAAGAAATAGCTTAAGGAAATATGGGAACCGTAGATATTTGTTTTGTTATTTTAATTTTGTCTATTTTAAGATGATGCAATTTCTTTTTTATTGTTCAATATTCAATAAATTCAATGAGAGTAAAAAGAAGATTTATGTGACAGTGAGGAAGGGAATCCTTGAATGTAAAATGGAAGCTTGGCTTTATATATAAAAGCATAACAGGAAAAAGCAAAGTATATGGGAATATGTGCACATAGCTTCATAGATATTCACTTAGAATTTATAAAAGTTATATTCTAATTGTTTCTATTTTCTCGATATATAGGAAGCAAAGTTATTATCTACAGGTGAGGATATTAGTCATTATGAAAGATTTGCATAGAGATGATAGGATAATAAAGAGTTTTATAACAGAGTAAAAAGTCTTAATGGATTGAAAAACTAATAGCTCCTTTTAAATTGATAGTCAAGGATTCAAAACAGGGTCAGTCAGCATGACTGTTTTTTGTTTGTTTTTGAAGTCACTTGTAACTACTTTGGAATAGGCTCATAGTAGAAAAAAGAGTGGGATTTAATTGAGGTGGCAAAGTTTTTTCCAACAATGTAAAAGAAGTTGAAAAGGAAAAAATAAAGTTATAAGTCTAGCAGTAGTGGAATAGGTGGTAAGACACCACTGCATGAGGTTGGGACCACACAGGAGACCTGGGTCTAGATCCTGGGTCAACCTGAATGAATGCACTGGGCAGAATTGTGTATGCAACAGTGAGACTCTGTTAGGGATATCTGTCTCTCTCAACCTTTATGTCTCTCCTTATATTTTTTTCTCTCATTAAAAAAAAAATCTATATACAAGGAATCAGAGCTATTTTAAACCATGGGATTTATACTGGGTAAGAAGACAAATGAGAACACAGTAAAATGAAAGAAAATAGTAGCTATTATCAACAGATTGTAGTATCTGTGGGTACAAAACTATTTGTGCTAGTACAAAAAAGAGTAAGTAGGAAATAGAGTAACTATAACTGATCATGGCATTTATAGGTTGACATTTTTAGAAGAGTGTCAGAAAACAAGATTCTGATATATGCTATTTATAATATACTCACTTAAAATCCAAAGATATAGTTAGATGGAAAGGCAAATGATAAAAAAAAAAATACATTCCATGCAAAAAAAAATAACCAAAATAGCTGACTAAAGTTAGAAATAAGTATGGGAACCCCACAGAAATAGAAGACTGTAAGACAATACTAGAAAAGATTGTACCTCAAATAATTAGGCACACTAGATGCAATAGATAAATTTCTAGAAACACACAAATTCTAAATCTTACTTTTGAAGGGCTATCTCTTTTAAAGTAAGATTTAGTAAGAATATGTGAGCAGGCACATAGAAATCTGATCTCTTTGTACATCAATAACAAAATAAAAAATCAAAACAATTTTAAAAAAGAAATCTTAAAAGTGTTATGGAATGAATGTGCCCTCCAAAATTTACATTTTCAAGTCCTCAGCCCCATTGTGATGGTATTAAGAAAAGAGGCCTCTGGAAGTAATGATGTCATATGGGTAAAACCCTCATACATTGGATTAGTGCCTTTGTAAGGAAAGACGTGGGAGTTCGTTTCATGTCTCTGCTCTCTGCCATGTGAGCATACACAAAAACAGCCATCTGGACACTACAGAAAAGAGATCACACAGAACTGAATTTACTGTACCTCGATATTGAACTTCTTAAACTTCAGAACTGTAAGAGATGAATGTTTCTTATTTAAACTACAGAAATTTATGGTAATTTGTTGTGGCAGCAGGAGGCAACTAAGACAAAACAATTTCCATTTAGAATGTTCTGTAAAAGTGTTAAATACCTGTTAGTAAATTTAAACAGGGAGATTAAACTTGTATACCAAAAATTATCACAAAAAATAGAATATTAATGATATAAATAATTGAAATATTTCAGATAAGAGGTCTGTTTTTAAAGAATTTTTTATGCTTAATTTTATTTATTTATTTATTCTTCTATTTTTTTTTTTTTGAGAGGTTTTTGCTATAGGACGTGTGTGCTCACCAGAAAGACAGAGAGAGACAGAGAGACAAAAAGCAAAAAATCACCCCCCCATAGGGGATGGGCACTCTGCAATCCCTTCTCCTCCATTCTCCTCTCTGGATCTTGGGCATACACTCACACGCGCCCAGTATGAGTTTAAGCCACCGGGTCTGGGACTCGATCCGTGGCTGACTACATAGGAGTCCAGTGATGTAGCCATTATGCTATCTGCTGGTCCCTATTTATTATTTTTTTAGTTCACCAGACAGGAACAGAGAGTGAAAGAGATAAGTGAAGTGAGAAAGAAAGCTGCCAAGTCTGAGACTTGAACCATGGTTGGCCACCTGGGAGTCCAGTACCTCAAGCACCATGCTACCTGCTAGCCCTCACAGATAAGAGGTCTTAATGTTGTCCAAATGTTGATATTACCAAGAATGATCTCAGAGTCAATGAAATCCCTGCCAAAATCCCAGGGGGTTCTTTTTTTTTTTTTTTTTTTTTTTTTTTTTTTTTTTTTGGTAAAAATTAAAAAACTCATTCCCCAAATTTATATGGAGTTTCAAGGTTCCCAAAAAAGACAAAACAATCTTTGAAAACAGTGATATATTCAACAAATTAATAATACAATATCACAGTAAAAAACCATATGGTACTGCCATAAGAAGAGATGTATAAATCAGTCAATATCCATACGTCTAAGGCCAATTGATTTTTTAATTTTATATTTTTATTTAGATTTCTCATAAATCTTTATGCCATTCAATATGCTTTTTGTCACACACATACACTGAGTGATAATCAAATCAGGGTTATGTGTGTGTGTGTGTGTGTGTGTTCTTTTCAACAAAGAACCTTACATTATTTTGTTTGTTAAGTGTTTTGCAAGAAGGAAGACCATTCAATCATTCAATGGGTCAAGAAGAGCCTCTTCCACAAATGGTGTTAGAACAACTGAATTTCAACTTAGATGCACATTAAATAGTACCGTACTTCATATCATATATAAAAATCAATTCAAAATTTATTAATAAACTAAACATAAAAACAAAAATCATAAATGTCTTGTAACAATATGTCTTAATAACTTTGGTTTTGTTGATGGCTTCTTACAAATGACACCAAAATCATAAGCAAAATAAGAAAAAATAGATAAATTAGACATAATGAAAATTAAGAATTTAGTGCGCTCAGCCACTGTGGGGCAGCAGAAATGCTAGTGGCCTGCAATGCTGGAAGTCATAGTGTGACTGAGGTTCAAATCCTGAGTCAGCCTGAAAAACACAACAGGCTTGTGTGAGGTATCCAGGATTCTTAGAAGCTGGAGGACTGGGAAAGAAGAATCATGGCAATCTAGACAAAATCAAGTGCTTTCTCTCTTTTATTTTTTTCTGTCTTGTACACACACAAATGTTTTCATCAGAAAGAAAAAAGGGCGGAGAGGTAGAAAGATAACCTTAAAATATGGGAGAAAATATTTGAAAATCATATGTGATAAGTGTTTAATATCTAGAATATAAAGAGAATGTCTCCTGCTCGATAAAAGACAAACTAGTTTACAAAATGGGCAAAGAACTTGAATAAACATTTAAAATGGGCAAAGAACTTGAATAGGCATTTCTCCAAAGAAGATATACAAATGATACTGAGAAATGCATGAGAAAAGATGCTCAACATCCTTCATCATTATTTAATGAAAGTGAAAATTACAATGAGATACAACTTTGCAATTAAGAGGCAGGTTAATTGTTATAACTAGAAAGAAATAAAACACTGAGAAAGAGGGACCAGCAAATGGTGTAATGACTATGTGACTGGATGCCCACATGGTGGTTGAGACCTGGACCCGGCCCGGTGCCTTAAAACTCAAACTGGGTGAGTGTGCATGCGTTCACAAAATCCCAGGAGGAAAGTGTGAGAGAAGGGATTGCCCATGACCATCCTCAAAAAGGGTGATTTCTTTCTGTCTCTCTGGTAAGCACACACGCACTGTAGCAATAAAAACTCTATTTAAAAAAAAAAAAAACAAAACACACACACACTTAAAAATACATAAATACATAAACAAACAAACAAACAAACTGTACATTTTGCTGTGGTGACTGATACACAATTAAAATATGTCATTTGTTTTGGTATCCATGTTTCCAAAAGCTTTTGCAGATAGCTTATGACTTAGTTCTTAAATATCCACATTAGAAAGCATGTGAGCTTTTTCTTTTTTTAAGAGAAATTTTTCCCCCCATAGAGTGTGTGTGGTTGTCAGAGAGACAGAGAGAAACAGAAAGAGTGAAAGTGAGAAATCACCCACCCTGGGAGAATGGCCTGGCCGCCATCCCTTCTCCTCCATCCTCCTGGAGATTTGGGGCATGCATGCTCACATGGCTGGCGTGAAATTCAAGTCGATGAATCTGGGACTCGAGCCATGCTTAGCCACGAGAGGGTCCAGTACCTTAACTATAATCCTACTTGCTGGCCCTAAGCACGTGAATCTTAAGAAAAGAAAATATAGGGAACCAGCAGTTAGCGTAATGCCTATGTCGCTGGACTCTCACGTAGTCGACCGTGGTTCGCATCCAGGATCTGGTGGCTTAAAACTCATGCCAGGCATGTGTGCATGTGTGCCCAAGATCCCAAGAGGAGAACGGAGGAGAAGGAATTGCGGTGTGACCATCCCCCCTGGGGGGTGATTTCTCGCTTTCTGTCTCTCTGTCTCTCTCTGTCTGTCTGGCGAGCACACGCACCCTATAGTGAAAACCTCTCCAAAAAAAAAAAAAAGGAAAGAAATATATTCATTTTGACATGAAAGACAGGAAAACATTCAATTTCTACAATTTATTTGAGATATAGCAGGTCTATTGCTTTTTCCCAACAGTAAAACTCTCCTTTAACTGCTTCATTGTTTATCTGTGCATCTGTTTCAAAATAAAAATAAATATAAATAATACACAGATGTGTAAGTGCCTTCTGGGATTTAAAACAAGCAAAGACATTAGGGTAATAACAGGTGTTAGTGCTTAGGACTGGGCATAGTACAAGTAAATGAATATAAACAGAAAGATGAGCCTTTCTGGACATTTTTCAGTTTACTTTATGACAAATAAGTCCCATCTGGCTCTTAAATCTAGGAAGTTCAAATCCTAGAAAGGCAATAACTTTATATCATGAGTTAAAGTATAATATAGTTTATCCAGTAATTGTAGAAGCGATCCAGACAGTATTTTGGCCAAGGATAATAAATGTAACTATCTCAGAGTCTCAGGAGTGATTTGATAGCATTTCTGAATATTGTCATGAATACATCAGAGAGCATAAAAGCAAACCGGTGACCAGGTTTATGTTAAAATATTACAGTGACAATCTTTGTATTCAGTTTCTAACCCCCGATTACTATACTCTCCTTCCTCGTTACATATAACTAAAAAGAGACTCTTCATCAGGTTTGGTAGTTAAATAACCTACACTTCATTCCATCTATATCTTCACAAGAAAGGCTACTGACTGCAAGACATAATTTAAAGACAACACTGCTTAAGGGACATATACTTTTACTGTATTCAAATAGTTTCTATATTTTCTTCCATTACACAGATAATAGGCTATGGTTAATACGTTAATTAATTGACTCATTCATGTAGCAAATAGTTGTCAAACCTCTTCTACGAGCCATGTGTCACATATCCCTTACTACATGTCCATAAATAGAATTTAAATGACACGCATAGGATAAAATCATAAATAAAGTACAAATGGATGCCTCATTCTTAAATGCCTGATTCTTAAAGATATGTTTCTTTTCATGTCTTTTTCTAATCTTCAAAGCTTCTAAACAATTTAGATAGAAATGTGCATTTTACTGAAGATATTGCATCAAGAAAAACAAGAGTATACTCATCACACACTAAAATTTGAAAATATAGAAATTTGCTTTCTATAAATATATAAATTAGTCCTCTAGTTCTCAACTTCCAAAATTCCTCTCTTGTAAACAGTCACATCTCTCTTCTTCTATCTCCTCTATTTATCAGTCAAAGAAATTTAATTCACCTGGGAATGCCACTTACAAAACACGTTTGTGGTATGCTCTCCTGGAATGTCTGTCCTTGGTATCTCATAGCAGTTCGCTCAAGAACAGGTCCTTACCCATGGTTTTTGTGACGTACACCTATCAGTCTCAGAGAGTATCAAAATATTAAACTAGCCAAAATACTCTATTATGTTATGACACCTCTGTGAATATAAACATGAAGAACTGGGAAGTTTTTATTTTGTTAAGAAAATAAAATATATTTTTACACTGATGACATGATAACTCATCAAAACACTGTACTATCGTACATGAAAGTTTATTTTCATTCTTGTTATCCCCATCCTTTTCACAATTAACTCATTGAATAAACAGTTTATTCTATCTTAGCATATTGTTAATACTCAGATGTCTTAGTTGCATTTTACAGAAAACTAGAAAAAACATATACATTCATGTGCCCTTAATATATTAATATATTAGTGTGTATGCATATGTTGAGTTTATGTGTGTGTGTGTGTGTGTGTGTGTATCTAATTTTCTGTGGATTATAACTAAATATAGCTAAGAAAATACTGAACTAAATATCATTCTAAAATATTGCATACACACACCAACACACACATGCTCTTAGAAAACATGGTATATAAATACATTGATAGAGGGGAAAATAGTATTCTCTCTCTCATTGTTGTCTCTGATTTGCTTCATTTTTATGAGCTTCTCAGGTAGAATTGCTAAAACCAAATCTTTTTTTTTTACTTTTTTTTTTTGGAGAGGTTTTTGCTATAGGGCGCGTGCGCTCGCCAGACAGACAGAGAAAGACATAGAGACAGAAAGCGAGAAATCACCCCCCAGGTGGGATGGTCACGCCACAATCCCTTCTCCTCCATTCTCCTCTCGGGATCTTGGGCATGCATGCACACGCCCCCAGCGTGAGTTTTAAGCCACCGGGTCCGGGACACGAACCGCGGTCGACTACGTGGGAGTCCAGCGACATAGCCATTACGCTAACTGCTGGTTCCCCTAAAACCAAGTCTTCATAATCAGTCTTTATCTTCCATCATCAGACAGTATCATTTGACTCAGGTAATTATTCATTATTTCTTGAAATATTTTTATCATCTTTCAGCCAAAATTTCACTAATCTGATTTTCACTCTTTAAATCTTAAAATTTGCAAAGTAAATTCTTGACTTGCCTCCTCTTTCCTTTTAACTCAGTGAGAGAAAATACTCTCCTCTGGACCAGCAGATGATGTAGTGGTTACGTTACTGGACTCCTATATGACTGACCACAGTTTGAGTCCCGGACTCAGCAGCTTGAAAATCATGCTGTGAGAGTGCATGTGCACGTGTGTACATACCTAAAATCCCACAAGGAGAATGGAAGAGAAACCATCCCAGCAGTATGGCCACTCCCCCTCCCCTGAAGCGGGGAGATTTCTTGCTTCCTGTCTCTCTGCCTCTCTTTCTGGCAAGCGCACATGCCCTACAGCAAAAATCCCCTCCCAAAAAATTACTTTCCTTTTCTCAACTTCTTCATCTTAAAAACCGTCAGATACAGATTGTAGAATACCAGGCCAAATACTTCAGAGCCATCCATAATATGTTTTTTCTTTCTCTCACATTGTACATTTAAGCCGTCAGCATACCTTGCTACACGTATTTCTATATCTCCTGTCTTTCCACTTACATTGACCCAAATTCCTCCAAGTCCCAGTATCTGTCTCATGAAAAACAATGAACCTTGAATATGCACAACATAATGTAATGTCAAATGTTAAAGATAGTAAATATGTTCATATCCTTGATTTAATTATTTTACACTGTATGAGTGTTTTAAAAAAACAATTGTACTACAAAAATATGTACAATTATACATAAATCAGAATTATAATTAAAATAAAAGTCCCAGCAGTTCAGCCCAAACTCTTCAATAGCTTTCTTCTCATGCCATACAACAATTTAAAATTCTATGGCTCTATGTTACCTCTCTGTCAATGATTTTTCCAACTGTTTTTCCTCTTTCTCACTCTGGTATAAACATAAGAGACACCGTCCTGCCCAGGGACTTCTAGACCTGTCTGTAATCTGCTGGAATGCCTTTCTCCAGATTTGACACCTTGCCCCATCACTACCTTCAAAGTTTTGCCACAATGTCACCTTCTTGATGTACTCATGATAATCGCATGTACTCTCATGATAATCACATTTATTTTATTTTACAGAATTATTTATTTTATTTTATTCAGTTTTATTGTTATTTCAAGTTTGCAATATGGCATGTATGCTCACCAGAGACAGAGAGATAGGGAACATAAGAAAGCAAGTCCCCAGGTCTAGGACTCAAACCACAGTCAGCCATGTGGGAGTCCAGTGCCTTAACCACCATGCCTTCTGCTGGCCCCAGTCATGTTTTATTTTACATCACCAACTAGAACTTCTCATCTTGTTTCTATCCTTGCTATTATTTTCTAAAATATAGTGGATTTTACTATTTTTTTGTTTGTTTAATGTATGTTTTTCTCTAGTAAAATCAAAACTCATTATAGTGAATGCAAAATAGCAAGGTGTTACATGGAGGACTGACCCAAGGAAATCCTACCAGTGAAGGATCAACCAGTTAGTCAGGGCAGGTTTCTGAATATGTGTGTAGAGAATACTCCACTATCAACAGTTACCTTGGCTCTCTGACCAAGCTGGAATTACCTTGGTCTATTAAAGGTATTAGCATTTTAGTTTGCTAATCTTTCTAACCAAAAAGAAAAAAGAAATGCAAACAATTTGAGTAAAGAATTAACCACAAATATAATCATAAAAGTGTTTACAAACCTAGCTAAATGTTGGCAACAGACAGAATGTCCCTGGATAAGGAATATGAACAGTGGTACATTCCTAGAATTAAAAGATGAAGCCATTATTTAATATAACAAGCAAAGAGATATAATGATTATTTGTAATATACGTTAACTGAGAATTTCTGTAATAGATATAAATACACGTTGAAGGGAACTAATAACTTCATATCAGTTATCATTTCTTTAAAAGAAAGAATCTCACTGTGTTGCTCTCCTTATTTATGCCTCAGCTTTCTACTTGGGACCACAGGCACACACCACATCAGGCTCTTTTCTCTTTTTGTTATTAAGCTTGCAGTCTTCCTGCCTCAGCCTCTCTGAGTCACTGAGATTACAATGATGTGCCATCATGCCCAGCTTTTAGTTAGATGGGGAATTCAATTCAGGCCTCCCATGTGGTCCTAACCTGCAAAGCACAGCATCTGAGCAGTGTGTGCCACTGTGACTTAGCCAATATCTTCGTCATTAATTTATCTTTACCAATAGAAGTGTACGTCTAGGGACCAGCAGTTGGCATAATGGCAATGTCGCTGGACTCCCATGTAGTCGACTGTGGTTCAAGTTCCAGACCAGTGGCTTAAACTCACACCAGATACATGTGCATACATGCCCAAGATCCCAAGAGGAGAATGGAGGAAATGAGGAGAATGGAGGAGAATGGACTGCAGCTTGGCCATCCATCCTGGGGGGATGATTGCTTGCTTTCTGTCTCTCAGTCTCTGTCTTTCTGGTGAGTGCATGTGTCCTATAGAAAAAACCTCTTAAGTCTATTTTTTTTTCCTTCTTTTAAAAATTCATTTATTTATTTCTTCAGAGAAAAAGAGAAAGAGACCCCGGTCAGAGTCCTCATGCTTCAATCCACCTTTAGCAGCAACTAGCCAAGATCACACACCTCCCTGTTTACAGAGAAACCTCAGGATTCAAACCTTAGGCCCTTCCATATGTTTTAGCATTGCAGATCACAGAACTACTGCTGTGCCTCAGAAACTGGCTAGGTTTTTCTTCTTCTTCATGACCCATATTACCTAAGTGTTATAATATGGAAGTGATTTTTGACAATGAAAATGAAGATACATTTTTCTTTTGTGTAAGTTTTTGTCATAGGGCATGTGTACTACCCTGAGAGAGACAGAGAGAGATAGAGAGAGAGAGAAAATGAGAAGTTGCCCACCAGGGTGATGACCATGCTATAATCACTTCTCTCCATTCTCCTTTCAGGGTTTTGGGCACACAAGCACATACATTTCTTGTGATTTTTTTTCAAGCCACTGAGTCTGGTACTTGAACCATGTTCAACCATGTGGGAATCCAGTACCCTAATCACCATACCATATACTAGCCCCAACAACTTTTTAAAACTATACTGATAAGAGAAAAATAAATAAATAAATGGAAAGCATTTTGTGACAGAAAATCTCATTGTCATAAGAATTTTCTTCCTTAAATAAATTTAACATACACTATTTTCATAAAAATACTAAATTAGCCAGGAAACCAGCAGTTAGCGTAATGGCTATGTCGCTGGACTCCCACATAGTCGACCGCGGTTCGCGTCTCAGACCCGGTGGCTTACAACTCACGCCGGGCACGTGTGCGTGCGTGCCCAAGATCCCGAGAGGAGAATGGAGGAGAAGGGATTGCGGCATGACCATCCCCCCTGGGGGGTGATTTCTCGCTTTCTGTCTCTATGTCTCTCTCTGTCTGTCTGGCGAGCGCACGTGCCCTATAGCAAAAAAACCTCTCCAAAAAAAAAAAAAAAAAATACTAAATTAGCCAGCCTTGTGGCAACCTCAGACGCAAACTGAAATGTAAAGGAAGCCACATGCCAACATCGGGTTATATACCTAATGCATGTGTGCCCAAGATCCTGAGGAGCTGCAGGGTCAGGGGAAGGGTTTCCTGGCATGACAGGACCCTGTCAAGGAGAGTGTGTGTCTCTTTCTTTCATATGCATGCATGCACTCTCTATCATGAATAAAAAAATAATAACTTTTTAAAAATACTAAATAGAAGATCTTTTCCAAACTTGATTAGCCAACTGTTATTAAATTAATATGGAAAGATAAATATGGAACATTAAAACAGATTGTTTCTAAAATTCTAAAATAGAAGTAACATAAAGAGATCTTGGCCAACTAGATAGTAAAATACATTACATAATGCTTAAATGCATTAAATACATTAATTATTTTACAAAGTAATTATACTAAATGTTAATCCTAATGGGTAGCCATCTGGCATTTTTAAAAAGCTATGTCTTTATGGAATGGAGAATTAATTTTTAAGGTAAAGATTAGACTCGCAGTGATATATTTGACACACATAGACACCAAAACAATACATATTTATAAAGCAAAAAGAACATGTCATATTGGTAGAAGTATTGACAATGAATAGAGCAAATATTTTATCTCTTTAATGTAATAATCATTGTTTCTAAACAGCAAGGATAATTATAAAAATTACTTATTGAGAAAAATAAATAGACAAAATACATGAGAAGGCAGTTCACTGAAACTTTTTAAATGCCTGAAAAACATAAAAATAGTCTCAAACTTACTTATGATAAAGAGGATTTGATTTAAAAACTAATTCTGTATACATAAATCATTTATCAGATTGGCAGATTTCCACCACTTGAAAATCTATGATGTGAGCATACATTCTGAGAGTTGCATAATTTGATGACATAAAATATGAAAAGATTATAAAACATTCATGTATATTTAAATATAATTTTGACCCACTGATTCAAGTTCTAGGAAATAAAACGAGGATATTAAAGAAAAATGAGAAATTAGACATAAAAATGCTCTAAACTGTTTTTCAGTTCTGACATTTGAAACAGGATAAATTGTCATTAGTAGAGGTCACAGTAAATATACATTGATATAATTGAAACTCTGCAACTGTAACAAAAAAGAGCAGGGCCCGCAACAATAGTACTCTGCATTCCACAGGCTGGGAGGCTGAGTGTGGCAGTGTGCACCTGTAATCCTAGTGACTCAGGGAGGCTGATATGAGGCTGCAGGAGCAACATACCAAGACCCTGTCTGAAAAAAAGTCAGGAGTTCACCCTCTGCCATGTCCCACCCTCCTCCACACTATCTCAGGTGTCTACAGTTGTTTTCCATTCCTTTTTTCCTCACAAAATTTCTTAAATATTCTAACTACTTTCAATAGCAAGTATAGGGAATAATATATATTTATACACACACACACACACACGCACACATATATTTATGAAACTAGAAATGAAAAATTATTGACGACAACAGATATGATTAAGCCACTATGCAGTGGCTTCTGGATGGGAAATCACATTTTGATGCTGTGACGATGCTCAGGCATAAATGTAAATTAATTAATTTAAATGTTTCAGAAGAAAATTATAGGCCACGGGATCAGCAGTTGACGTAATGACTATGTACCTGGACTCCCATGTAGTCGACCGTAGTCTGAGTCTCGGATGTGGTGGCTTAAACTCATGCCGGGAGCATGCATGTGCGTGCCCAAAGATCCCAAGAGGAGAATGGAGGAGAAGGGATTGTGGCATGGCCATCCCCCTAGGGGGGTTGATTTCTCACTTTCTGACTCTGTCTCTCTCTGTCTTTCTGGTGAGCGCACATGCCCCGTAACAAAAACTTCTCAAAAGAAAGAGAAAAAAATTATAGGCCACTTGTAACTAATTTCTAGCTTTGTTCATATTTTTAGTTTAAGGTATTTTGTGAATCAATGAAATGTGGAAAAAAAGTTTAATATGAAAGGGAGAGAAGGGAAAGGGGAAGGAAATAAACAAGTAAAAGTATACTTAATTGACAAAAATAATGAGAAGCTATTTACTGATCAGTTATACAGTAATATCTTAGGCTTGACTGACATGCATAGTATTTGTGCTGGAAAAAGAAAAGTTGTACACTGAAAAAATGTGATTAAATGTAAATAAATTAATTAATCAAAAAAATGTCAGAAGTAATGGCCCACATCTGGATCCTAGATAGAAAGCTGAAACAGGAGGATCATGACATGGTGAGACTCTGTCCTGAAAAAAAAAAAAAAAGTATGGGATATGTGGTGGTCTATATGTGCTTATAGGGAAAGTGTATACCTTATTTTTAATGAAATATAAAAATATATGGAACTCTGTATAAATAGTCCCAGACGATGAGCCAAGATTTCTTTTTTAAATGTGAAATTTCCAAGCCAGATCATTGTAGGCAGAATAGACAATTCGGTAGAACCAAGTCTCTAGACCTTTGATTTAACTTATTACTCAGAATTTAAAAGGCATTTGATAAAGAGGACAAGAATATCAAAGGTAGCTGTTGTCTTGTCATACTATGAGTCCCACAGAGCAGGACAACTCATTCTTCACCTCTGATCTTAGAAGAAGACATTCATTGACTTCACCGAAGCAATTTGAATTATTTTGTTATATCTGAGAGAGAGAAAATTGGTGCTGAACTCACACCTGAGAAAGTTCAACTTAGGCAACTAGGAAGAAATGTTCTGCCTTTTCATAGACCTACAGTTTTCCGAAGCATGAAAAACTGCCTTAGAGTCATTTCTGCTTCCCCATATGTCCTTCTCTACCTCACAAGCAAGATGTAGACCACATAGGAGAAAAAGATGAGATTGAAACATATTGAATCTCTTCAAAGATTCCTAAATCCGAGGAGCAATCCTAACAGCAAAAAGCAAACAGAAAATGCTGCATATTCAGAACATGACACAAAAAAAATTTGGAACTACCAGTTCCAAAGGATAACCAGAGTGTCGGTAACCTCAGTTGGAGGCAGATTCTTTTTATTAGAAATCTTTGGTAGGCCCATGAAAAGTTCAAAAATAAACATTTGACAGGCCCGGAGAGTACAAAGCCAGTCTGTGAGGAACTGATATAATTAAACTTTTAGCAGTCTTCTACACCTCCCATCCCTGGTGGGAAGGTGTAAGAAATTCTCTAGCAGGTAAATCTAGTGTGAAAATAAAGGAGTAACAGCAAGTTCTTCTTTCTCCCTTAAGAGCTGCCAATCTGAAACAGGCCCACAGGGGAATCTGCCTAAACTCTTTGTAGGGTTCTGTTTTTTTTGTAGTTGTTGGTGGTTCTTTGGGGTTTGTTTTTTTCTTTTTACATTAATATAAATATACTTTAATATTTTAATTTCTTTTACATTTATCACTGTACACCTCCACAACATACAGAACGAATCTTTCCAGTATGAAAATCCTCCATATCAGAGTTGTTGATGACAGATCTGGTGAATAACCTAAATGCTTTTTGCTAAGAGGACAGCCTAACTATGTGTGGAGTGCTTACTACAAAATGAGCATGGCTGTCTAGAATACTAGAACAAACAAAGCCTAGACTTTAAGGAGATATGAGGCATGGAGCATTAAAATGGAGCATTCATGTTGGGAAAACTACATTGTCCATTGTAAGATGTACAGTACTTCAATGCAAATCAAAAAAATAAAAAGTATTGGTTTAGTTCACCAACCTCAGTATATAGCTGACATCAAAAATTATTTTTGGATTGATGAATAAATAACATCAGTTAAGTAAAGTAAATAAATAAAAATTTAAAACAAAAAATATGGGTAATTCTGAAGCAGATATTTCTAGGCTACATTTGTTAAGTAGATTCTTGTCAGTTAACAATAAAATTTAAATTTCTTGTTCATATAAACTCCAAATTATCAATTAAATAAATGGGGATTTCCATGATCACTCCTGTTAACCTTCTCAACAGGAGAAGGAAAAATGGAGGAGTTATCTATGTTGGGGTTCAGGGGTTGCCTCTTTCTTCTTTATCACATAGTTTTTATATTCTTCATTATTATTGGTAAAGCTTCATATTGATTAATATCTAATAAATGAAAGAAGTCTGACTTAGAAATCTGACCTTTCTGGTAATTTCAAGTGGGACCCTTAAGCAGGACTGAATTTTATGCCCAAAGTCATCATTGCTAGCACCTTTTTTTTTTTTTTTGGCAAGAAATGAAGAGGGAATGATAAATCACTCTAAGGACTTAATGTGAGGATGACTGCTTACCTAAAGTTTTAGTATAAAGAGATGAAAACTTCCAGGGACCAACAGTTAGCGTAATGGCTATGTCGCTGGACTCCTACATAGTCGACCACGGTTCGAGTTCCAGACCCGGTGGCTTAAAACTCACACCTGGAGCATGTGCATGTGTGCCCAAGATCCCGAGAGGAGAATGGAGGAGAAGGGATTGCGGTGTGGTCATCCCCACTGGGGGGTGATTTCTCGCTTTCTGTCTCTCTGTCTCTCTCTGTCTTTCTGGCGAGTGCACGCGCCCTATAGCTAAAAACCTCCCCCAAAAAAGAAAAAAAAAAAAAAAAAAAAGTAGGCTTATCTCAAGTTGATCTATAACCCAGTTCTGTTAAATTAATTCTTTCACAATAATCCCTGAAATTTTATTTTAATCACATGTAGAATTTGGGAGAGGGACTACGCCATATATCCAGACACATTAAAACCACTTTTTTAAGTACCTGAGACAAGAATCATCTTCATTAACATACAAGATATTGAAGATTAATATTAGTGTCTTTCTTTGAGATTCAATATTAAACAGTCAAAATCTACTTTTCTTGAGATTATAATGAAAAATAAAAAGATTTCATTGATAGTCCTAAAATTATTTTATCTGCTATTTTCAGAGCTTCCTTTCTATTTTGGAATTAATGGAGTAAATCTGACTTCCTGAGACAGTAACTCAGAAAGATATTACTGCTGAACTGTGTTTAATAAGGGCACAGCTAACAAACCAGGCACACAATCTTCTCATCACACTAAAAGAAATATAGAATCCTAATTAAAGTAAAAACTACCTTGTATATTTTTTTAGAATATGTGACACTAAGGTATTTTTAAATGGCTGACTAATTAAAGTTTGAAAACAGATATAAGTGGGTCATTCTTCTTCTTAAAGATTTTTAAAAGAAACAATCCAAGATAAATACTTTATTTTTTTTTTATTTTTATTTTTTGGAGAGGCTTTTGCTATAGGGTGTGTGCACTCGCCAGACAGACAGAGAGAGACAGAGAGACAGAAAGTGAGAAATCACCCCCCCAGGGGGGATGGTCACGCCACAATCCCTTCTCCTCCATTCTCCTCTCGGGATCTTGGGCACGCATGCACACACGCCTGGCGTGAGTTTTTTTAAGCCATCGGGTCTGGGACGTGAACCACGGTCAACTACGTAGGAGTCCAGCAACATAGCCATTACACTAACTGCTAGTTCCCGATAAATACTTTATTTGAATGATTCCAAATAATTTTATTATTGCATTATAAAGTGCTTATTATTTAAATACAAGGTAGAATCTTTCTTTGTTGCTGTTTGGGTTTGGCTTATACTTTTTTTTTGCTTATGTATTTTTAGTTAAGAGAAATTCTACAAAATAAATCTAATTATAATCAGAATCATAATAACATCAAAGCAATATAAACATATTTTGTTTTAAAATAAATATATTTGGTATAGTTTTTAAATTAATGTATTCAGAAAATACTAAGGGGTCCTTTTTCTCGCCTAGGACAGAAAGCTGCTAGTCACCTCCAAGTTTGCCTGTTTTGGTCTCTGTGTTCAACTTCACTGCTGTGAAGTCTTCCCCAGCCAGTGTCCCCTTCTTAGATCCAGCGCTAGCCAGGACAGAAAGCTGCTAGCCACCTCCAAGTTTGCCTGTTTTTGGCCTCTGTGTTCAATTTCATGGCTGTGAAGTCTCCCCCAGCTCGTGTCCCCTTCCCAGACCCACCACTAGCCAGGCAGGCTAGCTGCTTTGCTCCCCCTTGCTGTCCTCTGTTCCTTCTAACTTTTTTGTTTTCTCTTTTTGAAAAAATGGCTTTCTGCCCACCTTGGGCCTTTCTCTTGTTAATCTCTGTCTTTTTTCTCACCTAGGACAGAAAGCTGCTAGCCATCTCTAAGTTTACCTGGTTTTGGCTTCGCAAGAGTGCTGTGCAGTTTTCCATTTTCATCCCAATTTCATTTTTTGTGAAGTGATTTTTTTTCCTTTTTTCCTCTTTTTCTTTTAGTACTTTCCTTCTTTTTCTTTGCCATTTTACCCTATTTCTATTTTCTACCTTATTTCTCTTTACCTTACTTTTCTGTTTTATTTCTCAGCCCTTACCCTCTGCCTAGAAACAATTAGGTGTATAGTAGCTAACCATCTGAGCACTGAGTTTTGGAAAATTCTTTGCACATCACTGTAGTGTTTGCAAAATTAGTGAAATTCCCCTTCACAAATCAGATTGAAAAACTCCACCTGTGATTCCCACATTTGAGGACTTAGTAGAAAAGAGAAAATAGCACTGAATTATTCATTGTGGGGGAAACACACGAATTCAGTCACTGAATCCCTCTCCAACAAATTGACATTACCAAATGACTAAAAATCGAAGAAGAGCCACAGTGATGAGAGAATCAAGTAGTACATCCCCACCAAGGGAACAATGTAACCTGTCTCCAAGTAGGAAAAATTTAGAGCATATTAACAAAATGTCAGAAAAAAATTTAGAATATTTATGGTAACAAAATTCTTTTTTTATGGGGGGGAGAGGTTTTTGCTATAGGGCGCATGCACTCGCCAGACAGACAGAGAGAGACAGAGAGACAGAAAGCGAGAAATCACCCCTCCCAGGGGGGGATGGCCATGCTGCAATCCCTTCTCCTCCATTCTCCTCTCAGGATCTTGGGCATGCACGCACAAGTGCCCAGCATGAGTTTAAGCCACTGGGTCCGGGATGCGAACCGCGGTCGACTACATGGGAGTCCAGTGACATAGCCATTACACTAACTGCTGGTTCCAGGAACAAAATTCTGTGAGATGCAAGAGAAAAGAGATGTTGAGCTTCAAGAGGTGAGGAAATCCTTCCACAATATGGAAGAAGAATTAGACACCATAAAAAAGAATCAAAAGGAACTATTAGACATGAAGGCTATAAAACAGATATTAAAGCCTCCCTCAAAAGTATCAAAATCTGGCTAGACCATGAAGAAGATCGAATTTTGGAAGTAGAAGACAAAACCAATCACTTAGAAAAATTTATCAAAAATATTGGGAAAACAGCCAAGAAAACTGAGACTAATACACAAGAAATACTAGATATCATGAAATGCCCAAATATACAAATAATTGGTATCCCAGAATGTGAAGAAACTAATAAGGGCATTGATAATCCTAGGAGAAAACTTTCAAAATCTAGAGAGGGACTCAAACATCCAGACCCAAGAAATACAAAGAACCCCAAGTAGAATCAATCCAAGAAGATCCTCTCCAAGTCACATTATAGCTAGATTGACCAAAACGACAAAGACAAGATACTAAGATTGGCAATAGAGAAATGTCAAATCACTTACAAAGGCTATCCCATCAGGCTAACACTGTCCTTTCATTGAAAACAATGCAAGCAAGGAAAGAATGGGGAAATATATTCAAAGTGTGTTAAATGAAAAATAATTTCAACAAAGAATACTATATCCAGCAAGATTATTCTTCATATGGGAAAAAGAAAATAAAAACATTCTCAGATAAACAAAATCTGATAAAAATTACCAACTCCAGATCAGCTCTTCAAAAAATTCTGAAAGGAGTACTATACCAAGAAACTAAAGAGAGACAGACAGCAATAAGAGAACAAAAAACAACCAGGAATATGGCCAACTTAATGGTAGGTACAAGTCTGGAAATATCAATAATAACATTTAATGTCAATGGATTAAATTCTCCAATCTAGAGATACAGACTGGTTGAATGGATTAAAAATCAAAAACCCTCCATCTGCTGCCTACAAGAAAACCATCTCATGGATAAAGACATATAATATAGACTAAAAGTGAAGGGCTGGAAAAAGTTATTCCATGCAAATGGAAGCCAAAAGACAGCAGGAGTCACTATATTGATTTCTGACAAAATAGGCTTTAAGACAAAAACCGTAAGAAAAGACAAAGAAGGGCATTATATAGTAATGAAAGGGCTAATTCACCAAGAAGATATAACACTTATAAATATCTATGTTCCGAACTCATGAGCACCAAAATATGTAAAAGACAGAGTGCTAGATCTAAAAAGACAGATAGATGTAACATTATAATTGTCAGAGATCTCAACACCTCATTATCTCCTTTAAAGAGGTCAACTAGACAAAAAATAAGCAAAGAGATTTAGAGCCTAACTGATACCATAAACCAGATGGACTTGATAGACATCTAAAGAACTTTCCACCCCCCCAAAAAAAAATTTACATTTTTCTCAGCCCCACATGGAACTTTCTCAAAGATTGATCACATGATATGGCATAAAACCAGCCTTTACAGACTCAATGGCATAGAAACTATATCCAACATCTTCTCCAACCATGATGGAATTAAATTTGGTATTAATCTCGGGAAAAGCCCTCAAAAAAATGTAAATACATGGAAACTAAATAACCTACTTCTGAATGACTCCATGACTACTGCAGAGGTTGAGATGGAAATCAAAAGACTCATGGAAACTAATGACAATGAGTACACAAGTTCCATAATCTATGGGATACTGCAAAAGAAGTCATAAGTCCTGTGCACAAGAAAAAGATGGAAAGGTGGCAAAAAGACAACCTAACATCATGCCTCAGGGAATTGGAAAAAGAACAACAAAAAAGTCCAAAAATGCCCGGAGAAAAGAAATAATAAAGATTTCAGCAGAAATAAATGAAATAGAAAATAAACAAACTTTACAGAAAATAAATGAAAGCAAAAGCTAGTTCTTTGAAAAGATAAACAAGATTGGGACCAGCAGTTAGCGTAATGGCTATGTCGCTGGACTCCCACGTAGTCGACCGCGGTTCGAGTCCCGGACCCGGCGGCTTAAACTCACGCCAGGCGCATGTGCGTGCGTGCCCAAGATCCTGAGAGGAGAATGGAGGAAAAGGGATTGCGGTGTGGCCATCCCCCCTGGGGGGTGATTTCCTGCTTTCTATCTCTCTGTCTCTCTCTGTCTGTCTGGCGAGCGCACGCGCCCTATAGCAAAAAACCTCTCAAAAAAAAAAAAAAAAAAAAAAAAAAAAAGATAAACAAGATTGACACACCATTAGCCAGACTAATTAAGAAAAAGAGGTAAGTCAAATCTGCAATGAGTCAGGCAACATTAAGACAGACATAACAAAAATACAAAACATCATTAGAGGATACTATGAGTGACTGCATGCCAACAAAGAAGAAAACCAGGATGAGATGGACAAATTCCTGTACACATATAATCTACCAAGATTGACTCAGGAGGACATAGAAAGCCTGGGGATAGGGATATATATTCTGACTTTGACCAGTCCTGGAAGAAGTTATGTAATAGCTTATATGTAATAGCTTAGTTTTCTCCTGGCTTCATAGGTTCAGAATAGAATATATTGCTGTTATCTCTGTAAGGATCAGATTCTAAAACTCACTGAAATGTTTATATGGATACTGTCTGGGCTCTATGTAGTACATATATATATCTTTTTTTTTTTAAATTTTGCCTTTCCCTTTCCTGAAAATGAACTATTTAACTATGTTCAAAGTAATTCAACTTGAAAGTAACTAGACAAGAGAAAGACAAAGCAAAGGTAAAAAGTGCTCAATAAATGTCAACTTTATAAATAAAAACTACTATGCAACTTATCAAAACTCCACTTTTTTTGAGAGATTTTTGCTATCGGAGCATGTGCTTGCTGGAGAGACAGACAGAAAATGAGAAATTACCCTCAGGGCCATGGCCATGCTGCAATCCTTCTCCTCCATTCTCTCAGGTTCTTGGGCATGCACGCACATGCACCTGGTGTAAGTTTTAAACTGCCAGGTCTGGGATTAAAGTCATTGTCAACTACATGAGAGTCCAGTGACATAACCTTTATGCCATTTGCTGGGCCTTTCCATTTATTTTTTAAAAAGAATGGAATAATTTTTCTAGAGATATCCAAGTTTTTTGTAACATGTCTACAACAGAATAAGTCTTGAGCAAAACGAATGCAAGGATCACGTCTAATTCCTATTTATACATCATCAACACTACCATCCAACTACCTCTAATTTCACTAATGTAGTTTATAAAATCATTGTAAAATTTTTTCTTTTGCATTAACTGAATTGATTTGAAGGCATTCATCTTGACATCTTTCCACAAGAAAGTGAAAGTTTGTTTTAACTGGAACTTTCTGTTTGTGATATTAGATGCTTTTCAGGCTCCTTAGCCCTTAATTGAGAACTATGAACAGGCAAATGCAAAAGCAACATTGCTCTGTAAGTCACAGCTAGGCTTCCATAAGAAAATACCATTATCATACACTCTGGGAAATACAGAGGAAGATATTTTTTAAACCTTCCCTACTTGGAAATTTAAAGAATTTGGGTATTACAGACATAAGGACTGTAAAAAATATATATATACAGAGTAAGGCACTTACAGTGTGCCTAGGAACACAATTAACACCTATGTCATCATTACTGCTGGTGACATTATTATTATTGTTAATTACTGTACATACTACATTTTTCCTTTGGCAAATATATTGAGTTGTCTGAAAAAGTCATGACACATATTTACGTAGGAAAATACGTCATGACTTTTCAAACCACCCAATATCACATCTAGGATACTCCTGTCCAAAAGCAGGATCTCTTCAAGAAGCCACATAATGTTTAGTTGTCATATCACCTTAGGTTCCTCACGGCAGTGACAGTTTCTCAGACTTTCTTTGCTTTTGAGAATGATGAGATGTCATTCTCCTGGTTATTCACAAGTTCACCAGCCCAACAGTATGCAAGTTTTATGGACTCTCTACTGTGGTTATAAGGATCAATGTCTGTTTCTTGACAGTTTTGTGGGAAAAAGTTCAGGTATTTTGTAGACTATTCTTCTACTGGGATTTGTTTGATGTTTTTACAATGATTAGACTGAGATTGTGTGTTTTTTAAAATAAAACCACAGAAATAAAGTGCCATTTTCATCATATCATACAAAGAATACGCATTATCAGTATGATTTATGACTCTTGACTATCCTCACCTAAGATAGAGTTTGAAAAATGTTACTTTTTCTCTTTTTTCCCTTACTGTGTATTTGGTCAGTGGTCAGTATGCATAGCTCACCTGCAACATGTTTATTCACTTTCTTGAGGATGATTACAAAAAATTGGTTGCCATTCCACTGCATGAGAAATTTGTCACTTATCTTCCATTTATTTTTAATTCAATACATAAATTCAATAAAATGTATATGTATATCACTTTGCATTGATGAATTTTTATTTTATACTTTGGGTTTTGATGAATGTTTATTATCAATCTCAATTTTTTTTTCTCTTTTTGACACTGGGAGCTTTTTGTTCCTTTAAAATACTCTGTCACTTTGTGTGCGGGGTGAGGTGGGGGGTATGTTATCATTTCCTTACTTTAAGATATTCTAAAATGTCCCAGGCTCATCCTGGTTCTTTTCTGCCCCATTCTTAGAAACAAATACTTCTCCTAGGGGTTCTAGTTCCTTTTACTGTAAAGTTGCATTAGAAACTGTGATCTAGGTGCTAAGTGTCCTCAGACTTCTACAATTCTTAATATGCATTTAAGACATACCTATTAATTTTGATGACTTGTTGGTTCATAATTTTATTGGTGAATAATATTCCAAGGTGTATATATATATATATATATATATATATATATATATACACCATAGTTAGTTTATTCATTTAGGGACATGTTAGTTGCTTCCAGTTTCTGATAATTATGAATAAAACTGTTATAAACAATCTAGTGCAGATTTTTGCATGAATATAAGTTTTCAAATCTAGGAGTATAAATATTAGATCATATGATAAGACTAATTTTGTAACAAATTTAAGACTTCTTTTTTTTCTGCATACTTTTCAGGTATTTGTATGGTCAGTGTTTGGTTTGGTTTTTAATCATTCTAGTAGTTTGTGGTGGTATTTCCTTGTTGTGTGAGGTAAAGCTTCCACTTTTTCACCATTAATTGTGCTATTTTTTTTTTTCTTTTTGGTAGATTTTTTTTTTTTAGTCAAGTTGAAGCCATTCCCTTATAAAGTTGCATGTTTGGTGAGAATTTTTGCCATAATCGAGTGTTGGATTACTTTTTATCTAATTGTGAGAGGGTGCACTCACCAGAGAGAAGAGAGATACACACTTATAGAGCAAGCAGAGAGAGATCATTCCTAAATGGAGTGTGTTCACATCAAATCCTCTCTCCTCCATTTCTCCCTCCTATAAGAATTTTGGGCATGCACCCAAACACGTGTCCGGCATGTTTCTCAAGCCACTGGGGCCAGGATTCAAACTCCAGTAGGCCATATTGAATCCAGCTCACTTAAAAACTAAGCTATCAGGCCAACCCAGAACACTGAATTTTTACAATTTTTTTCATGTATTAATTAAAATGATAAATTTTCTTTGTACTCTGTTGATATGGTGAATCACACAGATTAACTTTCAAATAATTAAATCAGCTTTTCACACCTGCCCCCAAAAATATATCCTCCTGCTCAGGAATCATTTTTTATTCATTGCTAACTATTTTGTTAATATTTTCTTGAGAATATATACAGCAATGTTTAGAGAGATATTGATCTGTAATTTTCCTTTCTTATAATGTCTTTATATATTTGTATTAGGATAATGTTTGTCTCATATAATGAGGTTAGAAGTGTTTTTATATTCTCTCAAAGACATTGTGGAGAATTGATATTTTGTTAGGTTGGGTGAAATGTATCACTGAAAACATCTAAGCTGGTTCTTTTTCAGAAGGTTATTGATTATGTAATCAGTTCATGTAATCAATATGGGTTTATTTAAGCTATCTAGTTCTCTGTGTGTAATCTGGTTTTTGGAGTCTTTTGTTGCAAGAATGATACATTTCATTTAACATATCAAATTTCTGGACACTGAATTGTTTCTAACGGTCATCTTTTGTTTGTTGTTTGTTTTACTCTAGGGTGGGTGTATTGGCTGAAAAGAGACAGAGACAGATAGAGGAAAAGTGAGAATCACCCCTACTCAGGGGGGTAGTCACCACCAATCTCCTCTTCTCTGTTCTTCCCTTGAGAATTTGGGCACACAGTCACACACATTCAGAGGGTTTCTCAAGCTGCCAGTCTGGGACTGAACTGCTGTCATCTATGTGGAATCCAGGCACTTTAACCCCCATGTCAACTGCTGGCCCTATCATTTTATTTTAACTAGTAATAATGACCTCTTTTATTTCTGTTACTGGTAATTTGTATCTGCTCTCAGAATCTTTGTCTCTCTCACCCATACCCTTCTTGAATAGCCTGGCTACAAATTTATCAATTTTATTTAGCTTTTCAAAAAACAGCTTTCATTGATAGTCTTTATCCTTTTCTTTGTTTTCTAGTATGTTGATTTCTATTCAAAGTTGTATTAATCTTTCTCTTCTGCTCTGTTCAGTCCTAAATTGTTCCCAGTATCTTCCAGAAATCAAAAATTAGATTATGAATTTTAATTTTTTTATCAATATATGTACTTAGTTCTACCAGGTTCTAGAATAGGTTTATTGTATACTACAAGTTGTAAGAAGTGAATACTTTTTTATTTGGTTGAAAATATTTTTAAATTTACTTCACAATTCTTTAGGTGTACTTTCTTAGTTTTTATCTTTTGTTTGTTTTTTGCCATAGGACACATGCATTCCTAAAGAGAAACAGAGAGCAGGAAAGTGAGAAATTACCTTCCAGGGGGGATGGTTATGCCACAATCCCTTCTCTCCCATTCTCCTCCCAGGATTTTAGGGATGCACACATACATGCCTGGCATGATTTTTCAAGCTACTGGTCTGTCTCAAACTGCAGTCAACCATGCGGAAATCCAACACCTTAACCACCACACCACCTACTGGCCCCTTAGTTTTAAATCAGACATGGTGTTCTTTGAGTTCGTAGATGGTTTGGGGTATACTTAAGTCTAGAAAATTTGCAACTGTTATTACTTCAAATGTATTATTTTTTTTTCCTTTTACTTTTTAAAAATCAATTTTCTAGAAGGCATTGGAAATAGACAAGAACAAGAGAGGCAAAGTGAGAAAGCACTCTTTACGGGGGATGATCATGCCACAATTTCTTCTCCATTTCTTGGTCCTTTGGAAATTTGGAGCACACATATACATGAGCCTGGCATGTTTCCCAAGGTTTGGGACTTGAATTGTGCAGTTGGTATGTGGGATCCAGCTGCCTTATCCACCATAACACCAACTGGCCCCAGTTGTTTTATTCTCCTCTCTTCTTTCTTACACTTTCAGTGTTCCACTTGTGTGATGTTTTAACTGAAATTATCTCACAGTTTTAAAAAACTTTTCCCTGTTAGGTTTTTTCATGTTTTTTATCCTTGCATTCCAGTTTGAGGAGTTTCTACTACCTTCAACAAGTCTGATGCTTTTCTCAATCATTTCCAATTACTAATGATTCCATAATAGTCATCCTGCATGTATGTTGCACTGTATTTGGTATCTAGTATTTCCTTTTGATTCTTTCTTAGAGGTTCCATTATCCATTTGTTCTTTCATGCTTTGTATTTTTGTCTCATTAGATCTCTTCATATATTACTCATGACTACATTAATTTTTTGCCTGATAATTACATCTTTGTCCAATTTATGATTCTGGTGCTTAAGTTGCTTTGCTTATTCAGGCTACTTTTATTGCCTTTTGACATTAAAAGTTTCTCTAAAGATGGACATGTTGTATCTGGTAATAGAAACTGCTAAAGAGACTTCTAGTATAAGAATTTCAGTTAACCTAGTCAGCAGTAAGTTGTATTTAATGTTTGCTGTAGCAGAAGTTTGCATAAGCTTCAGCTTCCTCTGGCTCTCTTCTTTTTATCTTCTCACTTGGCTTTGGGTTTCCCTCCTCAAAAAAAAAAAAAAAAATCGATTTTATAGCTCCTCCTGATGATGTGCTATTATTATACTGGAGTCCTGTTGGTAGAATGGGAAATTGTCTATAGTCTTATTTTAACACCTCAGTCATTCAGTGGGTGTATGTTTTTCAGAAGTGTGTCTCCATTGGTGCAGCTTTTAGGTTTTGCCTTTGAATTAGGCAGGAAAGCTGGGTTGGCTATAGTTGAAGGAAAGCTTTACTACCAACTGGGATGGGGCTTTCAGTCATTTGCACTGTAGAGTCAATCTCTTTTATGCACAAGAATATGAATACAGTTTAGGGGCTCATTCCCACCTTCTGTGAGGTCTATGTGGGAATTTCTCTTGAACTTCTACTCAAAACCGGGAAGGGTTCCTGTAAGCAAAATCTACAAAAGTATGATTCCCTTCCTCCAAGGCTATAGCAGTGAGGAGTTTCTTACTTATATTTTAGTTGACTCAGATGCCAGAAATTAACCCAAGTATCATTTGAATGTGCCTACCAGTTTAGGACTCCAGTGTTCCTGCTTCAGTTAAGCGGATCTCAATTGTGACTAAATGTGTCCATCTCTCCATATTCCAAGCAGACTCTTTGTCCTGTAATCACGATCTTCTAGGAAGGATAAGAAAAGTCATTGATTTTCAGTTTGATAGGCTTTCTCTTCCTCATGAAACGTGACTATGATTTGGTGTTATAAATCATCATTGTCCTTTGAGTAGCGATAAACAATACTTGAACATTATTAACCCTTTTATGTCAGTGACCTTACATTACAAGAAGATAACAGGGCTGTTGCAGTGATGAAGGTAACACGAGGCTCTATGATGCTGAAGTCATATGGGAAAAGTCTTGGATTCTCACGAGAGTGTCTGCGTGCCTGGAATCCTGGCTAGCTAAGGCTGTGAAGAGGATCATGGTGTGATGATCCTCTTGAAGGCACCAATCTCTTTCTCTTTCTCTCTTATTTTCCTCTCTCTCTTTCTCACTGCATCTCTTTCTCATGGAAGAAATGATACATCATTTCTAAAAGACATAGATAATAACTCTCCTTTACAGGTTTGCTGTCATGATTGGAAGTAAAACATGTGGAATATTTACTAGCAAACTAAAAATGACAAGATTAAAAAAGTCATCAATAGGAGGCCAGCCTGTACTGTGGTAGTTAAGGCAGCTAGATCCCATATGGCCAAC
Source organism: Tupaia tana (assembly GCA_026018925.1). Lineage (NCBI taxonomy): Eukaryota > Metazoa > Chordata > Mammalia > Scandentia > Tupaiidae > Tupaia > Tupaia tana. The sequence goes on from JAKSZU010000008.1 coordinate 65,238,380, forward strand.
TGAGCAGTTCAAGTCCCAGACCCAGCTGCTTGAAAAACACTGAAAGTGTGTGTGCATATTCCAAATCCCAATAGGTTAATGGAGAAGGGATTATGGCATAGCCATCTCTCTTAGATATTTCTCACATTCCTTTCTCTCTCTCTCTCTGGTATATGCACCCCATAGCAAGCAAAACAAAAAAACAAACAAACAAACAAACAAAAACAAGTATAGCAAAACAAAACAAACGAAAACGGAGAAGGTTCCTGGCTGTGAGCATAAAAGAAATATATGGGTGATGGAAAATTGTGCCTTTAAAAATAGCCACAAGGCAAGTAAAGTGAGTGGTCTCTAGAAACCAAAGATAGTAATTAAAGGAATTAACTTCTCAAAACCTCAGATGGGAGTACAGTCCTTCTGACATCTTTACTTTAACCCAGTGAGATCTATGTTGGACTTCTGACCTAAAGAACTACAATATATTGAATGTGTGTTATATTATATGCTACTAAGTAGGTAGTAATTTACTACTGTAGAAATAAAAAATTAATACCTAATTTTTAGGTTCTTTCTAAAACATGTTAGTTAACTTTAAAATATGTTAAATGATATTTTTTAATGTCATAAGGTTACTAAATTGATTAAGCAAATATGAGACCTTAGTGTATAATGCATTATTAATGCATAAGACTTAGAATTTAACACACTATTAATAAGTCAGTATCACTTCTTACTAATGAATCAGTATCACTTATTACTAATGAATTAAACATTTCATTAAATGACAAGAACAGTGATAGGTATCAAATTTTGTGATGGTGTCTTCTCAAAGTAAATATAAAACCTCATAGATAGTGTCTATCAGCCATTATCTACTTAAAGATCATCAGGTTAATTTATTTAAAATTAATACCTCAATGTGTTGTTTCTAGTGGTGTGTATATTTTTAAAAGAAGGGAATATCAAATTGTTATTTATTTTACAACAACTATGTACCTATGTCACAATATTCAATAGATTTCTCTACCTTGGAATGAAAAACTAGTTGTATTTGTGAGAAAGAATCTTTCTTTTCTGTTTCTTAACATGGGAATGAATAAAAATTTATAAAATAAATGCCAGCCTGTGGAGTGGCGGTTGGAGTTGTTGGCTCCCACACAACAGACCACATGGTTCAAGTCTTGGACCCAGGGCAGTGCCAGATGCTTGAGCATACACGCTTGTACAAACTTCTAAAGAGAGATGCAGAAGATATTTCAGCATGGGCATGCCCTGTGGGAGGGCACTTTCTGACTTCCCCTGTCTTTGTCTGTCTCTCTCTAGCAAGCACACGTGCTCTCTGGCAAAATGAAAGAAGCAAAACAAAAGGCTGAAAAATAATAATGATTTGAAACATTTTTGTTAACTGTATCACAACAAGAAAAATAATTATTATCTTTTAACTCATGTAGTCATATATTCTATATAGCACGTATAACTATATTCTCATCATTATTCAACACCATGTATTGGCTCTAATATGTCCTCTTTTTTATTTTAATACCCCTACATTACATGCATTTTGTTTGGGTCTCGTGATATTGTTAATAAAGCTTTATGGTTTATTTTGTGATATTTTGCCTAAGTTTATCACATACATGTCAGTGCTTAGTCGACTCAAAGGGCAATAACAATATAGAAATGGTTGAAAAACTACATTTATATATAAAGCATATTGAATTATCTAAAGGCATGAATGAATGCAGAGCTTCCATTTGTCTTTAAAAATCTTAATATTGAGCATGCTTAATTGCCTGGAACTGTAAGCGATATTTTGAAATTCAATATAATTGTAGCAAATGCAGATTGTAGTTAGCTTGCATTTACATTAATTGAGCTACCTGAATTTTAATGATTTCTACAACAGTGATTAAATATGTCTTACTTCTCTACCAATGTATGAGTCTCATATGGGAGTTATTGCCAAATAAGACCTCTGAGAGGTTCATTCACGTATTCTTCACAGGGGAAGTATTCAAATGCATACTGACAAAATAAATAAATATATATATATGTATACACACACACACACACACACACACACATATATATATATATATATATATATATATATATATATCTTGGAGAGGTTTTCGCTATAGGGCGAGTGCGCTCACCAGACAGACAGAGAGAGACAGAGAGACAGAAAGCGAGAAATCACCCCCTAGGAGGGATGGCCACACCGCAATCCCTTCTCCTCCATTCTCCTCTCGAGATCTTGGGCACGCACGCACACGCACCCGGTGTGAGTTTTAAGCCACAGGGTCCGGGACGCAAACCGCAGTCGACTACGTGGGAGTCCAGCGACATAGCCATTACGCTAACTGCTGGTCCCGACAAAATAAATATATATTTTTAATTTGAATATTTTATTCAGTTATGTATTATAAAGAGATTTCTTTGAATTTTTTAATGTACCATAAGTAGAACATGTGCAAACTGTCTCTCTTGACATGATCATAAAAAATACAAGGTATTAAAAAGAATCCTCTAGGTAAAGAATCAACATGTAACTCTGTATGTCAAATTGTGCTAATCTGTGGAAATTTTCTTAAGTCTGTTAAGTACACAATATCAAAGATTTATGTTTATACAGTAAAGAAAGTTCTACATATTTTTTAAATCATACTGGAAAATGTGTTCATTCGTAAGTTTTCATATTTGTACTTTATTGTAACTCATTTGTCTGATTGCAACTGTGATTATTTAGATATTTATTTATCTTTTTAGGGGCTGGTAGGTGGCAAGGTATTTGAAGTGCTGTCTCACATGGCCAACTGCAGTTCAAGTCCCCGACCCTGAGCCTTGCTTTCTCACTCTCCCTCTCTCTGTCTCTCTCTGGTCAAATGGGGATATATAGAGAGAAAGAAGCACACTCAACAGGGTCTCATGCCATGATCTTACCCTTAGCCTTTCCAGCCAGCTAAGCTCATGGACATGTGTTGCATAATCAGCTTGTGTAATTTGACCCACAAACCAAACTCCAATTTTCCACAAGGCTTCCAGCATTACAGAGTGGTGTGCTATTGCTCCATCAGCATGGCTGGGCTTCAACTACAATTTTTATTTGTTGTAGGAATATCAAAAATATATGATGTAACCAACTTTTCAAATTTTTATTTATCTGTTTGTTTATTTTAACTTGACCAGAGCAAGACACACATACACACAGAGAAAAAGTAAGAAAGCAAGCCACCAGGTCCGGGACTTGAACTGTAGTTAGCCATGTGGGAGTCCAATGCCCTTAACCACCACACCACCTGCCAGCCCCCTGTAACCATCTTATGTTTATTAACATATTGGACAAAACACTCTTTAACATGATACTGGAAGTTTGAGCCAAGTAAAATAGGCAAGAGAAACAAATAACATGTGTTTGAATAGGAAAGGAGGAAATTACATCATACCTGTTCATACACAGCAAGGACTACACCAGAAATCTGTTGGAACTTTTAACCAAATTTACTGAAGTTGTAGGATACAAGATCAACATACTGAAGTAAGCAGCATTTCTGTCTACTGACAATGGACTATCTACAAAGAAATCAGAAAACAATTCACTTACAATAGCCAACAAAAAATATAGAACTAAATTAAACTAAGGAAAAAAGATTCTTACATGGAAAACTATAAAACTTTGATTAAAAAATGTAAAGAAGACACAAATCAATGGAAAAATATCCTGTTTCATAGATTGAAATAATTAATTCTGTTAAAATGTCTATGTTATCCAGTGTAGTATAGTTTTAATGCAATTGCTATCAAAACTACAATAGCGTTTTTTCACAGAAATAGAAAAAATCCTAAAATTTATATGGAATGGCAAGAAACCTTGAGAGCCAAACGAATCTTGAAAAAATAAGAACAAACCTGGAACTATCATACTATCTGACTTCAAAATACACTATATATCTACAGTAAACAAAATAGTATATTACTATTGTAAATTGAGGCATGTAGACCAATGTAACAAAATAGAATACCCAGAAACAAACCCACACATTTATGGTTAATTGATTTTTGACAAAGGTGCAAAATACACAGTGAAGAAAGAATACTCTTTTCAATAAATGCTGTGGGACAACTAAACAGCTACATGCAGAAGAATGAAATTAGGTCCTCATCTCCTACAGATAAAAATAAACTTAAAATAGATTAAAGGCTTAAATGTAAGCTCTAAAACTTAAACTACTAGACAAAAACATAGGGGAAAAGCTCCATGATGCTAATCTGGGCATTGATTCATTTGAATATAACCCAAAAGCACAGACAATAAAAGCGAAAGTAGACAGTTGGGATTAGACCAAACTAAAAAGCTCTGTCCAGCCAAGGACATTATGCTTGATATCAAAGATAAACTGTCGGGCTGGCTCCATAGCATGGTGGTGAAAGAAAGTAGAGTCCACATGGCCTTCACCATCTGAGTCCTGGTCCCTGCAGTTTGAAAAATGTGCCAGATGTGTGAGTAGGCATGCCCCAAATCCTGACAGGAAGTAGAAAGAGAAGAAAAAGCATTGTGGCATGATCACCTCCCATTGAGAATGTTCTCTTTCTCTCTGTGTGTCTCTAGTGAGTGCATGCAACTTCTGGCTACTAAAGAAGAAAATGAGCTGCTGTATAAATACTCATTATGTCGAATTTTTTTAAAAGTAACTATTTTTATTTCTCTGTGCTTTCTCTCGATCCTGTTAATCAAAAAATCCTGTAATGACAGAACGTTATTATAACTATTTTATAGTAGTGGTTTCAAGAACCATATTTATTTCCAATATTCACCAACAAGTTATTTATGATTGTATTTTGTTGAACCTGGTGCTAAATATTTAGATTGATGGACTCTTTTCAACTGTATAACTATTGGATCAAATTTTGTAGTGTTTGCAAATATTCCACTATATCATTGTATATAGAAATGGTCCACAACTTATAATCGTTTGATTTATAAAATATTTTATGAGGGTGGTTTTACCATATAGTATGTGTGAGAAATAATCCCTGGGGGATGGGCATTTTGCAATCTCTTCTCCTCCATTCTTCTCCTGAGATTTTTTTGGCATGCACGCACACACACCTGGCATGATTTCTAAGCCACTAGGTTGAGAACTCAAACTTTGGTCAGCCATATGGGAACCCAGACCTTAATTATCATGCCATCTGCTGGCCTCATGAACTTTTGACTTCACAGTGGTGCAAAACAGAAACCATATTTCAAATTTTGAATTTCAATTCACAATTTTAATAATAGATTTTGTTTTAAGAGAGGATTTTAATTTTTTGTTTTTGCTATAGGATGCATGCGCTTTTCAGAAAGACAGAGAGATAGAGACAGAAAGAGAGAAATCAACCCCCCAGGGGGTGGCCATGTTGCAAACCCTTCTCATCCATTCTCCTCTCAAGATTTTGGGCGCACACACACACACATGCCTAGCCTTCGTTTAAGCTGCTGGGTCTGGAATTCAAACCACTGTTGACTACATGGGAGTCCAGTGACATAACCATTATGCCATCTGCTGGTCCCATAACAGTTTTTTTTTTTTAATATAAAATAGACTATAGTCTATTTTAGGTGATTTCATCCAACTATGAGTTAATGTAAGTGTTGCAAGCATTGTTAAGGTAGTCTCTGCTAAACTATGATGTTTGGTAGGTTAAGTGTATTAGACACATTTTATTTATTTTATATATTTTTTAAATTTATATTTAATTATTCTACATCTTTATGGTATTCAATATGTTTTTTTCAAAGCATACATGAATGATATGTCAATCAAATCAAAGATATTACCAAAGTCATCATCCTCAACAGATGATTTAACATTCTTGGGTCTGTGAAATATTTTATTTCCTGAGCCCCTCCCACCCAACCCCTACTGTACACCCCTTCCCATACACTCCCTGGTATCTACATTTGCTGTCTCTGCTATTATCTTCCTATCTTTCCATTTCTGCCATAAATTGCGGACATCTGGTGTATATTGATCAGAGACATACAAAGTCTTCCTTTCATGGTCTGGCTTGCTTCTCTGAGCGTTAAATCTTCTATATTCATCCACTTTGTATCAAATGACAGGGTCTCATTTTTCTTTATGGCTGAGTAGTATTCCATAGTGTGTATGTGCCACATTTTCAATCCAGTCATCTCTTTGGGGCATTTAGGTTGATTCTGTATCTTAGTAATGGTGTTAGATTTGAGATATCTTCAACTAACAATGCATGGAGTAATACCTGTACATTAATTTTACTATCTTGCTTTTTAAAAGGTAAAGAGATAACAAACTATTTTTTTACTTATGTTTGGTATCATTATATTATATTATTATCTAATATTTTGGAGACAGTTCTATACTTCAGCTATATTTGTTTTTTTATTTTATAACTGAATTAACTTTTAAAGTGGAAATATGAACAGAAATATATTGAGATGGAGAGAATTTTTTACCTCTTAGTATATTTTCTTGTCTCTGTCCCTCAAAATTTCATCATGTTCTTAATTGAGAGAAAAATTTTATATTGCTACCTTAAGTGACTAAATAGATATAAAAAAAAATCAGGTTCACTGGTATTGGTGTTAGAAGACTAGAGATGTGCCTGATTTTGGTTGTTCCTACTTTCTTGACAAATGAATAGAAATAAAGTCAACTTTGATGAATGGCATAGGTCCACATATTTAAGACTTCATAATCACAATATTGAGTAATATTATAGCTCCAGCCATCTATTTTTCACAATTAGAATGACAAAGAAGTCTCTCAAGGCTTTTTCGTTTTCTCCTGTACATAGTACATATTTTACCTTCTTTAATGACAGCATAAAGAGATCTCTAGGGTTCCTATTCTTCTGAAAAGGAGTTTAATATCTACTTTGAGACCACACAAAATATTAGCTTATTAAAGCATATCAAAAGAATGCAGAATTTCTATTGGAGTCTATAGGGGAAACACTTTCTATTCCATAAACTGGCAAGATAATGTAAGTTTTACTTATTTGGATAACATCTTTAATGATAAAATGTATTTATCTTGTTCTGACTTTCAGTTAATATTTAATCAAATGCCATATGTATGTGACAAATTAAGATTTATAATAATTTGGTAAATATATACTTACCTCACTTTTCTACAATTCATCTCTTCAAGCAACAACTAAATTCACTATTGTCTTATTGGCAAAGCATACTATTTCATTTTTACACAGTCAAATGCTTCCAGATAACATTTAAGACACTTTTCTCAAAAGTGAATATTTGTGGGAACCAGCAGTTAGCATAATGGCTATGTTGCTGGACTCCCGTGTAGTCGGCCACCATTCGCGTCCCAGACCCGGTGGCTTAAAACTCATGCTGGGCGCGTGTGCGTGCATGCCCAAGATCCCGAGAGGAGAATGGAGAAGGGATTGCGGCATGACCATTCCCCCTGGGGGGTGATTTCTCACTTTCTGTCTCTCTGTTCCTCTCTGTCTGTCTGGCGAGCGCACGCGCCCTATAGCGAAAACCTCTCAAAAAAAAAAGTGAATATTTGTAGTTAGTTTAGCACAATGAACAGCCAACCTCTTCAGGGACATAAACATGACTTTAATTAACTCATATGCACTGTGTTCTAGCAATGTTGTCACTGCTATTCTAATTTATTTGCATAAGGAAATACTACTTTTTATTCATTCCCTAAGTGATATCTCCATAAATATACATTCTCTTAAGATCCAATAGTGTGCTGTCTTTTCTGTGTGAGACAACTCCATATAATTTCTATATACCCTTTATATTTAGGACAAATAAACTTGGTCACATATGAACCCATAAACCATCTCACTGGGACATATTTCTTCTCTCAACCCCCATAGAACTTGTTAATTTACAGGCTTATTTGGTGTATTTATTACATAATCTTGTATGGATTTTTTTCAACACTACTTACATAAAATACTTTTCATCTTAGAGTAGATTGTAATGTCTTTGACAGCAGAGATTTTGTTTTAGATATCTTTTGTCACTTCCAAGTTATCTCACAAAGTTTCTTAAATGGAAATGATCAGTAATTCTTTTATTATTCTGCCAGAAGAGCAAGAGACACAGAAGGCCTATTTATCAGACACTGCTCAAGTACCACTTAAAATGTTCTCAGAACCAACACTTCATCCATCCATAGCTATGGCAACCATTTCTTCCCAATTTTAGATCAGCTACTGGGTGATATTCTCTTGCTCTGTGACGTAAACCATTCACCAGGGAGATCCTTAATTGTCTTGATGTTGCACAAAACTTAATGCTGATTAATGCTGTGATATCATGCTTATAATAGACTTAGAAAGAAGCGGTATCTTTTCTAAATGCTCCAGTAAGACACATACACTCCAGATAATAGACGATAAACCCCACAAAGATTTTGAGCCCAGTCATGCTAATGAAGTTTGAAGGAATTTTTTGTGGGCCTGGGGATTCTAACATATGATAAGTGAAGAAGTAGCTCTTTATCTTTGAGTCTGCTGCTAATGGAGTGGTGGGTAGTAGGGAGATTAGAGCCCTTAGTATTATTTTGAGGGAAATTTTGTCAACTAAGTGAACTTTTAGCACACTTAGCACAACTACTGCTTCTACACATTTACTAGCTATTCAGGAAATCATCAACATTTGATTATAAGTCAGAGTAAGATTTATTCTACAGTCCAGGTTATCACATAAGCAGGTTTCCAGTTAGAAACCTAAGATGCTAGAGGCATCCCTGAGAGTGAGGATGATGCATGGCTTCTCTTTTAGCCCAAGGAGACACTTAAGTGTAATCATCTACTGCTATTTTTTCAGAAACTATTTGTCATTTGGAAAAGAACTCCTGATGTTTCACTACATGTTATTAGAAATTGAGCCACTTAGCAGGACAAATTAGGTGACTATCTGACCAGCTGTCTAATAAAAGATGAGTGTTTTCAAATATACTGAGTCATTAGTTTATGTAACTGCGACAGCTTACTACTGAATGAAAGTTTTGGTTCTTCTGGAATCAGGTCCAAGCAAGTTCAGAAGATGGAAGTAAATGTGTTGTATTGATGCCTCTTCTTCAGCTCCTTCTCTTTTGTTCATCAGAATGTTTATCCTAATGAATTGTCAGAGAAAGCCTGGAGTTCTGTTCAAACATAGTTCAACATAATTGGTTCATGCTAGCTCTGTACTGAAAAACCAGTCAGTTTCTAGTGGCTTGAGGAAACATTAAGGCTTCAATTGACTAACCCTTTGACCTCCTTTTCTTAGAGCTTTTACTTCAGATAACTTTCAATCAGAATGCTTTCTTTGCTCCTTTAAAATGTAAATCTCCCAGTCTCTTGCTAATTTTACAACCCTGGAAAATCTTTTTCTCTCCTGCTGGGAGCTATCCCTTTAAAATTCAATCACCATTTTAATGGTAACACTCATTTACTGTGAAAACATAGGAACCAAACTTCAGTAAGTACCAACTAGTAAACACTGATGGCCTAACCACATTGACCAATGTCCCCTAACAGCATTCAGCACTTTTCTACTAGCTCATTCCCGAAGTTAAAAATGCTAAAAGAAAAAAAAAAAAAATCCAACTCCTTTTGAGGTTCCTCACAAACCTTCAAATAGAACTACCTTAACATCCAGTAATTCCACTCTTAGGTATTTACCCAAAGGGTAGGAAAATCCTCAATTGGGAAAACATTTGCACATCCATGTCTATTGCAGGATTATTTACAATTATTAAGACACGAAATCAACCCAAACATTCAATAATAGATGAGTGGATTGAAAAAGTTGTGATATATTTACTCTGTGGAATACTACTCAGGCATAAAAAATATGAGACCCTGACCTTTGATACAAATGGATAAATATGGAAGACTTAATGCTGAGTGAAGCAAGACAGACTATGAAAGACAGACTTTGTATGTCCCCACTCAATATATATCAGACACTGAATGACTGGAAGGAATAACAGCAGGGAGGGCAAGTGTGGATAATAGAGTTAATAAGTGTGTGGGGGGTAAATAGGGAATTGGGAATGGGTGAGGGAGGGGAATAGGAAAAAATGAATACTTTTAATTGACACAAAATAAAAAGTTATTTGCTTTTGTTCTGACTGATATACAATGTATCCATGCTGGGAAAAAAACTTGTTTTATACACTGTAAAGACGTATGTGATTAAATGTAAATAATTTTAAGAGAGATTTTTGCTATGGGATGCCAGAGAGACAGAGAGATACAGAGAGATAGAAAGTGAGAAATCACCCCCTGGGGGGATGGCCATGTCACAATCCCTTCTCATCCATTCTCTCTAGGATCTTGGGCATACACACACGTGCCTGGTATGAGTTCATAAGTCGCTGGATCTGGAACTCAAACAGCTGTTGACTACATGGAAGTTCAGCGATGTAACCATTATGTCATCTTCCGGTCCCTGTAAATAATGAATGTTTTAAAACACTTTTTAAAATGATTAAAAAAAAGAATCTTTCTCATGAGAACTCAATAAGGCTGGAAAGCAGCCTTCAAACGTGCTCAAATTCCAATCCATAGATCATTCTTGGCCATTAGCAATTCAGTGAAAATGTTAACAATTTCTTCTTTCCTCCCTGTGCGAGGTGTTGTGTTCCTCCTGCTGCCACAGGTTTCTAACACTCATTTAAGGGATTGACTTTCCTTAGCTTTCAGGCTGGTGGATTGTCATAAAATCTCAGCCCCCTGCCAGGTTCAGAAAAAGTTACTTTGTATATCTCCCAACAGTTTCTAGTTGTCAGGGTGGGAGTGATGTGCTTTCCAACTTTCTACATACTAGGCAGAAGCTGTGTTTGCCTTCAGCATTTCTTACCATGCCGAGTTGCTAACAATGCAGTCTCTCTGCTTTTGCTCATCAGTTAATGCCTTTATTCCACTCTCCTACTTGAAGCATACATTAACTGTATATTTTAATCTTTGGTTGACAGTTCTTTCTTTCCTTTTATATGATCCTTCATTGTTCTTTGAATTATGTATTTTTAATGAAAAGACTCAGCTCACTCTTTCACTGTGTCTTTGTATGCAATTTTTTATTGGTGCTTTAAGAATATTTCTTCATTCCTGTGTTTTATCAATTTGGTTATGATGTAATTTGGGGCAATTTCCTTTTCTTTGGATTTATTTTACTAAGTGTTTGTTGAGCTTCTTGTTTCCATACTTTTTTTGTGTACATTTTACCATAGGGCATGTGTGCTTGCCAGAGAGAGGGAAAGTGAACAATCACCTCCAGGGGGTAGGGGGGATGGTCATGTTGCAATCCCTTTCTCTCCATTCTTCTTTCAAGATTGTGGGCACATGAGCACATGCACCCAGTGAGATTTTCAAGCTGCCAGGACTCCAACCATGGTCAGCCATCCAGATTCTTAGTCACCATAACTTCTGCTGACCCTGTACATATTCTTTTAAACTTGGAAACTTTTAGGGTATTATTTCTTTATATATATATATATATATATATGTGTGTGTGTGTGTGTGTGAGCACACATGTATGCATGTCTGTGTGTGTCTGTGTGTGTGTTTTTTTTAATGTACCCTCCCTTCTGAAACTATAATAACATTAACTGCAGGTAGATCCATAATGTCCCATGGATCAGTGAGCATCTGTGCATATTTTTAGGTATTTCATTACTTTTTCCTCTCCACGATTCAGTTTAGCTAGGTTCTATGGTTGTTTTCAGGTTTAGTGATTTGTTTCCTTCTGCAACCTCTCATATAGTCTTATCCTTGCTGAAAAAAAAATCATTTAAATTTCTACTTCTAGTTGTTCTGTTTCCTGTTTTCTTATTTTGTGTTTATGCATTCTTAAATTATTGAGCATATTTGTAATTGCTATAGTTCCTCTAAAACCATTGTATGACAGTCCCACCTACTGTCATTTTTAAACCTATTTTGATTCATTCACAATTTTCTCTTTATTATGAGTCAAATATTACAACTTCTTTAATTATGTAGTAATATAGGATTAGATGCCAGAAATTGTGAATGTTAAGTTGTTGCTAATTGATTTGCTTCTCTTCTTTGGAAATAGCTATCAAGTTACTAGTAAATCAGATTGGTCTTTTCAAAACTTGATTATAAAACTTCTTAGCAAGTCAGGGACCAGCAGTTAGCGTAATGGCTATGTCGCTGGACTCCCATGTAGTTGACTGCAGTTCGCGTCCCGGACCTGGTGGCTTAAAAAAACTCATGCCGGGCACGTGTGCATGCGTGCCCAGCCCAAGATCCCGAGAGGAGAACGGAGGAGAAGGTATTGTGGAGTGGCCATCCCCCCTGGGGGGTGATTTCTCGCTTTCTGTCTCTCTGTCTCTCTCTCTGTCTGTCTGGCGAGCGCATGGGTCCTATAGCAAAAACCTCTCTCAGAAAAAAAAAAAAAACAATTCTTAGCAAGTTCTGCAGTAGCTTTTACTTGGGTTAATTTAGCCTTATCACTTAAACATGCTCTGTCATAGTTCTCCACTGATTTCATCAACTATTGAGCTACTCTCTTGATTCTGGTTATGTGGATCAAAACTGCTCCCATCCTTTGTGAGCTGTGCAAATCGTTTATTTTTTTTAAAACAGCTGTTCATTGTTTGTTTTCTCTGGACTAGTAATGTCAGTGCATGATCAGCACATAATTATGTCAAACCATCCAGAAGATTCTAGGCAGTTTCACAGCTCATACTCTGTTATTTCCTCAAGTCAAGTACTATGCCCACAATTCACAGCAACTTCCAACTTCTCAAACTCCAATCTATCATTTTAGCTCTGAAACCATAATTCTTTACTTGGTCTCCTTTCTGAACTTTGGACTGCAAAGTGTTCCCAGGCAAAAAGCCAGAGTAATGTTAATGTTCAAGTCATTTTCCTCTTTTTCAGAGATTGGGATTATCTGCTGCCTGCTGGCCAGTTGTCCAGTTTTCTATATTTTTATGGTATGTGGTAAATGTGGCCTGGTCTCCAATCCTGTACTAATTTTGGAGTTGACAAAGCTGAGGAAGAGAAAGTTTAATGTTCTCAAATCAACTGGTTGGAGGTTTTACAAAGGCAGAATTGTTTTCTGACATGCTCAGGAAAAATAAAGACAAAATAAAGAAAGGAAATTTTTTGGGGGGGGGAGTTTTTCTTTTTCTTTTTTTTTTTTTTTTTTTCTGTAGGGTGCATATGCTTGCCAGAAAGACATAGAGAGACAGAAAGATAGAAAGATAGAAAGCTAGAAATCACCCTCTAGGATGGATGGCCACTCCGCAATCCCTTCTCCTCCATTCTCCTCTCTGGATCTTGGGCAAGCACGCACATGCACCCGGCGTGAGTTTAAGTCACTGGGTCCAGGACTCGAACCACAGTTGGCTACAGGGGAGTTCAACATAGCCATTATGCTAACTGCTGGTCCCAGAAAGGAAATTTTCTTTACCAAGTGAGACAAAAATGACACACAATATTTCTGTTTAGTTTCCATTTGTGTGGATTTAGAAAACAATCAGGGAAAACTACTTAAATAAAAAGGATAAAAATATACTCTACATTTAGATGCCCGTAGACCTAGGTTATATTCTATTATTATGGAAGAAAGGGATTTTGATCGACTATTTCACAACTAATTATAACATATTCTAGAATTTAATTTATTTGTATTTAATCTGTTTTACATTAAATAATATAAAATACTCCTTAATATTGAAATATATTATATATAACTCATTTAAATTAATGTATTGATGCAAATTTTATTTTGGCAAGAAGCTAGATAGATCATTTTTAAAAACTCACTGATCCTAAAGAGACATATAAAATATTATCACACATCATATCTACCTAGTAATGAGCATGGAACCATAAACCTGAAAGACAATTATTTTTAAGCTTTGGTAGATTAAGTTTACATATTTCTGCCTTATGTTTGTGAGGAAGACACTTTCTGATACACAGATACTCCCCCAACTGACCAGAGTTTATCTCTTTATGGACATTTTGTCTTTCTGCAGAGTGAAAGAATAAGAGAGAGAGAAGCACGCTCAGCAAACTCTCACACCATGACCCTTCCCCCCAACTCCCAGTCCTTCTAGCCAGCCAGGATTATGGGTACACCCAGGCAGCATGTGCTAGGGAACAAAAACAGTCATCTTCTGAATAGATCCAGTTTCGTCTGAGCAGTGTGTTACCACTGCCTCACCAAGCCAGCCTAAGTAGAGTTTTAACTTTTTATCAGAACGGGATCTTGGGCATAAACTTTGTTTCTGTCTTTGTTCTGCTTCTTTTCTCAGAAAATGGAAGAGATGTTCTTAAAAACATGGTCTCAGATAGATTCAACTTCTGTCTGTTTAGGAGAATCAGAAAATACCACCAATGTGTAAATTGGTGGCAGATGAGGTGATGCAGACTGAAAGGACAGAGGGAATTTAGGGGAGAAGAGCACTTGGGTCTAGAGTAGCTCAGAAGGCTGGTAGAGCAGGCAGTATTACATTCATTTATTCACTCAATGTGAATGAATGGGAAGAGCTGCTTAGTACTATATACTAGGCTAACCATAAGGGATAAAATGATAAATAGGACAAAACATTGACCCTGAAGACATGCATTCTAGAGTGGAAAGCAGATTCTGGTGGAATTAATGTAGTACCATGACACAAATTTTGTCAGAAAAAAATGAGAAAAAGAGAGATGTGCAAAAATGATGCTGGAAGGTAGTCACACCTGATTCTGCCCCTGGAAAGTTGGGAAAGGGACTACCGAGCATTTTATTTTCACTTTGAATTGTGCTCATCCTGAGTGAAAGTTCAACCAGTGGGAAGTGACTCCAAGAGCTTGCATGAAGAAAGAATGGGAGGGCATGAGCTTCAGGAAAACAGGGACAACAGCTTGAAGAGGTAAATTCATTTTGGATAAACCTTGAAGTCCAAGAGTTTTGCAGGCAGAAAATCAAGAAGCTTTTCTACCTTATTTTATATATATATATATATATATATATATATATATATATATATATATATATGGTTTATTTTCTATGTTTTATTGTGGGAGGCTGTGCACCAGTGAGTCTGCCGAAGTTTCTCAGAGAGCAAACATTTGCCATGATTGGTTCCCTCAGAAAACCTGACCTTCGAAACTTTGCTCTGATTGGCCACTAGAATCCCTCAGATTTGCATATCTGGCACCTCATGATTGGTCCAAAAGCAACCAATCATAACACACCGTTTACAACCAATCACAGCCCACTGTTTACAACCAATCATAACCCACCTTTTATGATCCTTCATTCAATCAATCACGGCCCACCAGCGTGTATATAACCACGATGCCTGGCCCACAATAGCCAGACGACCAGGAAGACAACAAAGACGACATAGAAGACCAGGAAGACAATGACCCTGGAAAGCCTGAAGAGTTATAACAGTACATCGTCTCCAGACAACCCTGAAGAGCTGTGACACCTCGTCATCTCCGTACTGCTCACAGCAGACGATGCGACCCTGAAGAGTTGTAACACTGCGTCGTCTCTGTGCTGTACCGTGCTGCCCACAATAAACAGACGACACTGTGTTGTCTCCATGCTGTGACACTGTGATGCTTATCCCGGCTCTCACTCCTTCCCTCAGGAAACCTGTTTAACTGTCCCCCCGGGCCAGGACACGTCGCGCCCGAACAGGGATGGGACACGTGGCACCTGAACGAGGTCGGGACATTTTATGATTACTTTTACTTTGGATTGTATCCTCAGAGCTGCTCTCTACCTGGTGTTTCAGAAGCCATTAATCTTTATCCATGAAGAACCATGGAAATGCATGTGGTTCTGTCACAAGAGAAAAAATGAGATAGAGAGAAAGCATCCCCCTTTCCCTCCCAGTGAGGAGTATTGGAAAGCAGTCACGTGATAATCCCTTCTCCATTTCTCCATCTTGCTGAGGTTTTGAGAACTCATGTCCATGTAACTGGCATGTCTTTCAAGCCTCTGGGGCTGAGATTAGAATGCTAGTTGATCCTGTGGGACCTGGCTCTCTTAAACATTAGATTATATACTGCTCTGACCATATTTAAATTTGAAAAACATTAATCAAAAACAGGTATCTCAAAGTCCCATTATCTGTCTTATCCAAAAAGGTTGTGGTTCAAACAGTAACCTGTAGGTGGCAAACTAGTCCTGATTTTCTAGCAGTTTTGCTGTTTTTTAATTGTATGGCATTGGAAAATTTCTCTGATGGAGGAAGAGGCAGATCCTACCTCTTATCTTGTCCCTTCCTCTTTCTCCCCAATGCAGGTCAGACTGGGAAGAAGGAGCTGCAAGGAACATTTAAAAATGGGACTGTGGGACCCACGGAAGGTGTAATGATTATGTTGCCGAACTCCCATGTAGTCAACCTGGGTTTGAGTCCCGAACCCAGCAGTTCGCATCCTGGACCCGGTGGCTTAAAACTCACGTCTAGTGAAAGTGTGTGTGTCCCCATAAGTCCCAAGAAGAGAATAGAGAAGGGACTGAGGCCTGTCCATCTCCCCTGGGGGGTGATTTGTCGCTTCTTGTTTCTGTCTCTATGGTGAGCATATGTGCCCTGTAGCAAAAAATCTCTTAAAAAAATGTAAAAAAGGAACTGTGGCTGGGAGAGTGGGAGAGGATCTGCTGCTCTCTCCTCCACCAGATTCAGATGCAGCCCCAAAATGTCTAACCCATCTTCATATACCTGAGAAGCTAGATGGGCCCATATTCCTAAAGGTCTACATCTCTAGAGCTTACAATCTTAAGGGGGTACTATTGGCAGTCAGGATAGACATCACAGGCTTGTTTACTAACCAAGAAAGTTTTCAGGCACCACCTAAGAGGCCCAGCTGAAGGTGACAAAATTGATTAGTAAAGATGTACTGCAATTTGATGAGAAGAGTGCAAAGGCCCCGGCCACCACTAGGGTCACCCTAAAGTTGACACCTAAACCTCTCATAGTCCACTTGAACTGGTTCTTGATCATCATGATCTCTGACAGTTTCATGTGGAGCAGCCAGCCTTTCCCTAGGCAAGGCTGTGAGCCCATCGACGGGTATGCCCATTAAGCGGCTATGACACTCTCTGACCTTGGGTACCAGGTCCTCCCCAGAAATGATTTGAGAGATGAGGAATTTCTCAATATTCAATTTTACCTTCATCCAATGAGAGTTTGTCTGTACTGTCAGCATCTTTTAATAAATAACTTTCACTGAAGACAGAAAAAAAGAATAAGTAAGATAGAGAATGTGTTGTTGTTTATTATTTTTGAAGACATGAAGGATTTCTTCATTCCACTATATTTTAACTAAAAATGAAAACACATTTGATATGCATGCCTGAAAAATACACAGTTAAGGAATTAAATTTGCTTGACCTAAATTACATCTCTTTCTCTATGAATCTAATTGAATCTTTATTATATTCAAGGAATAATAGTTTCATCTTCCAAATAAAGTATTTTTATTGATCCCATTTCCTATAACTTTCTCTTAAATATTGATTTTTCTCATGATTTATTTCAAATAAATACTTTTCCACGTCATTGAGGCAAACAGAATTCCACGTTGCAAATGGTAAGTTTAGTGACTATCATGGTAGTGAAACTGAAATACATCATGGTGACCTTTTGAGTTATTAAGTTATATGGTCAAATTTCAGGGATAGGAAGAGTGAAAAGACAATTGCTTTGGAATTGTTTGATTAGTTATATTTTAATTACTTGCCAACCATAAACCTACATATTTTATTTAAGAATTCCTAACCACTTTCATTTTGCAAATGGTTTAAATTCACTATCATCTATCCTGTAATATCTATAATCATTCATTCATAATTTTTAGATTTCCAGCATGAGCAATGATCTTATTTGCCTTTTATCAGAAAGCTTTAGAATGTTTCAGCCTGCCGGAAGTATTTTTCTTTCCTTTCCAGTGTTGAAACCTCAGTCTTTAAATTGCCTTAGGTCACATATGACATCTCCATATTAGAATGTGCATGTTGTCAATGCCTTAGGGACAGAAACAACATTTCTAAATTTCTGCAGTGTTAGTCATAAAAATTGAGCAAGTTATTGTAAGGATTATATGTTTCATTATGAGATGAAATACAGGCTTGAAATATAAAATAGAAATTTTAGAGCATTCTATGTACGTTTTAAAAATAACCTGCAAGGGAAATTCATTTCACTGCTTCTCTTTTTTGCTCCTCTAACAGTTCTTTCTACATCATGAAATTATAAGTTTGTACAGCTATTTGAATTTGGAAACTATAAATTATTGAAAATTTCTCTGTACATTTATTTGATAAGTGAATTGTATACATATTATAAAAAATATTTTGTTTATTTTTTAATAAGGCAACAAACACCATAAGTACTGAGCAGAAGTTTTCAACATTTCAAAAGAGAAAATATACAAAATGTTAGTAATCCAAAGAAAAGATTCTTATAATCATTAGACATTTGCCATTCAGATTTAAAATACAATAAGATATTGGGACCAGCAGTTAGCGTAATGGCTATGTCATTGGACTCCCATGTAGTCAATAGCAGTTTGCATCCCAGACCTGGTGGCTTAAAAGTCATGCCACGCGCGTGTGCGTGCATGCCCAAGATCCCGAGAGAAGAATGGAGGAAAAGGGATTGTGGTGTGGCCAACCCTGGGGAGTGATTTCTCGCTTTCTGTCTCTCTGTCTCCCTCTGTCTGTCTGGCGAGCACACAAGCCCTATGGCAAAAACCTCTCAAAAAACCCCACAAAAAGAACAACAACAACAACAACAAAAATACAATAAGATATCATTATATAGTGTCAAAGAAGCAAAATTTTAAATATTTGATAATTCCAAGTGCTAGCAAGGATGGGGAACAACTAGAACTTTTACAAACAACTGATGAAATGAAAATGATAGCAATCTGCTCCGAGAACAGCCCTTCTTCAAGAGACAGTCAGCTCCATGGCGCCTGCGATCTAGCCATTTTGGGAGAAAGGAAGATGTCCCACTGCTAACTGGGCCTCCAGCATACAAAACCCACGTGATTGAACTTCCAAGTTTGGGAAGAAACTGACTATCCACCAGATGACCAGAAATCACTGCAGGACCACAAGAAATATGGGGAAGCAGGAAAATACCTCTCCCACAAGGGAAACAGATAGCTCCTCTTCATCCACACACAGCTCAATGGAAATCATGGATATGTCTGATAAAGAATTCAGAACATTCATAATGGCAAAGCTAACAGAGATGGAAGAGAAGAGAGACAAGGAACTGTTGAAGAAGAAGGAGAAAGGAGTTGAAGAGTTCCAGGAGGTGAGGAAATTCATGCAAGATCTAAAAGAGGAATTTCACACTTTACAAAAGAATCAGATGGAACTGTTATAGATGAAGGCTATAATACAAGAAGTCAAAATCTCCCTTGAAAGTATTAAAAGCAGACTAGATCATACAAAAAATAGAATCTCTAATGTAGAAGAGAAAATGGCTGGCCTAGAAAAATCCACCATGAAGACTGAGAAAATGGCCCCAAAATTTGAGAATAATATGTGAGAAGTACTAGATACAATTAAACGTCCAAACATCCGGATAATAGGCATCCCAGAGGGTGAAGAGACTCATAAGGGCATTGATAATCTATTCCATGAAATCCTGCAAGAAAACTTTCCAAACCTGGAGAGGCACTCAAGGATTCAGTCCCAAGAAATACAGAGGACCCCAAATAGAATCAACCCAAGAAGATCTTCTCCAAGACACATTATAGCCAGATTGACCAAAACCACAGACAAAGACAAGATACTAAGCCTGGCAAGAGAAAAAAGGCAAGTTACCTACAAAGGGTATCCCATCAGACTAACGGCAGACCTCTCATCGGAAACAATGCGAGCGAGGAGAGAATGGGAAAATATATTCAAAGTATTAAGGGAAAAGCAATTTCAACCGAGAATTCTGTACCCAGCAAGGTTATCGTTCATTTGGGAAGAAAAGACACGAACTTTCCCAGATAAACAAAACCTGAAAGAATTTACCAGCACCAGACCAGATCTCCAAGAAGTTCTTAAGGGAATGCTATGTCAGTAAAATTAAATTCAGACACACAGAAATAAGAGTTCAAAAACTAAGAAAATGGGCAATTTAATTGTAGGGACGAAGTCTGGAGTTGAGAATTATATCCCAGAATTCAATGTGGAAGATCGTACCTCAACAGAAACAGAAGAAAGATTAAGTACATGAGTCTGAACTGATGAAACAACATTCTGGGACTTGACTAAGATATTGCTGCTTTTCTTCTAAGCTTTGTTGTCCATTTTTAAGGACTTTTATCCTGTCTTGAGCTGTCAATAGATTCATGTACCTACTATTTGAACAAAATACCAACCTGTTTCTAGGCTTCAAATTTCAAGGAAATAACCTTACCAGTTCAAAACTGCCTTTCTTGAAACCACCAGCTGAACTTGCTATTGATATGATTACTTATGATATGGTGTGGTCAACAAAATGTTGGGGGAAAAGTAATTGAAGACAACTGTAGACAGCAGAAATAGTGTAACAATACAGTGGAATAGGGCAGAGGGTCAGACATGGGGTAAAAAACATATATATATGGAACTAGTAATGGAATTTTATGGATGATAACATGCATGATTAAGCCACTATACAGTTTACTTTAGAGGGGAAACTACATTTAGTATGTTGTGAAGATGCTCAGGGAATGAATGTAAATTAAAAAAAAAAAATTCAGAGAAAAAATACTAAAACTGTTACCAAAATTTAAAGAAAAAAACTGTGTATTTGATAACCACAGTAAGCTATATAGCTCCAGCTAGGTACTATTTTATAGTATGTTCATTCTACTCACTGAGGTTTATGCCTAAAGTCAGACATGGGTTCTTTTGTATGTATATATCAGCTGTGCTTGCTCTTGCAAATAATTAGACAAATTAAGTTCATTAGCAAATCAATTAAAAGGGGGGGATAGGCATAGAAAGCAATCATGGATACCAGAGACAATGGGAGGAGGGTTGGACAGGGCAGAGGGTTAGGGATAGGGAATCAAGGATGGAAAAAAAAAAAAAAAAAACCCACAAAATTTACAAGACATAAGAAATGAAAAATTGTATGTTGATGTGCTTGATTGTATGTTGATGTGCTTGATTGAGCCAACAGACAGTGTATTTTGGATGAAAAATTCATTTTGTATACTGTAATGATGTATAGCATATTAATGTTAAAAAAGGAAAAATAAATTAATAAAAAAAAGAAAATGATAGCAATCTGAGAAACTATTTTCTTACAATATTGGCATAAGCTCTCTATAAAACCCAGCAACTATAGATCTATGCATTTACAAATGAGAAATAAAAGCAATTGTCCATATAAAGTCTTGTACATAGTTATTTAGTAATATATTCATAAAGCAAAAAACAGAGAAAACAACTTTATGTCTACAACCATATGAATGAATAAACATACTATGGTATACTCATACAGTGGAATACTACGCAACAAGAAAATAAAAACTGACACAAAATAATATCAATGATTCTGAAAAATACTGTAATGAGTTAAAAAGCCAGATACTAAAGTACATCCTGCTTGATTTCATTTAATACAAAAATCAATGAAGGAAAAAAAAATCAATGAAGGCAAGTTGCTACTGAGACAGAGTAGAACCAGTGGTTGCCTAGGGCAAAGAAAATAGGGAATTTACTAGGACGCAGTATAAGGAAAGTTTGATGGTAGTTCAGTCTTTTATTTCTTGATATAATTGGGCAAATTCATGCATTTGTCAAAAAGCGATCTTTACTGACGTATCACTTTATCAATTGTTTATCTTGGCCCATGTATAACAGATATTTATAAAAATTCTTATTCTGTTGACAAAAGTAGAAAAAAATCATATTTGTACTTTTTTGGTTTCTTGAGAAATTTTTGCTCCAGAGCATGTGCACTTTCTGGAGAGACAGAGAGACAGAAAAGAAGAAATCACCTCCCGGGGGAGATGGTCATGCCACAATCCTTTCTCCTCAATTCTCTTCTTGGGATTTTCGACATGCACGTACATGTGCCCAGCTTGAGTTTCAAGCTGCCAGTTCTGGACCCAAAACAGGGTCGGCCATGTGGGAGTCCACCACCTTCATCACTATGCCACCTGTTGGCCCCCAAAGTTGTATTTTTAGTGCAGCAACAGCAGAGTACATAATGGAAAAAAAAAAGAAAGTATTGTCAATGAACTAGTGTCATTTTGAATACATGAGGGCATATATTTTTATAAATATAAGAATACATATATTACAATTACTTTATAAAAATGCATTTTAATCACTTAATCATAAATAAATACATGGTCCAGCCATACTTGTATTACAGAGACCATTGAAGTAAATGTCTAAATAATTTGGACTAACCTAAATAGCATGTGACATTCAAAATTGAGTCTCTATATTCTCTAATAGATAAAAGGAGCTCTATATCTATTGTAGTGTTTTCTTGGACATATTCTACTTTCTGAGGTTCTCACTATTTCCATAGATAGAAAATTACCCACAGATATTTTGAGTGGATAAATCCACTGTTTTGCCTATTGCCATATTACAGTGACTTACATAGTGCTCATGAGACTTTGAGACCAAGTTCTAAAATATGTACTTTTTAAAACAACGTAAGCTAATTGACATAATTTCTGCAACATGACCTTCTCCCATTGGCCTGTCAACTATGAAGTGCTGATCTGGAGTCCAAACTTTCATATCTGCTGCTAAGAAGATATAGGATAAATCACAAACAAAATCCATTTTATGGGACCAGGAGATGGTGTAAAGGTTACATCACTGGACTTTCACATGGCCAACTGCTGTTTGAGTCCCAGACCTGGTGACTTGAAAATCAAACCAGGTGCATGTGTATGCATGCCCAAAATCCTGAGAGGAGAATGGAGAAGGGATTGCTTGTGATCATCTCTGGAAGGGGTGATTTCTTGCTTTCTGTTTCTCCAGCAAGCACATATGCCTATAGCAAAAATCTCTGAACAAAAGAAAAAACAAATAAGCAAAAACCAAAGCAAAAATCCAAAAATCCATCCCATATATTCTGCTACTCTTGTATTTACTAATGAATTTGAAATTTATGAAGTAAAAATGTTTAGGAATCTTAGATACTTTGGAAGTATAGATTTGTTAGATGGACTCTTTTTCCCCCTCCCAAATAACAATTAACATTTTCATTTTAAATATTGCATGAAGTGACAAGCACTGTACTAAGTAACTCATAGATATTCTCACGAGATCACTTTGTCAGGAGTGATCTATGCAGATAAGCAAATGATAGTGTCAGCAAGTTCAATAACTTGCCCAAGTTCACATGTGCTATATAGAGCAGAAGGTTGAGCTGACCTGCTGTCTTCAAATCTCTCAAGTTTCATCAATATATATGCTGTCTCAAGTACAATTACATTACTACCTCAGCTAAGGCAACAGACCCCAATGTTTATCTTTTAATCAAGCCGCCCATTCTGACCTTACTCAAGCAATATTCCTTAGACTTAGTTATCTTGCCATGGGTCTGGAGAAAGTCAGAGGACTCACCTGAAAACATATCCAAAGTAACATGTTCCTAAATAGGGAACGCTGTTTTAGTACTGTTACCACACAATAGATCAATAGATTTAGCACAAAAATAATACAATATATTCTATAGACAATTTTTTATGAAACATCTTCCTTGAACTACAGAATGATTCCATAAGGCAAATGTTATTTTCCCTCTCTTATGAAAACAAATAACTTTATTTTTTGTGGGGGGAGAGGTTTTCGCTATAGGGCGTGTGCACTCGCCAGACAGACAGAGAGAAACAGAGAGACAGAAAGTGAGAAATCACCCTCCAGGGGGGATGGTCACGCCGCAATCCCTTCTCCTCCATTCTCCTCTTGGGATCTTGGGCATGCACGCACACGCGCCCGGCGTGAGTTTTAAGCCACTGGGTCTGGGATGCGAACCGTGGTCGACTACGTGGGAGTCCAGCGACATAGCCATTACACTAACTGCTGGTCCCCAAAACAAATAACTTTTAAAGTTGCCATTATCATTAGAGAAGTTAGTCACAGACTTCAAAGTCTTTCAGCTAAGGCAGAAAAATATTTCCTTTTACAAGTTATTGAATGAGATTCTTTCTTTTCCTACAAGTTTTGGGTTGAGAAATCCTTAGTATTCTCCATTCCATAATCTGAATTTATTTAAATTGTCACTTGAAATTATATTAAAGTTACATAATTTCTGAAAAAAATTATTTTTTAATTCAAATAATGAATGTTTTCATTTTTCATAAATGGAATGGCTTTTGTTAAAACATTATCTTATGTAAACCATTTATTATTTTTGCCAGGAGATATTTTTATTTTATTTAATTTTTTTCCTGCTCTGCTTAGTCAGGAGTTTGGATGCATCTTCCTGTTCAGTGACTCAATGACTTAGGGCATTTTTGCTTCTATATATTTGCTCGTCTTTTATAATAAACCTCAGGGTAATAAGCAGTGGTGCATAAAACAATGCCAAGATTTTTATTTTAAATGATCTCTCTACCAAAATAATCAAATATAGAAAACAAAACAAATACTAACACACATAATTTAATTATTTTTTCCAGTTGTTCTCTTATGAGAAACTTAAGTTTATGTGAACCTGTGGGAAAAAAATCTCACCTAAGTTTCCTTTGAATTTATTTTGAGGAATATTAAAATACATCAGCTATAAAATGACCAAACTTCTGTTATATAGAAAATATTAGAGCCAATATTTTGCTAATTAGAAAAATATACTATGTTCTGTATCTGTATCAAAAATTACATGACAAAAATATTTCTAGTAAATGAGGACATCAATATATGTGTTTTACACAGTAACATACACTGATTTTTTTACAGTTTACTTACTTGTTTTATGAGAGAGAGAGAAAGAAAGACAGGATACTCAGTAGAGTCTTTCCATGCCACAATCTTTCCCCAATTTCCCAACCAACCAGGATCAGGAGTGTGAGCAGGTGCACTCAGCATGACCGGGTGTACTTAGGATTTGAACCTGGACTGTCCATGTGGCTGCAGCATTAACTAGAGGTGCTCTACTTCCTGCAATATCATAACTGGTTCTGCACAAAATCTATTTTATAGTATCTTTTAAAGAATATAACAAGTTATTCAGTACAATCAATAGCTTTTATTTCATCTACGGTTAAATAGGCAACATTTTCTGTTTTACCCATAATTAAGTTTCTACTTATTGCAAAACAAATTGAACATATTTTCATTGATTATTAGAGTCTTAGTAATTAAGAGATTTTACTTTTTTGTAATATTAGTTTGAGTCTTCCCCTTGGAAAGACTAAAGAGGAAAATCACACATAATTTGATAATTGATAGAATAAAATAAATATATATTCTTAGATTAATATAAGAAGTTGGTGATAGAGTTACTATACCTGAAAGTTTTGTTCTCATAAAGAAATTTTCTGATAATCTAATAAAATAAAATCATTATTGACAATAGAAAATAGCATTATTTCTTATTGATCACTTAGAAAAGAGTTACCTAATTTGACAAATTTGTATTTAATAAGAATTCTTACACAGACTGTTCAGAAATTATATATTTTATTAAAAGTAATAGACTTCTATAAAACTAATGGTTCCTTAATTTAATTAGAGCAATGACAATTATCTAAGTTAGTTTTTATTTGTGGGAGAAGAGGGTAGCCCAATTAGTTTCCTTTGCTCACACAAAATATTTATATTAGTCCTGAAAGATTTGTGAATTAATTTTCTAAGTGACCTTGTATTTTAATTATACTCTGGCAGTGTAACAATTGAACAAGTAAAATATCATTTTATTTTAAGTAATATGGACTTATATACCATTTATATCTTACATGCTTATATAGATTACAGGCTCATAGGATGATGACAGTGTCAATTGTAATGATGCTTACAAATGTATTTAGCACAACACCCATCACTTAATGAATTTCCACTGAAGTTATAAAGGAAGTAGAGAAAAGTCTTCTGAAATAAACTTATCAATTTCCAGTTTGGAATTGCAGGGAGAGTGGAAAGGATAGAGACAATAATGATTATTATCAAATTTAGCAATTCTATGTCAGAGTACTCCCTATTATCATTTAAAATTATTATGCTGAATATAATCTGTTTTTAAGAATTATTATTGATTTAATTTTAAAATTTATGATATATATATCATAAAAAATTATGATATATATATACATATTTATGATTGATATATATATATATATATATATATATATATATATATACATATATATCTCACTCTCTGAGAAAGAGGGCGAGAGAGAGAGATAGGGAAAGTGAAAAAGCAAGTCACCAAGTCTAGGACTTGAAATGTGGTTGGCCATGTGGGAGGCCCGTGTCTTACGCACCACACCGTCTACTTACCTCTGTCATCTGTTCTATTAATTATCTAGAACAATACTGTCAAATAAACTTTTTGTGGTAATGGATATGGCATAATACAGTAATCAGTAAATATTGTATTTGAGACAATTGAAACTCTGAAGTACAGCCTGTGGGATAAAGTAGTCTCTTAACTTTATTATATTCTTTAACTTATGGGGGTGTTTGTTTGTTTTGAAAAGTTTTTGCCTTAGTGTGGTTGTGCTCACCAGAAAGAGAGAGAGAAACAGAGCAGTGAGAGGGAAAGTGAGAAATCACCCCCTCCCCAGGGTGGATGGCCATGCCACAATTCCTTCTCTGTTTTTTCCTGGGATCTTAGGCATGCATGCACATGCACCTTGCCTAAATTTCAAGCGACCAGGTTCAGGACTCAAACTGCAGTTGAGCATGTGGGAACCCAGTGGCATAACCCTTATGCCATCTGCTGATCTCGATTTATGGGGTCTTTGTTTTTTAAATTCAACAGCAAAAAGAAATGAAATTATAAAATGAGCAAGACATTTTATCACATGTTTAATTCTGGAAATATTTCGGCAGCAAATATACAATTCAACATTATTAGATATAAGAAAATGCAAATTAAAACCACAAGGAGATACAATTACACACCTAACACAATGTCTAAAATTCTTAAAATGACCTCTGGTGAGGATGTAGAGAAATTAGAACCCTCTTACAGTGTTGGTGGAACTGTAAAATGATACTACTACCTAAAATAACAAAGTGGTAGATAATCAGAAACTGAAGGTACACCTCTCATATCATCCAGCATTTCCACTTCTAAGTAGCTGACATGTATCTGCACAAAGGCTTACATGTGATGGTGCATAGAAGCTTTATTTGTGATATCCCCAAACTTTAGTAACAGATAAGTAGACAAATAACAGCAATATAGACAATTAAATACTCTTCATAGTAAAATTGAATCAACTGTTGATACATGCAATGACAAAGATCAACCACAAAATAGTTACATTGAATTTTACAAGCTAGAAAATAAGTTGTGTACTGTATGATTCAATGACAGCAAAATTCGATGCAGTGGAAATAGTTGATGTTTGATAGTGAAACAGATCAGTGGTTACCTAGGGCAGGTACATATTTGAATCTACAAGCTTCCATTTTTTCATATGAATTTTGAACTCTGATGCAAACCAGACAAAATGGCCACAGAGCAACCACACCAGGCTGACTTGATCATTGTTTGCAAGGGAAAAACTACCAACACACAATCATTTTCTGTGTAAAAGTTTTGTTTTATGCCTGTTAATAAGGAGAAAGTGAAACAGAATTAACAACTTAAAAGTAAATGAAAGAATAAACAACTATCTTGGGCCAGTCACTAACCTAGTGATTAAGGAAAACAGGATTTCACATGGACAAACATGACTTGAGTCTTGGAATTTGTGACTTGAAAAACATGCTGAGTAGGGGACCAGCAGTTAGCGTAATGGTTATGTCGCTGGACTCCCATGTAGTCAACAGCGGTTCGAGTCCCCAACCTGGTGCCTTAAACTCACGCTGGGCGCACGTGCATGCGTGCCCAAGATCCTGAGAGGTGAATGGAGGAGAAGGGATTGCGGCGTGGCCATCCCCTGGGGTGTGATTTCTTGCTTTCTGTCTCTCTATCTCTCTCTGCCTATCTGGAGAGCGCACGTGCCCTATAGCAAAAACCTCTCAAAAAAAATTAAAAAACCAACAACAACAAAACATGCTGAGTGCATGTGTGAATGTGGTGAAAGTCCCCAAAGTGTGGAGAAGTGGAAAACAAGTGATCGTGGTATGACCGTGTCTCATTATAGGGTGCTTTCTCCCTTTTCCTTTCTCTCTGATTCTCTGGAAAGTGCAAACATCCTCTGGATATTTGCAACAAAAATTTGAACAGACACAAGAATGAAAAGTTCTTTATTGAGGATGATGATATTAATTTTTGAGTTAATTAACATGCAAAGCATGTATGTTTTGAAAACTATGTTGTTAGGACCAGCAGTTAGCGTAATGGCTATGTCACTGGACTCCCATGTAGTCAACCATGGTTCGAGTCCTGGACCCGGTGGCTTAAACTCACACTGGGCGCGTGTGCATGCATGCTCAAGATCCCAAGAGGAGAATGGAGGAGAAGGGACTGCGGTGTGTACATCCCCTCTGGGGGGTGATTTCTTGCTTTCTGACTCTCTGTCTCTCTCTGTCTGTCTGGCTAGCACATGTGCCCTATAGCAAAAACCTCTCCAAAAAAAAAAAAAAGAAAGAAAAGAAAAACCATGTTGTACACTGTAAAAGTGTACAATGATATTAAATGTAAATAAAATTAAAAATGCACATACTATGATTTATTTTTATGGTAGAATTAGGAGCTGATTTTTCTTTTTTACTTTGTCTTTTCTTGCCTGCCTGGCTTTAGATAGTTGTGGTTTTGTTTAGTTTATTTGTTTTAGTTCAGATTAAAAATGATTTGAAGAAAAATATTATTTTTGTATTTATTCCCTTAGAAACTTATATCTTCACATTAGGTATATCTAATCTATACATTTAGTAGTCAATAATAATTTTATATTCCTTTCTGATAATGCAACAATATGTTTGAGATATTTTTACACATCACTGAAGTTTTCAAAAGCTTTTTTTCTTATTTAGGTCATTTTTCCATTCTTTTCACTATATCTGAGGTAGACTTTGTAGAAGTTTATTACTTTATCACTACTTTTTTTAAAAATAATTTCTAGAGAGCACATGTGCTCGCCAGGGAGAAACAGAGAAAAGAGTGAGATTAAGAACCACCACCACCACCACCACCACTCCCAGGCAAATGGTTACACAGCCATCCCATTTCTTTCCTTCCATTTCTCCTTTCAGGATTTTGGGCACATACACACAAGTGCCTGGTGGGTATTTTTTGGTTTTCTTTTTTCTTTCTTCCTTTATTTTTTGGAGAGTTTTTGTTTTTGTTTTTGTTTTTGTTTTTATAAGTCATGGCATTTGCCAGAGACAGAAACAGAGAGAGGGAAAGTGAAAAATCACACCTTCCCAGGAGGATGGCCATATCACAATCCCTTCTCTTCCATTCTCCTCTTGGGATTTTGAGCACACATGCACATGCATCTCATGTGATTTTTTAAGCCACTGGGTCCAGGTCTCAAACTATGTTAGCCATGTGCCAGCAACCTAACTATATGCCATCTGCTGGCTTGATGTGTTTCTCAACTTTCTGGTTCAGGACTCTAATGGGCAGTAGGCCATGTAGGATCCAGCTGCCTTAACCACCATGCCACCAGTTGGTCCTTACTGTTACTTTTTATGTAAAGATAAGAAACTGACTTCTAATGAGAATAACTTACTTTTCTGAATATATCTGGTAATAGTGAGGGCTCCTAAACTGGTATCATATATAACATACAAACTCTGTTGCACAGACCAGATAAAGGATGATGCTGTCAAAATACAGACAGGAATGAAAGTTAGAGGTTATAAACAAATTCCATCTGGGACCACCAGGTGGCATAGTGGTTAAGATACTGGACTCTAACTTGGCCAACTGCAGTTCAAGTCTTGGCCTCAGCAGCTTGGAAATCACATTGGGCACATGTGTGTGCATGTACAAAATCCCAGCGGGAGAATAGAGATTGTAGGGTGAATTGGGAGAAAAGGGATTGTAGAGTGGCCAGTCCCCATGGAAGTGATTTCTCATTTGTTTTTGTTGCTGTTGTTTTGGTGGTGGTGGTGTTTTTGTTTTTGTTTTTATTTTTATTTTATTTTTTTAAATCACAGTCCCATGGGGTCTAATACAGAAGTGAGTTTTTCTGCAGTTAGCTGATACTGAGTCTTTATATCCAGTGTTAAGGGCATGACTTCATCGAGACGTTGAGCTTATTCTATTCAGTACAATTTAGACACATGTAGAAACAAAATCTGGGCCTTGAGGCATTATTGATTTGTGTTTATAGGATTTTATATAGGTGGATAGAGTTACAAGTGTTATCTGGTTTATTCATAATCTGATATTTTTGTAAGGCTGAAAATTATTTATTAGGCATTTTCTTTTGTCCTTAGCAGATGTATATTGCCAATGTTTTGGAAGCCCACTGACTAGAATCCATTTTTTCTTATGAATTTCATACTCCGATACAAACAAGGCAAAATGGCCAGAAAGCAACCACTCTAGGCTGACTTGAGCATTGTTTGCTGGGAGAAAATTCAGGGTGACACATGCAGCATAGGTGAGCAAGGACCTCATAGTGCATTGGATTTAGGGCCACATGTGGATTTAGTGCATCTAGATGTGTGCTGAATGAGAGACATCCTGACTCAAACTCTTAGGCTGCTAAGCTTCATGTTCAGATAAGCAAAATCCATGATCCTGCACAATCAGGAGCCAGAACAAACTTTGCCATGTGAAGTAGCAGAACTTTACATATGTTCCTATTCTCCTGTCCAGCCTTCTTGTTTAGAAAGTACCAGTCTCTCTGCTACACATTCAGCAGCTGAGTTCCAAACCAAATGGCTAATCACATTAATGACTCTACACTGGCCAGTGATCATGGACCTCTACTGCAATCCAGATAGCGTAAGAGATTGGTTTAGAAGAGATTACTCATGGACATGTTAACATTTACCACTTGGTAATAAATTGTTGACATAGACTCAGAATTTACAGATGACAGAAAAATATGACCATTATTTCTGACAAACTTAGAATGTCAAGAAAGGAACCTAATATTCAACTTTAATTGGAAAGATTTACCTACTAAGTCACAGGTAATGTTCTAATGCAACTGGCATGCCCACTTAGACTCCCTGCTGCTGTAAAATCTACAGAATAGAGGACAGAAATAGCCTTAAAAAGAGCCTTTAGATAGTCTCATTACTAAAACAAAGGAAAAAGCAAAGGACATAATGACAGAATTCATCATTTCCTCTTTTTTTGGTTCAAAATTGAATTTATTTGAATCTTTCTTATTGCCTTTTGCAGTAGGGCATTAGCACTTTTAAATTTTATTTTATTTTATCAGTTCTTATCTATATTTAATGGTTATACATCTTTGTAGGATACAATATAGATTTTTCAAAGCATGCATGCAGTGTGTGATAATAAAATCAAGAGTATTATCATATTCATCATTTCACCAAAGAACAAGACCTTATGATGGATATTGTTAATTTTTTAAGAGATTTTTGTTATAGGGTTCACATGCTTGCCAGAGAGTCCGAGAGAGACAAAAAGACAGAAAGTGAGAAATCACCCTTCCCCACCCCCTGAATGGGTTTACTATACTCCAGTCATTTCTCCTCCATTTTTCTCTTGAGATTTTGGGCAGGCATGCACACACACACCCAGCATGAGTTTAAATGCCATGTCTGGAACTCAAACCGCAGTTGACTGTGGAATCCAGCCATGTTACCATTATGCCATCTGGTCCGCAGATGGGTATTGTTAATTTTTACTCTATTAGTTTTAGTTTTTCTTTATTTCTTCCTTTCTTCTTTTTTTTTTTTTTTTGAGATATGTATGTATAAGATTGGTCTTTTTTTTTTCCCCCTGGGTTGTGATATGCCATCCCATAACTAATTTGCCCCTTCTACCTGCATTCCTGTGTCTGTTAAATGCCTTTTTTTGGATCCCTTTCTAACTCTTCTCATCCCCCAGTCCTCATATAATTTCTGATATCTATAGTTATCATCTCTATTTCTATGTCTTCTGTCTTCAAGTCTTTCAATTTCTACCATAGAGTGCAGATATTTGGTGTATATATATATATATATATATATATATATATATATATATGGTGAGAATATACAGTGTTTGTCTTTTCTAGTCTGACTTATTTCACTTACATTACATTTTATAGATTCTTCCACTTTGGATCAAATGACAGGATCTCATTGTTCTTTGGCTGAGTTGTATTCCATTATGTATATGTGCCACATACTAAAAATCCAGTCAACAGTTATTAGACACTCAAGTTGCTTCTACGTCTCAGCTATTGTAAATAATGCTGCAGTAAACATGGATGTTCAAATGTCTCAGACAATAAAACAGAATAGGGAATCTAGAAATAACCCCAAAACATATAGCCAGCTCATTTTTATATCATCTCCTTTTAAAATCACCAATCACAATTGTTAAGCATTTTTATCAAATTAGAATGAGTGATGAAAAGATATAACTGCCAGCTCTGTGCAGTGGCAGTATCGTAGCCAATGAGGTTTATCCTAGGTGCAATTATTGCTAATTGAAAAGATATAACTGGAGGCAGGACTCTATGGATGGCCTTACACCTGAAAGAAAACCCCAAGAATGGGAAATTCCTATTTCTATAGCAAAATATTTAATTATGCGTTTGTACAGCAATTTACATATAATTCCCAAACTCCTCACTTTTTCTTAACTACTAAATAACTGATCTTAATCTGATGGGTCCTACAGATGTTACCTATG
This sequence comes from Tupaia tana, assembly GCA_026018925.1. Taxonomy (NCBI): domain Eukaryota; kingdom Metazoa; phylum Chordata; class Mammalia; order Scandentia; family Tupaiidae; genus Tupaia; species Tupaia tana. The sequence continues at coordinate 65,271,253 of JAKSZU010000008.1, forward strand.
ATCTAGTAAATCTGTTCTCTCTCTCTCTGACTGTATCTCCTGATCACACCATGGGCTTCAAAATTTTCAATTTTTTTAAACCAGTTTTATCCAACTTCATTTTTAAAGTTTATTTATTTCTGCAGCAAGAGAGGGAAAAATGACAATTATATATCATTTTATTTCTGCTGTCTCTGCATTTTCATTTTCTACAAAAAAAGTTCAAACCCTACTATAAATATGACATTAATTATTATCTTGGCCCACAACAGAAAGCTACTTGAATCCTTTTCTGTGTACTAATGTATTAGTTTTCTATTGCTGTTACCAAATTATCCCAAATCCTGAGTTTCAAATAACACCTATGAATTAGCTACTGAGTATCAAAATGAATGTAAATGAAATAAAATTTAAACTAATTTGAAGTTCTTAAAAAATAACTACTGAAACATTTTTAATACCTGCATTATGGACAAAGCATGCCACAGATAACTGTAATGAAGCATAGACTGTTACATTATTTAAACTAAAAGTTATCTTTAAATACCTAAATTCCAATAAGTTGATATATTAATAATCATATTTTACCTGTATTATTCTGAAACTGTATGATAGTGGGGAAAAAAACATCTCATAATGTTGTGTGTCTGTGTGTGTGTGTGTTTAAGTTATTTATTATTTTAGGGCTAGAATTTCTTTTTTCAAAGAGGCAAAAGACAAAGTTAAGAGAAACCATGTAGATTTTATTGAATTAACATTAAACATCTGGCACAATGAAATTAAATCTTAATATCCTGGGTAGGAAAATAGGCCCAAGTGAAAGATTCCAGATGTTCAGATATAATGTAGAAATCTATATTTGGAGAAGAGTAAAAAAAGATAGCTTTCTAATTTACCTTAAAACAGCAAGTAGATTTTTAAAGAATCTCAAACATCACCAGAAAAACGTTATATAACATTCAGATTTTAACACTGCAGACAAAACAGCAGGAGATATCTAAATATAAATCTGCATGTAGAGAACTACTGATGAGACCATCTATGTGAAAAATGAGTAACTGTTCTATAATTTCCATATAATAACTGCAAGACAATTAGATACTTATATATTATGGTAAAATAGATCTTACTGACAGGACAGGTTTTTTTTTTTTAAGTTTTCAGGATATGTTTTATGAATAAGTTGAATTGCTAAAGATTTTTTTTAGTTTACTTATTTTTCCCATGAAAGTTACAGAGAAAGAGAGAGAGTGAAAAAGACAACCACCTTCAACAGAATTTCACAATACAATCTCTCCCAGCCTTTTCAGCCAGCCAGGATCATGGGATCTAGTGTCCAGTGTAACAGAGAAGTTGATTAGGGAACCAAACTTGGAATCTTCCATATGAGTCCATCTTCATTTGGGTAGCATATTAATGCTACACCACCTAGCTGGTCCAAAATAGTTTTAGTAATTAATGGTTTAATTTATAATAGTTTGCATGATATATTATGAAAGGTATAAGGTAATTGATACACTTTATTGTGGAAGGGGACAGAGGATTTGCCATAGGGTAAATGCCCTTACCAGAGAGAGAGAGAGAGGAAAAGTGAGAAATCACCCCTCAGGGTGGATGACCACAAAGCAATCCCTCCTCCTCCATTCTCTTCTAGAGATTTTGGGCATGCACACACATGCGCCCGACATGATATTTAAGCTTCCGGGTCCAGGACTTGAACATGATCAGCCATGGGGGGTCCTGAGCTATAATCACCATGCCACCTGCTGGTCCCTTGATAGTTGATATACTTCTAATATCTCTCAGAGATATGTAAAGTATGTTGTATTTACTCCCATATTTGAGGCACTTTTAACCTATATATTCTAGATTAATATTTCTTTGGCATATGTTATTTAGAGTTGTGTTATTAAATTTCTGTCATGAAGCTTTTCTCTAAATGCTATACTGCTCAGTTTAGAATTTTCATTTATTTTATGATTTAGAATTATTTCCTGAAATTTCCATCAATGTATTTTTTCCATTTAAATCCTAAACATAATTCTTGCAGCTGTTTAAAAATAGTTGTCTGCTAATTTGACTTTTTGGCTATCAGTATATTTGCTTATTTCCTCCCTGTTGTTAAATATTTCTGCATGTCACAAGTCCAGTAACAACAACATATGCTAAACATTGAGAGATCTATATTTTTGGGAACAAGCATCATGCGGTTCTACTTTTAAAGATTGTTGAATTTTATTCTAATAGACAGTTAAAATACATGCAGAGTTATCTTAATTCTTTCAAGACTTTCAAAAAACTTTGTTAGGATTGGTATAAAGTAGTACCTAAGAACTACTCCTGAGGTGTGACCTTTCCAAGGTTTTAATTTTATAATAGAAATTTCATCTGTCCACATTAGCTGGTCAAAACTCATAAATCTCTGAGTACTGAGTGACCTTGGGGTTATCTATTCAGATTATAATTTCTAAACAGCTATTTTCTGCCAGGCATTTCAATCATAGCTTGCATATGTACAACATTTTTTTTAACTGAAGACTGGAGGTTATATCTAGGGAGATATTTGAAGATCCTTCTCTGTACAGCCTTTTTCTTTGAGGTGCTCTGCTTCACAAATCTCATAATGTCAACAGAACTGAATTTTAGTCATTGTGATGAGTTCAACACTTATGTGAGGTTCCAGAAATGCTTTAAGACATATAGCTGTGTTGCTCTCGGGTCTTAAATGGTCATTTTTCTTCTTTTGGGAATCATAATCATGTGTTCTTTGCTGTACAACATTTACAATTTGTATTACATTTTTTCATACAATATGTTCATCTTTGTAGTTATTTATGGTGCCAGGGCTAATCCACTGTTAGTTACTTTGTGATCGTTTCAATGCAAGTCAAATAACAAGAAAATATTTTAAAGTAATTAGTATTTTTATAATTTTACTCTTTAGGAAATTAAGATCCTAAGTAAATCAGTAGGGTTTTTTTAAGGTTTTTGTCATAGGGCCCATGTGCTCACTGGAGAGAGTGAGAGAGAAGAGAGAGTGAAAAATGAAAAATTACACCTCAGAGGGGATGGCCATGCTGCAATCGTTTCACCTCCATTCTCCTCCTGTGATTTTAGGGATGCACATATGCCCAGCATGGTTTCCAAGCCACCAGGTCCAAGACTGTAATTGCAGTTGGACACATGGGAGTTTAGCCTGTAACCACTAAGCCATCTGTTGGCCCTAGTAGATTTTATTATCTATCTTTGTACTTAAGATAATTCAGTATAAACACTGTGATATGCACATATAAAAAGAATAAACTTTAATGTACAACCAAGAGTGTTTTTTTTTTAAATGATTTTGGTTTCTTGAGTATTTAGTAGTTCAGAGACTAATATTTAATTCACACCCTCTAACTGGCAAAACCATGGTGAATTGAGATGAGAAATAATAAAAATAAGATTCAATTTGTGAAATGTGTAGTGTTTAAGATTGATGTTTGATTAGTGTTTTAGTCCCTTCTCTGTTGTCGACAACTGAATACCAGTCTGGGGAATTTATAAAGAACAGAAGTTTGTTTAGCTTATGGTTTAGGAGATCTGGAGTCAAGGGACTGTATCTGCTGAGAATCTTTTTGTGGTGGGGACTCCCTCCAGAGTCCCAAGTTGGCGGAGGTCATCACAGAGAAAGAGGGTAAGCCCTTGTGTGTCTGTGTCTCTATTTCTGCTCTGATGCCTTGCCCATGTAAACCTACCAATATTTGAACATGGGGTCCTCGTGTTGATGACATTATCTAATCCTAATCACCTCCCACAGATCCCATGTATCAATACCATACTGAATTAAGTTTTCACCCTGTTTGTACCACTATAATGGCTCACCCATTTTTTTTTTTAATTACCAGAGAGTGTGTGTGCTTGAGAGAGAGTGGGTGAGAGACAGAAAGCATCTCCCAATGGCCATGATCACACCACAATCCCTTTTCCACCATTTTTTCACCCTGTCAAGATTTGGATAACACACACATACACACACACACATGTACAAGTATGTGCTTCATGTTGCTAAGGTCGAGATTTATAATGTGGTCAACCATGGGGGTTCTGGTTCTCTGTGTATAGCATTTAACATGCCGCACTATGAAGTTGACCTTCATAAAATGAACTTGGGGAGGGGTACTTTCTAACCACAGCAATATAAAAGATGACAAACACATCTTTACCTTTGTTGTACCAACTGCAAAAATTTAGTAAACCTGTACCCAGATGTCTTCAGCTTAGCACTCTTGATTTAGAAATGGGTTGTCGATATGGGAATCCCTGTTCAAATTTAAATGAACTAAAGTTGAATAAGATTAATTTTTTCAGTCATTTGAAGTGGTATGTGGCTCATAGGTTGTACAGTAGATACACAGAACAATTTCACCCCAGATCATTCTACTGGATAGTCCTGGTTTAGAATTCCATTTGGTCCTTAAACCTCCCCCTTTAAAGAATACTCTCTTACCTGGTAAGATCATAAAGTTCACTGATAGTGCTTTCAGCATATTGTTATAAATTCTGAGAAATGAATTTTTAACAAGCAATTGTCAGAATAATTAAAAGGATGAGAATGGGAAATTTATAAGTAATTAAGGAGAGCTTTTATGATAATCCTTTGCCTGTTGAATAAATTCCATTTGAGACTTGCTTCCATGTTCATAAATGACACATTAGTGTGCTTGTGGGGAAATTATGTAGCTCCAACTAACATATTGTTTTAAAAAATCACTAATGTTCACTTCAAAAACCTGACTGTTGTGAACAACAGACTTGTTTACATCAGTTCACAATTGGTCAGAGTACAAATCACTGAAGAGTGGTTTGGTAGAAATGAAAGTTTATTGTCACTGAATCCCCTTCGGCACCAGTAAGTAACATCAAATCAACTAGTACTCTAAATTTAAAAAAAAAAAAAAAAAAAGAAAAAAGAAAGTGCATTATGAAAAAAGTAGCTTCAAGAAAGATTCTCATCTTTTTCTGATCCCCTTCCATCCACTTTGCAGATCCCAACCAATACAAATCCTGTGATATAACAGGGATCTTATTCCTGGTGTGTCTAACTACAATCCACAAACTTTTAAATAGTTCTTTATGCAGCAGATACCCAAAAGAACATGACCAAGGAGGTTGAAACTCACCATACAACCTAAGTAAAGTACCTCTGAATAAAAAAAAAAAAAATCCACAGTTTTAGTCACAGAATCTGACAGATTCACCATCTTTCAAGAAAAACTTGATTTACTTTTTTGCTATGGACCAGATACTGCTTGTTTGTGGGCTCTGCCAGACCGAGAGGAAACAAGACAGTGGTTGTATTTGCATAAATTCATTGAGATATTTCAAAATAATTTTTGAACAGTAATACAGTGGTCACAGGAGAATTGGGGAATTGCGTCCCTTGTGATTGTCTTCAATTATCACCAATGCTACCTGAAATAGTGTGACATAATGGCCAGTCTTTCTTTTCTTCTTTTCTTTTTCTTCTTCCTCTTTCATCTTCTTATTTTTGTTGTTGTTGTTTGTTTATTTTTGCTAGAAAGAGAGAGAGAGACAAGAGCACCCCCTCCATGGAGAATGGTAATACCACAATACCTTGGAGGATTCTTCTTTTGAAACCTAATCAAGTAAAGCTATACTGAGGAAAACAGAAGTATGAAACATCCAATTGTCTCATTTATTTTACAGATCAAATGTAGATCTATTCTTCTAGCAAACATCATGCTTCCAGAGACACTACAAAAGCAAAAATACACACATGATGTAGAATTTTACAGAAATACATGTTTACTCTGTAGCTTTGATACACTCTAGAAAATGCTCCTAGAGCTTAGTTTTGATAGAGAATTCATGTTTGTTTGTCTGTTGCTTGTTTAGAAGCATTCTCCTGAGACAATACATTTCCCTGGTTGAATATTTGGAATAAGAACAAATTTTTTCTAATGATATTGTTACTTTTCTGGGCTAGGTATGTATTATCAGTGATTTTTAAATCCTAGCTATTTAATATAATACCTACATATTTCTCATTTCTTTTTCTTCCTTTCTTTCTTTCTTTTTTTCTTTCTTTTTTTCTTTCTTTCTTTCTCCTTTTCTTTTTTCTTTGTGTATGTATATTCCAGGAGACATTGTTTTGAGGTAGATATTAATTTACTTGCAAGGCCAGTTCAAATATTGAGTGATAGTGTTTAGAGACATTTGGAACTCTAAGTTTATGAACTGTTAAACAATTTCTCGAATCTGTTAGATAAAATGTGGTTCAATAGAGCATTGAAATCATGACTGTTTTTAATAAAATATTGATGAAAAAGCCTTTCTTACTTTACATAAATGAAAATCTATTGTTTCCAACATCTTTTTATAAAATCCTTGAATATATTGGAAGTTCTTATGGAAGTATTATATTGCTTTATAATTAATAAAAATAGTATTGTAAGATATGCAGTACTTATGGGGAAACCAACGTGGATAGAGACAATCTCATTATCAAGGAATTTTGTATGCAAATTAAATTTTAGTTTTTTGAATTCATTGTGACGAATTAAAAACTTGCATATAAATTTTCAGAGCTATTCAAGCATGGCCTGCAAAGTAGAAAACAAGAAGCTTTTAATTAAAAATTCAGTAAGTGGTAAATGAAGAGCTCAAAATTGTAGTTGACTGAAACTTTTCTTCCATTTGTATTCTCTGTCAGAAGTAAAAATGAATAAGTATATCAAGTGAATTGGTGGAAAGAAAAAGTTAATATTAGAATTCAAAAAATAGAGGAAAAGTAATTTTTACATATATATTTGCTTGCTTGGTTTTTATTGACTAATTCTACAGTTGATAACAATGAGTATGATAATATAGAAAGTTATACAAAAAGATAAGTGATTTATGATAAAAATATTTTTACCTTTATACTGTTTTAAAATTAAGAAAGAAAAGAAAAACAAGAATAAATTGTTCTAGGGCAATTAAGACCATTCCATTCATGAGCAGAGTAAAGAAATTGAGATACAGCTTAGTGTTTAGGGAAGAATCTGTTTATAAACATGTTGAAATTGCCAGTGCAGGTTGTATGATCATGAAGCATGAAGATTGCAAACAAGTAAATATAAAAGGAATGATCTCATTTAAATAGAAAACAATGTGTAAATTATAATGAAATAGGGCCGTCATGCAGGGTGTAGGACATGCCTAGAGCCTCTGTTTTATAATGCTTACAAGCCATTATTGCATACATGAGTGGAGAAGGATTAGAAGCCAGTGGCGTGTCCTTGGCTTGCAGACTTTTTCCCGTGCCTGGGCATTACACTGCACCCCCTGTACTCAGTTCCAACATTTCATCAATTCCCAGAAAACACATTATAAGTTCAGTAAAGCAGCACTCAGGCTCCCTGATTTGGAAACATTGCTGTAAAATATTATTTTATTTCCTCCTTTGTTTCCTTATAAAGAGAGTCTACTTCTAGACTAACAGATTCGTTGCATTATGTATATTTATATTAGTACAAGTGCAATAATCAGGGTCTTGGTAAGAATGCTATATTGAAAAGAAGGAATGGAAGAGTTTAAAGACCTGAAGATGTGTTCAAATGCGGGTAGGGTAAAGGAAAAATACAGAAGTATGGAAAAGAACTTGAAGTCTAGCAGGAATAAGAATTTCCTGGGACAGTACACAGTGAAGAAGTTACATTGCTGAACTCACACATGGCCAACTGTGGTTCGAGTCCCAGACCTGGTGACTTGAAAATCACTGGGCACTTGTGCGTGCATGCCCCAGTTCCCAGGAGGATAATGAAATAGAAGGACTTGCAGCATGGCCATTCCTCCTAGGGGAAGATTTCTCAGTTACCTTCTTATAGCCTTTGTCTCTCTCCAGTGGGCGCACACACCTTAAAGCAAAAATAAATAAATAAACAAATAAAATAAACGCACACAAAAAAACACTTAAAAAAAGAAAGGAAAACAAAGGAAACTCTTAAACTCTTATCACCCTTAAAATTCACTAGACATGCAGAGGGAGCTGGTAGAACTAAACAAAACCATGCCTATAGAAGATGACTTCTTGGTCGTAATTATAAACTTTGGCAAAGAAATGCAAACTCTGGCTTGTAAGAAGAAAGGCATAAATACTCCTCTTCCTATCATTGTAACTCTTGTTACTATCTGCTACTGTTTGAAACTAACTGCAAGGGAGAAGGTACGTGAGTCCTAGCTAACACAGTATATAGAAATCAAATGTCAAGGGCCCAGAGCAGAAAATGATCTGGAAAAAAAACAAAAGGATACCCAGCACAGTCTACTGATTTGTCTCAAAGCATAAACTCTGGTTTTGTGTTTTCATTAGAAACTTTTTATCTGAATCGCGGAATGCTATCAGCGATGGCATCACTGTGCTATAATGTCAATCCAGGTGAATCCTATTACAGATTGAATTGTGCCCCTCCCCCACCCCCACAATACATTGAATTTCTAACCCCTGGTACCTGCGACTGTGATCTCATTTGGAGTAGGGTTTTTACAGATATAATCAGGTTAAAATGAAGTCCTTAAACCCCTAATACAATATGAGTAGTATCGTTAAAAGAAACAGGATACGTGAACACAGATAAATGCACCAGTAATGCCACTGAAGACAGAGGGAAGATGGTCCGTGAAGACTGCTGGGCAGATATCCCAAGAACTAAATCTGGGGACCAGCAGAAGGTGTAATGGTTACATCACTGGACTACCACATAAGTCGTCATCTGAGGTTCGAGTCCCAGATTCTGACCTCATCCTGGGTGCTTGTGCATGTATACCCAAGATCTTGAGAGGAGAATGGAGGAGAAGGGATTGCAGTGTTGGCCATCTTCCCGCGGGGAGGGGGATGTCTTGCTTTCTACCTCCCTGTCTCTCTGGCAAGGACATGCTCCCTATAGCAAAAAAAAAAAAAAAAAAAAAAAAAAGAAAAGAAAGAAAGAAAGAAAATGAAAGACCCGCCAAAAAGTTAGTACAGAGAGAAATCATATTTATTATCGATAAGTATTACATCACAATGAGATGTGCATCAAAAGTAATCTGCTAAGAAATGCAAATACAAAAAAAAAAAGAAAACAAAATAGCACCCTTCTTTATGTCCAAGCCAGTATCACCTATTTTATATATACACTCTCAAGATAAATAATAACTAGTCTTCAGGTAAGAGGATTCATGGTAGCATTTTTTTATGCACAGTTTATCCTAATTTTACCCCATAATTGAGGTGAACTTTATTACTTTATTTTATTTTATATCTATTTAGGTTTTTGCCATATGGCATGTGTGCTTGCAAGAGACAGAGAGAAGGAAAGTGAGGAATCATACCCAAGGGGAGATAATGGCCAGGCTGCTGCAATCCTTTCTCCTCCATTCTCCACTTGGTATTTTGGACACGAATGCAGATATTCCCAGTATGGTAGTTCAAGTCCCAGGGTTGGGACTTAAACCACTGGCAGGCATGTAGGAATCAAGTACCGTGACCACCATGCCATCTGCTGGCCCCAAGGTGAACTTTTGTTAGCTAATAAGCTTTAATCAGAAGACAGAAAAAGTCTCATGTCTTTATGACAGGAGGTGGTTTTGTAGCTTAAAGAAAAACACCCACTAAGTTAGGCTCCTACTCTTGTGCACAAACCAGAGAATAGCAAAGCTATGCCTGTTGATGTTGACAATTCAAAGAGATAGCTTCCAAGTCTTTAAGAATGGCATTCTTAGGTCAGAAAGCAAACAGAAGGCCTATCTAGGAGTCTCATATATTTTAAAGAGAGAAGAAAGTAGTTACAATTTTAGATTTTCTAAAGTATTTACTCCAAGAAAAGGAAGAGGATGGGATACTTTTAAAAATTTTAACAGGAGGGAATTAAGTCTCTCATTTTAATTTTAAAATGTTATTTACTCATAATAGAGCACCCACGTGCACATATGAGAATGAAAGAGAGATGAGCACCCTTCACAGGGTCTGGTCACCCCTACTGTCATTATCCAGCCCATAGGATCTTGGGTACTTAAAGGCTTGCCAGGGATTTGAACTGCAGTTCGCACATGGGGTCTGGCTTCTTCTGAGCAGCACATTCCTGCTGTGTCACAGAGATGACCCTAAATCTCTTATTTGTCATCATTATTTGTGTTTACCTGATCAAAGCAGACATCGGAATTATGCTCTCACAAGGCAATGATCATTCTGGGCTACTAGAAACTGGATAAACCAAAGAAAAATCCTTCCGTAAAGTGTTTAAAGCAGCATGCTTCTGTTGACACCATAATTACAGACTTCTAGCTGAGAAACTCTGAGAGAATAAATTAATGGTGCTGTAAGACACCCAGCTTGTATTATTTATTACAACATCATTTAGAAAGGAATATGACTTCCATCTAAAAGTGAACATATTAGCCACCAAAATTGTCCTCATGTAAGTGAGCCAGGAGACTGATGGGACATTGCACTAGGTAGGGACAAAACCCAAGAGAGAAACACGTAAGCCTTATGGAAGATGGAGTCACAGGGACTAAGTTTTCAAAAACAAAAAAGATGGCTACAACAAGTAGGGTTAAGGGCAATAGTTTCTTTTTGCTAACTACATTCTAACAAGTAGAAAGGCTATTGTCTGCTGATGCTACAGAGGAGATACTAGACTACTATGTAATTATTTTATAAAGCCTGCTTCCTTATTAGGGAGCGGACCCAGTGCTGGGAAACTGCTAGATAAAAAAACCCTTGCTTCAGTTCCTCTTCTGCAACCCATTCCGAACCTCTACCATGCTTGGGAGTTCTATTCTGTCCTCTCTGTGTCTGTGTCTCTAATACTTCGTGAGCATGGGACAAGATCCTGGCCATCTTGCAGTCCTGAAGCTGGCACTGGTGTTGGTGTTGTGCTTGATCACCCCAATATCCCGTGTCATAAGGTATAAAGAAACATTGTGAGAACTTAAAAAGACAAAAGAAAAAAAAAAAGGAACCTAAAGCATAGCCACTTAGTCTTAGTTTTGTTGTTTGGTCCTGAGGACTATTTGGTAGTTGAAGTTTGTTACTTAGACTGCTCTTTTCTTTTCCCCATACTCTCTACCTAGAACATGGCAGGTCAGAGATCTTACCAAGTAGTCATCTTAGGTTAATTTCCCCAAATGTCCACTCCTTAGTGGTCCCCAACATGTTTCCACTGACCAGGAACACAAGTACCAACAATACTAACAATATCCCCTGTTTTTCAGACAATGGCCATGTGATAGTATCAGCTTATTATTCAGCCCATGCATTACCTAATAAAAAGTATTAAGCAGTAGAACCTCAAAACCCAACTAGCTCAATGACCCAAAGATATGAAATGAAGGTTCCTTAAGTGGGTGAGTAGGTCTATTAAGAGGTCATTGGCACTCTATGAACTGTGTGCCAGACCGATAACTTCTTACCACACGGCAAACAGCACTACCTCATTCTCTTCTCTAGCCATGTGCTTCTGAGATGGAACATCATCTCGACTCAGGATGAATGCATTGCTACATTTCTTTTAGTTTAATTACATTTCTTAATTTTAGGCAATGCGTGAGATGCCTTGACAATGAGTTGAGCATAATGGCTATGTCGCTGGACTCCTATGTAGTCGACCACGGTTCAAATCCCAGACCCGGTGATTTAAACTCACGCTGGGTACATGTGCACACGTGCCCAAGATCCCAAGAGGAGAATGGAGGCAAAGGGATTGTGGCATAGCCATCCCCCCTAGGGGGGTGATTTCTTACTTTCTGTCTCTCTGTCTCTCTTTATCTTTCTGGTGAGCACACACACTCCAAAACCTCTCGCCCTCAAACAACAACAACAACAACAACAAACACACAAATATATTGGCTGGTAAAAAAAAAAATCTAAATATACACTTCACAAAAGGCTATCTAAATTATCATTAACCATAAGAGAAATTTCTCACTTCATGAACAGATAAATTTCAAATAAAGCTACAATTTTTTTTCCCAAAAATGCATGATATATGTGTTTGTGATAAGGTTTTGCAGTGTCATGATCTTCACACCTTAGTCTCCTGAGCCGCTGGGACTCCAGGTCTCTACCTCTGTACTTTGCAAAACCAGAGTGTTTTAAAGTGCATCAGGAACTGTTGAAGTGTCATATTTAATATTATTTGAAAGCTAACAACTAAGTCTGACACACAGAATACACATGTACAAACACACACACACACACACACACACACATGCAGAGAGAAAAAAGAGAAGAAGGGAGGACAGGAAGGAGAGTAGAAGACCTTTGGAATGAAGACAAAGACAGTTTATTACTTTCAGCAAAAAACAGAAAATGGAGTAAAATGAGAAGTTGATTCTTAGAGCCTCAGTTCCCATAGGGCCTTGTGGTAAGTTCCAGCTGAAAATGGTATGTGCCATGACAGTTTGTTACACCATGGTAAATACACGTCTGGGAGATTACAGACTTGTGTAAGAGCTATTGGTAAGCTTACTCACCCTATCTCTTATTCCAGAGACAAACACTACTTTTATTACTCTACAATATAAGTGAATGTTTCTGGGGAGCAGAGCAGGTACCCTTAGGTTTATTGCTGAAAATGTAAACAGATTTCTTCTGGAAGAGAGTTCCAATTCTTTTTCTAGAGGGAGTTTCTGTCTTTATCTGTACTTGTCCAGAAAAGTAAATAAACTTGAAGAAGAGAAATCTTCTGTTCCCATTTCCAAGGTTATAGTACTTGAAAAAAAAAGACTCCATAAAATACAGTTCTGAAATATATGGATTATTTAATACCTGAAAGTACAATATCTCCCCCAAATTCATGGGAAATTATCTTTCAACAGATACAATACCGATCAATTTGAATGGCTAAATTGGAAGAAAATATCAAAAATCAGCATTAGTAAAAATATCTAAAAAATGGAAATCTCATGTAATACTGCTAGATGTATAAACTGATCTCAGCACTTTAGAAAACCATTTGGCATTGTCTACCAGAAAGATCATAAGCAAAATCTATCACAACCACTGGCAGTTCCACTTTTATTAATATAACCTACAGAATGAGCAAGGCTATTACAAAAAGCATACATAAATCTACAAACTCAATGCAATTTCTTTCAGAATGCTAGTGACATTCTTTTTTTTTTTTTTTAAGAGGTTTTTGCTCTAGGGCATGTGTGCTCTCCAGAAAGATAGAGAGAGATAGAGACAGAAAGTGAGAAATCACCCCCCAGGGGGGGATGGCCATGCAGCAATCCCTTCTCCTCCATTCTCCTCTCGGGATCTTAGGCATGCATACACATGCGCCCGACGTGAGTTTAATCCACCAGGTCCAGGACTCCAACCACGTTTGACTACATGGGAGACCAGTGACATAAGCCATTATGCAACTGATGGTCCCAACATTCTTCAGAGATATATAAAAAAATAAAATCTGTCTTCACAGAAATATAAAGCAATCATAAAATCTGTCTGAAATCACAAAATAATCTAAATCACCAAAGCAATGCTATGCAAAAAGAATAAAGTCGGAAGGAACTCGCTATCCAAATTTAGAATATATTAAAGAGCCTTAATAACCAAAATACCATGGTACTGGCACAAAAATAAATAGATAAAAAAATAAATAAAGGTAACAAGTGTTGGCAAGTTTGAAGAGAAAAGAAAAACATTGTGAGAATGTAAATCAGTACAGAGATTGTGAATAACAATACAAAGAATCCTCAAAAATATATAGTGTTACCATATGGCCCAGTAATCCCACTCATGGGTATTTACACAAAAAATAGAAAATCACTGTGTTGATGGGATCAGCAGCAGTTAGCATAATGGCTATGTCGTTGGACTCCCATGTAGTCGACCATGGTTCAAGTTCCCAAACCGGTGGCTTAAAACTCATGCCAGGCACATGTGCGTGCGTGCCCAAGATCCCTAGAGGAGAATGGAGGAGAAGGGATTACAGTGTGGTCATCCCCCCTGGGGAGTGGTTTTTCGCTTTCTGTCTCTCTGTCTCTCTGAGTCTGTCTGGCGAGCGCACGCGCCCTATAGCAAAAATCTCTCCAAAAGAAAAAAAAAATCAGTGTTGGAGAGACATTTGTACATCTGTGTTTATTGCAACATTATTCACAATAGCTAAGATATGGAATCAATCTAAGTGCTAAAAACTGTTGAACAGATTAAGAAAATGTGGTACTTATACAAAATGGAATCCTATTCAGCCTTAAAGAACAATATCCTGGTGTTTGACACAGAATGGATGAACCTAGAAGATAAAATGCTAAGTGAAATAAGCCAGATAATGAAAGACAAATACTGGATGTCTCCACTCTGTCTGTGGTGGAAACTAGAGGAGTTTATGATACAGATGTAGAGAATAAAGGTCAATGACAGACTGAATGGGTAGGTGTGTGTGGAGGGGGGTTAGCAGAAAATGATTTAAAGACATTAGAACACATGTAAATAAGTGAAACACATTATGGAAGGATGTACCACAGTAGAGTAAATATATCATTGATGATTCAACACATACTTCCACACACACAGAAAAAAATAAACAACTAGAAAAACTGTTATCCTTCATTCTCCTCTTGGGATCTTGGGCACGCACGCACACTCGCCTGGCGTGAGTTTAAGCCACCAGGTCCTGGACTTGAGCCACAGCTGGCTACATGGGAGTTCAGCGACATAGCCATTAAATTAACTGCTGGTCCCAATACAATCTGAATTTTGAAAACTTCATCTGACATCTTCCTTTGTTTCGTGACATAAGTATTGCTACTTGATAGCATTAGTTTTGGTTGCTATAGCAAGACAGACTCAGGAATTTGCTAGCATGACTATCTTCAGTTAGAATTAATACACAGAGAGCATCAATTGTTTCGTTTTTCTTCCTTTTCCTGTTCTGTAATATGAAGCAATTTCTGAACAAACAGTGACAGAGCAACCCAGATGAAAAAATAACTTTCTAGGGTTGGAACTTATCTCCCAAGAGATTTCAACCAGGGATATAAAAACTATTGAACAAAGAACAAAAAGGTAATAACGTAACAAGAAAAGGGCATGTAAAAATTCCTTCTTTAAAACAATCCTATTAACCCTAGATGAAAATACGCCTTAGACTAAGTTGCTGAATATTCAAACTCTCCTAATAATAGGGTTGTAAACTACACAATGACCCCCTCCTAGTAGTTTTAGCCGAGGTAAATATTATTCTCTAGGAGAATACACTTCAAAAAGAATCATTTTTCTTGGAAGTGTCTCATTACATGCAAAGCACAGTATCTGCTTTATTTTTATATATACCTGTCATTGTAGAAAACTGGTAGCTATAAATGATTGAATATATATATCCCAAAATATTAGGGGAAGAATTTAAGTTTGACCTCCACTGGTATGTTTTTTTAAATTTCTATTTCATTTTATAATTTCTTATTTACATTTAATTGTTGTATATCTTGTAGATTTTCAAAGTATGCATGAAGTGTGAAACAATTAAACAATTAAATCAAACACCAACTGCTGGTCCCTAGAAAGTCTCTCTCTTAAAGCTTATATTCTAATAGAGGAAATTAAAAAAACACACAATTAAAAATACTATGCAAGTTTACATACGATTACTAAATCAATAAAGTTAAATCATAAAAAATGTACAGAACAGGGAGCAGTAATTGGCATATTGGCTATGTCACTAGACTCTCACGTAGCTGATGGCGGTTCGAGTCCCAGACCCAGAGGCCTAAACTCACACCCGGCACAAGTGTGTACGTGCCCAAGATCCCAAGAGGAGAATAGAGGAGAAGGGATTGTGGCATGACCATCCACCCTGGGGGGTGATTTCTCACTTTCTCTCTGTGTCTCTCTTTCTGGCAAGTGCACACACCCTATAGTGAATACCTATCCAAAATATATATATATATATATATATATATATATATATATATATGTATGTATATATATATATATGTGTGTGTGTATATATGTATGTATACATATATATATATATATATCTGTATACATATATATATATATATATATATATATGTACCCTTCTACATGAATAGCTAAATTAACGATGGATTGGCAAATAGTTTTCATTTTTTTTTTTTTGAGAGGTTTTTGCTATAGGGCGCGTGCGAGAGAGACAGAGAGACAGAAAGCAAGAAATCACCCCCCTCCCCCCCAGGGGGAATGGCCACATCGCAATCCCTTCTCCTCCATTCTCCTCTTGGGATCTTGTGCACGCATGCACATGCGCCCAGCGTGAGTTTTAAGCCACCGGGTCTGGGACGCGAACCACAGTCGACTACGTGGGAGTCCAGCAACATAGCCATTATGCTAACTGCTGGTCCTAATAGTTTTCATTTTATTTGCTTAGTTTTATCCATTGTCAATGGGTGTTTAAACCACTCCCTAAAAGAAAGTAATTCAAATCCTCATACAGTGGGAAAGCTTCCTTTCCTAACTTATAACATCAACTATGAGTAAAGAAAGTGCTTATGTATTCACCAAAAATTTGTGAGTGTTTACATATTTGTCAATTATATATTTTCTGAACCTAGACTATATAGTATAATCAGTTATTTAAAAATATCTGTGTAAACTGTATTTAAAATGGATTAGAAGCTACTTATGGAAAGGTAGGTAAAGAGAGAAATTGGTTTATAATACAAAGTTTAGGAAGAGAAAAGTGTTTGATATGAGAAGAGCAAGGCAGATTTCACTTACTATAACTAGGACCTGCCTGCAGTCTAACATGCATCCTGTAGGTGGATGTCGTTTTACTTTTGTTCTTAATAAAAATGTCCAACAAATCCCTTATAGAGATTTTACTCATACCTAAGTAAATTCTTCATAATGACTCAACTTTATCCCATAATTAGAATGAGATTTAACATTAACATCCCCAAATTATATAATTAATTATGCTTATTTTCAATTACAATTGCTAATTGATACAAAGCCCCTAGCTTATCTCCTGAAGGTGATCAATTTTACAAGAGAAGTTTTGAACAAGTGTTTAGCTCACATTAGCTCACTTGTTTGTGTGTATTGGATAATTAGAGAAAATTTTGCTTTGCTAAACATCTTAAAAAAACAGTGCCAAGGAATTTTGTAGGTGAACTCTCTCCTGAATTTATTGCTTATGTGATTTTCCACCTAGAAAAAGAAAATTCTTCATTTGCTTGTTAACACTCCCAATGTTCTCACTTATGTTCCTTGTCTTTTTCTTATTTTTAAAATTTTTTTAATTTACATTCATTCACTGTACATCATTACAGCATACAAAATGAGATTTTTCCATCCAGAGTACACTGTATATTGTCAATCTAATCCTTCTCCAGTTCTTCTCTTGCCCACGTTCCTGAAATTTTGAGAGAAGATTCTGAGGTAATCTTTATACTTATGAGTTGTTCTTCTCCTTTTTCTCCTCTTCCTCCTCCTTTTCTTCTTCCTCCTCCTCCTTCTTCTTCTTCTTTTTTTTTTTTTTTTTCTTTCTCCTTTAGGTTTTTGCCATAGAGGCATGTTTGGACCAGAGAAAGACAAGAGACGAGAGAGAGGAAGTGAGAAAACTTCCTTCAAAGGGAATGACCATGCCACAATCCCTTCTCCTCCATTCTCCTCTTGGGATTTTGGGCACACATGCGCATGCACCCAGTGTGATTTTCAAGCCCTCACTAGGTCTAAGACTGAATCACAGTTGACCTTAACCACTATATCACCTGCTTGCCTCTTTATAGTTTATGTCATCAGTTGTAGCTGTAGCTGGTTACAATTTTGCATGTGGTGGAAAGGAATTAATTAGAAAAGGAAGACACAGACATGAAATAGATCTCTTGGCACCCCAGTGTCAAGTATGGTTGAGACATAAATATGGTGAGTAAATGATTTTTTTTTCTTTCACAGCTTTTAAGTTGAGTTGGAGCATTAGATTTTTATTTTGGGAGCATTTAAAGTGACACGGAGGACATTTCTTCAAATGCTTTTACTTGGACTCCACTTAGAAAATCTGACTCAGAGACCAGTACTTGGACTCGACTCAGAGCATCTGATTCAGAAACCAGTGGCCTGTGAAATACAGACTTGTAGAACAAGGAAGCTATGTACAGGTACCAGGAATTTGTAGCCCTCAGATAACTCAGATAAAAATTAAAATTAGACAAAATTAATCTGACTTGTAACAATTATGAGGTTTTTTTTTTTTTTTTTTTTTGTAAAGCTAAAATATCACCTTGGAGGAAGTAACTTATAGCTCCTTAAGCCTGTCTAACTGATAAACAATTAAGCCAAAACTCATACAAATTCTTATCAAGCCATTTCCAGGATATTATTTTAAAATATTATATCTAGTTCAACTCTTTTTCAACAACCCATTCCTAAGCAGAGATACATGGAAAATCTTGGTCTTCAGTTCAGAAATTTCCCACACTGACTCTGACGTGGGATATTGGGGTGATCAGTCCTGACACCAACCAGCAGATGGCATAAGGGTTATGTTGCTGGACTCCCACATAATCCACTGCTCTTTGCTCAGATTCAGGATCATGAGATGTCTGGGTTCTCATCTTACACTCGTGAGGAATTAAAGACATAGACACACAGAGGAGCAGAGGAGCAGCAAAGCAGGAATTTATTAAAGCAAGGAAAGGAAAAACTCCCAAACAATTGTACAGGGGTCCTAGAGTAAGTTGCTGAAGAGGAGCTGAGGTAAGGGGTTTTTTCTCTAGCAGTCCCTGCAATGAGTTGGCTCTCCAATAAGGAAGTGGGCTTTAGAAAATAGTTACATGGTAGTGTCTGTGATTTATGACCCCATTCTTTGTAGGGTCAGCAGACTATGTGGATTTGCACATTTTGTTAGAATGTAGTTAGCTAATAGAAACTGCAGTCTTTAGCTATAGTTGTTTTGAGCCCTAATGTAGCCAGCTCTTTGTTACAACTTAGTCATTGTGACAACCATCTTGGATAAAGCTTACTGTGTATCTTGAGCATTTACCCTGGCTGTATGTTTTATATCCCTGTCTCCTGCCTTACTTCTTTACAGTGCTGGCTCATTAAGTAAAAATAGTCGACTAGGCAGCTTGAACCTGGAATTCTGCTTCAGATCGTATGCATAGATAAAGGATAGAGGCATGTACAGATAAATAGAAACAAGTACATGCATAAAAAATCTACAAATTCACACTTGGCCAGTGTGGTGTTGTGGCATGGTGCCGCTGCTTCAAACTAGATCCATAATGAAGGACCCTGGTTCAGCTCTCACGTGGCCCCAAGGATGTTGGGCACATATGTGATCCTGGTTGGCTGGAAGGCTAGGGGGGTAGAGGGGTGGTCACATGGCCATTAGGGCATTTCTCTCTTTTCCAGAAAAGAAAAAAGTAAATTAAGAAATACATGTATATATGTATTAATTTTATATATATGTATATACACACACACGCCCATACATGTATGTATATATGTATGTATGAGTGTGTGTGTGTGTGTGTGTATATATATATATATATATATATATATATATATGACTAAAAGCATTCTAAGTGTAAAGAAGCACACAAATAAGGGTCATTTGGACATATTTCTGATACTTGTAATGAAAGCTGGAACCATGGACTCAATTAAAATTACAGCTCTTTTAAATATATGTACTTAAGACATGTTTTATAGAGCAAATCTGTAGATATTTAGCAAATATCCATTCTTTATGCATTGATTTAAAATATTTATTTTAAAATACATATGTAAATATATGCACATATATTTATATGTACATTTGCAGACATAATGTATTATAGAAATTAAAATTTGTTACTACTTTCACATTTATAATATATCATTAGGTCATCAGGAAAGTCATGATATATTTTTCTATTCCAAAATGCATCATGACTTTCCCAAAGACCCAATAAAGTAAGGTGGACTACATTAATACAGTATATAGCAATACATTATATAACGTATTAAATCTTATAATACTGCTATGAGTATATGTGTCTATGTGTATGTGAGAATAAAATATTTTATTTAGAACTTCTTTGGGGCCAGCCAGTGGTATGGCAGTTAAAGTAACTGGATCCCACATGGTCAACTGTGTGGTTGGAATCCTGGAGCTGGCATTTTGAAAAACATACTGGAGTATGTGAATATATGCCCCAAATCTCAAGAGGATGATGGAAGACAAGGAATTGTGGCATGACCATCCCTCCTGGGGGATGATATTTTACTTTCTTGCTCTCTCTCAGTCTTTCTCAGGAGAACATACACAATCCATGGCAAAACTAAAAAAAAAAAAAAAAAAAAAAAAAAAAAGAAAGAAAAAAAAAGAAAAGCAAATGAAAATAGAACCAAACAACAATAATAATAAAACTTTGAGTGCCAGAAATTCTAAATCAAAACTGAAAGTATTGATTCATAGAAGTGAAAATTAGGACTACATTTATACACAAACACAGCTATACTATGTTGAAATAAATAAGAGATCTGAATTCACTTTATCTGTTGGGTGTGGCTTTATTTCTTTAGTTCAATGCATTTTATTTATTTTCAGGACCATGTACAGTTTTGAAGGTTGTTGATACTGTTTTTAACATCACAGGTTAAAGCCTAACCAGAGATGGGACCAGCAGATGGCGTAAGGGTATGTCGCTGGACTCCCACATAATCCACTGCTCTTCCAGTGCTGGACCTGGTGGCTTAAACTCCACCAGGCACATGTATGTGTGTGCCCAAAGTCCTGAGAGGAGAATGGAGGCGAAGGGATTGAGGCATGGCCATCTTCCCGGGGGGTGATTTCTCACTTTCTGTGTCTCTGTCTCTCCAGTGAGCACATGCATCTATAGCAAAAATCTCTCTCTCTCTCTAAAAAAAAAAAGTAAAAAAAAACTTAGAGTTCTTACCAATGTCTGTCCTAGTATTAAAAAGCCAAATGTGAATTGTTTAACTAGCTTAGCTTATTCAGTAAAAGTATCCTTGAATCTTTCTTTGTTGACAAAGACGTGTTATTAGGGTTAAAAAATAGAAATAAAAATAATGGTTTGGAAGTCAATAATAGTCCAGGACTTTCAAGAACAGTAATTAGATTTTTGGTAAATTTTACTGAGTGGATAATACCTTCTAAAAGCATAGGAACAGAAAAACAAAAAGTTCAGAAGTGTTACCATAATTTCTATTATAGTCAGTTTGAGTTTGAGACGTTTGGTAGTATCA
The DNA here is from genome assembly GCA_026018925.1 of Tupaia tana. Taxonomy (NCBI): domain Eukaryota; kingdom Metazoa; phylum Chordata; class Mammalia; order Scandentia; family Tupaiidae; genus Tupaia; species Tupaia tana. The sequence goes on from JAKSZU010000008.1 coordinate 65,292,434, forward strand.
AGTATTTATACTGAATAAAGTATTAGCTATGAAGTTCTGAAGGAATAAAGAAATATTAAGCTAAAATTGTACATTTTAAAATCATCAGCATAAATCAAGATTGAAACTTTAGGACCTGGTGGGGCCAGCAGGTGGCATGGTGGTTGAGTCACTGAACTCCCACATAGCCAGCTATGGTTTTAGTCCCAGACCTGGTAGTGTACTTTCTCACTTCCTTTTTCCCCCTCTCTCTGTCATCTCTCTCTCTGGTGAGAGTGTGTGCTCTGCAGCAAACTAATAATAATTAATTAATTAATTAATTAAATAAATAAATAGCTAAAAAAAGTTTAGGACCTGAAATATTTAGAAGAATATTGACAAAGGACTCATCAAAGAATGCAAAGAAACTAAGACAAAGAGAGGAGTGGATTCCAGGCGTGGTGATGTCATTGTTTCTGCCCTGACTGGGCACATGTCAGGAATTACTTCCTGCCCCCAGTTGTTAATAATGGTGGATAACTGGCTCTGTCAATGCAGACTTACGACCACTTGTGAACTACATATTTAACGGACAGAAGGTACTCTTCACGATTTAATTACTCTCTTCCTTCTCCACTAGAAATAGCACCTTCATAAAGCCAGCTTCTCAGACTGCCTGGATCCATAAGTAGCTCTAATGAGCACAATCACTCTGCTAGCCGGCAGTGGATATGGAAATTGAGTAAGATACAAATGTGTGTTGACATTTCTAACCGTAGAACTGCTTATCCTGGCTGAAACATGTGTATCAGTTACAAATGAAACATGGATTCCAAAAACGTGTGAAAAACTGTCCATAAAGGCAAATTGGAAACCAAAGCCTATCCATCAGATTATTCATCCGAAGTGAGATGCAGACAATTATAGACATATAGATACTGGAGTAACCAGTGGGAGATTTTCTAATCTCTATTTCTGTGTGTGAGTGCTTGTTCATTACTCTAGGAAATTAATAATACTGGGAGTTATTAGAGAAAACCCTACTAGTAATAACTTGCAATCTGTAACATTACACTTGTTTCTTGCATTGTAATCAATAAGGAAATTGCTTCTCACATGGGTAACATCACATTAAATAATCATGACAAATCTTTTACCAACACTCTGCTTTGAATAATGTAATATATGTTTGCAATTAGCCTAAATGGCCACTGGATGTCAGCATTATGTTATGCCTGTTGATTATTTAATATTTTTTCTGTAGATATTTTGAAATTTCAAAATGTATCTTTAAATAAAAAACTTCGAACAAATATAAAAACACTAACATTAAAAATCATTTAGGTTTAGTCAATCCGGCATTTATGTCTACTTAACCTACCAAGGTTTGTTTTCTATCTCTGATACTAAATTTTAAAGGTTTATTTTGAGAATACACAGGACAGTTATTTCTTGTTTTGTTTAATATTCATGTTTTAATTTTTTCTTATTACTTATGGAGTAAGAATTTTTTCCAAAATTGAAACTGTATGTTTCCTGTTGTTATTATCTGTTGCACTTACTGAATCAAGATTACTCTAAAGTCAGTAAAATAACTCTGAAATCTGACATTTTGAAATAATCAAAAGAAAATATTGGACTTAAACATTTATTATTTTGTTTTAAGAAATATTTTACTGATGTTTATGAATATATTAGTATAAAAATCTTTTAGTATAGTATGTGATTAACACTGAATTGATTTCTTTTATGAAACTTAGTATGGAAGAATTAAAAACAGAGTAAGACTATTGAGTTATTCAGATCAAATTAGAATTACAGATATTGGGTCATAGCTATTTATAGTACATCATGACACTTTTACTGGCAATAATGTATCTTCTTCTTGGTTTTACATAAGGTCTTGCTCTCTGAGCAATATTGAGTGGATTAAATTACCATATGATGATGAATATTGCCATGATGAAATTAGCATGATGTAAATTTTTCACCTATTGGTAACTTGAGCTTCTGTGATTAGTATCTCTTAAAATTGCTTCGGTGGGGCCAGCAGATAGTGTGGTGGCTAAGGCATTGAACTTCCCATGGCAGACCTGGTATGAGTCCTGGATCCAGTAGCCTGAGAATCACACTGGACACTTGTGCATTAATGCACAAAATTCAAAGAACAGAATTAAGCAGAAGAGATTTTGAAATGGCTGACCCCCTAGAGGGGATGAGTTCTCACTTTCTGTCTCTCTGTCTCTCCCTGGTGAGTGCATATGCTCTATGGTAAAAAACCTTACAAAAATTTTTGCTTAGGAAAAATTATGTTTACTAATATTCTCATAAACAGGTTAAAATTATTCTACTTACATATCTTCTTTCCTTAGATATTTTTTCAGAATATTTTATACATCTACATATATTTTTAACATCTACATAAGAAAATGAACATGTATATTTGAATAATATGACATAATTCAATATAAGAATTACATTTTATTTAATGGTATTTTAAAATCTTTGTTTCTTTGTTGTTGTTTTGATACTTTTATCAATGACTAATTTTTTTTTTTGGGGGGGGAAGAATTTTTTGCTATAGGACGTGTTTGCTCGCCAGAAAGACAGAGAGAGAGACAGAAAGCGAGAAATAACTCCCCAGGAGGAATGGCCATACCGCAATCCCTTCTCCTTCATTCATCTCTCACGATCTTGGGCACGCACGCACATGTGCCCAGCATGAGTTTAAGCCACTGGTTCCGGAACTACGTGGGAGTCCAGTGACATAGCCATTATGCCAACTGCTGGTCCCTCAATGACTAATTTTTATTTCCATTTTTATTTTATTTTTACTTTTTAAACATTTATTTTATACATTTAATCACTGTACATCACTACAACTTGTAAAGTGAATTTACCCATGAATATTTATGTATCACATGAAAATCTCAATATTTCCTATATTTTTGACTCATATGGCCAAGTTCACATTGTGTATGGGAAGTTATTTTCTGTGGAGACAATATTCTGTTCTGCCTAGGATTGCATCAACTCTAGAGAAACAAAAAATAAAGAAAGTTGGTGCATGGCCTCAATAAAGTAAGGGACACTTCACTTGACAGTAACATACAATTTCATTAAATTGTACGTATTTCCTATTTTTGTTGTAATCAATGTTCTATATTTTCGTTTTAGGTACCAGATAAACTCAACTAGAAAGACTGTTTGATGGGAACATTAGGCATATCGAGTGGTGACCAGCAGGTGGCGTGATGGTTAAGACTCAGGAATATCAAGTAAATAAACATGGAAATTAGAAAAAAGGACAATGTCTTAGTGTGTTTTATGTTTCTATAACAGAATACCACAGTCTGAGTACCTTACAATAAACAGAAATTTACTGGCTCACAGTTCTGAAAACTGGAAAATAAAATATCAAAGAGCTGGGGGGGAACCTTCTTACTGTTAATGAAACATGGTAAAAGGCATTAGATTGCAGGACGGCTAAAAGAGAGAGAACTAGCATGAGGGACCTTTAACCTGTGATAATAAACCCACTTGCAGAATTACGTCAGTCCGCTCATGAGAATGAAGTCTCTTCAAGACTTTTTCAATTTCATGTTTTCTTTGGGATAGATTTTCTTTCTTTACTCTGGGATTCTTATTTTCTTTTATTTTTTTCTGTTTTATACATTCAATCACTATACATCATTACTACTTATAAAGTGAATTTACCCAACATGAATACACTTTACACCAGTCCAGTTGAAGATACCACACACATTATCATCAATAGATACTCTGGGATTCTATGGAGAACTTGGACTTGTCATGGTACCAGTTATAGTCCTGATTAAAGATGTTCATTTCAAGTGTCCTATTACCTATAACCAATGCAATGTATTGAACATTAATTCCAAATTCCTTGATGAGAGTATCTGATTGGCATAACTTGGATCAGATAGGCTTCTTCATCCAGTAATTAGTATTTTTAATTCATATTATACGAAGTTTTTTTCTTTCAAAATTATTTTATGTATGTCTAATTATTGCCTCATCTTTACAACTGATACAACAAAGGCCTAGGCTGCCCAAATAAGTTCTCAAAGTAGAAGTGTGGGGCCAGCTGGTGGTGTGGTGCTTAAGGTAGCTATAACATGTGGCCAACTGGGTTCGAGTCCCAGACCCAACAACTTGAAAAACACACTTGGGCATATATGTGTGCATGGTTAAAATCCTGAGAGGAGAAATGGAGAAGGGTGTGACCATCTCCCATGATGGATCTTTTTTCTCTTTCTCTCTCTTTCCAGCGCGTGTATATACCCTCTATCAAATGGAAAAAAATGTAAAAAGTAGATGTGTGAACACAATATAGGCAATCTGGTTATATAAACTGTTTTGTTGTTTTTATCTTTCCTACACTTTTGATCTGCTTTATAATCATAATTAGAAAATAATGTATGTCCATAGTAAAAAAGAAAACTAAAGTAGATAAATCTTCTACCTTTCCTTTTTCATAGTTTTATAGAAGATAAATAGAAATAAATAAGGTTGAACAACACCAATACTGAGTCTTCAAATACTTCCTGCATTCTTAAACTTAAGCACTATACTCAGAATCACTAATGTCAGTAAGAAGATCCCTGAGAATGGGAGAAAAGAAAAACAATTAACTTTTTGTTTAGGTTAATAAATTGTGAAATAAAAATATAAACATGATGTTATACATGCAATAGTTTGTGAGGAGATAAAATAACCTCTATCTGACTGAATTTTAAAAAGGAGGAAGATACTAAGACAGTAAAAAAAATTCTAATGCTGGGAGCAACATTGATGATGATGAGTATACAGAAAAAAGAAAAGTAAACATGGCAATTTGGACAGTATTTATTTATGCTCTGTCCAAAAGAGTGCAGAACATTATCCCTTGACCAAGAGCATCCATTTTATTGAGCTAGCCATATTAATTAATTATAGTTAGATACATTGAAGATTCATATTATTTAATTCCCTGCATTTTTTAAGTAACATAAAATATTATTGCTTCTCCAGTTCTTATGTAGTTCTGCCTACAAGGAGTGACTATAGTGATATGACTTGAGTTTTCAATTGCATGTTAGAACTTTATCATTAAACATTGATGAAATGCTGTTAAGAATTTGTAACATTCCTCAGGAGCTTATTATGGGCCAAATGACTTATTAAATACTTAACATATATATTTTAATTTAATCCTAATAGAAATGAAGTGAAATACCCCTGAGAGGTGATTTTTAACTTCCCTTCTCACTGTTTCTCTCTCTGTTTCTCTCTGGCAAGTGCACACACACCTTATGGGAAGAAAAAGAAAAAAAAAAAAAAACCTTTACAAAATATATAAATGAATCAGGTAAATAATTTAGGCAAGGTCAGATAGCTAGACTATGGTAAAAGAAACAGGTTATTAAGTCAAGGTAAAACTAAGGAGAAAACATTCTGCAGACGTGCTATAATCAGAACTTTCAGAGATTCTTATTCGATTCATATCCTTGGAGATATGTCCCTCAAACCTGAAGCATAATACTGTTTTTGTAATTTAGAGAACTAGGTAAGAACATGTTTTGCTTAAAAATTAAGCATAGCATATCCCTTCATGCAGAGTTAGACAAAATCCAAGTTAAAGGCACAGCCTTCCATAAGACTGATTCTTTTTTTTTTTTTCTTTTGAGAGGTTTTTGCTATAGGGTGTATGTACTCTCCAGAAAGAGAAAGACAGAGAGAGATAGAAAGTGAGAACTCACCTCCCAGGGGGATGGCCATGTTGCAATCCCTTCTCTTCCATTCTCCTCTCGAGATCTTGGGCACGCACGTACACGTGCCCAGCGTGAGTTTAAGCCACTGGGTCCGGGACTTGAACCGCGTCTACTACATGGAAGTCCAGCGACATAGTCATTACGCTAACTGCTGGTCCCAAGACTGATTCTATTTTGGACAGCAGCTATAGGTTCAGTAGGGCTCACAGTAACACTCACTTCAGACCACTGACTACAAATCCAGGTTTCCCACAATCTTCTCCATGTTTCATAATTTGCTGGAAGGGCACATAGAACTCACTGCAAATTCTATACTTGCAATTGTCATTGTATCATGGCAAAAAATTTAAAAGGAAAACCTATCAGAAGAAGGTGTTAGTGCCCATAAGGCAAAGTCTGGAATAATTCTAGACATCTTGAAGGCAACATTTCCTTTCTAATACCAACATATGACAATAGCCCAAGAATATAAGCAGTCAGGGTAATCCACCAGAGCATCTGTGTTCCTAGGTTTTATTAGTATTATATGAGCATTGATTAAAGTATTAACCATGTGACAGTCTCCAGTTGGAAGTCTGGCTGATATCACATGGCTTAAAGCCTGGGGTCATTAATCACATGGTTGGTCTTTTTTGGTATGACCATCACCAGTCCTATTTCTTTATCTCTTAGTGTACTCTACAGTCTTAGAGATTCTTTTGTTTCATTATTTTCTGCTATGCTCAATAGGCAGGTTATTCTTCCTGTTCCTTACATTTGGAGGTATTATGATGTTGATTTACTTAACAAAATACATTTCTGGTATAAGTATACCATGGCAAAAGGCATAATACAAATAAGGTTCAAATGTTATCATACTATCGCAAAATGCTAACTTAATGAGATTATATTAACACAGAAAGCAGTCATAAGTCATGTTCTGCTTACTTAAAGGTCTCACAGTATTAACTTAGATATATGACCAGTTTTTAAAAAGTATGATAATTAAGGTCACAAATAAAAATAAAGGAACTACCATCAGATTGTACATGAGTAACTTTTTGTTTTAAAACAAAAGTAAAATTTCTGTGCTAGACAAGGACTTTCAGGGTCTGGCCACTCTCTCTTTGATGCTCACTCTCTCCACTCTATGTTCTATACGTGATGTATTCTAATCTAAGTGGGGTTCCTTAACTATATCAGAACTTTCACTAGTAGTACTTGTTTCTCTCTGCTTGGAATAAATTCCGTGCCTTTCAACCACCTGATTAACTCACGCTGTCTTTAAGAACTTAGCTGTGTCTGAAATCTTTTCGGACGCCTTCCCTGCAAACACGGATGATCTTTCTCTGACTTCATCATCAGGGTTTAGAGGAATCTTTTGCTTCTTTGTTTGTTTGCTTGCTTGGATTTCTTCTATCACAGCATTTTGTATATTTTAACCTTTGACTTATATTTATAAAACGTGTTTGAAAATTGGAATGTGGAATAGTGTTTTTTAATCAAATTACCTCTTTTCCAATTTCTGTGAAGCAGGCAGGCTTTCCAGGGCTAACTTACCTGTATTCTTGGACAATTGGGTTGTGACTCTTCTCTAAAGATAAAGTCTGCTGAGTGTGCTTACTTCTTGGCTTTTTATTTTGTTTTAATAAAAGTTTTATATTTTTTAAATTGGGATTATTTTAGGGAAGGTCACTTAGAAGTATTCCTAGAGAGAGTGACTCTCAGCTGTAACCCCTTCTAGCATGACTGAATCTCTGGCATCGGGCCTTTCACACATGGCCAAGTTGGCCAGCATGCACTGCCTGAAGCAGCAGAGCCTGGGAACCTGACAGAGCCGTGGGAACTGGCACACAAGAGTCTCACCTGGAATCAGAATATTTATGTAACCAGAAGACCTCTCCTATCTCTCATCTCTTTTGACTAATCTTGTAGAAAGAAATGGAAAAGAAGTCATTGAAATCAAATCTCCAGTTACCTCTATTAGTCGAGATACTGTTCATAATTGATTTATGCATGTGTAGAATATAAAAAGAAAACAAAAGAATACACCTAGTCATATATTTATACCAGTAATTGATTTTAGTATCAGCACGCTTTTTTTAGAAATTACTCAAGGCCAGAAGGTAGCAGGGTAGTTAAGGTGCTGGACTTCCACATGGCTGACTGCAGTTTGAGTCGAGTCTCAGACCTAACAACTTGAAAGTCCTGCCAGGTGCTTGTGCCTATGGGCACAAAATCCCAAGAGGAGAAAGGAAGAGAAGGGATTATGGAATGGCCATCCCTCTTGGAGGAGTGATTTCTCACTGTCTCTCTCTCTCTGTCTCTCTGATAAGTGTGTGTGCCCTATGGCAAAAACCTTAAAAAAAAAGAGAGAGAGAGAGAAGAAATTATTCAAGGCAGTTATTTATGTGGTTGTTCTCTTTTGTGGATTATAAAATCCCTGAAGGAACACATACTGTTTTCTTTCTATCTCAGTAATCATCACACTGCCTTCTTCTTCTTGATGAGCGCTGTCTCAAATGAACAAACACAGGTGGAGTGTGTGTGTATATATATGTATATATATGTGTGTATATATATGGAAAACCCTTATTCACAGGCTAACTTAGAATTTTTATAAGTACAAGGGAAAAAGGAGTATTTCTGGGAGTTCAGAGAATGCCAAAAATTTACTCATTTGGCTTATAGCACTGTTGGGGAGAATAAAAGCCCCTTTTGAGTACATCCATGACTGGGAGCCACAGTATTTGTGAATGGATCGTTCATGAACTTGTGTAACACAGTAAGCATGCTACATTGCGTTCTCTTCCAGCCATTACTGTCCGTGTGACGTATGTATGCTTGTCATACGACACTGAAATAGGGAAGCCAGAGAATAGCTGCCAAGTCAAATTGCAGAAAAGAAATTAATCCAAAAAATTGCAGCAAATAACAACAAAACTAAGAGCAAAAACGTTTGAGTTTTCTGCAACATTTTAGGATTATTTTCCTCATTTAAGATGGTAAAATGAATCCCACTTTCTACTTTGGTAGCCTGAGACCTTGGCAGATAATTGTGTGAGATAGCCCCTCTCCGGAGAGCATGAGCAGACTTTAGTGGCACTGGATCCAATTTCTACTTGGAGGATCTTGTCAGACTTAACATTCTAGCTAATGTATCTTTTAATAGACTGTACACCTTGTAAATAAAAAGGAGGTTATTTTATATCCTGTTCTTTCACTTATCTTGTGAATGGGCACTGTTAAATATATTTAATTCATATGTTCATAAAAACTGTAGCCTATGAAAAATATGCTACGTAAAAATAATTCAGATAGAAATGACAATATTTTATTTAAAGAAATGTTGTGTATGGTTTTGTATGTTCTCACTGATAAAACTGTTGTCTGCAAAAATATTTTTCTAGAATTCAAAACCTTTATAGAGGCCAGCTAGTGACATAGTGGTTAAGATGGCTGGACTCCATGTTGTTGACTCAGTTCAAGTCCTGGTATGGCAGCTTAAAAACCATGCTAAGCACATGTATGTGCGTGCCCTGAATTCTGAGAAGAGAATGGAAGACAAGAGACTGACATGTCCATGCCTGCTGAGGGGTGCTTTCTCATTGTCTCTATCTCTCCTCTGTCTCTCCAGCAAGTGCACATATTCTATAGCAGAACCACAAAGATAAAATTAAATAACACCTTTTTATAGAATTCATTTCAGATTTGGGGGGTAAATATTTAAATTTTTCCAGACCTTCAGGCTACTTTGCAAAATAAAGTCACTTTAAATAAAGCTGCACAGTCTACATTACATCTTTTAAATTATTTCAGTGCTAAAAAACAATAGTGTAAAGATTTTTTTTTACATGTCAGTTCAATGTTGGACAGGAAAGTGACCCAAAAGACAGTAATAACCAAGAAGAACACACATTCTTAATAAAAATAAAGAATTATAGTTCATAGTGAAATATATTTTACCTACTTGAAACTTAAATAATCAAAATAATACAACCACCTAGTGTGTTAGAGTAAAATCTTTATGTTTGCAATTAAACCTATGCAAACTGGTTCATGAATGATGGGAGAAAAGCACATTATTATACAAAATTAATGAGCACCAAAAAACAGGCTATATTTTTTCATGAATTCAGGGGAAAACTCCTCAGCAAGGCAGCAGTCTAAGAGACAAACAAAATAATACCAGCAGAGGCTTAGTGTGGGTGTCCAGGGCATAGACTTTCATTTAGATAACAAAGAAAGTTTTGCAAAATTAAATTCCCTCTGAAATATACAAGACTTTAAGATAAAATAATGTTATGATGACTATAAAGAAGTTTGAGATTCAAAAATCTTCCAAATTTTCTAAAATTTTTATGAAGTCCAAACATCTAAGGGAAATTATCTCTTTTACACATTTATTAGAGTAACTTCAGATTCTCTTTTATTGGAACTCAAAAATACAGCATTCAACAAAATCTTCAACTAAAATCAAAACATCTAACACACATCTTCGTGCAGGGATTTCACAATAATAATATGACAACAAAAAAAAAGCAAAACAAAAAAAATCTTTGCCTGAAACTTTAACTGTTGGCACAGTATAAGCTTGTCCTGAGGACAAGAGAGGTTACAAGGTCAAGGCATTCTATTCAAGAAGTTTTTGATGTAGGAGAACATTATTTTCCAACTTCTATTCACATTCTCAACACTGGGATTCCTAAGCTTACAATAAGGATATGTCTTAAAGTCAATTGTTTTTATGAGAGAGATTTTTGCAATAAGGCATATGTGCTTGCCAGAGAGATAGACAGAGACAGAGAGACATAAAGCAAGAGATCACCCCCAGGGGGAATGGCCATGAGGCAATATCTTCTACATTCTCCTTTTGGGATTTTGGGCACACATGCACACTCACCCAGCATGAATTTTAAGCCACCAGGTCCAGAACTCAAACCACGGTCAACTGCATGGGAGTCAGTGATATAACCATTATGCCATATGCTGTTTCCTTAAAATCAGTTTTGAGACATTCAGTAGCAAGAAGCCATTCACATTTTTTTTTGAAAACAGTCAACTTCAGACCCCAAAATGTAGGGTTATGATAGAATATCTTATTTATCTTTCCTGTAGGGTTAGAGTTTGGAGAAAATTAGATAATACCAAAATGTTATTTTAAAACATTATATATTATATTTATTTTTTAAATTTTGATTTAGAGCATATTTTCTCACCAGAAAGAGACAGAGATAGAGAGAGAGAGTGGGAAAGCAAGCCACGAGGTGCAGGCCTCAAACCGTGGTAAGTCATGTAGGAGTCCAGCACCTTAACCACGGTGCCACCTTCTGGCCTCCATAATGTAACAATTTTATAATAACAGAAACTTGAGATTGGTTCTAAATCTCTTATTTTCATAACCATTTATTGTATTTTTACCATATTTATGAGAATAAGCATACATAAAAATGATCTATTATTTATAATTGACTTATATTTAACTCACCAGACACTGAGTCTCTGTGTGCCAAATACTCTGAATTAGATATCAATAAGACAAACTTCCTTCAAGAAAGAACTTGCAGACTGATGGAAAGCAATACATTGAGGAGTCCATGACCAATAAAACAAACACTAACATGTATTTTTGTTTTTTGTGGGGTGTCTATTCATCATATATATTGATAAATGGTAAGAAAATCATGGACACAAAAAGAATCAAAGACAATTTTCTTTTTCTTTTTTTTTTAAGAGAGATTTTTGCTATAGAGCACATGCACTCACCAGAGAGACAGAGCAAGACAGAAGCAGAAAGCAAGAAATCACTCCCCTGGGGGATGGTCAGACCACAATCCCTTTTCCTCATGGGATTTTAAACTGTGGAGTCCAAGACTTGAACCATGGTAGAATATGGAGAAGTCCAGCAACATAGCCATAACGCCACTGCTGGGCCCTCAAAGACAGTTTTTAAACTAAAAGACCAACACTGTCTTCTTATATTTGGCATTAAATGTTAAAGCTTCTGTTGTTAGCTTTAATTGGATGAATTATTGACTATAGAGCAAGAGTTTTCTGCTTTGATAAATTTAACTATTTTGCCCAAGAACTGAACTTGTCAGTCACTCTCATAATTGTGGTTTCATGGAAAAAAAAAAAAAAAAAACCTGTGAGAGTGCTGTCTACTAAGAGCCCACAAAAAATGATTTTTTAAATTTCATTTCACCAAGTCTGTTGAGAATCAGCAACCAGGAACTGTTTAACAAGTTACAAATCATTTGGGATTTAGGCAAAACCATATATAAAACTGTATTATATTTATTGTAATTTACTCAGTTAAACTGGTCATTGACATGCTTTAGTTTTTCAGTGGAACATGATTTTTTAGAATACTTATGAATCTCTGGCTCATTAGGAAATTAAAAACAATTCTAATTGAAATATTCACATATTGGAAAACAGCAAATGGCGTGGTGGTTAAGGCGCTGGACATTCCAAATGACTGACCACAGTTCAAGTCCAGGATCTAGTGGTGCATACTCTCACTCTCTCTCTTTCTCTCTCTCTGTCTCTCTAGTCAAATTAAAATAAATGAATAAATAAAAATTTAAAAAGAAATATAAATATTCACATATCCTTGAATCACCAACCTTATCTTAGCATATATTCTTAAAATTTTATGAAGAATAATTTGAAAAAATGCTTCTTTATTGGCTGAATTCAAAACCAATTAGGAGATAGATATAGTAGTCTCCCTACCAGATATCAAAATGTTACTTACTGGTGAAAATCATAAGGTGGTTTATGTTGAGTAAGTTACACTGCAGCAACAAAGGACTCTTAATTTTACTGGCTTCTAATGAAAAAAAGATTTATTTCTTGACCCCATTATAAGTCCATTTTGGGTTGGCTGAGGCTCTGTCCCATGTTTTGCCATGCTGGTCTCAGCCCCTGTCTGAGTCTCTCTAACCATCTCATGGTGGAGGAAATAGTAATGATAGAACCATACCACATTCTTAAATCTTCTGTTCAGAAATGAACCATGTCACACCACACACATTTCATTGCCTAGAACAGAGTTTCTTAAACTTAATATGAGTAATATTAGATACCAGATCATTCTTTGCCATGAAGATTCTGGGTGCATTGTGGTTTAATAGAAATTTTGATCTTTATCAAATAGATGACTGTAACAACCTCTAAGTTGTAACAAACAAAAATGACTACAGGGCCTACCCTATAGCTCGGAGGTTAATGAAGTCAGAGCCCACATGACTGGCTGCGGTTTGAAACCTGGCCCTGGCAGCTTGAAAAACATGCCAAGTGTATGTGAGTTCATGCCCTGAAACCTGACAGGATGGAAATACAGAAGAGAAGGGCATTATGGTATGACTGTGCCCCATAAAGGAATGCTTTCTCCATCTTTCTCCATTTCTCTGTTTCTCTCTGGCGAGTGCGCATGCCTGCTGACAATTTACTCTAGACATTACCAAAATGACCCTTAAGAGGATAGAAGTTGAGAGCTCCAGGTCTAAAGTCATTCACCTGCCAAGCTTAGAGAATGATAGAATGATTTTATGCAATGGAGAGGCTCATATACATGGACATTGTAGGAAGTTTTCTTTTACTTTTTCTTTTTTTTGGAGGGGGGGTTATCATAGGTCGTGTGCACTTGCTGGAGAGAGTCAGAGAGAGGGAAAGTGAGAAATCATCCCCTAGAATGGATGACCAAGCCACAACCCTTCTCCTCCATTCTCCTCTTGGGATTTTGACCACACATGCACATGTGGCTGGCATGAGTTTCAAGCCATAAAAAGTAAAAACTTGATAGGAAGACAATGTATATTGTTATAATGATGCCATCTGCCACAGATAAACAGAGATCACACATTTACACACACACATCTACACACATCCACACATCCACATATACCCACATGTGCACACACAAAATTGAAAATAATTGAGCTTCCTATGGGCAGGTTGTATAGAAAGAAAAAATGCAACCAAGTCACTCTACTTGTAACTTCACATGCCTTAATAATTTGCTGATCATCCTAAAATCACCAAACAAAAAGTTAAATTGTTTTCCATAGAAAATTACATTTTGAAAAAGTTGTTAGAGTACTTAATTAAATTAATGCCAATGTGGTTCTGAACCTCAAAGCAAAATAAATAAATAAATAAATAAGAATCCACACTTTCACAACACACACACACACACACACACACACACACACACACATATATATAGTATTCGAGGTTTTACAATGAGGTTGAATGATAAAATGCAGATACTCCAAAAATAAAATACCAATTATGATGAGATGTCCTCAATCTGAATCCAGCTAGAAAGTAATTATCTATCAAATATTAAAGTATAAAAGATATCTTAAGTACATTTAGGTCCTTGAGGTAAGTTAAAATCCTTGATGAAATGAAATCTAAACTCAAAATATTCCAACATAAATTAAAAAGTAAAGTATCTAGTCACTCTTCTTTGACCATTACACATTGTATTCTGGTACTGAAAAACTACCCTCTACTCCAGAAATATATAAAATTATTTTTAAAAATCTAGGCTGGCCTCATAGTGTGCAGCATTTAAATATTGTGCATAGGGAACCAGATCCCACATGACTGCCTGTGGTTGGAATTCTGGTTCCAGTGGCTTGAAAATCACGCTGGGCCCATATTATGTATGCCCCTAAAACTGACCGGTTTGCTGTGTGGCCATGTTCCATTGGGGGGTGCTCTCAAGCTCTCTCTCTTTGTGGTGAGTTGCCTCATGCCCTCTAGCAATAAAAAAGGCATATAATGATAAAATTACTAAAGTTCAAACACATTCTCTTCATTTTTAAAAAACATTTTTTTTAAATTTATGTTAGAGAGTGTGTGCATGTACAAGGGATAACCAAAGAGAGAAAAAGCATCCTTGACAAAGCCTCATCACGCAGAGACTCCTTTCTTGGCCTTTAGTACCTCAACATCTTGGGCACATGTTCATGCCTGTGTGTTTTCTGTTTGACCTGGGGATCCAAACTAAAAGTCAGCCTTAGTTGCATTAACACTACAACTGAACCCACCTGAGAAAAGTTCTGCATTTGCATCCCAAAACCTCTCTGAGCACACCAGGCACACAAATGTGTGTCCCTGATCTGGCTGGCTGAGATTGGGAATGGATTACTGCATGAAGAGACCATGAAGAGAGGGCTATCTTTCTCTCTTTCTCTGTCTCCTTTCCTTATGGAAAAAAATATAAATAAATAAACATAAACAAATCTATGGTTAAAACAAATAAAAAAGGGGTTACTTTGCTAATTTGTATTAAACCTTGTCTCAGTTCAGGCTGCTATAACAAAACACCATAGAATGGGTGGTATGAACAATCAAAATTTATTTCTCACAGTTCTGGAGGTTGGTAATCTGAGCTCAGGGGGCCAGCATGGTGGGTTCAGCTCCAGTTCATTTACCGGTTCATAGACAGTTATCTTCACACTGCGTCCTTTCCCAACAGAAAAAATGGGGGAAGAGAACTCTCTGGTCTCTCTTATAAAGGCGTTAACAAGGATTGAATATCATGACCTGGTCAACTCCCAAAGGCCCACCTCCTGAACTGAATACATTGTGGGTATTCAGCTAAAATAAAAATTTCAATATATAAAATTTGGAGGTTGATATTCAGTCCATACAAAGTTCTCATTAATACAGGGTCATAGAATTCAAGCAGATGGAAAAATTTATAGGTTTTAATCATATACTATCAAAGTCTAGGTTTATTCGTCTGTCTATAGAATTAATGTTTTTAGAGAGTTTTGCTTTAGGATGCATGAGTTCTCCAGAAAGAGACAGAGATAGTGAGAAGGAAAGTGAGAAATCACCCCCCCAGGTATAATGGCCATGCCACAATCCCTTCTCTATTCTCCTCCCAAGATCATGGGCACACATGTACATGCACCCAGCGTGAGTTTCAAGTCACCGGGTCCAGGACTCAAACTGCAGTAGGCCATGTGGAAGTCCAGCCCTGTAACCACTATGTTATTTGCTGACTCCAAACTAATATATATATATATATATTTTTTTAAAAAAGGCTTGTTTATCTTACATACCTGGAAAAGTAGGCCCACCTAGGGACTGAGGTTAAGGTACTCCAAAGTGCTCTGTGAAGGGAACCTGTCCTACTAAATATAATTGATAATAAAGAAAGGATGAGCATAGATCTTACGTGCACCTTGCAAATATGAAGAAAATGAAGGAGGGTGAAATTGAGGTATGCATAGTTAGTTTTTCCTCATAACTTCACTTTGAGATAAACTAGTCCTCTTCTCCAGTCTTCCTTACAAAGGAGAAATAGCTGTGTAATACTGAAAGAGGCCCACAGTGTCTCCCAGAAAATCCCCCCAAAGAAAAATAAAACAAGATGGAACTTTCCATTCCCTAATACTACAAACACTTTACTGAATATTCTAATAGGTTTAAGTGATGAGTAGTAATGTAATAAGAACGTATTGAATAAAAAATCCAACTTTTAGAGAATAAGGAAAAACTTGGTTGAAAAATACATGATCTATGTTACATATAGAGGAAGATTAAATTGTAAAACTTTCTGAATTGTTTGCCCTGAGCACTAAAAAGGGATCAGGCTTGACAAAAGCAATTGCATGATGTCTTTGGGAACCAGCAGTTAGCCTAATGGCTATGTCGCTGGACTCCCACGTAGTTGACCGCGGTTCGTGTCCCGGACACGGTGGCTTAAAACTCACGCCGGGTGCGTGTGCGTGCGTGCCCAAGATCCTGAGAGGAGAATGGAGGAGAAGGGATTGCAGCGTGACCATCCCCCCTGGGGGGTGATTTCTCGCTTTCTGTCTCTATGTCTCTCTCTGTCTGTCTGGCGGGGAGCGCACGCGCGCCCTATAGCAAAAACCTCTCCAAAAAAAAAAAAAAAAAAAAAAAAAAAAAAAAAAAAGCAATTGCATGATGTCTTTACACTATATATTATTTTTTAGACAAAAGTGTGTTAATAATAGTTTGATAATATATTAAGACAGTAAGGCACAGAGAAATAAACTTATGATATATATTTTAATAACTTCATGACATAGTTTGGGCTGCTATTACAAATTATTATAGATAAGGTGGCTTAAACAACAAACATTTTATCTTTCACTTCTGGAGGCTAAAGTCCAAGATCAGGATGCCAGCATGGTTGGGATCTAGTGAAGGCTCTTTTTCATACTTCAGATGACCGACTTCTCCCTGCATCCTTACATGGTGCAAACAGGACAAAAGAACTCTGAGGATCCCTTTAATAAAGGTTTTAACCCTATTTATGAGGGTTATAGTCTCAAGACTTAAGTAACTCCCAAAGGCTCCACATAAAGGTGCTTGGGGGAGTGAAATTTCAACATATGAATATTGGGGGGACACAAACAGTTCATAACACTTCACAACTTTTAGGTTTTGCACATCCATTAGACTTAGCATATATTATTCAGGTCTCTAGTGGAGAGCAGGTTTCTATCTTCCTCTGTATAGTATCTGGAATTAAGGAGCTCTTTAGAAGATATTACCTTGGGGCCAGATAGTTGGGCAGTGTTGGAGTGAGACACTTTCCCATGTAAGATGGTTCTGGGTTCACCTCCAGAGACTTCCCTGAATGACAGGCACTCCTCTGCCTATGATCCAGGGTTAACTGAAGCTGGGGGGGGATTGTCATGTTGAGACCAAATTGGGGATTCCTGCCTCTTTGTCTTTCTCTGCCTCTCTTGTTCATGAAACAAGTACATACAATTTAAAAGGAAAATATAGTTTTCTTCACTTTTTTGCTTCACAAGTAGTGATTTTTACTATTTCTAAAGTAAACATTAACTTTATCTCTGAAGATGCAATGCACTACCAAGCACATTCAAAGATATTACATTTTCTTATATTGCTACTTTGGGAAGTAAATTGTTATTATAAATGTCCACTCATTCAACAAATATTTATAGGACCCAACATACGTGTGGCACCCTTTTAAGTAGGATAGGTTCTAAGGTTTTCTGAAACATGTGGCTCATGAGCAGAGAAGATAAGGTTGATATAGAAAATGTAACAAACACTGAACAATCCCAGAATTGGATGTTGTGTGTACAAACAGGATCTAGAAGGACATATCCCACTTTAAGTTGTTTGTGACCATGGATGACTTTGTTCTTTGCTTGTGTTTTTCCATTTCCTATAGCACATATATTAACTTTTAAAAAATAAAGGTTATTTTTAAAACCTGAAAAAAATGCAGCAAACATATTTT
The DNA here is from genome assembly GCA_026018925.1 of Tupaia tana. Classification (NCBI taxonomy): domain Eukaryota; kingdom Metazoa; phylum Chordata; class Mammalia; order Scandentia; family Tupaiidae; genus Tupaia; species Tupaia tana. The sequence goes on from JAKSZU010000008.1 coordinate 65,310,416, forward strand.
AGTCACTGTAAGAATATATCATTTTGGTAATGATGAGACATATATCTTCATATAATAAAGAGTGGGTTTAATTTTTTTTTTCTTTTCTTTTTCTTGGGAGGGAGGTTTTTGCTATAGGGTACATGCGCTCACCAGAAAGACAGAGAGAGACAAAGGGACAGAAAGTGAGAAATCACCCCTGGGGGGATGGCCATGCAACAATTCCTTCTTCATTCTCATGCCCAGCATGAGTTTAAGCCACCGGGTCCAGGACTCGAACCACGGTCAGCTGCATGAGAGTTCAGCGACATAGCCATTAAACTAACTGTTGGTCCCAGAGTAGGTTTAATTTCAATATTGAGATTACAGAATTAATAGTAAGGAAAATACTACACAGGCTGGTTGATGCCACAGTGGCAAAATGTGATGCTTTCTGAGGCTAAAACACCTGGAAAGGTGCTGAGTTTGTGTGTGGAAACCTCCCTGAGTATACTGGGCATGCCCATGTCCACCACTGCGGATGGCTAAAGCTGGGGATGAATTGCAGATCAAGTCCCTGTTGAAGATATCTCTGTTGAAGGTATCTCTGCCTTTCTTGGTTATGAAAGATAAAAATAAATGAAAAGCAGAAGATACTATGGAGAAGAGAAAAGTTACAAGAATTTCAATAGCAATACAACAGTCCCTGTAAAGGACAATGAATGTCACATCCATAGAGATAATAATTCAGAGATTTATATACCCTAACAAAACATCCCTAAGTTATGAAAAGCATAAATCCTAGGTTTTAATTTTTTTTAGGATGTGAACTGCTATATTTTAAATTGAAAACAAAAATAAAACAAACAAAAAAGCAAACATTTTACATTCTTCTCTGTCTCTATTTCATTTTAAATTGTCGTAAAACTAGGGCTTTCTAAATTAGTAGCAAGTTGTGTAGCAAATAGTTTCTCATTTGTGAAAAGTTAATAAATTTAAACAGGGGACCAGCAGGTGGTGTGGCGGTTAAGGTGCTGGACACTCCCACATGGCTGATCGCAGTTAGAGTCCCAGACCTGGTGGCCTACTTTCTCACTTTTCCTCTCTCTCGCTTGCTCTCTCTGTGTCTCTCTCTGGTCAAATTTAAAAAAAAAAAAAAAAAAAAAAAAAAAAAAAAAAAAAATATATATATATATATATATATATATATATATATATATATATGAATGAATAAATAAAATTAAATTAAATACCTGTTTTTAAAAAAATAAATGTAAACAATTGGCTTAGCTACAGTGGTACAGCAGTAGCAATGCTGGAAACCACATGGAAGGACTGGGGTGTGGTTCCCAGGTTGACTTTCACACTATGACAGCTGGGATCCATGCCCATTTCCTGACTTGGAGAATAATTATAGCATGAGACTCTGTAAACGGCACTTGTCTTTTTCTGTCTCTTTCTATTTCTCCTGTCCTTTCTTTCCCTCAATAAAGAAATAATAAATAAATAAATATACTTTTTCAATGAAGAGTTTAAATTCTTCTTTAAAAAATTTAGGGAACCAGCAGTTAGCGTAATGGCTATGTTGCTGGACTCCCACGTAGTCAACCGTGGTTCGCGTCCTGGACCAGGTGGCTTAAAACTCACGCCGGGCGCGTGTGCGTGCGTGCCCAAGATCCTGAGAGGAGAATGGAGGAGAAGGGATTGCGGCGTGACTATCCCCCCTGGGGGATGATTTCTCGCTTTCTGTCTCTATGTCTCTGTCTGTCTGGTGAGCGCACACACCCTATAGCAAAAAAATCTCTCCAAAAAAAAATTTAGAAAATAATTACATAATGATTTGATTCAATATTTTTCTCTGTTGTTTGTCTTACGATTTTAACTCAAAATTTTTATCATATGTAATTTATTTTACTCATGTAGACATTTTTTCATGGTTAGATTGCCATATCTATAAACAATAATCTTTTATTCTTTCTTTTAAGAAAAGATGTTGTTTAATCTTCCTGGTACAAGATGTTGCCCTAGACATTAAATCAACTCTGATGCCCTTAGAAAGAAATGGTATTTAAAAAGCATAGTCTTGAAATTAAGGTGCTTATTAATGTTGTATTTGTCATTGCTTCTGTATTTCAGTAGGCAGAAATCAGAAACAGGTTCTTTAAAGACATAAGCTTTTATTGAAGAATGCATCTTAAGTTGATTATATTACTTCCAACCTAAATTGAAGAAAACTGTTCTTTTATATATTGTGTTTTAAAAATCTTATCTTTTATGTTTAAATTCTTGAATTCTAACAATTCTAAACATTTTAGTTTATATTAAATACTTTTTTGTAATTGTCAGAGGGCATGTATTTTTGCCAGTGAGAGAGAAAGAAAGAGAGAAAGCAACCCCCCTGCTCCTCCTCCCCCCAGTGTGGCATGGTCATCGCTCAGTCTCTTCTCTTCCATTTCTCCATCATGTTGAGATTTTGGCAAGCACACAAATATACTCTGCATTATTTTAAGCTTCAGGGGCCACAATTTGAACTACAGTTGGCCATGTGAAATCCAATTCCCTTAACCACCAAGCTATGTGGCTGGTACCACATTAAATGCTAAAATACTAAAATGATATTTAAAGTATTATAGAATTTTAAATTAAGTTAAAATTTTTTGCAAACTCAAAAAAATGACTAAGTTTCCTTTTATCCTCTGGATATACTACACCAATTAATATCCACTATGAAAAATGTTACTCAACCATACATTGTACATAGTTTAGTGATTTACATGTGCACTTTTGTTGGATTTATTTATAGGATAGAAAGTGTTACAAGTTTTTTTAATATATATAATAGATATACCAAAGAGTTTTCCAAGGTCATTGTACAACTTTAGTCTTCTATTCGCAATAAATGAATGATGGTCCAATTCTTACACAACATGGTATTATGTCAGTTCACTTAATTTTAATCATTCTAATTAATTTAAAGATTATCTTTTGAGATTTGATTATATTTTAAATTGGTTTTCATTTTGGATGTTAATTTCTACATATTTTAGTACATGTAAAACTATATAGCTGGCCGGGAACCAGCAGTTAGCGTAATGGCTATGTCACTGGACTCCCACGTAGTCGACCGCGGTTCACATCCTGGACCCAGTGGCTTAAAACTCACGCTGGGCACGTGTGCGTGTGTGCCCAAGATCCTGAGAGGAGAGTGGAGGAGAAGGGATTGCGGCGTGACCATCCCCCCTGGGGGGTGATTTCTCACTTTCTGTCTCTATGTCTCTCTCTGTCTGTCTGGCGAGCGCATGCGCCCTATAGCAAAAACCTCTAAAAAAAAACAAACAAACAAAAAAAAAAAACTATATAGCTGGCTATATTACTCCAGCTCTGAACTACTAATCTGTTCTCCATTGATACAGTTTAGTTTTTCCAAGAGTGTTATATATGGAGTTGACAGGTAGCATGGTAGTTAAAGAACTGGACTCTCACATGACTGACCACAGTTCAAGACCCAGACCTAGTGGCTTACTTTCTTGCTTTCCTTCTTCCTCTCTCTCTGGGCAAATTAAAAAAATAATAATAAGGAAATTCAATAAGTGTCAGGAAAAGAATATCATAGAAATGGAATTCTTAAGAACATAAATATGAGCATTGATTTTCTGACTCTTGCACTACAATAAAATACAAAAAGACAGAGATGTATTTTATGTATTACTGGAATGGTATGTGTTAGCTGCTCCATGACTATTTGTTGTACAGTGAATAAATTAATGATGTTTGTTCATTTATTTCAACTAATTTTTCATAAAAATTAACACTTTCACCACTTTCTTTATTCTTTATTTCCTCCCTTTATTTATTTACTTAATCAAAAACAATTCATAATATGTCTTCTTTCTTATGCTTTTGCCATAGAGCACATGCACTCACCAGAGAGACAGTGAGAAATTAGAAGTCATTGGGACCAGCAGATGGCATAATAGCTATGTCACTGGACTCCCATGTAGTCAACTGCAGTTCAAGTCCTGGACCTGGTCACTTAAACTCACCCCGGGTGCGTGTGTGTGCATGCCCAAGATCCTGAGAGGAGAATGGAGGAGAAGGGATTGCAGTGTGGCCGTCCCCTTAGGGGGTAATTTCTCACTTTCTGTCTCCCTGCCTCTGTCTGTCTTTCAGACGAGTTCACACACCCCATAGCAAAAACCTCTCAAAAAAAAAAAAATCATTCAGGGGGATGACCATGCTGCAGTACCCTCTCTTCAATTCTCCTCTCAGAATTCTGGGCACAGCACACATGCACATCTGGCGTGATTTTCAAGTTGCCAAGTCTGGGACTCAAATCGCACTTGGCTATGGAAGAGTCCAGTGCCTTAACCATCATGCCACCTGCTGGCTCCATTCATTTTACATCTTACTTTTCCAAAATTCTAACCTTATTTGCACTTTACATTGTATACATGCAAGATAAAACTTGATTAAATATATTAATTTGATTGAAACATTGAAAAATCCAAATCTAAGTAAACCTACAATGCCACAGAATGTCTACATATCTTGAAATAGAGTGTTTGAAAAGAATAATCAATGGTGGCAACAAAGATATATATATATATGTATATATATATATATATATATATATACACACAAAATCTAAATAATTTAGACCATAAGAGATAAAATATTTATTAAAAATTAACTATACAGTGGAAAACATTTTATTTTAAGAATAAAAGTTTAAAAACAAATTTGGGAGACCAGCAGATGGTTTAATGGTTACATCACTGGACTCCCACAGAGTTGACTGCAGTTCCAATTCCAGGTCCAGCAGATTAAAACACACCAAGTGAGTGTGTGTGTGTGTGTGTGTGTGTGCACAAAATCCCAAGGGGAGAATAGAGGAGAAGGGACTGAGGCATGACCATCCTCCCTGTGGGGTGATTTCTCACTTTCTGTCTCTCTTTCTCTACCTCTCCAGTGAGTGCACATGCTCTATAGCAACAATCTCTCTAAAAACAAAACAAAGGTGGGACTGTTGAGAAATTTTGAATGGAAAGAGTTGTAATGTTAGAGAACTTGAAAGCACAAAACCTGTTTCAAATGTGCAGATGAGTGCTTCACTTCACCTACTACAGCCAAAGAAGTTTAAATGAGATTGCGCTACTTAGGCCAAGCCAATATTATGCTCAAACTGATATGAAAAGATGTATATTGAAAGACACATTAAACTAATTCTTCTAAGGAATATTGAAGTAACATCACGTTTCATCAACCATAAATTGATTTATTTTTTTCTTTTTAGTTTTCTATAGGAACGTGTTCTCTGGAGAAAGACAGAGAGAGAGAGAGAGAGAGAGAGAGAGAGAGAGAGAGAGAGAGAGAGAGAGAAAGAGAGAGTGGGAAAGTGAGAAAGCCATTCCTAAGGGGGATAGCCATGCCACTGCAATCTCCATTCCTCCATCCTTCTCTCAGGACTTTGGGAACTCATAGACATGTCCAGTATAGAACTTGAACTGTGCTGTTGACCACCAGGTGCCTTAACCTCTATGCCATCTTCTGGGCCCATGTGTTTTCTTTCTTCTTTCTTTCTCCTTTTCCTTTTCCTTCTTTTTTTTTTCTTTCTTTCTTCTTCATTTCTTTCTCTCTTTTTCTCTCTTTCTCTTGCTTTCTTTTTTCCTTTCTCTTTCTCTTTCTTTATTTCTTTCTTCCTTTCTTTTTCTTTCTTGTTCTTTCATTCTTCTCCCTTTCTTCATTTGTTCCTTCCTTTCCTTACTTTTTATAGCCTTAGACACTGAATTATTTCATTTTCTTAGTTAAGTTTTACATGTACTTGAGCCTTTGTTGGAAACTCAGCCAAGTCTTTCAAGTTAGAATCAATATTATTATAAAGTTGAAAGTATGGTCATTTCTCAGGGAGCTACTGGAATTTGCATGTGTCATGAATAATGACATAATTTTATGTTTGTTAAATTTCCTAAAAAGTTTGTGTAATGGCTATGTCAATGGATTCCCATGTAGTTGACCATGGTTCGAGTCCCAGACCCAGTGGCTGAAACTCACGCCAGGCGCGTGTGCTTGCATGCCCAAGATCCTGAGAGGAGAATGAAAGAGAAGAAATTGTGTGTCCATCCCCCTTGGGGGATGATTTCTTGCTTTCTGTCTTTCTGTCTCTTTCTGTCTTTCTGGTGAGCACATACATCCTATAGCAAAAAACCTCTCAAAAAAAAAAAAATCCTAAAATGTTGAGCTTTTATTTTAACATAAAAAAAAATTGGAAAGTGGGAAATTAGTAAAATAGATCTGATGTTACAATTTGGGAAGGCCCTTTGGGTAGGAAACAAGATGTTTCTTTCTTTCCTTACTCGTAAATTTATGACAGCATGTTTTGCCACAGTGTTTCACAAGCCTACTGAATATAGCCAAAGCAAGAGGAAATAAATAAATAAATAAATAAATAAATAAATAAATAAATAAATAAATAAATACCAAGTTGGTTCTCAGACTTATATCAAAACAATGTGGATCCAGATATTATGAACACTCCACTCTAGTTTGAATTCAGATGCATTTATTTATACTATGTTCATATCAATTACGTAAGAATGAGAGTTACTCATCCCTTTCTATACAGTCTCTGGTACCTACACTCACCCTCCCTGATATTATATCTTTGAATCTTTCAATTTCTGCCGTACAGTGAAGACATCTGGTATATATTGAGCAAAGATATACAATGTTTATCTTTTATAGTCTAGCTTTCTTCACTTAACATTAAATATTCTATATTTATTTACTTTGTATCAAATGATAGAGTCTCACATTTTTTAATGGGGTAGTATTTCACAGTGCATATGGGTCAATTTTTTTTCCAAACTGGTCACTATTTCTTAGGCATTTAGATTGATTCTATGTCTTAGCAATTGTAAACAAGGCTGCAATAAACATAGATATCCAAGTGTCTTTCCAACTGTTTTGCTAGCCTTTGGGTAAATAACCAGCAGGTTTTTGGGGATGCTCCATATTGTTTTCCCACAATGGTTGTACTAATTTTCATCTCAGCCAGCACTGTAGACGTGTTCCCTTTTCATCACACTCTCATCAGCACTTGTTTTTTTATTTTTTTAATCATTGCCATTCTGCATGGGTTAAGTGGTATCTCATTTAGGTTTTGATTTGCATTTCCCATATGAGAACAGATGTTGAGTTGAACGTGTTTTCATCTGCACATCTTCATTGGAGAGTTTTCAATTTACTAATTGTATCTCTTAAGTGAGTTGTCTGTTCATTTCTTTATTTTATTTGTTTTTATTTTTTATTTTATTCATTTATTTATTTTGGTGCAGATAAGCTGAGTTTCCTATATTCTGGTAATAAATCCCCTATCTAAAGCATCATTTGCAAATATTTTCTCCCATTCTTAGGGTTCTCTCTTCACTCCAGTTATTGTTTTCTTTTGTGTGCAGAAGTTTTAACACATCATTTTCTTTGTGAGGCAGAATTCTCAACAGGGAACTAGGAAGCATAGTTCCAAATTAGGGAGACAGAGAGACAAAATAGGGGGAGAAAGAGAGAGCAAAAGCTATAGCAAAAGAAAGGGAATGAGAAGATAGTGGAGGAGGAGAAAGAAGAGAAGGAAACATTCAAGGGATAAATATAGTCTGGGGGAAGGAAGTTGAGCTTCTAGATCATCAAACTAGTAGCTAAAACTAGTCAATGAATTATGAACAATTTTACTGAAGAGGACAAGACAGCCTAGGCTAGAGGACAGAGATAAAGAGCAAACAATGAGAAATTTGATGTTTAAAAGAAAAAAGAATTAAAACAGGACAGGCAAGTAGTATATAAGGGTAGGAAAATAAAAAGGTCAAAAATTATGTTGTAATAAATTTTCAAACACAGTGTAGGAATTAGATACTCTGTAATACTGATTCTATCAAAAGGGGGATAAAGGTCAGATTGTGGCAATTTGTACAAGATGAGTTTTAATAAACACTATATTCTCCAAATCATTCACTGTGAGATAGTGCTTGATGCAAAATGAACTTATGGTCAGTCTAGCAACTAAATATTCCATAGTAATGATGCTATACTTTTGCATTAAGCTGTGTATATCTTTATAGATACATACATATATACATATATATGTATAAAATCTCTCTGCCTTGTTTTCTTTTTATTGCCAGAGGGCATGTATGCATACCAGAGAATGAGAGAGAGTGTGTACTCCCTACCCCTTGCCAGTGAGGTCTGGTCATACCACCATCCTTCCCCTTCCATTTCACTATCCTGTCAAGATCCTGGGCATACACACCCATGCACTCATTGTGATTTTTAATCTGCCAGGCTCACAATTCAAACAGCTGTTGGTTATGTGAGATCCAGCTCCCTCTGCATAACACTTAACTGCTGCTCTATGGGGCTGGCCCCTCATATTCTTTGTAAATAAATGAGTGATAATAAACAACATACTGCCTAGAATTATTATGTGTAGTAAAGCATTATAGAACACTTAGGATAATACCTGAATGCAAAGAGTACTCAAATAATGTATATTATTAATTATCAAAAATTCACTTGTTGGGGCCAACCCTGTAGCCTAGAGGTACATGGAATTGGATTTCACATGGTCATCCAGTCCTGATGGATTGAAAAACATGCCAGGCATGTGAGTGTTTATACCCAAATCCCAATAGCATGGAGAAATGGAGAATGGATTGTATTATGCTGTGCCCAATGGGGGGAATAATTTCTCCCGCCCCATCTCTTTTTGTCTCCCTGTCTCTTTCCAGTGAGTGCATGCACCCTCTGACAATATAAATAAATAAATAAATAAATAAATAAATAAATAAATAAATAAATAAATAAATAAAATACACTTGTCTAAGGAGGGTTGAAAAGAGAAAAAATCCTGAGGATTCTTGTTACATAGTGAAGTGCCTTTTTCGGGACTAGCAGTTAGCGTAATGGCTATGTCACTGAACTCCCATGTAGACGACCATGGCTCAAGTTCCAGACCTGGTGGCTTAAACTCACTCTGGGTGCGTGTGCATGTGTGCCCAAGATCTCGAGAAGAGAATGGAGGAGAAGGGATTGCAGCGTGGCCATCCCCCCTGGGGGGTGACTTCTCGCTTTCTATCTGTTTTTCTTTGTCTTTCTGACAAGCGCATGCGCCCTATAGCAAAAACCTCTCCCCCCAAAAAAAAAGTGCCTTTTCATTTGGAAGTAGGCATTGCCAATATCCTTCTGTGTCTGTAATCCTGATTTTCGGTGTAACTGAATGCATTTCTCAGAAGGGATTTGTGGTGAATACAACTTAGAGTCACTAAATCAGAGTCAGTCTTGTGTAGTTCCTTTTTGGGCTGAGTATAGATAAGACCTGTGACTTAATTCTAAGCCAATAGATACAGAGAAATGAGACAGAATGCTACTTCTATGTTTTGTCTATGATATATGGTACAGGTAAAACTGTGTCACAATTTTGTTTATGTTACACCTACAAGAATCTGCTGTGGTAGATCAGAGTGAGAGAGATTCCTTTATTGGCTTGGAAAAGTAAGCTGACTTGTGAGCTGCCCATGTAACAGGGAACTACCAGAAGTCTTTAAGTAGCTGACTGACAACAAGCAAGAAAATGAGCTTTAAGCCCTGTCACCATAAGTAGGCTAATTCTGCCAACAACCTGAGGGGACTTAGAAGCAGATAGTTCCTGAGTTGAGACTTTGATGACAAGACAGTACTTATAGACAGTAGGATTGAAGTCTGATGAGACTGCAGGCAGAGAATTCAGTTAAGCAATTCATGGGTTAAAAATCTGACAGACAGGGAACCAGCAGTTAGTGTAATAGCTATGTCGCTGGACTCCCATGTAGTTGACCGCGGTTCGCGTCCCGGACCCGGTGGCTTAAAACTCACGCCGGGCGCGTGTGTGTGCATGCCCAAGATCCCAAGAGGAGAATGGAGGAGAAGGGATTTCAGCGTGACCATCCCCCCTGGGTTTGGGCTAGGGTTAGGGTTCGGGTTCTGGGACAGGAGGGTGACTGTTAGGGATAAATTTAGGTTTAGGGCGAGGGGTGAGTGTCAGGGTTAGGGTTAGGGTTTGGGTCCTGATTAGGCTTCAGTCAGGACGGAGAGTGACCATTAGGTTTAGGGACCCGGTTAGGGTTGGGTGATAGGGCCAGGGTAAGGATGAGGGTTTTGGCATCGTTTGTGTGAGGGTTAGATTGTGGATTAGGGTTAGGGGTCAGTGTTAGGGGCAGAGTAGGGTTTTTGTTAGGATTTAGGTTAGGGTCAGTGTCAGGGTCAGGGTTAGGGGTGAGATTTTCGGATAGCTGCTAGGGTTAGGGTTCTGCTCCGGGTTAGGTTAGGGTTAGTGTTATAGTTAGATTTAGGTTCAGGGCGAGCCTTAGGGGTGAATGTTAGGGTTACTCTCATGATAGGCTGACGGATTTGGTTATCGTTAGTCTGAGGGTTAGGCGTTAGGGTTTGGTTTCGGAGAGAGGAGTAGGGTTAGGTTTAAACTTACTCTAGGGTTACTGTTAAAGTTCAATTTAGGGTTAGGAGTGGGGTCAGGGGTTAGGATTCGGCTTAGGGTTCGGGTTTTGGCGACGGTTTCGGTTAGTGTTAGGGTTAGGGCCCAGAGTTCGGGTTAGGTTGAGTGGTTAGGGCTAGGGTTAGGGTTCGGGTTCTGGGACAGGAGGGTGAGTGTTAGGGGTAAATTTAGGTTTAGGCCGAGGGGTAGGGGTGAGGGTTAGGGTTAGGTTTCTGGTCCGGGCTAGGCTTCAGTCGGGGCGAAGGGTGACCTTAGGCTTTGGGGACACGGTTAGGGTTGGCCGATGCCACGGATAGGGTGAGGATTTCGGTAGGTTTAGCATGAGGGTTAGATTGAGGGTTAGGGTTAGGGGTCTGTGTTAGGGTCCGAGTTGGGTTTATGTTAGGGTTTGGGTTAGGGTGAGCATCAGGGTCATGGATAGGAGTGAGATTTTCAGATAGGGGCTAGGGTTAGTGTTACTGTTCCTGTGAGGGATGGGTGAGTGTTATAGTTATATTTAGGGTCAAGGCGATGCTTAGGGGTGTGGGTTAGCGTTAGTTTTCCGGTTAGGTTGACGGTGCTGGTTAGCGTTAGTTTGAGGCTGAGGCGTAAGGGTTTGGTTTCAGAGCGAGGCATAGGGTTAGGTTCAAACTTACGGTAGTATTACCGATAGGGTTCGATTTAGGCTTAGGGGTGGGGTTAGGGGTTAGGATTAGGATTAAGGTTCGGGTTTTGGCGACGGTTTGGCTTAGTATTATGGTTGGGGCCCGGAGTTAGGGTTAGGGTGAGACGTTAGGGCTAGGGTTAGGGTTCGTGTTCTGGGACAGGAGGGTGAGTGTTAGGGGTAAATTTATGTTTAGGGCGAGGGGTAAGTGTGAGGGTTAGGGTTAGGGTTTGGGTCCGGACTAGGCTTCAGTCAGGACGGAGAGTGACCTTTATGTTTAGGGGTCACAGTTAGGGTTGGGCGATAAGGCCAGGGTTAGGGTGAAGGTTAGGGCAATTTTAGGGTTAGGGTCAGATTGAGGGTTAGGATTAGGGGTTTGTGTTAGGGTCAGAGTTGGGTTTATGTTGGGGTTTGGGTTTGGGTCAGGGTCAGGGTCAGGGTTAGGGGTGAGATTTGCGATAAGGGGCTAGGGTTAGGGTTACGGTTTGGGTTAGGTTAGGGTGAGTGTTATAGTGAGATTTATGTTCAGGGAGAGGGTTTGGGGTGAGGGATAGGGTTAGTTTTCCAGTTAGTTTGATGGTTTAGGTTAGCATTACATTGAGGGTTAGGCGTTAGGTTTCGGTTTCGGAGCGAGGCGTAATGTTAGGGATATGCTTATGGTAGTGTTACCGTTAGGGTTTGATTTATGGTTAGAAGTGGGTTCCGGGGTGAGGATTAGGCTTAGGGTTCGGGTTTGGGTGACGGTTTCAGTTATTGTTAAGGTTAGGATCCTGGGTTAGGGTTAGTTTGAGTGGTTAGGGTTATGGTTAGGTTTCAGATTCTGGGGACAGAAGGGCCAGTTTTAGGGGTTAATTTAGGTTTAGGGAGAGGAGTAGGGGTGAGCATTCGGTTAGAGTTCAGGTTCGGGCTTGGCTTAAGTCGGGGAGAAGGGTGACCATTAGGTTTAGAAGTCAAGGTTAGGGTTGGGCAATAGGGCTAGGTTTAGGGTGAGGGTTTTGGCAGGGTGAGGATGAGGGTTAGATTGAGGGTTAGGTTTAGGCGTGAGTGTTAGGGTCAGGGTTGGGGTTTGGGTTAGAGTTTGGGTTACGGTCAGGATCAGGGTCAGGATTAGGGGTGAGGTTTATGGTCAGGGGCTGTGGTTAGGGTTATTGTTCGGGTTACGGTAGGGTGAGTGTTATGGTTAGATTTAAGTTCAGGGCAAGTGTTAGGGGTGATGGTTAGGATTAGTTTTCGGGTTAGGTTGACGTTTTGGGTTAGTGTTATGGTGAGGGTTAGGCATTAGGGTTTGGTTTTGGCACGAGTGTTAGGGTTAAGGTTAGGCTTACTGTAAGGTTACCGTTAGGGTTCAATTTAGGGTTAGGAGTGGGGTCAGGGGTGAGGATTAGTCTTAGAGTTCGGGTGTGGGTGTCGGTTTTGATTAGTGTTACAGTCAGGGTCAGGAGTTAGGGTTAGATTTATGCTTAGGATTAGTGTCAGGGGTGAGGATTAGGCCTAGGGTTTGGGTTTGGGCTATGGTTTTGGTTAGGGTTACGGTCAGGGTCAGGAGTTAGGGTTATATTTATTGGTTAGGGCTAGGGTTAAGGTTTCGGTTCTGGTTACTGGCGGGTGATTGCTAGGGTTAAAATTGGGTTTAGGGCGATGGGTAGGGGTGAGGTTTAGGGTTAGTTTTCTGGTTAATTTGATGGTTTTGGTTATCGTTACGGTTAGGGTTAGGTGTTAGTGTTCGGATTCGGTGTAAGGGTTAGTTTTAGGCTTAGGCTTGCAGTATGGTTAAAGTTAGGGTTGGTTTTAGGCTTAGGATTAGTGTCAGGGGTGAGGGTTAGGCTTAGGGTTCGGGTTTGGGCTACGGTTTTGGTTAGGGTAACGGTTAGGTTCAAGAGTTAGGGTTAGGTTTAGTGTCTATGGCTAGGGTTAGTGTTCGTTTTCTAGTTATAGTAGGGCTACAGTTTCGGTTAGGGTTATGGTTAGGGGCAAGATTAAGGGTTAGATTTAGTGGTTAGGGCTAGGGTTAGGGTTTGGGTTCTGGTTACTGGAGGGTGAGTGTTAGGGTTAAATTTAGGTTTAAGGTAGTGGTAGGGGTGAAGGTTAAGGTTAGTTTTTGGATTAGATTGACAGTTTTGGTTAGCGTTATGGTTAGGGTTAGGTGTTCGAGTTTGGTTTCGGCGTTAGGGTTGGGTTAGGCTTAGGCTTATGGTAGGTTTAAGGTTAGGGTTCGATTTACACTTAGGATTAGGGCCAGTGGTGAGGATTCGGCCTAGGGTTCAGATTTGGGCTACAGTTTTGGTTAGGGTTATCGTTATGGTCAGGAGTTAGGGTTAGGTTAAGTGATTAGGGCTAGGGTTAGGGTTTGGGTTCTCCTTACAGAAGGGTGAGTGTTAAGGTTAAATTTGGGTTTAATTTGAGGGGCAGGGGTGAGGGTTAGGGTGAGTTTTCAGGTTAAGTTGATGGTTTTGGTTATCGTTATGGTTAGGATTTGGTATTTGGGTTCGGTTTTGGCATAAGGGTTAGGGTTAGGCTTATGCTTCTGGTAGGGATAAGGTTAATGTTCGATTAGGCTTAGGATTAGGATCAGGGGTGAGGATTAGTCTTAGGGTTCATATTTGGGCTACAGTTTCAGTTAGGGTTACGGTTAGGGTCAGGAGTTAAAGTTAGGTTTAGTGGTTAGGGCTTGGGTTAGCGTTCAGATTCTGGTTACAGGAGGGTGAGTGTTAGGGTTAAATTTAGGTTTAGGGTGAGTGGTAGGGGTCAGGGTTAAGGTTAGTTTACAGGTTAGGTTGATTGTTTTGGTTAGCATTATGGTTAGGTTTATGTGTTAGTGCTTGGTTTCAGCATTAGGGTTAAAGTTAATCTTAGGCTTATGGTAGGTTTACGGTTAGGGTTAGATTTCAGTTTAGGATTAGAGTCAGGTGTGAGGATTAGGTTTAGTGTTCAGGTTTTGGCTACAGTTTCAGTTAGGTTTACGGTTAGGGTCAGGAGTTAGGGTTAGGTTAATGGTTAGGGTTAGGGTTTGAGTTCTGGTTACAAGAGGGTGAGTGTTAGGGTTAAGTTTAGCTTTAGGGTGAGGTGTAGGGGTGAGGGTTAGGGTGAGTTTTCGGGTTTGGTTGACAATTTTCGTTAGCGTTACTGTTAGGCTTCGGTTTCAGCCTTAGGGTTATGTATACGGTTAGCTTTACATTTTTGTTTAGGTTCAGGGGTGAGGATTAGGCATAGGGTTCTGGTTTTTCTATGGTTTTGGTTAGGGTTAGGGTTAGGGTCAGGAGTTAATGTTAGGTTTAGTGGTTAGGGCTAGGGTTAGGGTTCGGGTTCTGGTTACAGGAGGGTGAGTGTTAGGGTCAAATTTAGGTTTGGGTTGAGGGGGAGGGGTGAGTGTTAAAGTTAGGGTTAGTGTCCGGGCTAGGCTTCAGTTGGTGTGAAGGCTTACCGTTAGGTTATATGTCAGGGTTTGGCTTGGGCGATAGGGTCAGGGTTAGGGTTAGGGTTACTGTAGGCTCAGGGTTAGGGTTAGAATGAGCATTAAGGTTAGGGGTGAGTGTTAGGGTCAGAGTTGGATTTTGGGTTATGGTTTGTGTGAGGGTTATGGTCAGGGTTATGGGCTAGGTTTAGGGTTAGGGGCCAGGGTTAGGGTTATGGTATGGTGAGTGTTATGGTTAGATTTAGGTTCAGGGCTATGGTTTGGGGTGAGAGTTAGGGTTAGTTTTTTGGTTAGGTTGATGGTTTTGGTTAGCGTTACGGTTAGGGTTACCTGTTAGGGTTCGGTTTCATCATTAGGATTAGGGTTAAGGTTAGGTTTACAGTAGCATTATGATTATGGCTAGATTTAGGTTTAAGGTTAGGGTCAGGGGTGAGGATTAGGCTTAGGGTTTGCGTTTGGGCTACGGTTTCAGTTACTGTTACATTTAGGGCCAGGACTTAGGGTTATGTTTAGTGGTTAGGGCTAGGGTTAGGGCTCAAGTTCTGGTTACAGGAGGGTTATTGTTAGGGTAAAATTTAGGTTTAGGGCAAGTGGTGAGGGTTAGGATTAGGGTTAAGGTCTGGGCTAGGCTTAAGTTGGTGTGAAGAGTTACAGTTAGGTTTACGTGTAAGTGTTAGGGTTGGGCGATAGGGTCAGGGTTAGGGTTAGAGTTATGGTAGGTTCAGTGTTAGGGTTAGATTGAGGGTTAGGGTTAGGGGTGAGTTTTAGGGTCAGGGTTTGGTTTTGGGTTATGGTTATGATCAGGGTTAGGGATTAGGTTTTAGGTGCTAGGGTTAGGGTTACGAATAGTGTAACAGTAGGGTGAGTGTTATGGTTAGATTTAGTG
The DNA here is from genome assembly GCA_026018925.1 of Tupaia tana. Classification (NCBI taxonomy): domain Eukaryota; kingdom Metazoa; phylum Chordata; class Mammalia; order Scandentia; family Tupaiidae; genus Tupaia; species Tupaia tana. The sequence goes on from JAKSZU010000008.1 coordinate 65,325,855, forward strand.
TCAGGGCTAGGGTTTGGGGTGAAGTTTAGGGTTAGTTTCCGGGTTAGGTTGATGGTTTTGGTTAGTGTCACGTTTAATGTTAGGTGTTAGGGTTCAGTTTCGGCGTTAGGCTTTGGATTAAGGTTAGGCTTACAGTAGGGTTATGGTTAGGGTTCAATTTAGGTTTACGGTTTAGGTCAGAGGTGAGGATTAGTGTTAAGGTTCAGGTTTGGGCTACGGTTTCAATTGTGTTATGGTTAGCGCCAGGACTTACGGTTAGGTTTAGTGCTTAGTGCTAGGGTTATGATTCGGGTACTGGTTACAGGAGGGTGAGTGTAAGGGTTAAATTTTGGTTTAGGGAGAAGAGCAGGGGTGAGGGTTAGGGTTTGGTTAGGTTCCGGGCTAGGCTTCAGTTGGGGTGAAGGGTTGCGGTTAGGTTTAGGGGTCAGGGTTAGGGTTGGGCGATTGGGTCAGGGTTAGTGTTAGGGTTACAGTAGGCTCTGGGATAGGGTTAGATTGAGGGTTGGGTTTCGGGTGAGTGTTAGGGTCAGGGTTGGGTTTTGTGTTATGGTTTGGGTTAGGTTATGGTCAGGGTTAGGTGTTAGGTTTATGGTTAGGGGCTAGGGTTATGGTTACAGATAGTGTTATGGTAGGGTGAGTGTTATGGATAGATTTAGGGTCAGGGCTATGGTTAAGGTTAGTTTTTGGGTTAGGTTTATGGTTTTGATTAGCGTTACAGTTAGGGTTAGCTGTTAGGGTTCAGTTTCGGCCTTAGGCTTAGGGTTAGGGTTAGGCTTACGGTAGGATTACTGTTAGGGTTAGATTTAGGTTTAGGATTAGGGTCAGGGGTGAGGATTAGGCTTAGGGTTTTAGTTTGGGCTAAGGTTTCAGTTAGTGTTACTCTTAGGCCCAGGACTTAGGGTTAGGTTAATGGGTAGGGCTAGGGTTTGGGTTCAGGTTCTGGTTATAGGAGGGTGAGTGTTAGGGTTAAATTTAGGTTTAGGTCAAGGAGTAGGGGTGACGGTTAGTGTTAGTGTTAGGGTCTGGGTTAGGTTTCAGTTGGGATGAAGGTTTATGGTTAGGTTTAGGGGTCAGGGTTATAGTTGGGCGATAGGGTCTGGGTTAGGGTTAGGGTTAGGGTAGGCTCATGGTTAATGTTAGATTGAGGCTTAGGGTTTGGTGTGAGTGCTAGGGTCCGGGTTGCGGTTTGGGTTATGGTTTGGGTTAGGATTATGTTCAGGGTTAGGGTTACGGTAGGGTGAGTGTTATGGTTAGATTTAGGGTCAGGGCTAGGGTTATGGGTGAGGGTTATGGTTAGTGTTAGGGTCTGGGCTAGGCTTCAGTTGGGGTGAAGGGTTATAGTTAGTTTTAGGGTTCAGGGTTTGGGTTGGGCACTAGGGTCAGGGTTATGGTTAGGGTTACAGTAGGCTCAGGGTAAGGGTTAGATTGAGGGTTAGGGGTAGGGGAGAGTGTTAGGGTCAGTGTTGGGGTTTAGGTTATGGTTTGAGTTAGGGTTATGGTCAGGGTTAGAGTTATGTTTAGAATTAGGGGCTAGAGTTAGGGTTATGGTTAGCGTTAAGGTTGGGTGAGTGTTATGGTTAGATTTAGGGTCAGGGCTAGGGTTAGGGGTGAGGGCTAGGATTAGGATTAGGGTCCGGGCTAGGCTTCAGTTGGAGTGAAGGTTATGGTTAGGTTTAGGGGTCAGGGTTTGGGTTGGGTACTAGGGTCAGAGTTAGGGTTAGGGTTATGGTAGCCTCAAGTTAAGGGTTAGATTGAGGGTTAGGGGTAGGGGTGAGTGTTAGGGTCAGGGTTTGGGTTTGGGTTATGGTTTGGTTTAAGGTTATGGTCAGGGTTAGGGTTAGGTTTAGAATTAGGGGCTAGGGTTATGGTTAGCGTAAAATAGGGTGAGTGTGATGGTTAGATTTAGGGTCAGGGCTAGGTTAGGGGTGAGTGTTATATTTAGTTTTTGGGTTAGTTTGACAGTTTTGGTTAGCGTAACAGGGTTAGGTATTAGGGTTCGGTTTCAGTTTTAGGGTTAGAGACAGGGATAGGCTTACAGTGTGGTTATGGTTAGGATTAGATTTAGGTTGGTTATTAGGGTCAGGGGTGAGGATTATGCTTAGGATTTGGGTTTGAGATATGGTTTTGGTTACTGTTACGGTTAGGACCAGGACGTAGGGGTAGGGTTAGTGGGTAGGGCTAGGGTTAGGTTTTGGGTTTTGGTTAAAGGAGGGTGAGTGTTAGGGTTAATTTAGGTTCAGGGCGAGGGGTAGGGGTGAGGGTTAGGGTTAGGGTTAGGGTCCAGGCTAGGCTTCACTTGGGGTGAAGGATTAAGGTTAGGTTTAGGGGTTAGGGTTAGGATTACAGTAGGCTCAGGATTAGTGTTAGATTGAGGGTTAGGGGTGGGGTAGGTGTAGGGTCAGGACTGGGTTTTGTGTTATGGTTTGGTTTAGGGTTATGATCTGGTTTAGGGTTTAGTTTTAGGGTTAGGGGCTAGGGTTAGAGTTACGGTTAGGGTTACGATAGGGTGAGTGTTATGGTTAGATTTAGGGTCAGGGCTAGGGTTAGGGGTGAGGGTTAGCGTTAGTTTTCGGGTTAGGTTGACGGTTTTGGTTAGCATTATGATTAGGGTTAGGTGTTAGCATTCAGTTTTGGCGTTAGGCTTAGGGTTAGGGTTAGGTTTACAGTAGGGTTACTATTAGGGATATATTTAGATTTAATATTAGGGTCAGAGGTGAGGATTAGTCTTAGGGTTTTGGTTTGGGCTACGGTTTCAGTTAGTGTTACGGTTAGGGCCAGGTGTTGGAGTTAGGTTTTGTACTTAGGACAAAGGTTAGGTTTCGGGTACTGGTTACAGGAGGGTGTTAGGATTAAATTTAGGTTTAGGTTGAGGGGTAGGGGTGAGGGTTAGGGTTAGGGTTACAGTAGGCTGTGTTAGGGTTAGATTGAGGTTTAGGGTTTGGGGTGCGTGTTAGGGTCCATGTTTTGGTTGGGTTATAGTTTATGTTAAGGTTATGGTCAGTGTTAGGGGTTAGGTTTAGGGTTAGGAGCTAGGCTTAGAGGTTATGTTTAGGGTTAGGGGCTAGGGTTAGGGTTATGGTTAGGGTTATGGAAGGGTGAGTGTCATGGTTAGATTTAGGATCAGGGCTAGGGTTAGGGCTGAGGGTTAGGGTTAGTTTTTGTGTTAGGGTGACGATTTTGGTTAGCATCATGGTTTGGGTTAGGTGTTAGAGTTCGGTTTCGGCCTAAGTGTTAGGGATAGGGATAGACTTAAGACAGGGTAAGTATTAGGGTTAGATTTAGGGTCAGAGGTGAGGATTAGCCTTAGGGTTTGAGTTTGTGCTATGGTTTCTGTTAGTGTTATAGTTAGGCCCAGGACTTAGGGTTAGGTTTAGTGGGTAGGGCTAGGGTTAGGCTTCCGGTTATGGTTACAGGAGGGTGAGTGTTGGGGTTAAATTTAGGTTTAGTGTGAGGGGAAGGGGTGAGAGTAAGGGTTAGGGTTAGGGTCTGGGATAGGCTGCAGTTGGGGTAAAGGGTTACAGTTAGGTTTAGGGGTCAGAGTTAAGGTTGGGCGATAGGGGTCAGTGTTAGTGTTAGGGTTACGGTAGGCTCAGGGTTAGGGTTAGATTGAGGATTAGGGTTTGGGGTGAGTGTTAGGGTCAGTGTTGGGCTTTGGGTTATTGTTTGGGTTAGGGTTATGGTCATGGATAGGGTTAGGTTTAGGGTTAGGGGCTAGGGTTAGGGTTAAGGTTAGGGTTACGGTATGGTGAGTGTTTTCATTAGGTTGGGTTAGGTTGAAGGTTTTGGTTAGCTTTACATTTAGGTTTAGGTGTTAGGGTTAGGTTAAGGTGTTGGGATTAGGCTTAGGGTTAGGCTTGCGGTAGTGGTATGTTTAGGACTATATTTAAGTTTAGGATTAGGTTTAGGGGTGAGGATTAGTTTTAAGGTTTGTGTTTGGGTTACAGTTTCGGTTAGTGTTATGGTTAGGGTTAGGAGTTAGCGTTCAGTTTAGTGGTGAGGGCTAGGGTTAGGGTTAGGATTATGGTTACAGTAGGGTGAGTGTTAGGGTTAAATTTACGTTTAGGGCTAGGCTTAGGGGTGAGGGTTAGGGTTAGGGTCCAGGTTAGTTTTAAGTTTGGGTGAAGGGTTATGGTTAGGTTTAGGGGTTAGTGTTTGTGTTGGGTCATAGGTTTTGGGTAGGGTCGGGGTTAGGGATATGTTAGGGTTATGGTTGGGGTTAGTGATATGTTAGGGTTATGGTTGGGGTTAGATTTAGGCTTAAAGTTAGGGGGAAGTGTTATGGTTAGGGTTGAGGTTTGGGATATGGTTTGGCTTAGGGTTATGGTTAGGGTTAGAGGCTCGGTTTAGGGTTAGGGATTAGTGTTAGGGTTATGGTAGGGTTAGTGTTATGGTTAGATTTATTCTCAGGGCTAGGGTTAGGAGTGCTAGGGTTAGTTTTCGGGTTATGTTTACGGTTTTGGTTAGCATTACAGTTAGGCTTAGGAGTTAGGGTTCGGTTTAGTGGTGAGGGCTAGGGTTAGGGTTAGGGTTATGGTTACAGTAGAGTGAGTGTTAGGGTTAAATTTAGGTTTAGGGCTAGGCTTAGGGGTGAGGGTTAGGATTAGGGTTAGGGTCTGGGTTAGGTTTAAGTTTGGGTGAGGTGTTACATTATGTTTAGGTGTTAGGGTTAGGGTTGGGCGATAGGTTTAGGGTTAGGGTTGAGGATAGGGTTATGGTAGGGTTAGGGTTTGGGTTAGATTTAGGCTTAGGGTTAGGGGTGAGTGTTATGGTTAGGGTTGAGGTTTGAGTTATGGTTTGGCTTAGGATTATGGTTAGGGTTAGGGATTAGGTTGAGGATAACAGGTTAGGGTTAGGGTTACGGTTAGAGTTAGTGGTAAGGTTAGATTTAGGCTCAGGGCTGGGGTTAGGGGTGAGTGTTAGGGTTAGTTTCGGGTTATGTTTATGGTTTTGGTTAGCATTATGGTTAGGATTAGGGGTTAGGGTTAGGTTCAGATGTTAGGATTATGCTTAGGGTTAGAGTTGCAGTAGGGTTACAGTTAGGGTTAGATTTAGGTTTAGGATTAGGGTTGGGTTGTGGATTAGGCTTAGGGTCTGGGTTTGGGTTATGCTTTTGTTTCGTGTTATGTTTACGGTTAGGATTTAGGGTTCAGTTTAGTGGTGAGAACTAGGGTTAGGGTTAGAGTTATGGTCACAGTAGGGTGAGTGTTAGGGTTAAATTTAGGTTTATTGCTAGGCTTATGGGTGAGGGTTAGCGTTAGAGTTCGGGTTAGGCTTAAGTGTGTGTGAAGGGTTACGGTTATATTTAGGGGTTAGGCTAGGGTTGGCGATAGGTTTCGTGTTAGGTTAGGGTTATGGAAGGGTTAGGGTTGGGGTTAGATTTAGACTTAGGGTTAGAGGGGAGTGTTAAGGTTAGAGTTGTGGTTTGTTTTATGGTCTGGCTTAGGGTTATGGTTAGGGTTGGGGTTAGGTTGAGGGTTAGGGTTTAGGGTTAGGGTTACAGTTAGTGTTAGGGTTACGGTAGGGTTAGTGTTATGGTTAGATTTAGGCCCAGGGCTGGGGTTGGGGATGAGGGTTAGGGTTAGTTTGGGGTTATGTTTACTCTTTTGCTTAGCGTTACAGTTAAGGTTAGGTGTTAGGATTAGGCTTAGGTTTAGGGTTGTATTAGGGTTACGCTTAGGGTTAGATATAGGTCTAGGATTAGGGTTAATTGAGGATTAGGCTTAGGATTCGGGTTTGGGTTATGGTTTTGGTTAGTTTTATGGTTAGGGTTAGGAGTTAGGGTTGGTTCAGTGGTGAGGGCTAGTATTAGGGTTAGGGTTATGGTTACAGTACAGTGAGTCTTTCATTTAAATTTAGGTTTATGGCTAAGCTTAGGGGTGTTGGTTAGGGTTAGGGTTAGGGTCCGGGTTAGGCTTAAGTTTGGATGATGAGTATGGTTAGGTCTTGGGGTTAGAATTAGGGTTGGGCAATAGGTTTAGGTTTAGGGTCAAGGTTAAGGTTATGGTAGGGTAAGGGTTGGGGTTAGATTTAGGCTTAGGTTTAGGGGGGAATGTTATGGTTATGGTTTAAGTTATGGCTTGGCTTAGGTTTATGGTTTGTGTTAGGGATTAGGTTGAGAGTTAGGGGTTAGGATTACGGTTAGGGTTATGGTAGGGTTAGTTTTATGGTTAGATTTAGGCTCAGGGCTGGGGTGAGGGGTGAGGGGTGAGGGTTAGGTTAGTTTTTGGGTTATGTTTATGGTTTTGGTTAGTGTTAGGTTATGGTTAGCTGTTAGGGTTAGTTTCAGGCATTAGGATTAGGCTTAGGGTTAGGGTTGTGGTAGGGTTACGGTTAGGGTTAGATTTAGGTTTAGGATTAGGTTTAGGGGTGAGGATTAGACTTAGAGTTCATGTTTGGGTTACAGTTTAGATTAGTGCTACAGTTAAGGTTAGGAGTTTGGGTTTGGTTTAGTGGAGAGGCCTAGGCTTAGGGTTAAGGTTATGGTTACAGTAGGGTGAGTGTTAGAGTTAATTTTAGGTTTAGGGCTAGGCTTAGGGGTGAGGGTTAGGGTTACGGTTAGGATCCAGATTAGGCTTAAATTTGGGTGAAGGGTTACGGTTAGGTTTAGGGGTTAGGGTTAGGGTTGGGCGATAGGTTTAGGGTTAGGGTCTGGGTTAGGGTTACAGTAGGTTTAGGGTTGGGGTTATATTTAAGCTTAGGGTTAGCGGGAGAGTTAGGGTTGGGGTTTGGGTTATGGTTTGTCTTAGGGTTATGGTTAGGTTTATGGGTTAGGTTGAGTGTTAGGGGTTAGGGTTAGGTTTATGGTTAGGGTTATGGTAGAGTTAGTGTTATAGTTCTATTTAGGCTCAGGGCTGGGGTTAAGGATGAGGGTTAGGGTTAGTTTTCAGTTTATGTTTACAATTTTGGTTAGCGTTACTGTTAGGGTTAGGGGTTATGGTTAGGTTCAGGTGTTAGGATTAGGTTTAGGGTTAGGGTTGCGGTAGGGATAGATTTAGGTTTAAGATTAGGGTTGGGGTGAAGATTATGCTTAGGGTTCTGGTTTGGGTTACAGTTTCTGTTAGTGTTAGGTTTAGGTTTAGGAGTTAGATTTCGGTTTAGTGGTGAGGGCTAGGTTTAAGGTTAGGGTTATAGTTACAGTAGAGTGAGTGTTAGGGTTAAATTTAGGTTTAGGGCTAGGCTTAGGGGTGATGGTTAGGGTTAGGGTCCTGATTAGGCTTAGTTTGGGTGAAGGTTTACAGTTAGGTTTAGGGGTTAGGGTTAGGGTTGGATGATAGGTTTAGGGTTAGGTTTGGGGTTAGAGTTACAGTAGGATTAGGGTTAGGTTTAGATTTAGGCTTAGGGTAAGAGGGGGATTGTTAGGGTTAGGGTTGTGGTTTGGGTTATGGTTTGGCTTAGGGTTATGGTTAGGTTTAGAGGTTAGGTAGAGGGTTAGGAGTTAGGGTTATGGTTACAGTGAGGGTTACCGTAGGGTTAGTGTTATGGTTCGATTTAGGCTCAGGGCTGGGGTTAGGTGTGAGGGTTAGGGTTAGTTTTCTGGTTATGTTTACGGTTTTGGTTAGCGTTACGGTTAGGGTTAGGTGTTAGGGTTAGATTCAGGCGTTAGGGTTAGGCTAAAGGTTAGGGTTGCAGTAGGGTTTCGTTTAGGGTTAGATTTAGGTTTAGGATTAGGGTTGGGGTGAGCATTAGGTTTAGGGTCCCGGTTTGGCTTACCGTTTCGGTTAGTGTTATGGTAAGGGTTAGGAGTTAGGGTTCGGTTCACTGGTGAGGGCTAGGGTTAGGGTTAGGGTTATGGTTACAGTAGGGTGAGTGTTAGGGTTAAATTTAGGTTTAGGGCTAGGCTTAGGGGTGAGGGTTAGGGTTAGGGTCCGGGTTAGTCTTAAGTTTGGGTGAAGGGTTATGGTTAGGTTTAGGGGTTAGGGTTAGGGTTGGACGATAGGTTTAGGATTAGGTTTGGGGTTAGAGTTACGGTAGGATTAGGGTTAGGTTTAGATTTAGGCTTAGGATAATGGGGGATTGTTAGGGTTAGAGTTGTGGTTTGGGTTATGGTTTGGCTTTGGGTTATGTTTAGGGTTAGGGTTTAGGTTGAACATTAGGGATTAGGGTTAGGGTTACAGTTAGGGTTACAGTAGGGTTAGTGTTATGGCTAGATTTAGGCTCAGGGCTGGGGTTAGGGGTGAGGGTTAGGGTTAGTTTTTGGATTATGTTTATGGTTTTGGTTAGCATTACAGTTAGGTTTAGCTGTTAGTGTTAGGTTTAGGCATTAGGATTATGCTTAGGGTTAGGGTTGCAGTAGGGTTACGGTTAGGGTTAGATTTAGGTTTAGGATTAGGGTTAGGGGTGAGGATTAGGCTTAGGGTTCGGGTTTGGGTTACGGTTCGGTTAGTATTATGGTTGGGGTTAGGAGTTAGTTTTCTGTTTAGTGGTGAGGGCTAGCATTAGAGTTAGAGTTATGGTTACAGTAGAGTGTTAGTGTTAAATATAGGTTTCGGGGTAGGCTAAGGGTGAAGGTTAGAGTTAGGGTTAGGATTAGGGTCCAGGTTAGGCTTAAATTTGGGTGAAGTGTTATGGTTAGGTTTAGGGGTTAGGGTTAGGGTTGGGCAATAAGTTTATGGTTAGGTTTGGGGGTAGGATTACGGTAGGGTTAGGGTTAGATTTAGGCTTAGGGTTAGGGGAGAGTGTTAGGGTTAGGGTTGGGATTTGGGTTATGGTTTGGCTTAGGGTTATGGTTAGGGTAAGGGGTTAGGTTTATGCTGAGGGTTAGGGTTACGGTAGGGTTAGTGTTAAAGTTAGATTTAGGATTAGGGCTAGGTTTGGGGTGAGGGTTTGTTTTAGTTTTTGGGTTATGTTTATGGTTTTGGTAAGTGTTATCGTTAGGCTTAGGTGTTAGTTTCAGGTTTAGGCGTTAGGGTTAGACTTAGTGTTAGTGTCGCAATAGGGTTTGATTTTGGTTTAGGATTAGGGTTAGGGGTGAGGATTAGGATTAGGGTTCGGGTTCGTGTTATGGTTTCGGTTATTGTTTGGGGTAGGGTTAGTAGTTAGGGTTAGTTTTAGTGGTGAGGGTTAATGTTAGGGTTAGGGTTATGGTTACAGTAGGGTTAGCGTTAAGGTTAAATTTAGGTTTAGGGCTACTCTTAGTGGTGAGGGTTAGGGTCAGGTTTACTGTCTGGGGTAGGCTTGAGTTTGGGTGCGGTGTTATAGTTAGCTTTAGGGGTCAGGTTTAGGGTTGGGCCATATGTTTAGGGTTAGGGTCAGGGTTAGGGTTAGGATTAGATTTAGGCTTACAGTTAGGTTTGAGTGTTAGGGTTAGGGTTAGGGTTAGGGTTTGGGTTGTTTTTTTTAAGTTTAGGGGTTAGGTTTAGGGTGAGGGGTTAGGGTTAGGGTTACGGTGAGGGTTCCTGTAGGGTTAGTATTATTGTTAGATTTAGGGTTAGGGTTGTGTTTTGGGTTAGGGTTTGGGTTAGGGTTATGTTTAGGTTTAGGGGTTAGGTTTAGGGTGAGGGGTTAGGGTTAGGCTTAGGCTTAGGCTTAGGGTTACGGTAGGTTTAGTGTTATGGTTGGATTCAGGGTTAGGGGCGAGCATTAGTTTTAGTTTTCAGATTATGTTTACGGTTTTGGTTAGTGTTACGTTTAGGCTTAGGTGTTAGGGTCAGGTTTAGGTGTTAGGGTTAAGCTTAGGCTTAGCGTTGTGGTAGGGTTACACTTAGTGTTTGATTTTGGTTTAGGATTATGGTTAGGGGTGAGGATTAGACTTAGGGTTCGGGTTTGTGTTATGATTTCGGTGAGTCTTAGTTTTAGGTTTAGGAGTTAGGGTTAGGTTTAGTGGTAAAGGTTAGGGTTAGGTTTATGGTTACAGTAGAGTTAGTGTTAGGGTTAAATTTAGGTTTAGGGCTAGGCTTATTGGTGAGGTTTAAGGTCAGGGTTAGGATCCAGGTTAGGCTTAAGTTTGGGTGAAGGCTTATGTTTAGGTTTAGGGGTCAGGATTAGTGTTGTGCCATAGGTTTATGGTTAGTGTCAGGGATAGGGTTATGGTAGGGTTAGGGTTAGTGTTGGATTTAGGCTTAGGGTTAGGAGTGAGAGTTAGGGTTATGGTTGTTGTTTGGGTTATGGTTTGGGTTAGGGTTATGGTTAGGTTTAGGGGTTAGGTTTAGGGTGAGGGTTTAGGGTTTCGGTTTGGCTTACGGTAGGGTTAGTGTTATGGTTAGGTTTAGGGTTATGGGTGAGGGTTCAGGTTAGTTTTTCGGTTATCTTTACGGTTTTGGTTAGCATTTTGGTTCGGCTTAGTTGTTAGTGTCAGGTTTAGGTGTAAGGTTTAGACTTAGTGTTAGGGTTGTGGTAGGGTATATGCTTAGTGTTAGATTTAGGTTTAGGATTAGGGTTAGGGGTAAGGATTAGCCTTAGGTTTCAGATTTGGGTTACGGTTTTCGTGAGTGTTATGGTTAGGGTTAGGAGTTAATGTTAGGTTTAGTGGTGAGGTTAGGGTTGGGGTTAGGGTTATGGTTACAGTAGGGTTAGTGTTAGGGTTAAATTTAGGTTTAGAGCTAGGCTTAGGGGTGAGGGTTAGGTTCAGGGTTTGGGTCCGGTTAGGTTAGGTTTAGAGTTAGGGTTATAGTTAATTTACGTTATAGGACTTGATATAGTACAAGGTTTAGTATTTTCATTAGGGTTAGGGTCAAGATTTGGATAAGGTTTAGGTTTAGGCAAGGATTGGCATTAGGCCTGAGGTTAGATTTAGGGTTCAGGTTAGGGTTAGTTATAGGGTTAGGTTAGGGTTTAGAGCTTGTGTTAATGTTGGGGTTAACGTTTTCTGTAAGGTTTGGGTTAGTTTAGGGTTTAGGGGTTAGGGTTAGGATTACATTAGGGTTTTGGTTTAGGGTTAGGGTAATGAGAAGCTTAGAGTTAGGTTTCAGGGTTAGGTATATGGTTAAGTTAGAGTTTACCATTAGTGTTAGGGTTAGATTAGTGTTAGGGTAAACGTTTTGGTTCGGGTTATGGTTAGGGTTCAGGTTATAATTAGGTAAGAGTTTAGGGCGAGGATTAGGTTTAGGGATTTCAATAGGATTAGGATTAGGGTTTGGGTTCAGATCTGGTTTGAGTTAGGGTGAGGTTTAGGATTTGGCTATTTTTTAGGTGTGGGTTAGGATTAGGTTTAGGGTTTTCGTTAAGGATTATGCTAGGTTATGGATTAGGGCTAGGGTTAGGATTAGGTTAGGTCTAGGGTTAGGTTAGGGTTTAGTTTTAGGGTTAGAGGTAGGGTTAGATTTAGGTTTTTTTTATGTAAAATCTTTCCAAGATCATTTATTGGCAATAATTTTTAAAAAGATACCTAGAAACAATATACCAATCAACATAAAGTAATACAGGGCATGTAGAGTGCAATGAAACCCCTAAATGTACGGATTTTCTGAAACATGACCTTTGATTATCACCGCTGGACATGCCAAAAGCTTACTCTGAGCATGGAGCCCTCTGCTGGGGTGACTGACATTTTCATAATAGGATGTGTAATAAAGATACAAAGAAAATGCTGCTTTAGGATTTCTGAGAGTCTACAATTTAAATTAATTGTGTTTTCTAGAGATGATCGATTTGAAGACGTCGCAGAAACAAGTGAAGCTGTGAAAGAACACTATCCTACACCTGAACCTGACAATCCCGCCTCGGCCCCTCACCTGCTAAGTAACAAGAAATGACAATTTAGCATTTTAGTGAGACAATAAAATAGGCTTGAGAAAGTCCTCGAAGTAAAACCAGCAAGTTCTAAAAAGTGAAAGCCTACAGCGTCAGCAGGAGGGCGTTGAGGGTGGGCCCACCACAGCGGCCCACCGGTCTGCAAAGCAGAAGGCAGGTGATGAAATTGCACTTAATTCCAATGTTCAGGTCCGTCCTGTCCCCTCCTTACTCCCGGAACGCCTGCAGCTACAAGGTGGTTCCACATCCTGACCGTCCCCCTGGTCCACACCGAGGTGTGGCCGCGGCCTCCCCAACTGGGTCTGATGTGCCCCGTTGCACTGAGCGTTGGCGTCCACTTCGGCCCCCACGAAGTCGCTCTCCCACTCCAGCCCGTTGGAGTCGTCGGAGGCGGAGGCGGCCTGGCTCCCGGCCCTCCTGCCCGCTGGCCGCAGGGCAGCACGGAGGATGTCCTCCTCGGTCCTGGAGCGCTCTCTGACGGGCAGCGTGCGGCTCATGCCTTCTTCATCTTCCCACTCTAGATCCAAGGATGTGCTGTCATCGTTCCCACTGGTGGATTTTGTTTTGGTCATCAAGTCACAGCTGCTTTCTGTATTCGGTGTCAAAACTGTGGCATCGGAGGAGAGCCTACTACTTCGGAAAACCTCGTATTGTGATTTTATGTTTCTCAAACAAGATTCGAAGTCATCTTCTGGTCCTGAACTCGGCCAGGCCCCACTGCTGGCGGGGTGGCTCTGCTGCACAGCTCTCCGCCTCTCTTGCTCTTTTTGAATTTTCTCATCGAGATCTTTCTGCTTTTCAGCAATAGAGTCGTAGCGCCTCTCTCTTAGGTCGACGATCTCTTCCTCAGTAAGAGGCCTGTGGCTGCTTCCTGGGCTCTCCCCTTCATCACTCTCTACTAGATTCTCAAACTCTATAGTCAGGTGCTCACCTCTCGAGCATGTTCTAAAATACTTAGATCCTCCGCCGCTGCCCACGCGCTGCAGCCTCCCCGCTTCCCTGCGCAGCCGTCCGAAGCACTGCGTCCAGCAGCAGTTCCCCATCGCACGCCGCCGGCGCCGCGCCTGCTCCCGCTGCGCGCAGGCCCAGGCCCCGCAGCCGCATCCGCACCGCGCGGCGGAGTCCGCCGGGACGGGTCCGGCCGGGGCCCACGGGGACAAAGGCTGGGCTACTCCAGCGGCCGCCGCGCCGCCGGGGCGCGCGAGGGGAGCGCCGAGCTGCAGGCTCCCAACCCGGTCGCCCTCTGCATGGCCCCGCAGCCCCGCACGCCCCGCGCCAGCCTCAGCCGCCGGAGGCCGGTCCCGCGACGGGTTAGATTAAGGTTTATGGTTAGGGTTTGGGTAAGGTTAAGTTTAGAGACAAGGTTTACTGTTAGAGGTAGTGTTAGGTTTGGATTAGGTTGGTTTGGGGTTAGGTTTAGGGATAGGGTTTTGTTTAGGGTTAGGGATAGGTTATAATTTAGGTTTAGGGTTAGGGTTCGAAATGGGGTTAGATTTAGAGTTAGGGCTATAGTTAATTTATGGTATAGGGCTCGGGATAGGATTAGGGTTAGTGTTTTCATTAGTCTTAGGGTCAAGGTTAGGATAGGGTTAAGAGTTAGCTTTAGGGTTACATTAGGGTTAGGGTTAGGCTTGCGGTTAGAGTTAGAGTTAGCTTTAGGGTTGATGTTAGGGTTAGTTTTTGGGTTAGGTTAGGGTTTAGAGCTTGGGTTAGGTTTAGGGTTAATGTTTTGTTTAAGGATTTGGTTAGGTTACAGTTTTGGGTTAGGTTTAGGGTTATGGTAGGGTTTTGGCTTAGGGTTAGGGTAAGAGTTAGGGTTTAGGGTTAGGATTAGGGTTAAATTAGGGTTAAGAATTAGTGTTAGGTTTAGGTTAGCGTTAGGGTAAACGTTTTGTTTAGGGTTATGGTTCCATTTCTGGTTATGATTAGGTTAGTGTTTAGGGCGAGGGTTAGGTTTTGAGATTTCAATAGGATTAGTTAGGGTTAGGGTTCAGTTTAGGGTTGAGATTAGGTTGCAGTTTAGGTTTTGGCTAGTGTTTAGAGCACGGGTTTGGATTAGGGTTAGGGTTTCCATTAAGGTTTGGGCTATGTTATGGATTAGGAGTAGGGTTAGGGTTAGGTTAGGTTTTAGTGTTAGGTTTAGAGTTGGGTTTAGATTAAGGGTTACGGTTAGGGTTAGGGTAAGGTTAAGTTAAAAGATAAGGTTTACTGTTAGAAGTAGTGTTAGGTTTGGGTTACGTTAGGTTTGGGGTTAGGTTTAGGGATAGGGATTTGTTTAGGATTAGGGTTAGGTTAAAATTTAGGGTTAGGATTAGGGTTAGTGTTGGAAATGGGGTTAGGTTTAGAGTTAGGGTGTTGGTTAAATTACGGTATAAGGCTCATGATAGGATTAGGGTTAGTGTTTTCATTAGTTTTATGGTCAAGGTTAGGATAGTGTTTAGGGATAGATTTAGGATTAGGATAGGTTTAGGGTTAGGCTTGGGGTTAGAGTTAGGGTTAGCTTTACAGTTGATACTAGGGTTAGTTTTTGGGTAAGGTTAGGGTTTAGAGCTCGAGTTAGTGTTAGGGTTAAAGTTTTGTTTAAGGATTTGTTTAGATTTGGGTTTAGGGTTAGGATTAGGGTTACATTATGGTTTTGGCTTAGGGTGAGTGTTAGAGTTAGAGTTTAGGGTTAGGTTTAGGTTTAAGTTAGGGTTTAGAATTAGTGTTAGGGTAGTATAGTGTTAGATAAAACGTTTTGGTTTGGGTTATGGTTAGTGTTCCAGTTTTGATTAGGTTAGGGTTTAGGGTGAGGGTTAGGGTTAGGGATATCAATAGGATTAGTGTTAGTGTTAGGGTTCAGTTTAGGGTTGATATTTGGGTGTGGTTTAGGGTTTGGCTAGTGTTTAGGGCATGGGTTAGGATTAGGTTTAGGGTTTTCATTAAGGTTTATGCTAGGTTATGGATTAGGGCTAGGGTTAGTATTAGGTTAGGTATAGGGTTATGTTAGAGTTTAGTGTTAGGGTTAGAGTTGGGGTTAGATTAAGAGTTATGGTTAGGGTTAGGGTAAATTTAAGTTTAGAGATAAGATTTACTGTTAGAGGTAGTGTTAGGTTTGGGTTAGGTTAGGTTTGGGGTTAGACTTAGGGATAGGGTTTTGTTTAGGGTTAGGGATAGGTTATAATTTAGGTTTAGGGTTAGGGTCAGGGTTGGAAATGGGGTTAGGTTTAGAGTTAGGGTTATAGTTAATTTATGTTATAGGGCTCAGGATAGTATTAGGTTTAGTGTTTTCGTTAGGGTTAGGGTCAAGATTTGGATAGGGTTTAAGGTTAGGCAAGGGTTAGGGCTAAGCTTGAGGTTAGAGTTTGGGTTAGGTTTAGGGTTCAGGTTAGGGTTAGTTATAGGGCTAGGTTAGGGTTTAGAGCTTGTGCTAATGTTGGGGTTAACATTTTTAGTAAGGTTTGTGTTAGGTTAGGGTTTAGGGTTAGAGTTAGGGTTACGTTATAGTTTTGGCTTAGGGTTAGAGTAACAAGAGGCTTAGAGCTAGGTTTCAGGGTTAGGTATAGGGTTAAATTAGGGTTTAGAATTAGTGTTAGGGTTAGGTTAGTGTTCGGGTGAAAGTTTTGGTTAGGGTTATGGTTAGGGTTCCAGTTATGATTAGGTTAGGGATTAGAGCGAGGATTAGATTTAGGAAATTCAATAGGATAAGGGTTAGGGTTAGAGTTCAGATTATGGTTGAGATTAGGGTGAGGTTTAGGTTTTGGCTATTGTTTAGAGTGCGTGTTAGGATTAGGTTTAGGGTTTTCATTAAGGCTTGGGCTAGGTTATGGATTAGTGATAGGCTTAGGTTTAAGTTAGATTTAGGGTTAGGTTAGGGTTTAGTGTTAGGGTTAGAGTTGGGGTTAGATAAGGGTTCCGGTAAGGGTTAGGGTAAGGTTAAGTTTAGAGATAAGGTTTACTCTTAGAGGTAGAGTTAGGTTTGGGTTAGGTTAGGTTTGGGGTTAGGTTTAGGGATAGGGTTTTGTTTAGTGTAAGGGTTAAGGTTAAAATTTAGGGTTAGGGTTAGGGTTGGAAATAGAGTTAGGTTTAGAGTTAGGGTTATAGTTAATTTATGGTATAGGGCTTGGGATAGGATTAGGGTTAGCGATTTAATTAGTTTTAGGGTCAAGGTTAGGATAGGGTTTAGGGTTAGCTTTAGGGTTACATTAAGGTTAGGGTTAGGCTTGGGGTAAGAGTTAGGTTTAGCTTTATGGTTGATGTTAGGGTTAGTTTTTGGGTTAGGTTAGGGTTTAGAGCTCGAGTTAGTGTTAGGGTTAACTTTTTTTAAGGTTTTGGTTAGGTTAGGGTTTAGGGTTAGGTTTAGTGTAACATTAGGATTTTGGCTTAGGGTGAGAGTAAGAGTCAGGGTTTAGAGTTAGGTTTAGTGTTAAATTAGGGTTAGAATTAGTGTTAGGTTTAGATTAGTGTTAGGGTAGACATTTTGGTTAGGGTTATGGTTCCAGTTCTAGTTATGATTAGGTTAGGGTTTAGGGCAAAGGTTAGGTTTAGAGATTTCAATAGAATTAGGGTTAGGGTTAGGGATCAATTTAGGGTTGAGATTAGGTTGAGATTTAGGTTTTGGCTAGTGTTTAGAGCATGGGTAAGGATTAGGGTTAGGGCTTTTGTTAAGTTTTGGGCTAGGTTATGGATTGGGGTTAGGGTTAGGTTAGGTTTAGGATTAGGTTAGGGTTTAGTGTTAGTGTTATTGTTAGAGTTGGGGTTAGATTAAGTGTTACGGTTAGGGTTAGGGTAAGGTTAAGTTTAGAGATAAGCTTTACTGCTAGAGGTAGTTGTAGGCTTACATTAGGTTAGGTTTGGGGTTAGGTTTAGGGATAGGGTTTTGTTAGGGTTAGGGTTAGCTTGAAATTTAGGGTTAGGGGTAGGGTTAGGGTTGGAAATGGGGTTAGGTTTGCAGTTAGGGTTATGGTTAAATTATGATATAAGGCTCAGGATAGGATTAGGGTTACTGTTTTTATTAGTTTTATGGTTAAGGTTAGGATAGGTTTTAGGGAAAACTTTAGGATTAGTTTAGGGTTAGGGTTAGGCTTGGGATTAGTGTTAGGGTTAGCTTTAGGGTTGATGTTAGGGTTAGTTTTTGGGTTAGGTTGGGTTTAGAGCTCGGGTTAGGGTTAGGGTTAATGTTTTGTTTAAGGATTTGGTTAGGTTAGGGTTTAGGGTTAGGTTTAGGGTTATGTTAGGGTTTTGGCTTATGGTGAGGGTAAGAGTTAGGGTTTAAGGTTAGGTTTAGCTTTACGTTAGGGTTTAGAATTAGTGTTAGTGATAGGTTAGTGTTAGGTGAAACGTTTTGGTTTGGTTTATGGTTAGGTTTCCGGTTATGACTAGGTTAGGGTTTAGGATGAGGCTTAGGTTTAGGGATATCAATAGGATTAGGGTGAGGGTTAGGGTTCAGTTTAGGGTTGAGATTAGGATGAGGTTTATGGTTTGGCTAGTGTTTAGGGCATGGGTTAGGATTAGGGTTAGTGTTTTTGTTAAGGTTTGGGCTAGGTTATGTATTAGGGGTAGGGTTAGGGTTAGGTTAGGTTTAGGGTTAGGTTAGGGTTTAGTGTTAAGGTTAGAGTTGTGGGTAGATTAAGGGTTACAGTTAGGGTTAGGGTAAGGTTAAGTTTAGAGATAAGGTTTACTGTTAGAGGTAGTGTTAGGTTTAGGGTAGGTTAGGTTTGAGATTAGGTTTTGGGATAGGGTTTTGTTTAAGGTTAGGGTTAGAGTTAGGGTTGGAGATGGTGTTAGGTATAGATTTAGGGTCATGGTTAAGTTACAGTATAATGCTTGAGATAGGATTTGGGTTAGTTTTTCATTAGTTTTAGGTTCAAGGTTAGGATAGCATTTAGGGTTAGCTTTAGGGTTAGGTTAGGGTTAGGGTTAGGCTTGTTTTTAGAGTTAGGGTTAGCTTTAGGGTTGATGTAAGGGTTAGTTTTTGGGTTAGGGTAGGTTTCAGAGCTGGGGTCAAGTTTAGGGTTAATGTTTTGTTTAAGGATTGAATTAGATTAGGGTTTAGGAATAGGTTTAGGCTTAAGTTAGGTTTAAATATTTTTTTTAGTGTTACATTAGTGTTTGGTTAAATGTTTTGGTTTGGTTTATGTTTAGGCTTCTGGTTATGATTAGGTTAGGGTTTAGGCGAGGGTTAGGATTAGAGATTTCAATAGGAATTATGGTTAGGGTTAGGGTTTGGTTTAGGGTTGAATCTATATTCATTTGTATCAAATTCTTAACATTCTCTGAATAAAATTAAATTTTAGGCAAATGGCATAGTATTCCTTTGGAAATTACTGTCAAATAAGAAAATATTAATGATCAACATTGAAAAATTAGTTGAGGGTCAGCCAGATGGAATGGTGACTGAGGTGGCGAGATCTAATATTGCCAATTGCACCTAGCAGCTTGGAAAACATTCTGGGCACATGTGCATCCAAAATCCTGTGACAGACTGGAGAAGGGACTGCAGCATGGCCAGCCCTGGGGGTGCTTTTAAACTTTTTCTCTCTCTGTCTCTCTCTGGTGATCACACCCATTCTATATCAAACTATTTAAAAGTTTATTAAATAATAAAAATTAATTGAATAATAAATATTATGATAGTTGTAGAGACTTTTTAGTAAAGAAAATATTATATTAAAATGTATTATTTGACTATTTGAAGTAATTTACATTTTTGACTGAAGAAATTAAGCACTTATTTATTTTTTCTAATTACAATTTAAAGCAATTTCAATGAAAGACCCTATCAAAAAAAATTTTTTTTGAGAGGTTTTTGCTATAGGGTGCATGCACTCTCCAGGAAGACAGAGAGAGACGGAGAGACAGAAAGTGAGAAATCACCCCCTAGGGGGGATGGCCATGCCCCAATCCCTTCTCCTTCACTCTTTTCTGGAGATCCTGGGCACATGCGCACACGCTCCTGGCATGAATTTAAACCACCGAGTCCAGGACTCAAATCGCAGTCAACTACACAGGGGTCCAGAGACATAGTCATTATGCCAACTGCTGGTCTCCCCAATTTTTTTTTAATTTAATGAAATTGGTACATGTATTTATTATTATTGACCTTGTTCTTAATATAAATCCATTTTATATTATATAGCAAGAAACAGAACTATGTTAGTATTTCTCATAGTAATTCATATGCAAAAATTTTGAACATTGGGTAGTATTATAAAAATTTAATAAATAGATTCTCTGAGAAGATTCCTCATGGAAACTGGGAACTAGATATTTCAGGGCACAGGAGAAATGAAGATTTTCTACTCATAATTCAGCCTCAAGCAAGCAAAGCTAGTGTGGCAGGAGAGTTGAGCCATTCTCTGAGAAGATTCCTCATGGAAACTGGGAACTAGATATTTCAGGGCACAGGAGAAATGAAGATTTTCTACTCATAATTCAGCCTCAAGCAAGCAAAGCTAGTGTGGCAGGAGAGTTGAGCCATTCTCTGAGAAGATTCCTCATGGAAACTGGGAACTAGATATTTCAGGGCACAGGAGAAATGAAGATTTTCTACTCATAATTCAGCCTCAAGCAAGCAAAGCTAGTGTGGCAGGAGAGTTGAGCCATTCTCTGAGAAGATTCCTCATGGAAACTGGGAACTAGATATTTCAGGGCACAGGAGAAATGAAGATTTTCTACTCATAATTCAGCCTCAAGCAAGCAAAGCTAGTGTGACAGGAGAGTTGAGCCATTCTCTGAGAAGATTCCTCATGGAAACTGGGAACTAGATATTTCAGGGCACAGGAGAAATGAAGATTTTCTACTCATAATTCAGCCTCCAGCAAGCAAAGCTAGTGTGGTAGGGAGCCCCTCTGGCCTTCTATCTCTGTCTCTGTGTCTCTGAGGTCTCTGTCTCTCTCTGCTCCTGTCTCCTCATTTTTTTTTTGGTAATTTTTCCTTTTTACGATTTTTTTAAAGGTAGAGTTTCTCTCTGGCTCTCAGCTCCATCTTTTGTTTTGTTAATAATCCTTTCTGCTCCTTTCTCCCAGGCAGGAGAGTTGAGCCATTCTCTGAGAAGATTCCTCATGGAAACTGGGAACTAGATATTTCATGCGGCGCGGAAGCGCGCCGCGTGGTTTTCTATTTTGTGATTTTTTTCTCTTAAAAAAAAGAAAAGCAATTATAATTTTTTATTTTTTTGTCTTTTTTCTCTCTTTTTGTTGTTGTTTCTCTCTCTCTTTTTCATTTTCCTTTTTCTTGTCTCTCCATCCAATATCTACTGAATCTGCTGCACCAGCGATCACAACAGAACGGCAATCAGATTCTAGAACACCTCTGTCTGCTTGCTCCTGAACATTGAGGCTTAAGTTCAAGAATTTGAAAGAAACACGCCATTCATCAGATGACAAGAAATCACCGTCGGATCACGAGAAATATGGGAAAACGAGAAAATACCTCTCCTCCAATGGAAAAGAGTAACTCTCCTTCATCCACAAGCAGTTCGGTGAAAGTCATGGAAATGTCTGATAAGGAATTTAGAACATTCGTAATGTCGAAGCTAACAGAGATGGAAGAAAAGAGAGATAATGAACTGCTAAAGAGAAAGGAGAAAGAAGTTGCCGAGTTCCAGGAGATGAGGAAATTCTTGCAAGATCTAAAAGAGGAATTACACACCTTACAAAAGACTCAAACGGAACTGCTAGAGATGAAGTCTATAATTCAAGAAGTCAAAATCTCCCTTGAAAGTATTAAAAGCAGACTAGATCATTCAGAAAATAGAATCTCAGATGTAGAAGAGAAAATGGCTGGCTTAGAAAAGTCCACCACGAAGACTGAGAAAATGGCTCAAAAATTTGAGAATGATATGCGAGAAGTACTGGATACCATCAAACGTCCAAATATCCGGATAACTGGCATTCCAGAAGGTGAAGAGACCCATAAGGGCATTGATAATCTATTCCATGAAATCCTGCAAGAAAACTTTCCAAACCTAGAGAGGCATTCGAAGATCCAGTCCCAGGAAATACAAAGGACCCCAAATAGAATCAACCCAAGGAGATCTTCTCCAAGACACATTATAGCCAGGTTGACCAAAACCGCAGACAAAGACAAGATACTAAGATTGGCAAGAGAGAAACATCAAGTTACCTACAAAGGACATCCCATCAGGCTAACAGCAGATCTCTCATCAGAAACAATGCGAGCGAGGAGAGAATGGAAAAATATATTCAAAGTGTTACGAGAGAAGCAATTTCAGCCAAGAATACTGTACCCGGCAAGATTATCTTTCAGGTGGGAAGAAAAGACAAGAACATTCTCAGATAAACAAAACCTGAAAGAATTTACCAGCACCAGACCAGATCTCCAAGAAGTTCTCAAGGGTGTGCTGTATCAAGAAAATTAAACACAGACACACGGAAATAAGAGTCAAAAAACTATGAAAGTGGCCAACTTAATCAGAGGGACAAGTCTGGAGTTGAATACTATATCCCAGAATTTAATCAGGAAAATTGAACCAGAACAGAAGATAAAAGTACATGAGACTGATAGGTTCATGCACCTTCCATTTGAACAGAATCCTAACTTGTTTCCTGGCTTTAAGCAAAGTTCCTTGGCATTTCTTTGAGTTAAGTTAAAACTGGTTTTCTTAGTAGTAATGAGTGAACTCACCATGGAAAGTAGTTAGATTATGTAGGAAATTGTGTGATCAATGCAACGTGGGTGGGAAGGGAATGAAGGACAATTGTAGACACCGGAGGTGGTGTGAGAGGAGGGTGGGAAGGGACAGAGGGTCAGAAAGAGGGGTGGAAGTAATTCTAGGAACTAGTAATGGAAAATTTTTTGTAATGTGCATGATTGTATCACTATGCAGTGTGTACTGGATGGGAGATTGCATTTTGTATGCTGTGATGAAGCTTAGGGAAGGAATGTAAATTGAGTTACAAAAAAAAAAAAGTTTCAGAAAAAAAAATATATATCTATTCAATGACTGCAGTAGGATATGTAGCCACAGCTAGGTACTACTTTATAGGATGCGTAAAGTAAGACTTGTGTTCATGGAAATGTGGGCATCACCTGTGTTTGCTATGAGGGTATTTGGATTGATTAGGGTCTTTGGCGTTACAATAAAATGTGAGGAGAAAACAGTATAGAAAGCAAACATAGTTACCAGAGACTGTGGGAGAAGAGTGGGAGATGGCAGAGGGTAAGAGATAGAGAATCTAGGATGGGGGGAAAAAAGCAAAACATACAGAAGACAAGAAATGGAAGATCATTTGCTGACAATAACATGTTTGTTGATGTGCTTGATTGAGACAATATATAGTGTAATTTGGATGGAAAATCTCATTTTGTATGCTGTAATGATGTTCAGAGAATGAATACAAATAAATAAATTGAAAAAAAAATTTAATAAATAATTGTATATCAGTAACAAGGCTCATTGTACATCTATTTAATCTGATAATTATAAAATCTCTCTTAGAAATAAAAATGTCTATGACATATTTGTAATTGCTGAAATCAGATTGAAATTACTTGAATTTTATATATGTCAATTTTAATTTTGAAAAGTTATACACTGCTTATGAAAATAACCCAGAATTATGAAATTATGAATATTATTTAAGCATTATTGCTTTTATATATTTTTGTTACTTTTAGAAACTTTTTTTGTTTTGTTTTTATTTTGCTCTAGGGTATGTGTGCTTGCCATAGAGAGAGACAAAGAGAGAGAAGGAAAATCAATCATCCCCTCTCAGTGGGGATGGCCATGCCCAATCCCTTCTCTTTCATTCTCTTCTAGGAATTTAGAGCACAGAAGTCTGGCATGTTTTCTTAGCTGCCAAGTACAAGACTTGATCCAAGTATTTGGACATGTGGGCTCCATCCACCTTAACCGCCATGTCACCTGTTGACCCTAAAAACAATGTTTCTACTTTTACTTTATAATTTTTATTGTTATATTAAATTGGCAAGAGGTAATGGTATATATTTGTGGGGTACAGTGTGATACTTTGATACATATATGTAATGTATAATGATCAAAGTCATGGTTGTATTTACAATATCACTTCAAATATTTTTTTCTTTGTGTGTGCATTTATTGAACACATTCAAAATCCTCTCTTTTAGCTTTGTTGAAACATACAGTAAATTGTTATTTAATAAAATTGCCCTGCAGTGTTACTGCATTCTAAAATTTATTCTTACTATTTAACTAATTTTGTACTTGTTAGCTTTCCCAATCCTCCCAGCTTCCAATAACAATGATTCTGCTCTCTACTTTCCTGAGATCAACTTTCTTAGTTTTGCATATGAAAGAGAGCATGAAATCTCTCTGTGTCTGGTTGATTTCACTTAACTGAATGTCTATCAGACTCATCTGCATTGCCACTAATGGCAGGATTTTAGCCTTTTTATAGTGAAATAATCTTCCATGGTTATACAAAAGGTCTTCAAAAAGTTCATGAAAAATGCATCCTATGAAAATACTATGCATGGATTTCAATTTATTTGCACCAAAAGAAGCTTGTACTTTAATTCTATTTCCCGAGGGAACTTTTTTTTAAAATTTATTTAACTTTACTCCTTTATTTATTCTAATTTGACCAGAGTGGGACAGAGGGAGAGAGAGAAAGAGAGAGAGGGAAAGAGAGAAAGCAAGCTGCTAGGTCCAGGAATTGAATCATGGTAGGCCATGTGGGAATCCAGTGCCCTTAACCACCATGCCACCTTTTGGCCCCTCAAGGGAACTGTTTGAAGTACCCTAGTGATTTAGGCAAGAAGGTAGCAATGGGCGGCTAGCCCTAAGAAAATAACAGAAGGACACATGCCACATGAATCACAACTTACCAGGAGTTACAACCAGACCTTCCATGAAAAGGCCTTCTTCACATCCTGCTCCTGCTGTCAGGAACGTGAGGCAAATCCTATTTTTTTTACTTTGGTACCTAGGGAAGACACATAGGGATGATTGTAAATTTCCCTCTTAATATTCCTCATAAATGCAAAAAGACCCAACCAGACATTTTGGTCAACATCCTGATGCCCACTGGGGTAAAAAAAACTAATTGGACAGTTCATCCTATCATCATGGCTCAAACTGGGCATGCGCAGTTAAGTAATCAAATTCCTCAAATTCTTCACCTGTGAGAGAGATGCCCAAGCGCAAGAGGAATCCAGAAAATTCAAACAAAAAACATAAATACTATGACAGTCCTCCCACTGTTAAATATTCATTATCACCTCTGGTAATAAAAAAAACACCTAACCAGTTCCAAACGCAGTTGCCACCTACAAACCTGCCCACCCAAAAGTATTTTGGGTGTACTTCTTTTCTAAATTTTTTTTTTCCTATTCTCTTTTCTACCTACTTTTATTGTGGTTGTGGCTTTATTTTGAACATAGGGACGGGTCTTTAATTTTAGTGATCTGGCCCAAAGAACCAAGGATTTTACACAAAGGAGCTCAGCACTTGCCCATCCTGTGACATGAGTATGTAGCATATTTTCTACTTGCTTTTCTTATATTTTTCTCTTCTTTTTCCCCTAATATATATTGTGAAAATTGATAAAGCCTGTCAAAATGAAAATATTTTTAGATGTATTTATTACATATATATGATATTTTAAAAATTAACTAAAAAAACCTTGCATGTATTCCATGCTTTTAACTGTATTTTGGTTGGAGGTAAAAAAGAAAATTAAATATTTTTTTTATTTTTTGGAATTAGGTAGTTATATTTTATAAAAAGTTTTCTAAGAATTAGCCAGGTTTTTAATAACTTTAATAACTTAAAAATTGTTATTTATTTTGAGGCTTACTAGTTTTAGGTTACTGTTTGCAGTTTTTGAGTAAAATTACATGGATATTGATTATTACCTTAATGAGAGAGACAGATAAATATTTGACAATAAACAACATAATTTTAATAATGCTAATGGCTAGACTGTTCAGTAATAAATGAAAACTTTGGAAATACACAATTTTCAGAAAATTATACCTGATTGATTAATTGTGAATAAGACATTTGTGAGAGCAAATAAAAGAAAAAGTATTAATGGTCTTCAAAGAATATTTCATGAGAAATAAGCATTATGAAAAAACTGTGCACCAAAAAAACCTTTTTTTGGTACCAAAAGAAATTTTCCCATCAACTTTTTGAAGCCCCCTCTTGTAGGATGGAGAGATAAATTGAAAGTGATTATTTTCTCTTGACTGTTCCCAAATTTAATAAGTTTGCTCTCAGTATGTCATACAAAAATCCAAACTGAATCAACACCCACAAATAAGCAAGTTTTTATACCTTTGCTAGCA
This sequence comes from Tupaia tana, assembly GCA_026018925.1. Taxonomy (NCBI): domain Eukaryota; kingdom Metazoa; phylum Chordata; class Mammalia; order Scandentia; family Tupaiidae; genus Tupaia; species Tupaia tana. The sequence continues at coordinate 65,350,818 of JAKSZU010000008.1, forward strand.
AGCATAGAATGTGTGCTCTTCGTAGAAGCAGGCTGCTGATTATTTTATACACTAAATTTCTCATAAACATTGATTTTCTTGAGGCCACAGAGGCAGTGTAAAGTGAAGAAATTATCAGAATTAATAGATAGGAGAAAAATTATACACAAACAGAAAATACTGCTATTATGGGAAAAACTAAACATTTTATCCTAAAATATCCATTGCAGTTACATATGCCAAAAAGGTTCTACAAGTAATTGGCCATCATTTCACTTCACTTTGCTAATAGAGATATCACTCAAGATCGCTAGGGCTCTATAATGAGATTACAGAATTCCCAGGGTACACGATATTTAAATCTAAAATAAATTGTGTGTGTGTGTGTGTGTGTGTGTGTGTGTGTGTGTGAGAGAGAGAGAGAGAGAGAGAGGTGGGCAAATGTAGTGGTGAGTGGAGGACAGGAGCTGAGCCATGTCTGCACCTTTCCTTAGCATCTAGCAAAGCCCAGAAGACCAACCTGAAGGAGGGCAATCAGAAAAGAGAACAAATCCTGGATTTTATATCTATTTACTGCCCACTTAAACAAAGCCATGGTCCTAGTAGCAAACACATAAAACTCTTGGGACTAGAAAGGAAATAGGTAATGTGGAGTTCCTGCATATTACAGCATATGTTTCTTCTCATCAGGGAAAGCAGTCGGCAAAGGAGGAATGTAGGAATTTGTTTTCCAGCAAGTGAACCCAAGGATTTGAGTTAGAATTAAATGCAATTGAACCTACAATAAAGACTATATCAAATCAAAAAAGAACAAATGAATACTAATTGTGGGAAGACTACTTAGCTCATTTCATCTTTTATTTGGCTCCAATCAGAATTTGTAATATTATTTCTTTTTCCTATTTAATTATTATCCTTCCTCTCCACATATCAGATATTGCTCATATATTATGCCAACGACCAACTTAATTGTCAATCTTGTTATAAACTGCAAAGGAAGAGGTGACTATACAGTTTCCAAGTCTATAAAAAATAGCCAGTTTTGCCATATTAAGAACTAATTACTTAAATCATTTCAAGCTACCACATTTTATTACAACTTACACTTTGAAGTAATTTCTAGACTTTTTTTTTTTACACTGTGTGTGTTATATTAATGGCACCTAGAGATGAAAGAAACAGCTGTTGTAGTCTACATTGGAGAGAAATGGTTGTAATCATTTGACCAGATGGATATGAATAAAAGAACAATCTGGATAATCTTGAATGTGTAAAATCCAAAAACATTGATGAATCTCATTAGGTACCAAAATCCCCAAAGTACAGAAAGTCTGAATTTAAAATAAAACAAACAAAAAAACCCACAAACATTTGGATCATGCAGGAAGAGACCAACAGGTGAAAATAATTAATTTTGACTCAATTTTCCTAGTTTACTTTGAAAATAAGGTTAAAATTTTTTTTTTGAGAGTTTTTTGCTATAGGGCGTGTGCGCTCTCCAGACAGACAGAGAGAGACAGAGAGACAGAAAGCAAGAAATCACCCCCCCAGGGGGGATGGCCACGCCACAATCCCTTCTCTTCTATTCTCCTCTCGGGATCTTGGGCATGCATGCACACATGCCCTGCGTGAGTTTTAAGCCACCAGGTCTGGGACGCGAACCGCAGTCGACTACATGGGAGTCCAGCAACATAGCCATTACGCTAACTGCTGGACCCGAAAATAAGGTTAAATTTTGAAACTAAGTCATCTGATTATTATGAGATATAACTGCTTTTATATCAATCAATATTATAAGAAAAAAGAAAAGGAAAATAATTCAAGTGGTTGAATTGTTTTATTTTACCTTATTTTTCATATAGATAATTGAGTTAATTTTGAGTGAAAAGAATTTATAATGAGAATATATATTAACTTAAAAGAAATAATGTTCATATTTTAGGAACACACATGTTTTCATAAGGTCTTAATCTCATCCATTGCTTAAAAAACACTATTACATGCAAAAATAAATTAAATATAATTGTGATTAGATGTAGTCAATTGTCAAATATTTAAACTTAATAGGCTTATTGTTTTAAGAAAATACAACATGGAAACATGGAGTACACACACACACACATATATATATATATATATATATATATATATATATATATTGCTATAGGGCATGTGCACTGAGTGGAAAGAGATGGAGAGAGAGGGAAAGTAAGAAATCACTCCTCTCCCCCCACCTCAGAGGGATGGCCACCCCTGCAATCCCTTCTGCTTCTACGCCATTCTCCTCTTGGGAATTTGGGCTCCCACACACAGGCACTTGGCTTGTTTTCCAAGTTGCCAGGTCCAGGACTTGAACAGCTCAGTCAGTCATGTAGCCTTAACCATCACACCATCTGCTGGCCTTGAGCTCATAATTTTATAGAAGAATAACAATAAAACAAGATTTGCATGCCCCATAGGGAATGATTTCTCACTCCCACCCCCCAAATCTCTGGCAAATTAAAAAAAAAAACAAAGAAAACAGAGGTTTGGTATGGTATGCTGCAACAAAATTCTTAATAGATATATCTATCACATGTCTCCCTTGAACTCACATGTTCTATAAGTTACAGAGTTACTTCCTGTATAGCACTTTATTCTCTTCTTCCGCAATTGTTTGTGTATTATAAATATGATCAAAATTTTCCATTATCAATAAAATCTTCCCTTGGTATTCCTTTGTTCTCGGACTCCTATATTAGTTATTTATTTAGCATCAAGCATCTTTAAAAAGTATGTTTCCTGTTTAAAAAAAAGTCTTTTGACCTTTTTCTAAGACATATATAGTTTTGCAATTTGATGTTCATTGTCATCAATTAAGACTCTTTTTCAGTAATCTCTTAGTATTTTACATTTTTTTGAATGCCTTTATCAAAAGTAGGTCATATTTTTTCTTTGCAAATTGCTTTTGTGCTTGACTCCTATATTTGCTGGTAACCTGTCAGGTATAATTCACGGCTACATAATTCAAATGGCTTTAAACATAAAAGAAAACAATTAGCTCATATAATGAAAACATCTTGGAATCTTTAGGGATTCAACCACTGTAGAACCAGTTGGTATAATAATTCCACCAAGAGGCTATTTAGTTAATTAACAAATAGGCCACTGGTACCACCTGGTTTACCTCCTGTGATGCTAAAATCCCAGTAAGTGTACCATGTTCCTAGTTTACCCAGTACAATCCCTTGGTAAAATGTCATGTTTGGTAGCTGTGACTTCGGTCAGATGTCCATCTCTCTAATGGACCTAGGGGGGCAAGAACTGAGTAGAATAGTGAATGCTGTATACCCACATGCCAGTCTTTGGCCACATTATCCACTTCAAAGGCTAAGAGGTGCCATCTGAACCACATGGAAAGTGCTTGGAAAAATCCACTGAAAAAGGAAGACCTGCATGCAAATACCTTGTTTTCCTTTGGAGAAAGATCCTTTATGTATAAATGCCTGACATATATTTCTACCGAAATGTTCCACCAGCATCTTAAAATCAGTATGTCCAGAGCAAAGCTTAGAATTTTCTTCTCCCAAACTCCAACTTCATTATTATTATTTTCTTATTTAAAATCTGTAAAAAGAAATAATCCAGGCCTTCATGTTAAAGTCCAAATCTTTACAATGTCTTTAAAATATCTAAATTTCCAGTTTTATATATACCATTATATCTCATAACTGACAGGAAAGCTCACTTTCAGACCATACGTGGCATCATTCACTTCTGGAATACCGAATGTGCTCTATTATTTCTAAGGTTCCCCACATTATGCTTACCCTTCTCCTTACTCCCTAAGTCTATTGTGCCTTCTCTACTATTTTATGAAAGTTATGGTATGGCCTTTGAAGTCTTGCTCTAAGTTTCAATCCCTACCTCAACAATATATAAGCTATTTAGCCTGGGGAAAATTTCAGAAATATTTTATAGACTTTTTTTCATTTGAATAATATATTTTCTTGGGTTGGTCCTGTAGTATAGTGATTAAGTACTGTGCATAGAGAGTTACATTCCACATGGCAGACCACAATTTGAATCTCTGCCACAGTGGCTTGAAATACCTAACAGGTCTAGACACATGTCCCAAATCCTGATGTCATGAAGGAAAAAGGACTGTGTTATGACTGAGCCCCATTGAAGTGTCCTCTCTCTCCCTCTTTCTGGTAAACACATGTGCCCTCTGCATGTGTAATGTATATAATATATATACACATATATATACATATATATACATGTATGTGTGTATATATACATACACATATACATACATTATATATATATTACATACATATTTGTTAAAAACTATTTTTTTTGTTTAATTTGTTTTTTTTAGTGTGCATACAATGTGTAGCCCAATTACTTCCACATAGAAATTAATCAGAAAATACTTAATATTTGTACTATCCCTTTGTGAATTCTGTGAAAATAGGGTCAATATCTATGACTATTATCCCAACATTTAGCAAAGATCTGTAAAAGAATAAGAAGTCAAATCAATTCTCAGTATATAAATATTAACGGCAATTCATAATGTTGCTAGCAGCTAACCTACTCAGGTTTAAAATATAAGCTCACTGGGGCCAGCAGGTGGTATGGTAGTTAAGGGCTAGACTTCTACATTGTAGAGTGTGGATTAGAGAGTCTGGGTCCCAGCAGCTCTAGAAGGCGGGCTTCCTGAGGTGTTGGCTGTTGCAAGGCAGGGCCTGATGGTGAAGGAAGAGCTGCGCCTGGAGAAATATAGCTGTGGGTGAAAATCAAGTCCTTAGAGGACCGAAGTGATAGCAATACCAGGGGTTGCCTCCTCCTGGTATGGCTATAGATTTGTTCTGAGGCAAAACAGCTGTTAACAGTGTGGAAGAGGAGCCAACAGATGGCACAGTGGTTACATCACTGGATTTGAACATGGCTGACTGTCGTTCGAATCTCAGACCTATAGCTTGCAATCACACTGGGCATGAGTGTGTGCATGCCCAAGACCCTGGAAGGAGAATGGAGAAGGGACTGTGGCATAGCCATCCTTCCAGGATGGGGGGTGGTTGTATTTCTTATTTTCCCTCTAACAGTCTCTCTCTCTCTCTCCAGCAAGTCCACATTGCCTAAGGCCAAAACCTCTCAAAAAAAAAAGTATGGAAGAATAAAAGTTTCCTGCACAGATGAGCAGGCATATTAAGATGGTCAGTATTTGGTCACTGGGACTGTTGATGGATTCATTGAAGTATAGAACTTTAATACTAGAAAGGTCGGGAAGGATCTCAGCATCAGGCCCAGGATAACCTTACAATGATGGATAATGCTGTGCTCTGCGTGTTTCAGTAGAGATACAGAAATGTTAGTAACTGGGGCCCAAGCTGGAAAACTCAGCATGGAAGAATCAGGCATGGAAGATTCAGAATGGGCTGTGTTTAAGGAGATTGGAAAGGGCACACAGTAAAGGTCTCACCTGTCTAAACTTTTCTGAGGAGAGCAACCAGATCCTTAGTGCCTCTTCTGACTGAACAGACAAAATTCACGGTTTAAAATCTGGGAAAAATCTTAAAGGAATTTCATGGCCAGTCCTCCTCTGTTAATGAAGCAACATTTACATAAGATGAACATCCTGTTACTAGTGCATCCTCTGATGGCACTGTAAAGATCTGGAATATGAAGACCCCAGGATGTCCCAATACTTTTAAATACTTAGGTAGCATCATGGGGACAGACAGTACTGTCAACAGTGTGATTCTGCTTCCTAAAAACCCAGAACACTTTGTGGTGCACAACAGAAAAAACCACAGTGCTCATGATGGACATGCCGGGGAGGACTGTCAGCGGCTTCAGCGCTGGTTAAAGTGTTGACCGTTTGCTGGGCCCTCTCTGCCCATAGTGACTGGATCTCTAGTGTGTGGGAGGACTTGTGCTTTATTTTCAGCACAGTCACTGGCAAAATGCAGAGAACATGGACAGTGCACGAGAAGGACGTGATTGGGATTGTGCATTACATTTATCAGAACCTGCTTACCACCTACAGTGAAGGAGGACTCCTAAAGCTTCGGAAACGCAAATTCAGGTTTTCTTGTTAAAGTAGCTTTTGAAAGCATGTACTTAAACAAAGACATAGCCATGTGTTTCCCACTCCTTTTTTTTAAAAGCCAGCTTTTCTTTCTTTTTCTTCTTTTTTTCTATCTTTTTTTTTTTTTTTTTTTTTGAGATAGAGAGATTTTTGCTATAGGGCACATATGCTTGCTGGAGAGACAAAGAGAGACAGAAAGTGAGAAATCACCCTCAGGAGGTATGGCCACGTTGCAATCCCTTTTCCTCCACTCGCCTCTCAGGATCTTGGACATACATGCACACACACCTGGCATGAATTTTAAGTTGCCAGGTCCTGGATTTGAACTGTGGTTGACCACATGGGAGTCCAGCGGCATAACCATTATGCCATCTGCTGGTCTCCAAAGTCAGCTTTTCAAAACTAATTATCCGAATTAGTTGCAAGAATAATTTTGTGAAAATTCACATTCGAGGAGCAGTTACTCTTTTTTATATATTTTTAAGGGATTAGTTATGTAATGATTTCATTCATCTTCCACCTGAAGAATGAAATACTGATATTTGTAGGCAAAAATTGTACTCTTGATTCTTTGAAATTCTGATTAAAATGTGCCTCCCATAGTAATTAATGCTTGAATAAGGAACTATCCTGTATTCAGTAGTTGTATTCTGTTCATTCATGTTTTTATTTAGAGAGATTTTTGCTATAAGGTGTGTGTACTCACTGGAAAGACAGAGAGAGAAAGTGAGAAATCACCCCTGGGTGAAATGTCCACAGCACAGTCCCTTCCCCATTTTCCTCTTGGGATTTTGGGTATGCACACACACACACCCAGCCTGAGTTCCAAGCCACTGGGTCCAACACTTGAACTGCAGTCAACCACCATGGGGGAGTCGGTTTCTTAACCACTACATAACCTTTTCTTTTCTTTTCTTTTTTCTTTTCTTTTCTTTTTTCTTTTCTTTTCTTTTTTTTCTTTTCTTTTCTTTTCTTTTCTTTTCTTTTCTTTTCTTTTCTTTTTTTCTTTTCTTTTCTTTTTTTCTTTTCTCTTTCTTTCTTTCTTTCTTTCTTTCTTTCTTTTTTAAATTTTTTTATTTTTTTTTTTAATGATACCACTAAACTTCACATCTTTCTGGAGGGAATAAAAGAAAGAAAGAAAATAATGCCTGGCATTTGTGCAAGTGTGTCCAAAACCTTGAGAATGGAAAAGGAATTGTGGCATGGACATATCCCTAGGAGGTGTTTTCTCACTCCTCCCCCACCTTTGTCTCCCCCTGGCAAGTGCATATGTCTTATGTCAAAAACCTATAAAGAATAAAATAATCGAAAAAGCTTACATATATACCTGATTCCTTCATTGTGTTCGATTTGTCTCTCTCCATTCAGATAATCTGCCAATTCCTAGCTATTTCCCATATGGAATCTTTTGTTTCAACTTCACATTTCTACCATCACCAACCCAAGTTAGTTTAATATTCTCTCTTATTTGTTCTATTATCCCTAAATTGATTTACTGTAACAGTTTGTCTCACGTTCTATCCATAGGAAAAGCCAGATCACCCTTCCAGAGGAAAAGATTTTATCATGCCATTCTCCTACATAAAATCTTCTGTTTATAAAGACCAAACGACATTTCATCAATTTAATACCCTCTGTAACCTAGCACTATTTCACCTCTACTATTAAATGAACACCCTCAGTTCCAGATTCTTTTCTCTCTATGTAAATGACCCTAATTTTTCATTCTCTTGTGTCTCTTATTTTTTTGTCCCGAGTAGTTAATAAAGAAAGAAAAGCCTCTTTATTTTTTTATTTCCATGCATTCAAAAGCCATCTATCCTCCTAAGGCATGCAAGAGTATACATACTCCACAAAGTCTTTTTTTTAATTATATTAAACCCTTGTAATTTATATACAGTTGCTTTATTTAAAACTTTCACAAAACACATAAAGAAGAGTTTAAGATATGAAACTATACAATTTATCTTTTGACTCCTTTGCAAACTTATTTTACTCACATATCTTCATCTAAAGTTATATAATTTATCTTTTGACTCATTTGCAAACTTATTTCACTCACATGTCTTCATCTTTATCTCACAGTAACTCCCTACAGCAATGCTTATAATTTCATTTATGGAGTAATTGAAACATGACACAAATTGTTGATGATCCTGACCTAGGAAATGCATCTTTAAAATAACAATAAGGGACCAGCAGTTAGGGTAATGGCTATGTCGCTGGACTCCCATGTAGTCAACCACGATTCGAGTCCCGGACCCGGTGGCTTAAACTCATGCTGGGCACATGTGCATGTGTGCCCAAGATCCAGAGAGGAGAATGGAGAAGAGATTGCAGCATGGCCATCCCCTCTGGGGGGTGATTTCTCACTTTCTATCTCTCTGTCTCTCTCTGTCTTTCTAGCGAACGCACACGCCCTATAGCAAAAACGTCTCAAAAAAAATGAATAAAGGACTAGCAGATGGGATAATGGTTAGGTCGCTGGATTCCCACATAGTCAACTGTGGTTTGAGTCCTGGACCTAGCAGCTTAAAACTCATGCTGGGTGTGCATGTATGCATGCCTAAAATCCCAAGAGGAGAATGGAGGAGAAGGGATTGCAGCATGGCCATACCCCATGGGTGGTGATTGCTCACTTTCTGTCTCTGTATCTCTCCAGTGAGTGCATAGGCCCTACAGCAAAAATCTCTCTCTCTAAAATAATAATAATAATAATAATAATAATAATAATAAATAATGCAAAACAAAGATATTGCTAGTTCTGTGTTTTTTCCCTAAAATTCAGTACCTGTGTAGAAGGGCAAAAAATGTATTATTCTTTTTTCATGTGATCACACTCCATATTATACATGTGTACATATATTATATATTAATATATATTGTGTATTTTATATTGTGTGGCCAAAGCATAAAACTTTTATTCAGGGACCACAAGTTGGCATAATGACTATGTCGCTGGTCTCCCATGTAGTCGATGGTGATTTGAGTCCTGGACCCAGTGACTTAAACTCATACCGGGTGCATGTGCGTGCATGCCCAAGATCCTGAAAGGAGAATGAAGGAGAAGGGCTTGCGGTATGGCCATCCCCTCTGGGGGTGTGATTTCTCGCTTTCTGTCTCTCTCTTTCTAGCGAGTGCACGGTGCATATAGGGCGCCTATCTCAAAATCTTCTCCCCCCAATAAAACCTTTTATTTATAAAAATTAGCCTTAAATTCTTGCTAGATTACTAAATAATTATAGCATATCAGAAATTCATTTTAACTTTCCAAAGGTTATTTTTTTAATCGACTGTTGGCATAATTACATATATACTAACTATATCATAGTATTTATTACAAAAGGTAAGTAAAATTTAGCTAAATGAATTTGAGAATATTCACAGATAATTTGACAGTAAAATCAACAATATTAAACGTGTCCAATTTACATGTCATCTTAAAGACTCTACTCAGTGTGTCAAGTTAATCATGTGAACAATAGTACCTAACTCTATAGTATTATTCTGCACTGAATTAAAATATCAGTTCAAACCCATTTTGGATTACGATTGCCTCAAATGATTTTATTCTAAGTAGGGTTCAACAAAATCATTAATGTGTGAATAACACAAAATGTCAAAAAAGATTAAAGTCACTTTTCAATTTTTGATATTGGCAAAATATATCTTGAGAAGACCAAGTGCTTATATAATACTTAATGAAGTTCACTTTTGAGCAAATCAGATATTGGGTCGAACTGAACTTTTAACCTATACTAACTGCTATCAACCTTTGCCAAAGAAAACTAGTGGTTCATTATTGACTATAAGCCATTATTTCAAAGCTAAGCATTTCCTGTAATTTTGCATATATTGCTTTTGCTAAATGTGGTGAGGGCTCTTAGGAAATGGGATATGCCACCTACGATCATAAAAGAAATGAGAATGTAATAACCTCTAATGACAAGAAAAGCTCATTATGTCTACAGTGTTGCAGTACCTTTTTTTTTTTCAGTGGGGTTTTAAAATTTCTTCTATTGCTTTCATTTTTAAATATGCAATTTTATTCTTCCCTATGCCATTTCTTTCCTTTGTCTAGTTTTTTCTCTTTTGACCCATTGTGTTAAACAATTCTTGCAGAAGATAATTTGTCATCACTGTCATAATGAATTCAATTTTCCTTAACCCAGAGCTGGCCATGTCTTGCTATATTGCAAAGGAAACTACCTAAAAGGCTAATAAGGGACACTATTGAAGAAGTGTGACTGGATTATTATAGCTTTAATTAGATCAGTCAAAATTCTTGTGAATACTGCTCAGTAAAATATTCTTTAGTAGAGGAAATTAATTACTTTAAAAAAATCCCTATTTAAGAGTACGGTCTTATTACGCTAAATATAAAAGCAAAGAAGTTCAAAGTATGCAATCAATTGTGTTGATCTTTCCCTACCACATTCTAAAACTTGCCAGTGCTAAGTATTCTAAATCTTTTCTCGATGATCCATTTTAATATCTAATAATATTTATAGAATCTCCTTCTCTCTCGCTCATATTATGCATAGCTCTGTTTAGGGGTATAAAAATAGATTGGATACCTACTTTATAGAAAATCAGTATGTAATTTTGTTACAGGATTTAATAATTTAATGATCATGCTTTATCAGTTATTTTAGGAAATACTTCTAAATGAATTCAGAGTGATTTAAACTTTATTTCCTGCTCTCAGTCCCTGAGCAGAAAATAAAGTTAAATTACTGGAACCAAATTTTTGAAAGTCAATCAAGAATCTGTGGTAGACAAATATATTAAAAGTGTCTCATTTTTCTTTTTGTTTGTTTGTTTGCTTTTTTTGTTTGTTTTTTAAAAGAATTATTTATTTTATTTATTCATTCATTTTATTTTAATTTGACCAGAGAGAGACACAGAGAGAGAGAGAGAGAGAGAGTGAGAAAGCAAGCCACCAGGTCCGGGACTCAAACTGTGGTTGGCCATGTGGGAATGTCCAGCGCCTTAACCACCACACCACCTGCTGGTCCCAAAAGTGTCTCATTTTTCAAGTTCTTTAAAATACAGTTATTTTGAAGAACATACAATGGCATGAAAATCAAAATTAAAAACACAGTATCCTTGGGCCAGCAAGTGGCACTGGATCCCACATAGTCAACTGTGTAGTTGTAGTCCTGGATCTGGTAGCTTGAAAATCAATGTGAGGCATTTGTGCATGCTAAAATGCCAAGAGCAGAATGGAGGAAAACCATTTCCATTCCCTCTGGGTAGTGATTTTTCACTTTCTCTCTCTGTGTGTCTCTATCTGGTGATCGCATGTGCCCTACAGCAAACAAAGAAGCAAGCAAACACCTAAAATATTATTTCTAAAAAAAAATATTTCTAATCATTTAAAAGAATAATAGTTATGCTCTGAATGAAATATGTAAAAAAATAAAGTTGAGGATTACAAGGTAATGAGAAAAACAACCAAGAACTTTAGGTAAAAACACACTGTTCATGGATTAGAAGAATCAATTAGTAAAATTTCTCTCTTCAAATTGATGTGTAAGCTTAGCATGATATCTATCAAAATTACAAGTTTTTAAAATTTATTTTCTGATATATATATATATATATATATATATATATATATATATATGTTATGAAAATTTTCCAGAAGGCCAAGGACATATAGCAGCTAAACTATTTTCACAAAAAAAGGAAGAAAGTAGAGGTTTTATCATGTAATTAAAAAGACTGAAGTTAACTAAATAGTGATGGCAATTAAAGCAGTATGGCATTGGCAGGGAGAAAAATACATAGATTTATAGACAAACTAGAGAATCAAGAAATAGACCACAAAATTGACTTTTGACAAAGATGCAAAGGAAATTCAATAAAAGGATAGTCCTTTCAATAAATGATATCAAAACATTTGTATGTACATAGACAAAAAGATGAACTATAGATTCAACCTCACGCCTTACACAAATTTAATTAAAAATGGATCATGAACACAAGTGTAAAACGCAAAACATAAAACTTTCAGAGGACACAGTGGAGAAAAAAGTTTCAGGGCCAAACGTTAGGCAAACAGTTCTTAGACTGGTACAAAATTCATGACCTATAAAATGAAAATGAATTGATAAATTAGACTGTCAAAATAAATAAATAAATAATTCCACAAAAGACTGAGTAAGGAGAATGCAAAAGCAAGATACCTAATGGAAGCATTTATATGTAATCTGTACCTCTGACAGAGAATTTGTATCAAGACCATAAAAACAACTTCAAAATATAACATCTATAGCAAACCACCCAGTAAGTAAATGAGAAAAATACATGAACAGACATTTCATGGAAGAGGACATACAGATATCAAACTAGCACATGAAAAAAAATGATCAGTGTCATAAACCATGAGAAAAATAAAAATTGAGTCACAGTAGAATATCACCACATACTGATTAGAAATAAGTATTTAGGGGCAGCATAGTTGCTGAACTCCAACATGGCCAACCATAGTTTGAGTCCCAGATCCTGTGTATTGAAACTCATGCTGGATGCATGTGCCTAGAGTCCCAAGAGGAGAATGAAGAAGGGACTGTGGAGTGGCCATCTCCCCTGGGTGGGGAGGTGGTTTACTTTCTTTCTCTTTGTAGCTCTCGGTCTCTCTGGCAAACACACACATCCTATAACAAAAATTTCTGTAATTCAAAAAAATAAAAAGAAAAGAAAGAAATATTGTGTACACATACACATGAAGGAAGGCATTTGACAATTTCATGGAAAAATAGAAGTAAATTACAAGTTTACTTTGGAGCAAAAATTTTTGAAAATCTATACATAGTTTTTTATAATTTGCATTTTCCATAGAATTTTCAAAGACCTCTCACATATATTAGCAATGATATCACCAAATGCTGGTGAGAACTTAGAGAAAGTGGGCTTCTCCTATATTATTGAGGGGTCTGGAGATTTCTTCAAAACTAAACTCCAGATTAGAATCTGGAGATTTCTTTAAAACAAAATGTACACTTAGCAATTACTCTCCTGGACAATTATCTTTGAGAAATGTCAAACAGCATGCACATAAATGTCCTTTATTCATAATAGGCCAACCAAAATATCCTTTGATAGGTGAAAGATTATGCAAACAATGATACACTAATACCATGGAATACTACTCAGAAATGAAACAAAAAAAGTTAATGCATTTAACAACTGGGATGGATTTAAAGCATCTTTCAAGAAGCAAAATATTTAAGGGGCAATAATTTGGAAAAGTATCTGTTGATAAAAACAGGTTTGGGGGAACCAGCAGTTAGCGTAATGGCTATGTCGCTGGACTCCCACGTGGTCGACCGCGGTTCGCGTCTCGGACCCGGTGGCTTACAACTCACGCCGGGTGCGTGTGCGTGCGTGCCCAAGATCCCGAGAGGAGAATGGAGGAGAAGGGATTGCGGCGTGACCATCCCCTGGGGGGTGATTTCTCGCTTTCTGTCTCTATGTCTCTCTCTGTCTGTCTGGCGAGCGCACGCACCCTATAGCAAAAAAAAAAAAAAAAAAAAAAAAAACAGGTTTGGTAAAATCTTTGGACTAATATACAGTATGTTCATGCTGGGAAAATTCATTGTGTATGCTGCAATGATATATAGTGATTGAATGTAAAAAAAATTAAATAAAATAAAAGGTAATTCCTGGAGTGAAAAAGTCAATCAAGAATGTTATATGGTGTATGTTTCTGTTTATATGAAATTCTTGAAAGGACAAAAATATAGAGAAAAAAAACAGATTGGTTTTCAGGTATTAGGGAAATAGAGGGAAGATGGTGGCTGTGTTTTTAAGGCAAGGTAGTTGGGATGGAATTATTCTGTTTCTTGGCTCTGGTGATAGTCACATGAATCTACACAGAATAAACTTGCACAGAGCTAAATATAACATAAAAACATAATACATATGCACAACTAAGTGAATAAAAACTGACAAAATATAAATCAGGCTGATGGGTTTTATTAATGCCAATTTCCTGGTTTGTGATATAGCTATGAAAGATGTTAATATGGGAAAAAAACTTGCTGAAGGGTATATGAAATTTTCTGTATTATTTTTACAACCATATGTAAGTATTAAATTATCTCAAAATAAATAACTTAACTATATAAATTAATTAAATACTTTGGCTAAAAGCTAAAGGTGTCTCAATAGATCTTATTTTTTGGAAAAGCAAGAACCAAACATATGCTCTCTGTAAGAAACGAGTTTTAAATAAAATAATACTAAGAGAAACAGATGCTTTGTTAACAGGATTTTAAAATGATACACCAACCAACAGATAATGTAAAAGTGGCTTGAAGATAAGAGATAAAAAGCAATGTTATATAATGTTGAACGTGTTGATTTGTCAATAAATCATGATTCCAACTGTGAATGTACTTCATTAAAGTTTCCAAATACATGAAATAAAAAGTGACAGAAATAAAGGGGGGGGGGGAAGACAAGGCTGAATTATAGTTGGTTGCTTTTAAAATCAACCTGATTGTCATATAATTTATGACAATAAACACACATATTTTGTGCATACAATTAAACAACGTTCATAAATGAATGTTGGCGTGTAACTACTACACCTATCAAGATATAAAACATTTTCATTATCTGAGAAAATTCCCTCATGACACTTCATACAGTATCAGACACATCAGCTCAGAAAAAAATAAAAAAACTAGTGTCTTACATTGTACTATAGATTTCCACTGACTATTCTCAAATGCATTTGGAATGCAACAATTTAGTGCTTACTCTTTTGTTTGACTACTTTTGTTCAACATATTATGTTTGATATGTATTCTTTTTACTGATGAATGCAATTTTCCTACAAACTATATTAGTTTGTTGATTCTTTCACCTCTTAAGGGGAGTTTGAATTGTTTGAAAGACTCAAAGTAGAAAAACGATATAGAAAAATAATAAAGTTGCAGGGGTTTCATTACCTGTTTTGAACACCTAGTAGAAAATTAGAGTCATGAAGAGAGTGTTTATTGGCATTGAGATTAAAAAAATAAAATGGATCAATACAGTCCAGAAATAGGTGCCAAAAAATTCAATAGAGAAAAAAGTCTTTTCAAAATTGCTGCTGGATAACAGATGGCCATACTTGAAAAAATAATAATTGGAGATTAAACCTCTTTTTTATTTTACACAATGGTAAATACCCAAATATATATATATATACTTAGAGAGAGGTAAAAAATCATGAACTATAAAATTTTTATAGGAAAAATAAAGGAAGATAACCTTGAAATCTTGACAGAAGCTAAGATGACATAGGACACCTGAAATACTAGCCATAAAAGAAAATAAATCAATTCAACTTTATTATAATTAATTGCTTTTCACCTAAAAACATTTTTAAGGAAAAGAATGTACAAACCACAGAAAGAGAGAAAATATTCATAATATATATTTCAGACAAAGGGCTTGTATCTGAATATACACAAACTCTTAAAAATGAATACCAAGCAAATTAAACAATTCAACAGAAAAGGAAGAAAATACTTTAAAAGACACTTCACTGAAGAAGATGTATGAAACACTAATGGGCATATTAAATAGTTCTCAACAGCATGAGCTACCTAGAAAATACAAATACAGGTAAAATGACTCACACTAGCTTTGTTTAAACTATGGGCTAGCCAATGACATCGCAGGTATGGAGGCTGGATTCCATTGGATCAACTGCATAGTTAGAATTCTGAACCTGATATCTTGAATAAAATGCCAGGTGGGTGTGCATGCATCCAAAATCCTGAAAGGAAGGAGAAAAGACAAGGGATTGTGGTGTGACCACCCCATATGGTGGGGGATGCTTTCTGAGTTTCCCTTTCTCTCTCTCTCTCTCTCACACACTCTCTCTCCAGTAACCAAAGGTGCCTTCTGGCAAATTTAAAAAATAAAGAGCAGTTTAAATTAAAAATAACAAAAAGTCATTTAGTTTTTGGCAAGAACAAGAAGTACCATGAATTCTATAGTTATTTCTTTTATAGAAAAGTTGTTTTCATGAGAGGGAGAGACAAAGAGAGAAAGAGGTACCCCCCCAGTGTTTTTTTTTTTTTTTTTTTTGAGAGGTTTTCGCTATAGGGCGCGTGGGCTCGCCAGACAGACAGAGACATAGAGACAGAAAGCGAGAAATCACCCCCCAGGGGGGATGGTCACGCCTCAATCCCTTCTCCTCCATTCTCCTCTCAGGATCTTGGGCACACACGCACACGCGCCCAGCGTGAGTTTTAAGCCACCGGGTCTGGGACATGAACCGCGGTCGACTACGTGGGAGTCCAGCGACATAGCCATTATGCTAACTGCTGGTTTCCATGGGGTCTTTATACTGAAATCCATTCCCACTCTCAGTCAGGCCAGATATTGGGCACACATGTGTGCCTGGTGTGCTCAGAGAAGTCCTGGGATGCAAACCTAGGGGCCTTCTTGTGTGAATCCAGTTACTCTACCACAGTGCTGTTGTCTGGCCCTCTCCTGTATTTTTAATGGAAGTGTAAAGTTAAGCATCGATTTTCTAGAATAGATTGGCAGTTTCCTATAAAAGTAAAAACATTCCTGTGTTCTCTGACGTAACAATTCAACTCCTAAGTACTATTCAAGAAAAATATATATCTGCAAAAGTTTTGTTAAGAATGCTCAGAGAAGCTGTATTTATATTGACCAAAGCCTGGAAGCAATTCTCATGTCTGTTAACAGAGAGCAGCTCCATATATTGTATATTTTCATAGCATGAAATACTGCTGAACAATAAAAGAACTATTGCTATGTTAACAACATGGCTAAATCTCAAAAATACACTTAATGAGAAAAGTATGAAAATATCACATATTTTAAGATTTCACTTATAAAAATTTCTCAAATAGAACAACAACAAAAAAACCCTGAGGTTATTAACATGGTAATCAGAAGAGGATTTTTCATGTACAAGGAGAGAATTTCCTATGTGATTTTTATATCTCGATTGTATTGGGTTGATCAAATTACATGGGTGCATGCATTTGTCAAAAGTCATATACCTCCACATTTACGCTCTGCCCGTTCAACTGTATTTACTCATACCTCAGTAATAGAAAATAAAAAGAATAGGTGATAGACTGTACTGTTTGTTTTTAAGGCACACAGAAAGAGTGAGAATTCACTGGAGTAATGAAGAGGATGAAAGAATGACACTGGTAAAAAGTCCAAGGAAAAACTAAATGGAGTTAAAAGAAAAAGAAACATGTATAATTGCAGCATTTATTACTGAGAAAATATATGCAACTTTTGCTATCTCTTTTCCTTTACGACAATTATCAAATATAATGGTTGCTGTGTCTGTAAAATTTTGGGACTGATCTCATAAGAAATGAAAGAAAAGGTAGCACATGAGTAGGAAACAAAATAATACCTTTAGAGTTCAATAATCTGGGATTTCAGTGAATTTGAACTTTGAAAATTGTATAATCACAATACACTTTTAGTAGGTACGATATGCTGAAATTATAATGGAACTCATTTTGAACCCAAACATACTACTTAATATAAAACTTTGATGATTGTGTTAAAGAAACCCATACATTCTCATGTTTTCAGTAGAGTGTATGAAAATCACCAAGTATCATAACTATGGGGCTTCAGAAATGCACAATTTTTTATTGAAAGCAAACCAATTACTACTGAAACTGAAAAAAGTGAAATAACAATAGAGTAGATATTTCTTTCAATGATTATCTTTTCTCTTTAATTTAATTTAATCTTATTTTCATTAGATAATAAGTCACCTTAATTTATGATGACTTTCTACTTGTAAACAGTTTGATAAAATTTATTTTTGCTCAAGCACATTTTAAAAAGATGAACAAAAAAATCTAATTGTTGCCAAATATAAAGTAAAATGAACAACTGTAGATTGCAGGTGACATACAATGTATAATGCAATATTTAATTATTCTTATTATTTGATTTAGCAATGATATAAACACAGGAAAATAAGCATTTAATAGATTTTATGTAGAAAAATTTTAATTTAGTAGCAATATTCTTCTTAGGGTAATTACTTAAAATACATGGCATGGAATGCTTAGATTGCCCTTGAATAGACCTCACATTACACAAGAAGCATACCTTCCTCCTGTTCTCCATGTATAGGTGTGCAATCATCCTTTGTCTTCATGGTCCAAGGAGCTTGTACAGAGAGGAAAGAAAATCTAATAGAAAGTGTTGGAACTTAATCAGGACTCTACCCCTTAATACATGCTTTACGGAGTACTTTGTTAATGTAAAGAGCATCACTCTGCAAAAGTAGTCTAGCACCTTTGGGGAAGAAGAAAACAGATTCCAATGGTGTTATTAGTATTGATGAAACAGAGGTTCTATGTTTTTCTCTCTCAAAAAAAAACAGACAAATATACAAACAACAGCGTATGATCAATGTTTCAAAATTCACAAGGAAAATAGAATAACTGTGAGGTGAGCACCAGGCTAAACACAATTTAGCTAGACATAGGTGCACAATTTGGTATCAGCATGCATTGATTAGTGATGAGTAGTCTTCATGACACTGTAGTTTAGTTAGACTGTAATTTATTTTTAGCTGATGTTTGGTGTTTGATTGATTTTACTTGAACTGTATAAACTCTGGGATTCCTGGGATTTCATAGACTGGTGCCCAAATGACAGAAATTCTGGATGAATTGCTACTGATGGTTAATTGGGAGAAAAAGAAAATATAAAAAAGGTAATGTGTGACTGTCTGTATACAGAGTAATTTATATTTATTTATAACAATTTAATAAAATATATAAAAACTAAATATGTATGATTTTATTGCATTACTCAATTATTTTCATGATTCCTGGATTTAATATGCCAATATTTTAGAAAATATCAATGTAATAAATTATACATGAGATTGGTTGTGATTTTCTTTATTGTTTGTGATATCTTAAAGGTTTTCAATGATCTTCCAGGTTTTGATGGATATAAAAGCTTTTATCAAAGATTTCATACTATAGGGACCAGCAGGTGGCGTGGTGGATAAGGCGCTGGACATTCCCACATGGCCGACCAGGGTTCGAGTCCTGAATCTGGTGGCTTGCTTTCTCACTTCCTCTCTCTCTCTCACCCTCTGTCTCTCTCTGGTCAAATTAAAAAAATAAGTGAATGAATAAATAAAAATAAAATGAATAATTATTTAAAAAAAAAAAAAAAGAAAAAGAGCAGCTGGATTCGTGCTCTCCTTAAAAAAAAAAAAAAAAAAAGATTTCATACTATTACAATATTCTTCCCACTGTTAGACTTTGTAACCAATATCTTGTTCTGCCTGTAACCTGATAACAATCTCCTTCACCTCCTCCTGGTCCTTCTTCATGGTTATTGTGCTCATGTTTCTTACATTTTCATTGGCTCATGCTACCACGCACTGCCAGGTGGTTAAATTCATGTTCTGGGAGCTTCTACCTACATCATGACTTTCTAATCCCTAAAGACAATGAAGTAAAGAGGCATTATCTTACTTTAGATCACTTTGTTCCTGATCTCAACTATATTACAAGGCACCCAAGTGGGCACTACCCATCAAGTGACTGTGTAATTGTTGGAGTGAAATCACCCTGCCTGTCACCTGCCTATCATTCATTATATATTATATATAGTTTTGTTATTTCTTTTTGAAATGTCCATGCCTCTATCCATGTGTTGTGTGTGTGTTTAGGTTTTTGCCATAGAGTGTATGTGCTTACCAAAGAGAGACAGAGAGAGGAAAAATGAGAAATCACATCCCAGGGAGGATGGCCAAGCGGAAAACTCTTCTCCTCCATTCTCCTCCTGAAATTTTGGGCGTACACACACACACACACACACACACACACACACACACACACACAGAGGATGATTTTCGAGCTGCCAGGTTCAAGACTCAAACCACAGTCGGTCATGTGTGAGTCTAACATTTTAACCATTATGTCACCTGCTGACCCCTACTTATGTGTTGTTTTCAAGGCTGTTGTCCTTATAATTTTCATTTTTCCTCTGTTATCTTCTTCTCTCACAGTCTCAATCCCTCAACCTGTGCAATTATGTAATCTGGAATTTCACCTCCACCATCAGTAGGCTGCCTGTGACTCACCTCTTCCATAAATATTTTCTTTACTTCTCAGCTTTAAATAAGTTCACCTTGCTTGAAAAATAACTCTTCCCATGCAACTAAAAAGAATTCACTTGGGGACCAGCAGGTGGTATGGTGGTTAAGGTGCTGGACACTCTCATATGGCTGACCACAGTTCGAGTCCCAGACCTGGTGGCTTGATTTCTCTATCTTTCTCTGTGTGTGTGTGTGTGTGTGTGTGTGTGTGTGTGTGTCTCCTTCTGGTCAAATTAAAATAAATGAATAAATATATTTAAAAATATAAATAAAAAATAAAAAGAATTCACTTTATTTTTTTACAAATAATAATAGATATTAAGTTTAATACTGTCCTCAATCACCAAATATGTTTCTAAAAAATATACTTCTTGTGCCATAATCTGTCTACTTGGAATCCTCCGTTGTACTCATTAATATCATTTGCTGCCCTCCTTAACACTGTTTCTCATTCACCTGTCTTAAATAAATGTTAAGTTTAAGTATATATGTTTTGTATTTGTTGGTATGTCAATAATTGTAATACTTAAACATTTATGTAGCTAATTTTTCTAAAAGTTTAAGAAATTAATGGCTGTAGGCAGGGAGAAAGTGAGGATAACATAAAAAAATAATGTTTTCAGGTGGTATATTTGGTTCAAAACTATGGCTACATTTTGCACATCTTTGCTTCTTTTCTGACATTGACATTATATTTTTTAATTTATTTATTTTTCTTAATCTTTTATATTTAATCATTACCTTTTAAGGCTACATAATGCATTTGCTTGAAAAGAGGCTGAGTTGACTACCGTGCAGTAGGCAAGTAACTCTCTTAGCAATATTGCTGCATTCTCTTTACCCAGCTATTATATTTCTTATTGTTGAAAATTGTCCTGCTTATTTAAGAGCATCTTTTACAAATCTTTTTGAAGTTTTCTGAAGGTTATGAAGGCTATATACATAAATATATGTTAGATGAGGTCCTGAATACACTTAATTTGCAAAATAGAGCCTTACACATTTCTGTGTAAAGGGTAAATTTATCAGCAGTTTCATAATTCATTCATTAAAAAATAAAAGGCATTGAAATATGGTAGTTAAGTAAACAAGGGAAAATGAGTCAATATTTTGACTTGGTTTATAACTCTATTAGCATTATAATGTACTGTGAATATTTATAGAACTAAGAACTAAGTTAAAAACTCTACAAAATAAAGGACAAGGGGAAATGGTACAGAAAAGAATTTAATATTTTAATGTGAATAGCCTTTAAAAACTGAAAACTGGGAAAGCAGGTAGTATGGAATTTAAGGCGCTAGACTGCCACGTGATCAACTGCCATATGAATCCTGGACCCACTGACTTAAAACTCATGCTGGGTGCATGTGATTGTGTGCACAAAAATCCCAAAAGAAGAGTGGAGGAGAAGGGATTGCAGCGTGGTCATCTCTCCCAGGGGGTGTTTTTTCCCTTTCTGTCTCTGTTTCTCTCTGTCTCTAGCGAGCACACCCACCTATAGCAAAAATCCCTAAAACAAAACAAAACAAAAAACCTCATGAATTTCAGTAAACGTATAAATATTGATAAATACACCAAAACTACACCAACTAAATGCTATTTTTATATACATTTCTAATTTTTTTATATCTAACAGTTTTCTATCTTGAATAGGACTTGTAATTTTCATAAATTGAAACGAACAACTGCACGAAACATGAGTAAAATATTTATTTGACATACGTATGGTAGTTTTTAATCTTTTTTTTTTTTAACTGTTAAGAAAATTTTCGTGGTTTCATTGTATCATGAGGCATTGAAACATCTGAACAAATCAATTTCTGGGTTGTGAGGCAGCTGCTTTCTCCTTCTTTTTTCTTTCACTTCTTTGAGCAACTCAAAGAAGTGAAGGAGAACTCAACTCTCCTTCACTTACTAGAGCAACTTGTCAGTAGATTGATTAAAAAAAAAAAAAACAAAAGAACAACCTTTGCATTACTTAAGTCTTTCCAAGGCATGTGCTGGTACAACACAAACTTCTCCTGTCAGATGCAACTAGTCTAGCGTACAAACAAACATCATTCACAACACCCCAGTGGCAGCAGCTGCACTGCGCCCACTCCCACAGCGGCCCTGCTCATTTGTGTATGATATTTGGAGCATCTGGAGGAGTGTGAATAGCATCGGGAAGAGGAGGGAGAAGGAAACAGCGTGAGTGCCTGGCTAAGAGGGGGTCAGCCGAAGTTGTGCAGGGCAAGCCTGAACATCATTGGTGCAAACCCACGCATCGTTGATGTTCTTTAATAGGAACATCTGGTGGAACCTCATGATGGGGTCTTCATCGACCTTGAGCTGGCCCACAACCATGCTAATGATGCAGCTATCTGGCCTGGGCTGATGGTCCTGTGCCGTGATGCTGTGCTGGATTTTCTGGAACGGAAGGCTAGACAATTTCTCCACAATGGCGGCTTTTCCCTGGAACTGTTTTCCTTCCCACATAAGGCATGATGCGTCAATATAAATTGCGCCTAGTTGGGTTCTGTCGTTATCAAATAACTGGTAGTAATGTTGAATGAAGCTGGATCCAATCTGCTCCCAAATTGGCTTGTCTCCTATTCTGGAGTGTCACCCAGCCTCGATGAGACCCGAGGGGCTGGCACGATGGCCGCAGCGGTGGCGGCAATCCCGGTAGTTTTTAATCTTATGAGAAGTGATTCACTAATCAATTCAGAAATCAATTAAATTAATTGTAATCAGAAGGTTAAAAGTGAAGTATATGAGAAGGGAGGAAATAAAAATATACCCAAATGGTAAAGAAATTAGTGAAACTTGAACTTACATACTGATCAAGATGTAAAATACGACTCTTAAGTGTTGCTCTTTCTGGATCAATATATGTTGAAAGTATTAATTACATGGATATAGTTTAATTAATTTCATCTACTATGGGTCTAGATATATATCAAAGTTAATTATTTCTTTAGATCTTGGGTAAACTACAAGACCACTGACAGTGTAGAGTTGCCATCTGTCATCAAGGAGCAATATAAATGGCCCTGACCTAGTAATTGCACTATTTATTTCTTAATTTATTTCTTTATATTAACTAATTAGCATGTATTCTATTGATAGCAATTGTGTAACTTCACATATGAATCTTTACTTACATTCATAGACAAAATAAACCATATACCTTTTATTGTACTTACCTATCATCCACTATCCTAAAATTTTCCCTTGATTTAAATAATATGCACATAGCATAATGAATGGAATCCTTATATAATAAACCTTTTAATGTATTAAATAACTAAACTTAAAGTTATTCTTCATTTACTAAGAAAATACAGTGATGAATGATCTATAGTCTGATTTCCTCAGGCCTAGCATAGACCAAATCATTGTGTCCTTAAGGTCCTCAAATAGCACAAAAATTAAAATTTGATAAAAATTTAATGAGAGTACTATGCAAATGTAAAGAAGTCATCAGTGAATACCAAGTATAGAAGATCCCTGATCATTGTGTCATTAACTTGTGTCATGAGCACAATGAATCAAACCATTTGCAACAACCTAATGAGCCTAAAGGTAACAAAAACATCTCCTTGATTAAGGACTTTGTAATAACTATAATGCTATTTGGAGACTTCCATTTAGTTAACACTAATAAGGTACCATTTTAATTATGACAATCACATAATCATATAGTAAATAAATTCAAAGAATGTATTAGTATCCTAGCATTGCTAGTAATTAACTCTATGTCCTTGGGCAAATAAACCACTTTGCCACAATTTTCTCATGTGTAAGTAGGACTATTAATAGTAATTATTGTTTTTTTTTGTATTTATGTATTCCAAGGAGAGCTTTTTATGCTTTAAAGTTCTTAATCTTCTACATTAACTTCTATAATTTTAAATTTAAATATTTAATTATTTGCAATATTATCTCTCTCAAAAGTTAAATTAGAACTACAGATTTACATTTTTTCAAATAGCTGCTTTGTATTCAAACATCTACAGTAAATTCAATTTTTCAGAAAATTATTTGATGATATACTAAATTTCCCTGTACTTTTAAATAAATTTCTGTTAATTTTTGTCTATGTTTTCCAGTTTTGATCATTTTATTTTTTTTAAAAAATTGATTAGTTACTAAACCTCTTTTCTATATTTTTTTTCTGAATACTATTATATGCATATTTTTCTACATTATATGTCAATATTAATTGTCAAGTTTCCCCGGTAGGGTACTCACATTTGTTACTGTAATCTTTTTTTTTTAATAAATTTTGCTATAGGGCACATTTGCTCACCAGTGAGACAGAGAGACAGGGAGAGAAAGTGAGAAAGATTCTCGAGGGGTAGATAATCAGGCCACAATCCCTTCTCCTCCATTTTTCTCTTGGGATTTTGGGTACATATGCACATGTATCCATCGTGAGTTTCCAGTCACTGACCCTGGATATCAACCATGGTGGGCCATATGGGAGTCCAGAGCCTTAACTGCTACTCCACCTATTGGCCCTTATAACTGTACTCTTAATTTTATAGACTATTCAATAAAGATTAACTTTTGAATAACATTTATTCTCCTAATCATGCAGATATTCTTTTCTATTCTTTCCATTTTATACATTTTTTACTATTTTGTATATTTGGTTTTCCTCAGAGGCTTACTATTTTGTTGGTGTAATAAATTTTGGAAGTGTGTGTTTTCTAATTTATTAGCAGTTTTTTTTTTTTTTTTTTTTGGGGGGGAGAGGTTTTTGCTATAGGGCGCGTGCACTCGCTTCTCGCCAGAAAGACAGAGAGAGACAGAGAGACAGAAAGCGGGAAATCACCCCCTGGCGGGATGGCCACACTGCAATCCTTTCTCCTCCTTTCTCCTCTCGGGATCTTGGACATGCACACACATGCGCCCGGTGTGAGTTTAAGCCACCGGGTCCGGGACTCGAACCGTGGTTGACTATATGGGAGTCCAGTGACATAGCCATTACGCTAACTGCTGGTCCCCTGAATATTCTTATTATGTCATTGATTTTGCAAATAATACATCAAACCATACATATGCTGTCATATTATGCCAAAAGATTTTTTTCTCTCTTTGTTTTTTAGTTAACCGTGGGGTACATATACCTGTCAGGGGAAAACAAAGAAAGAGCACCCCTCCTCACCAGGGAAAATGGTCATGCTGCATCCCTTCCACTCTATCACTCTCTCCTTCCAGGATTTTGAGCACGCATGCATGGCCTGTTTCTTATTACGTCAGGATTTTGGAAATTCTAAGGGGATTAGCCATGTGGGATTTGGCTGCCTTAACCACCAGGCCTTGAGGCTGGCTGCCAAAAGTCTTTAAAGAAAGAATTGCAGGTGCCTTCCCTGCATAAGCCTGTCAGTTTCACTTATCCTAAGAACCTGAAATCATTTTGTTTCTATTTTCAATTCTAATTTTGATTTACTCCTTGACTTTACTTAAAATGTCACATAGTAGCTACTGATATTTTCATTATCAACTGCTTCTAATCGATAATTATCATAATCAATTTTGCATATTAGACAATTGTCAAATTATAATTGACTCCATTTACACCATTCTCTTTTCTCCTGGCAGTTTCATCATTGTTTTCCTACCTTTTTCTTAACTCTATATACAGCCCTAATGACTATTGATACTTTTAACTTCTGCTTTAATTAACGCTAGATAAATAGCACTTTCAGAATCTCAATCATATAATACGATACTATCAGAGTCATTTCATGACACTTAATTACATTTGTACTCCTCGTACTTTTGTTATCTATGAGTTTGGTGTCATTTACAAACTGGTGAGTAAACTAATAAACATTTCTTTTGTGTAAAGGTGATAATGAAAAAACATTGAGTGAGAACGTTTATATTATTTAGAACTATAAATAGTTTTGCACACCCAATCAGATGTTTTAGAAAAAGAGTACAATCTCCTAGATTCCAGATACGTAATGAGAAGTTTGTATTTGACATTGAGGTCATTGAAAGTAACTTAGTTTTTTCTTCTGTGCTTATTTTTCTCTTTATATATGGCATTCAGGATTTAAAATTTTATAAATATATTGAATTGTTGATCTTTCCTCATTATTCTTCCATTTTCTTTTCTTATGAAAACTAAGAGCATTCTCCAGTTCACAAGTATTCTTTCAATTATTAGTTTACTTTTATTCTTTGTGCCCCTCCTGTTTATTTTTCTGAAGCTTTTATATTTGATTTTTAGGGATCATACTTTTAGCTTAAATATTTTGCTTTGTATTTTAAGGTATTTATTTCATTGACTGTTCTGCTGATTCTAATCAAGTAGTTTGTATTCCAACAATGAGTGTTATCATTTTACCTGTTTACTTTATTATTGAAAATTGTTCCATTCAGTTCAGAAGAATCTTTTTTTAAGATATATTTTTGCTATAGGGCCTGTGTGCTGGCTGGAGAGACAGCGAGAGACATAGAGAAAGTAAGAAATTATTCCCCAGAGAAGATGGCCACACCACAATCCCTTCTCCTCCATTCTTGTCTTGGGATCTTGGGCATGCACACACATGTGGCTGGCATGAGTTTGCAGCCACTGGGCCCAGGACCAGAACAGCGGTCGAGTACGTGGGAGTCCACTGATGTAACCATTATATCATCTGCTGGTGTAGGCACAGAAGAATCTTTATTGTTCCATCTTAATTTTTCTTAAGGTTGCAAATATTTTTGTTGATGCTATTTTATTGTTGTTATCAATATTGTATCATTATTACTATTAAAGTTAAATATATATATATGTATATTATAACCATAATTCTAGTTATTAAGTGTGATATGGATCATCTTGATTGTTATTTCATGATTTTTTTTGTATATTAATTTTTTCATATGAAACATAAAATCAAATTGTTTTACTTTAAGATGAAAAAATACTTTATTGAGATTACATAAAATTTTAAAAACAGAATCTATTTTATTAAAGTGGGTAAATCCTGTCAAAATATGAAAGATATTTAAGTCTACTTTGACGTGTTTGGGATGAGTTCACAGTTTTGCTCCAAAGGGTTGTCAAGCTTAAAGGAACAACTGTAAAGCAAAAGCTATAAGGAAAATGTAAGTTTATTGGTCTCACAAAGGTAGCATCAAATATGAATCATACACTGTTGTTCATAGTCAGTCTCAAGGGCATCATGACCAGATGGAAGTGACAAACACGCACTGACCTTGTAAAAGCTAACATTTTTATATTAGTAAGAGGTGACGATAACTATAAGTTGTTCAAAAGTGTTTTCATGGGGCAATGATAAGAGAGAAAGGTCAGGGGCTGGCAGGTGACATGATGGTTAAGGACGTTACACTCCCATAGGGCCAACCCTGGTTCGAGTCCTGGACCTGGCAGTTTGCTTTCTTGCTTTCTCTCTTTCTCTTTCTCTCCCAGTCTCTCTCTCATGCTGTCCCTCTCTGGTCAAATTTAAATACAATAAATAAGTAGATAAAATTAAATAAAATAATTCTTAAAAAAATTTTAAAAAGAGGAAGGTCATATGGAGCTAGAGGAAAGGACAAGATTGTATGAAATTCCATTTCAGAAAGTGTCTGAAGCAATTTATGGGACGTGATGGTAGTCCATTCAGCAGGATTCCTGATCAACCTAATGGAGATCGCAATCTTAGTGAGAAAGAATGTCTCCTGATAGTCACATACTCAAATGGTAAGCAGGCTGGTTAGTCACTCCCATCTTCCTCTTAGTTTTATGATCTTTAATTTATTCATTTTGGCCCATCCTCTGTGGAACAGCCAGTAGCATACCACACAAGAGCCAATTGTGGTTCAAGTCCCCTGTCTGGTCAGCTTGAAAGCAGCCTTTGCCCAGAGCTTGGTGGAATGAGGGAGAGGATAGCAACATGACCTTACCATGAGGGGGATGCTTCTCCCTACCCTATCCTCTCTCTAGTGCATGTACATATGATCTATCATGAATAAATAATATATTACATTAAAATATATATATAGTTCATACAGCAATCTTGTCTGTAGAAACTGTCCATAAGGTTTTTGCTCCAATCAGTTTTTTTTTTACATTTCTAATTTTATGTTTTAACATTTATCTTGCCCTAGTACTACAAAGGAGTTTATCATATTTTAAATAGTCTATGCTTATGACTGATTCCCTTTAATTCTGTAGATATACTATTATATACAAATAAAAATAATTTTCCATCAACTTTTTGAATTGTTATGCGAACAATAGTTTTTTTTCATGTGTAATCATCTTTGTAAGTCTCCAGTCCTCACTCTATGAGGCCATGAAGAGTTCTCTTATGTAAATATTCTTAAGTCAATATATTATATATATATATGTATATATATATATATGAGAAGTTTTTGCGATAGGGGTCAATATATTTTAATTAATAAATAATTATATGCATTTCAGAGTATGAGGTGATGTTATGATAGATGTATACACTGTGGAATATGTAACTCAATCTAACTTATATTTCATCATCTCACATTTTAATCATTTCTCTGTGATGAGAAGATTTATAATATTATTATTAACTATAGTCACTATACATTTGTCTATCTGAAACTGTAAGAATTCTATTGTGTAAAGATTTTAATTATTATGTTTAAAATAAAGAATAACAAGGGCTGGAGGATACTGAAAATGCGGCTCTTGTGTACTGTTAGTGATAATGTAACTTTGCACAGATATTATGGAAAACAGTATGGAGATTTTTCAAAATCTAAGAAATAGAATTATCTTATATGTTAAGTATTCCCACTACTGGATATATATACAAATAGCAGGCAATCAGTATGTTAAAGGGAACCTGCATTTTCGTGTTTATTATAGCATTATTCATGGAAAAGGAAGATCAACCTAAGAGTCAGTCAATTCACGAATGGATCAAAAACTATGCTATGCATGCACAATGGAGTATTATGTAGTGGTTGGTTGGGTCTGCTGAATCCTGTATAGCCAGCAGAGAAGTCCAAGTCCCAGATCCAGAAGCTTGAAAAACACGTTGTGTGCTTGTGTGTACATGCCCAAAAACCTGAAAGAAAAATGGAGGAGAGAGGATTGCGTAGTGACCATTCTTCCTGGGGAGGAGGGTGATTTCTCACTTTCCAATTCTCTCTCTCTTTCTGTCTTTCTCCAGCGAGTGCATGTGCCCTATAGCAAAAACAAAAAGCACACATTTCTGAGTATGAGATGAGGCCTTAAAAATCACCTTTTAATTATTTTTCTTGAATTCTTCAATATATATTTCAGAATTAGTATCACCAGTGAACTCTAATAGGATTGAATCTGCCCTTCACTTGTTTTTGTTACCCTTCTAGTGTCTGACCACAAGCCCATTGGTAATCACTGAAACATCAAAAGCTTTCTTCGTTTTTGTTTGGTTTTATATATTTTTGAGGAAATATTTACATGTCAACTTTTCAAATTGTTGAAAAGTAAATGCCCAGCACACTAGTCACACATAAACCTTTTCAATTTGGCCCTGCCTACCAAGTATTCTTTGATATACCATCTGCTAACAAAGATCAGTCTCTTTTTTTCCTTCAAAGTCTTTCTCAAGATAATCCTCTGGGGACCAGCAGTTAGCGTAATGGCTATGTCGCTGGACTCCCACGTAGTCGACCGCGGTTTGAGTCCCGGACCCGGCGGCTTAAACTCACGCCGGGTGCGTGTGCGTGCGTGCCCAAGATCCCGAGAGGAGAATGGAGGAGAAGGGATTGCGGCGTGGCCATCCCCCCTGGGGGGTGATTTCCTGCTTTCTATCTCTCTGTCTCTCTCTGTCTGTCTGGCGAGCGCACGCGCCCTATAGCAAAAACCTCTCCAAAAAAAGAAAAAAAAAAAAAAAAAAGATAATCCTCTGGTGTGGTTGCTCTTTTGCAATCTCTACTGGTTACAATGCAGGGCTGGAAAAGTTCAGGTTATTTTGACTACAACCTTATCTCTTTATTCCAGTTCTGAAATAGAGTCATAACTATTGTCTAAAAAGGAATTCACTCAAGTTTTGAGGGGATGCCAATTGTTTTAGCAAATATATGCATATCACATAGGTCCTAAAGTGTCTCAGATAGTATTCTTATGTGTAATTGCTATGAATGACTGTTTTATATCAGTTACTTACAAGACACATGAGTGTTTACAAATATTATGTATTTTTATATTGCCTAAAGTTAAGGTAATGGAATATTTAATCTCAGTCATTTCTAATAACTCAGACTTTCAATTCTTCTCCTCAGAGCACTCTCATATTTCCAGAACTTTTTATGGAATATATACAGAGAGAAAATGATTAGGGGCCAGCCAGTGGCATGGTGGTTGCTTAAGACACTGGGTAGCACATTACTATGTGGATCAAGTTTTGGACCTGCTGGCTTAGAAAATGCACTGAGGGGGCCAGCAGATGGCGTAGTGGTTACATTGCTGAACTCTCCCATGGCCAACTGCCATTTGAGTCCTGTACCTGGTGACTTGAAAATCATGATGACTGGATGTGTATGCCCAAGATACTGGGAGGAAAATGGAGACGAAGGGATTACAGTGTGGCCTTCCCTTCTGGGAATGATTTCTCACTTTCTTCTCACTGTCTCTGTTTCTCTCTTTCTTTCTCTCTCTCTGGCAAGTGCATGCATGCTCCTTAAGGCAAAAACCTCTAAAAAGAAAAGAAAGGAAAACACATTGAGCGTGTGTGTATGTGACAGACTGCCAGCCCCAAACCCTAAGAGGACAATAGAGAATGAAGTATTGTGGTGTGGCAATCTTCCCTGGGGAGTGATTTCTCACTTTCCCTTTCCCTCTGTCTCTCTCCAGAGAACAAATGTGCCCTATTGCAAAATTTAAAAAATAATAATAATGTTTACATATTATCTATGGCCACAGAACTTATTTCCTCTAGTTTTGTTAGCCATATGCATATTTGACTATCATCACTTTATTGTGAGAGTTGTTCCTAGTACTTTGTCTTATGTAATTAGAAAAAGAAATACTCCACTTGAGTTTCAATTTGCAAAGTTTTATATATATAGGTCAGTGAATTAATAACGGATAGTTACCTTTTCAACTCATCAACAGCACTGATGGAGTAAGTGCATGGTTAATGGAGTTTAATCAACAAAAGCTCAGCGCACACTGTTATGGGGATTTTATCATGAGGGCAATGGCCAGCTCATGGCAGGTTCTAAACTTCAGCATTGATCTTTAAAAATGTAGTTTTGGAGTAATGTTAAAAAGAATGCTGCATAACTCTTAAAAATTTATCTCACAACTACTCAGTTTCTGCAAACTGCATTACAGTACTTCAAAGCCCAACTGTTTTATTGAAAAAAAAAGTGATTAACTTGGAAATAGTTTCTCCATAGCTGCATCTCCTTATGTTCTTGATCCTGGATACAGCAATATAAGTGTCATAGGATCTCAGCAGGGGGTCAAATCGCCACAGCAGGAAGTCTCTACCATTAAAAACAACTATTCTACTACTAGAAAATTGCATGAGCCCGTTAATATTTTCCAGTTATTTTGCGGTGAAGATCTCATCTAAAAACAATTTCTTATGGCTATCATTTCTCAATCTAGTTACTGCATATAGAAAAAAAGCTACAGTTAAACATATATTTATTGTCTAAATAAAGACATCATTATTCAGCATTTTGGTTCATAGTTACTTGGAGATATGAAAATAAAATTTTATTGAAATGATTAAACATTACATCAGCATAAATTATCGGTTCCTTTTTTCTGTCAGAATAATATTGACTATGTATAGCTACTCTGATAACACTGTTAATATAATATTGATCACTGCAGATAAGGCCATTAGTCTCATAATATCATGGCAAGCCAGAAGGTAAGTCATCAAAATGTAAGGTAGAATAATCATGAAAATCATATTGTCACTTAATAACATTTTAAAATTTAAATGTGCGGGGATCTACTGGGGCTTGTTGTCTGTGTTTCTGAGCTCACAGATTCCTGCCTGATAGCTACAGCTTCAGGAGCCCCCTATTAATGGAGCTAGCCTGAAGCTGGGCCTGTGTGGGCCAGTTTGTCATTGGTGTGGTCCGGAACCCTGAGGCTGCTCGCTTTGGCCTGGCAGTGGGGTGGAACTGGTGTCCAACCCATCAGTAAGTCTGGAGCCTGGGGCTATGGGATTCAGCCAGGTCCCAGAGTGGGCAGGGAGTCTCAGTCCTCAGGTACTGGTCTGGAGTCTGAGAACATGGGACTGCCTAATCCTAGTTTTATAGGCGTGGCACCAGAACTGGTGTCTGAGGAAAAATCCAGTTCTCATTTCCTTCTTCCACCAGGTGGAGAGTGACTCTCTTCTCACTATGTTCCCTTGAATGGGGGAAGAGATGAAAACTGTTCTTTTGTCCTTTCTCATTTTTTTAAGTTAATTTTTATTCATGATAGAGAGCGCATACACAGGCACAAGAGAGAGAGAGATTTTGGAAGAGAGAGAGAGAAACCTGGTCACTTTGCAGTCCTTTTCCTCCACTTCTCCATCCCATCAGGATCTTGGACACATGCATACCCAGCTTGCTGAAGCTTGTGAGGTTTGAGATTGGCCCCCAGTAGGCCATGTGGAATCCAACTTCCTCTGCTCAGCACCTAACAATATGCCGCAGGGTGTTATAATCTCTCATCTAGTTTCCTTGGTTGTTGTGAAGATCTTTTTGTATGTGGATAGTTGTTCAAATTCATGTGTCCACATAGAGTATGAGTATTAGAGAGTACTAGTCAGCCATGGTGCTAAGGCCGCCATCCTTAACCGCATTTTCCTTCAGTTATTTATTTGTATCTATCTTTGTATTTGATATGTTTTGATTTTAATGTAGTGCCTAACTATTTTTTTTTAATTCACCTGAAATAGTTTTATTTTTCAGGTCCATGCTATTTTTGTTTTATCAATTGGGTCTTTACACCATTTCATTTCTACAATTGACTGTAAGCTAAATTTCTTCTTGTTTTCTTTTTTTTCCCCTTTTCTTTTCTTTTTTCCTTTATTTTCTCTTTTCTTTTTAGTGCTCTTCATTATCTATAGAGTCAGTTTTCTACAAGAAAATGTTTTATTCCAACCTGAGTAATTTTCATTAGTGTTTTCTTTTAATTCATCTGAAAATAATCATTTCACTCACACTTTTTCAGTATGTGCTTTCTAGACATAGAATCCTGGGTTGATTGTTTTTTCTCTGTTTTGTTTTTCCTCAATTTCTCTCTCTCTTCTTCTTTTCTTCCTTCTCTATTCTCTTTTGTTTTGCTTGTTTCTTGTTATTTTATAGTGTTGGACCTATCTAAGTTTACTGATCTTGTTGTATTGATATATTCATATTTACCAAAAAATGTGAGCCTCTTAATAATTGTCTATTAATTTCTTTTTTTTTTTCTAAACTCTTTTTCTAGAACATGTGAATTAGACCTAAATGTTGCTGCTCACTACTTTTTTTCTGTGTATAAGATTGACTTATTTAAATATATCTGATTTATTTTGCCATCTGGACTATGTTGTTGGTCTTCGTTTTTCTTTAGGTTTTTCTAATAGTGCATGTGCGCTCGCCAGAAAGACAGATAGAGACAGAAAGATAGAAAAGTAATCAGGTCCAGGACTTGAACCATGGTCAGCCATGTGGGAGTGTCCAGCTCTTTAACAACCATGCCACCTGTTGGACCCATGAATAAACTATTTTTAAAAGAACAGTAATTTATTTGTGCCATAAATGATATAAATACTACCAACTTGTAAATGAATAAATAATTCTATTTAGAAAAATAAAATATAAATCTTTCATATTAGAGGTTTATGTAATTACAATGAGAAGAGAGATTTGCCAATTTTTGTATTAAACTTTATTCTCTCTTTCTTAAATGTTGTTGTCATACCTCTCTCATAGGAAGTAGTGAATACATGTAAATTTTCTTTCTTCACCATCAACCATGCCATATTATACACTGCTGCTTGAAATACTTTTGCGTAGGACCAGCAGTTGGTGTAATGGCTATGTTGCTGGACTTCCACATAGCCGACCATGGTTCAAGTCCAAGACCCAGTGACTTAAACTCATGCCAGGCACGTGTGCATACATGCCCAAGATCCTGAGAGGAGAATGGAGGAAAAGGGATTGCTGTGTGGCCATCCCCCCTGGGGGCTGATTTCTCACTTTCTGTCTCTCTGTCTTTCAGGTGAGTGCATGTGTCCTGTAACGAAAAAACCTCCTAAAAAAAAAAAAAAAGCTTTTGCCTGTTACAACCAAATCTATTCCTGGTAGTTTTCAAAAATCCACTTAAGTCTCTTTTTCCCTCTAAGAGAAAAAAAATATAGACTAATCTTTAATTTGGTGGTATTTACTCTATAATCACACCAATAGTTTTCTCTTTATTTTCTTCTTTACATACTTAATCAAGAGGATCCTCAATTTCTTCCTCAATCAAATTTTCTCCTTAATGTATCTTCCAGCTATAAAAATTGAGGGCTCTATTTCCCCAATGTAAACACTTACATTACGAACACTTTCTAAGTAAATTCAGTGTCATCTTGTTGACTGTGAGTTGTTCAGTGAGTGACAGCATAGTGCTAATTAAGTTACAAGTTGTTTGAGCGCTAGCAAATTGTTCTTTGGCATAGCCACAACTATACAGCTCCACAGATAGGAATCAATGTTTATAAAGAAAATGGAGAGAGAGAAAAAAAATTACCAAGAAAATCTGCAATACAAATAGGAAAAAAATTAAAAAATATATAGACCTAATTTTTAGCACATGAGCTACATCATTAATAGATTTTGGGGTTTTAATTCTGACAAGTTTTACTCATCTTTTACTAACACTATTTACTCATCCTTTCTAAAATAAAGCCATATAGATTACGAATCATATCTTTTCTTTTCTCTTTAATATGTGTACATTTTATTCAGTTGAACAATCTCAAATATTTCCATTAAAATCTTTGGGGGACTAAGAACATTCAATGACCTTTCAGAATTAAAGAAGATTATGTAGATTTATTCTTTCACAACTTTTTGGAAAAAAATACAAGCAAAATGAGCTATTTGTATTCATAATTTGATATTTACAAAATATTTCTCTTATCCCCTTTGAGGAGGATCTTGGGAAAAGGCCTTGGTTTCTACAATATCTGGAAGAGGAAAGGGTAAAAAAGACATCTCTTTTTGATGCATCAAATGGTGCAATCCCTTCTGAATTAAAAATCTTTAAGTACCTATGTGTGACTGAATAGGGCTACCAGGTGGTTTGACGGTTAAGGTGGCTGAATTCCACATATCCTATGGGTGATTTGCGTCCCAGACTCTGTAGCTTGAGAAACGTGCTGGATGCATCTACATGCCTGCTAAAAATCTCAAAAGGAGAAATGGAAAAGGAGCTGGGGTGTGACCACCCCACACGGGGGATGTTTTCTCACTTTCCCTATCTTTTTCTCTCTTCCACTGTCTGACAAGTGTACATACCTTCTAGCAAATTAAAATAACAATATTTCAATATAAATTATTTGAGAAAAGGTTAAAATAAACTGAAGAATTTCTCATGAATTAATATTTAGTAAAAAGAGTATGCTAGCATATTTACTCAACAAACTTTATTGAGTGCCTTTTTTAAAAAATTGCTATAGGTCATTAGCAGGTTATTAGTCAGGTCAGTATAGCCACAGCTGGAACAGAGTAAGAAAAGGGAGAGAGAGAAATAGAAAGTTATACTATATTAGATGGGAAGTAACTGGTTGTTAGCATTTTATTTTGAGATATGAGTTATACATATATCATTTTTTTTTCTTAAGAGAGATTTTTGCTACAAGATGCATGTGCTTGCTGGAGAGACATAAAGACAGAAAGACAGAAATCACCACCACCCTCCCCCCACCCCTGAGGTGGGGAGGGTCACACTGCAATTCCTTCTCCATTCTCCTCTCTGGATTTTGGGCACACACACACACAAATGCCTGGTGTGAATTTCAAGTTGCTGGATCTGGGACTCAAACCATGGTCAACTATGTGGTAGTCCAATGACATAACCATTACCTCATCTGCTGGTTCCCATATATTTTTCAGTTTTAACAGGATCACATTTAGTTTTTTTTTTTTTTTTTTTCTTTTTCTTTTCTAGAAAAGCAAAGAGATTAGTAAAGGTAGAATGTGCCCAAAACAGATAAGGATACAACAAAAAAGGAAAACCATAGACCTATATATCTGATTAATATAATTGCAAAAATTCTCAACAAGATACTTGTCAACTGTATTTAACAGCATATAAAAAATGTAATTCATCATGACCAGGTAGGCTTTATTCCAAAGATGCAAGAGTGGTTCAACATACATGAAACCATAAATGTAATACAGCATATTAATGGAAAGAAAGATAAAAACCATATGATCATTTCAATTGATGCAGAAAAAGCATTGACAAAATGCAACATTTTAACAGGATCACACTCTGTGATTAAGACTCTCAGTAAAATTGGCATAGAAGGATCATTTCTCAGTATAATAAAAGCCATGATGAAAACCTATAGCCAACGTTACACTGAGTGGGGAAAAACTGCAAGCTTTTCCGACAAGGCTGCCCACTTTCTCCGCTCCTATTCAATATAGTACTAGGAATCCTAACCAATGTATCAGACATTAGAATGAAATACAAAGCATTCCAATAGGGAAAGAAGAGCTGACATTATCTCTGTTTTCAGATGACATGATTGTATACACAGAAGACCTAATAGTATCCATGAAAAAACTTCTCAAAGTAATAAATGCATACAGTAAAGTGGCAGGATAAAAAATTATCTTACAAAGATCTATAGCATGTCTGTATACAAATGACAAACAGACAGAGACAGAACAGAAGAAAGTAATCCTATTTACCATAGCCACGAAAAGTATAAGATACCTAGGAATAAAACTAATCAAGGAAGTCAAAGACTTCTATAAGGAAAACTATAAAAACCTTAAAAAGAAAATTGAAAAGGACACAGAGAAGTAGAAGAACAGCCCATGTTCCTTGATTGGCAGAATTAATATAATCAAGAGGACAATCTTACGCAAATTAACCTACATATTTAATGCAATCCTTATAAAATTGCAAGAGATGTTTATCACAGATCTAGAAAAGACAATTATAGAATTTGTCTGGAATAATATAATACCCCGTAGTGCTAAAGCCATCCTGCATGAGAAGAGTGGAATGGGTGGCATCTCACTTCTTGACCCCAAAATATATTACAAAGCTGTGATAATCAAAACAGCATGGTATTGGCACAAAAACAGCATGAGGACCATGGAACAGAGTAGAGACCTCAGAAATAAACCCCAGTTGGCCAAGTGAGAATCTAGTGCCTTTAAAACATGCTAACTGCTGGCTCATGTTGTGTATCTTTATTTTAAAATGACTAGATAAGAATAAAGAAATAATTTGCCAAAGGTTTAGTAATTAGAAAGTGGTGGAACCAGAATTTGGGTTGACTTACAAAACTAACCCCTTTAAATATATTGTCTGCAACACTATAAATATTCAGTTGACAGAAAAGTCAAAATGTTTTTTTTTCTGTTTTTTCTATGCAAAATTGCATCATGACTTTTCTGACAATCCAATATACCCACTAATTAGATGAGAAAGAACTAATATCAAAAAAGTTGTTTCAGTATTTTCCTCAAGGTTGATGTAACTGATTTAGATTTTGCTTGATCAGTATTACTTCAGAAATATGTTCACCATATTCATAAATCACATGGAAAGATTAAGTTAAATACTGTGTATATAGAATTACTAATTTTGTTCAAGTCAATTTTACATAGATTACTAATATTTTCCTTCAGCTGGTAGAAATTTTTAGGTTTGTTTGCATGCCATAAATATGCAAATTACAATTATTTTTACATTCAAATTATAGACACTAGATCACGATTAACCAATTTAACAAAGCTAGCTATATGACTTAGACTAATTAATTTCTATTTATAATACAGCAGCAAATACATTAATTTTAAAGCCCCCATAAAATCAATGCTTTCAATAGCTATAAAACCAAAGTCAAATTTAAAAAGTATTCATTAAAAAGTTCTATTTGGACAATACAATTTCATATTTTGTCAGTAATGTTTTTTTTTTGGAGAGGTTTTTGCCATAGGGCGCATGTACTAGCTGGAAAGATAGGGAGAGACAGAAAGCAAAAAGTCACCCCCCTCCGGGGGGGGTGGCCACACCACAATCCCTTCTCCTCCATTCTCCTCGTTAGCTCTTGGGCATGCACGCACACATGCCTGGCATGAGTTTAAGCTACCAGGTGTGGGACTCAAGCCACAGTCAACTACATAGGAGTCCAGTGACATTGCCATTTCACCAACTGCTGGTCCTCAGTAATAGTTTTTTAAGAAGCACTCTGAGACTTAATATTTTGAGAAGTATTAGATAATAGATGGCTAAATAGCAGCAATAATTATGTACTTCATAACCCCTCCCATATCTTACCAAATCTTACCACAAGTTATATTTTTCGTCTTTTTCATTTAAGGTTTTTGCCGTAGGGCATATGCACTCTTTGTCAAGAGGCAGAGAGGACTGTCCCAGGGAGCATTGCCATGCTCTAATCTCTTCACCTCTCATCTCCTCTCAGGAATTTGGGCATGTATACGCATGAGCCTGGTGTTTTTATTGAGTGGCAAGTTTGAAACTCAAACCATGGCTGGCCACCTGGGAATCCAGTGCTTTAACTACCACATGACCTGCTGGCCCCCACCATAAGTTATATTTTTTATAAAAGGTATGTATCACAAGGGATTTTAAAAAGGCAAAACTTTAATCAGTGAAAAAATATAACTTAGTTTGTTCTGAATATACATGCAAATTTATCAGTATTATTGAACTCTACTCCAGAGGTCTTTGAAAATTGTAGTATATGGCAGCTTCATAGCTCTCCTTATTTTTTATGTCCATATGCAGTTATTCTCTCTGTGTATTATCAGTTCTTCACAATCTTTCTCTAGTGTGTGTATGTTCCCAGTGAAACTCATTCCCAATGAAACCACTCAATTGACTTCACACACAGCCTATATATGACCTCATCCTGTCTCCAGTCTCTTCTTCTTTCAGTGTAATTCTATATGTCACTGCCAGTTTAAACTTACTGAATTATATCTTTGCTAAATTACCATGCAGTGTGATATTTACACACTACCTAAAAGATGAAGCTGGAATGTTTGAACTTAGCACATAAAACCACAATATCTTCTAGGCTAATACTATCCTTCCTATGTTGAATAACTAAAAAGAAATCCAATATTAAGAGAAACAAACTCAGTGGTACTTTTTTTTTTTTAAGAGAGAGATTTTTGCTATAAGGTGCATGTGCTCACTGGAGAGACAGAGAGAGGCAGAGAGACAGAAAGCAAGAAATCACCCCCTGAGGGGGATAGCCACACGTCAATCCCTTCTCATCCATTATCCTCTTGGGATCTTGGACACGCACACACACACTCACCTGGCATGAGTTTTAAGGTGCTGAGTCTGGGACTCCAACAGTAGTTGGCTACGTGAGAGTCCAGTAACGTAACTATTATGCCATCTGCTTATCCCAGTAGTAATTTTCTTAAAGACTTTATTATCCCCAATCTTCATACATTAAAAAAAAAAAAAACTCTCTTTCATCATTTATGAAAAATACTAAAACTAGTTTCTTTACCACTCTCTACTCAGCACCTGACATCTGAGACAGAATATAAGTTTTCAAAAATATTTTTTAAATCCTCCTCTCAGAATTTTGGGCATGTATACCAATGTGCCCAGTGTTTCCATCAGTGAGACTGGGTTAAAATCTCACAATCTTATACGCTACAGTCCTGATGTTTTCATCCTTTCCCATGGCAATTCTTACAGGTTCTCCATCCTTATTTGCTTTGAGGGTCATAAGATTTAATCTATGCTCATCACTCCTGTTCATGTCACTTACTAGAACTCTCCAAGAACTCCCAAGTCATCACTTTACAACTCTAATCCTATTTTTTAAACTTTTTTTCATATCACATATATTTTTTCACTCTACCTGTCAGAATCAAGATTTTAGCTCTCAAATAACCTCATAATTCATAAATATTATCAAATTTTTCTGTGAGTTCTGAGTTCCTTATCTTACGCTAAGTTAACCTGAATTACACTAATGACACAGAGGTCATGAAGTGCTCCTTATATGTGGAGAGCAGCCAGTCTGAAAACATGTGATTAAAACATGTGGCCTGAAGACACAGGCAGACATGTGCTTCTGTAAGCTACTCTAGCAGGACTATTGAGAAGCATCTACATACAAAAGCAGTATCTGCCTGTTGTCAGTGGTTGTCTTCCTGTTATTTGTTGATACTCAATACCTTGATACTGCCCACTATCAGGCTAAAGGAAGTCACTAGCCTTTATCAGATTATCCTCCAAAAGGATCAGAGAAATTATATGGCACCAGTCATTTTCACATCTTCAGTCGATTTACATCCAAAAACAACTGGTTTTGCATCCCAATTTCTCCTCCCTATTCTCTTTGCATTCCACTTCCTTCTTTCCCATTTCTTTTACATCCCAGTTTCCCTTTCCTCCATTCTCTGCCCTTTAAAAGAATAAACCTGGGAGCAGCAGTTAGCATAATGGCTATGTCGCTGGACTCCCACGCAGTCGACCATGGTTCCCGTCCCAGACCCGGTGGCTTAAAACTCATGCTGGGCACGTGTGCATGCGTGCCCAAGATCCTGAGAGGAGAATGGAGGAGAAGGGATTGCAGCGTGGCCATCCCTCCTAGGGGTGATTTCTCGCTTTCTGTTTCTCTGTCTCTCTCTGTCTGTCTGGCAAGTGCACGTGCCCTATAGCAACAATCTCTCCAAAAAACAAACAAACAAACAAACATAAGAATAAACCTGAGGCTGGTTCTGGTCACAACTTCTCCATCAAAGAAGCTATGCCCACCTGATCCTCGCTTTTCTATACCTGTGTGTCTTTGTGTGTTTTGTTATTGTGTCTATTTCTAATCCACAGCCTTCCCCACTCAGAGAAACGTGTTCATGCTGAGCTGGCCTCGGCAAAGTGGTGCCCAACATGGGGCAAAATGGGCTACATCCATTGCCAAATATGATTGGGGGCCAGGCCCCTGGCATTGACTCCCATAGGAAGAGAAGGCAGGAAAGGCACACAGTTTGGACAATTTTTAACAATGTCACGTGCCTGTTGTCTAGTGATAGAAAATTGTTTGCATTTTGGTGAAAAAGGTTATGCAATTGTTGTACCTGTGTTTCTGGAGTGTCTAAAACAACAGCAATGAGCTGTGCATCAGCTTGGTGGTTACCAAATGTAAGAGCACTAGGGAGGATGGTGTGAAATCTGATGTGGGAAATGAAAAATGGGCAGTTTCGTCTATGTACTAAATTTTGGATAACGGAGAAAGTATGGAAAAAACTTTTTTGAGAAATGTTTCCAAGAATAGCAGTTTCAATTTTTTTAATAACAGAAACCACATAAAGACTATCAGAATAAATGTTCAAAGGTTGATGCTGAAAGTCTGTTAACACCGCTTCTACTGCTTAAAGTTCTGCATGCTGTGCAGAACAAGGTGGGTTAGATATGACCCTTTTTAAATTTTGTGTCCAATATCTAACATGCCCATTGCTTGAACCATCAGTAAAGACTACCAAAGCATTTGTAATAGGCTCAGAAAAAAATCACTTTAGTGAAAACAAAAGAAGTGTTGCAGGCAAACTGTATGATAGGATTAGAAGGATAATGACAATCAATCTGTCTGGAAAAATTAGCTAGTGCCATTTGCCCATCAAGATCCAGCTTCGGGAACCAGCAGTTAGCATAATGGCTATGTCGCTGGACTCCCACGTCGACCGCGGTTTGCGTCCCGGACCCGGTGGCTTAAAACTCATGCCAGGCACGTGTGCGTGCGTGCCCAAGATCCCTAGAGGAGAATGGAGGAGAAGGGATTGCGGCGTGACCATCCCCCCTGGCGGGTGATTTCTTGCTTTCTGTCTCTATGTCTCTCTCTGTCTGTCTGGCGAGCACACACACCCTATAGCAAAAACATCTCAAAAAAAAAAAAAAAAAAAAAAAAAGTAAGATCCAGCCTCCACAGTGTGTCCTGTTGCTCTTTGGAGAAGGGAACTATGATAGATTGTGGATCTTGTCTCAATAGTTGAATGGTGTGTGTTCTCCCTTTAACGATTAGCGTGGCTACAGCTGTGGCAAATGGAGTAAGGGACCGTACAGGAAATGACTGAAGATATAACCATTCAAGGACTCCCTGAGGTTGCCAAATGGCTCCCGTAGGTGTATGTGAGGTAGGAAAAATTAAGATGGTTACAGGTAAGTCTGTTCACTTGTGACAGTCAGGCATTCTGTATAGCTAATTCTACTAACTTAAGAGCTACTCTACCTTCGAGGGTGAGTTGTCAAGGAGAAGTGGGATGAGGATCCCCTTTTAAAACATCAAAAAGTGGTCACAATTGGCCAGTGGTAAGCTTTAAACTGGGCCGTAGCCAACTTATATCTCCTAATAGGTTTTGAAAATCATTCAATGTTTTTCGTGTGTCCAATGGGAGTGATACCTTTTGAGGGCGAATTTGTTTGTTAGAAATAATATGTCCCAAGTAATTAAAAGGAGCAATTCACTATTAGTCCCCATTGTTTTAGCCTCAATTCAGTGTCTGCATATAAATCCAATAACTCTTTTGGGTTAGCCGACGCTAAGAGAATGTCTTCCATGTAATGAATAATATAACAAGCAGGGTATTGCTGCAGGATGCCTTGTAAGGCTGCACTGACAAAATGCTGACAGAAGGTGGCACTTTCCACTGGAACCTAGCTGAAGGTTCCCTATGGTTAGTGGAAAGTACGGAAAAGGCAAAGCGTTGGCAATCATTAGGATGTAGGGGAATAGTATAGAAACAAACTTTAAGATCTAACACAGTTAAATGAAAGTTGAGGGGAATAGCGCTTGGACAAGGAAGGCCAGATTGTAATGGCCCCATTGTGTGCATGGTGGCATTAACTTTTCTCAGGTCCTGCAACAACCTCTATTTTCCCGATTTCTTTTTAATAACAAAAATGGGAGAATTCCAAGGGCTAAAAGAAGGCTCAATGTGTCCCAGTCTTAATTGCTCATAAACAAGCAACTTAGCTGCCTCAATCTTTTCCCCAGTTAGGGGCCATTGGTCAACCCAGACAGACTCTTCTGAAAGCCATTTTATTGAAGCCACAGTCGGGATAGTTGGG
Source organism: Tupaia tana (assembly GCA_026018925.1). Taxonomy (NCBI): domain Eukaryota; kingdom Metazoa; phylum Chordata; class Mammalia; order Scandentia; family Tupaiidae; genus Tupaia; species Tupaia tana. The sequence goes on from JAKSZU010000008.1 coordinate 65,394,264, forward strand.
GGATTTACCAAGGTCCCTATCCAAAATTTGTCTCAGAGTTCCCTAGTCCCTTTCTATCTAAATCCTGGAGCACTGAAATAGGGGTGTGTCGATCTCAGGCTGTTTTTTCCCAATCTCGAAATGTCAAAAGACTTTGATTAAGTACCATTTCTGTTACAGGTGAGGAAGGACTATATAGATACAATCCCATCTTATTAAGTACATCTCTTCCGCATAGATTCAAAGGTACATCAGGTAAAACATAAGGTTGAAACTGTCCTGTATGCCCCTCTTGATCTGTCCAAGTAAGAATAGCAGAACTCTTTGTTGGTGCATTAACATATCCTACCCTTTCTAATTTGGAGTTAGTAAATTCACAAGGCCAATTTTTGGGCCAATGTTTTGGTGCGATAACAGAAACGTCAGCACCGGTGTCTTAAAGTCCCTGAAATTTTCTCCCCTGTATGGTTAGAGTATGCATTGGCTGAGTTTCCTGAATAGCCTGTAGAAGATAGACCTGGTCTGAGGATCCAAATCCTCATCGTCCTCTGGGCTCTGTGGTTAATTATCGCCCTTGTAAAACTGCTGGTAGCAGCACAAGCTGGGCTATGCTATGTGGTCAGATTCAAGAAGCTGAATAATTTGAGAGATAGATACTATAACCTTAATTTCTACAGCATAGGCTGCATCTATTACACCAGGTGCTACTACTAATCCTTTTAATGACATACTGCTTCTTCCTAAAATTAATCCCACAGTATTCTGTGGCAAAGACCCATCTACTTCAGTAGGAATCACCTGCAGACTCATCCCAGGTGTGTTAATACCCTCCTGGAGGTGGGGCTGAGATCCAGTCCTGCACTACCTGGGGTTACCTGATAGAGATCTCTGATTGTCCGTGGCCTCTTAAATATCTCTGATTGACTTGACTGTCCTGCATCCCCTGAGAAAACATCGAGAGTGCCTCTATTGTTTGATGGGGCCAGGGCTGGCCCCATGTCCCGTTTCCTGGGGGCCCTAGCAGCCTCCCATCTCTGTCTGTTTTGGATCTACATTCACTGGTAAGATGCCTTCCTCTTCGTGATCTAGTACATATCCCGGGGACCTCTGTGGGTGCAGGTGTTGGGCCTTTCCCTGGTAGCGAATCTCCTTGATTGTTTAGGGTATCGACAGTTACGGGTCTTATGTCCTGGTCTGTCACAACTGAAACAATTTCCTTGTGATCTCTGTTGTATAACTTCCTTTAATGCAGCTGCTATAGCCATACCCTGGATCTGTGGCTCCCCAATGTCCTGACACAGTCTAATGAAATCATCTATTGTCCCCATTTTCTTTTTCGGAGCAATAGCTGCTTTACAAGAGGGATTAGCGTTTTCAAAGGCCAATTGTTTTAACAAAATTTGTTCTACCTCCTGATCAGAGAACATTTGCGATGTGGCCTGTGACTAGCGGGAAATAAAATCTTGATATAACTCACTAGGTCCCTATCGTATACTGATCAAACTATTTGTCCCTCGATCCTGACCAGGAAGCATTTTCCAGCAATTCAAGCATATCATGCTAATCTACTGGTATGCCTGTGGAGTATAACCAATTTGTGCACCAGTATCGGCTTGCTCTCTAGTTCCAGTTAACATTTCAAATGTGATGGGTATTCCATGTTGTTCATTCCTATTCACCTACTCTTGGGCTTCCTTAAACCAGTTAGATTTCCACAAAAGATGATCTCCTCCTGATAAGCATGCCTTGCCTAGCACCTGCCAATCATTAGGGGTAAACGCAGATTGCGTAGCTGTCTCTAATACCGCAATTGTATAAGGTGCCGTGGGACCATATTGCGTACAAGCCGTTTTCAATTCTTTTAGCGTTTTAAAGGATATTGGCTCATGCTGACTTTGATTTTGATCTGGATTGTCAGGATTAGGAGCCTCTATAACAGGGCACAATTTAAATCCCGATGTATCCTCTCCTCAGTCTGCCGTGCAATGCAAAGCTCTCTGGAGGGGTATTAAAATGGGAGTTGTTCTTTTTGTCCTAGCACTATCAGATATGCAAGTAGGTTTTGACTGGGAAGCAGTAGGCCACAGGGGGGAGCACTAGGCCTAAGGGTAGCACCTCTGTTCTCTTCCCGCCCTGTAACCGCTTTGGAATCTGCAGTCTTAAGTCTGTCTAACTTTACAAGACTGTCATTTTCTTTACCAGGTATTACCTCTGTATCCTTGTCTTTAGTAACAGACTCTGATTTCTTACGTAAGAGGGAGGCATAGCCCTCCGGAGTGTTATTTGGTTGAGCTACTGAACCAACTCCGTTTTTCTCTGGAGGGTTTTGCTTTAAGCACTCCTTAATTAAATTCCACAGGGTGAAAGCAAAGAAGGGAATCTTGCTAGGACCCTCTATTGTATAGCATTTCCTGATCTGTTCTCCGACCCTGTCCCAAATTTCCTCATAAACTGTTCCTTGTTCTGGGAACCAAGGGCATGTTTCTTGAACAAAAATCAGGAACTGATGTAACTGCTTGATACTAACTTTATTGCCCCTAGCTTTTAACATATAAGACAACATATGAGCATATATTTTTCTTTCGACAATTTTGTCCCCATGTTTTACACCAGATAATGATAGATTTCACTCCTTTTCTTGTTCTATAGTCTCATTTTACTCTGATATCTCCTTATTCTGGTATCTCTTCTACCCTGGTATCTCTTTTATTCCGGTATCTCTTTTACTCCAGTACCTCTTTTACTCTGGTATCTCTTCTACTCTGGTATCTCTTTTACTTTTACTCTTACTTTATTCTATAGGATCCTCACCTTACTCAATAGTATCCAGCCGGCTGCAAGGAGTGTCCACTTGTCTGGCTCTTTCCCCGTACTCGGGCCACACGTTCAGGTGCCACTTTGCCGAGGCCAGCTCAGCATGAAACTGTTTCTCTGAGTGGGGAAGGCTGCAGATTAGAAATAGACGCAATAACAAAACACACAAAGACACACAGGTATAGAAAAACGAAGATCGGGTGGGCACAGCTTCTCTGATGGAGAAGTTGCAATCAGAACCAGCCTCAGGTTTATTCTTTTTTTTTTTTTTTTTTTGGAGAGGTTTTTGCTATAGGGTGCATGTGCTCGCCAGACAGACAGAGAGAGGCATAGAGACAGAAAGCGAGAAATCACCCCCCAGAGGGGATGGTCACGCCGCAGTCCCTTCTCCTCCATTCTCCTCTCGGGATCTTGGGCAAGCACGCACATGCACCCGGCGTGAGTTTTAAGCCACCGGGTCCAGGACGCGAACCGCGGTCGGCTACGTGGGAGTCCAGCGACATAGCCATTATGCTAACTGCTGGTTCCCGCCTCAAGTTTATTCTTTTAAAGGGCAGAGTGGGAGAAAGGGAAAATGGGATGTAAAAGGAATTAGGAGGAAGGAAGTAGAATGCAAAGAGAATAAGGGAGGAGAAACTGGGATGCAAAGCCAGTTGTTTTTGGATGTAAATCGACTGAAGATGTGAAAATGACTGGCACCATATAATTTGTCTGATCCTGAAACCGAGCAAGAACCCCCTAATGTATTTTCTAGGGTTCCTGAAATATAAAGTACATTTGCATTGTAATGGCCCAGAGTAAGTCTTCAGATTTTGGTTATGATAATGACCAACATGGACCATGAGTGAGGGCCATTTGACCTCTAAAACTCTCACTTAAAGGAAAGAAGGTTTTCAATGCGTAAGATGTTTTGTAGACTGGAAACTGCTGGTTGTGAGTTCAGAGACTCGAGGCTGAACAGTTCTAGACACCTGAAGAGGAATTTGATTACCTAAGGCCTCACCCATCAAGAATGTCCACAAGACAATCACGTCCTCTTGAACCAATCACTGAACTGATCATGTCCCTGGGACCTCTGCCTGTAATTTTGCCCTTAAAAACACATGTGGGGGGCATCTCGGGAGACCGGGTCTTTTCAGCATGAGCTGCCCGATCTCCTTGCTTTGCACTTTGCAATAAAGCTGTACTTTCCTTCATCACACCATGTGCCTATGGTTTGGTTTTATAGCGCTTGGGCAAGCGAACCTGATTTGAGTTCAGTAACAATCCTTTTGGGGGACTATCTGATAAAGGCTTGTGACTTCCTTTAGCCTGATACTGGGCAGTATCAAGGTATTGAGTATCAACAAATAATAGGAAGACAACCATTGACAATAGACAGGTACTGCTTTCGTATGTAGATGCTTCTCAATAGCCCTGCTAGAGTAGCTTACAGAAGTGCATGTCTGCCTGTGTCTTTAGGCCACATGTTTTAATCACATGTTTTCAGATTGGCTACTCTCCACACTTACAGATTTTTTTTTTTTAATTTTGCCGGAGAGTGAATATGCTCATTGGAGAGAAACAGAGGAGGAAAGAGAGAAGGAAAGAAAAAGTACCTCCACCATAAGCAATGGTCATACTGCAATCCTTTCTCCTCCTTTTGGAATTTTGGGCATGCATGCACATATGCCTGGTGTGTTTTTCAGGCTGTGGGGTCCAGAACTTCAACAGTGCAGTCAGCCACTTGGGATCCAGCTGCCTTAACTACCATGTAAACTGGCTCACCCTTCTCTTTATAAAATTTTAAGTCCATTTTAATTTTTCTGTCACAAAATGCATGCCAAAAGGGTACAATGTACTACTTCATTGCATTATCCATTCCACATTGTTTCTTCTCCATAAACTTACCCAGTGTTTTTATCTTATATTATCAAATTGGATTCCTGAGATGATTTTACAATCTACCTCTCCTCAACATACTTGTCTACCTCTTGCAGCCCTAGAACTTTCAGAATTGTAGCTCTTAAATGATTATCATGCTCTTCAACGTTATCCCTGTTATTATACTTTATAACTCAACCCTCATTTACCAAAAGTGTGCAGCAATGTAGAGGTAGTTGTATATTGATAAGAACAGTCAGTTTTGTTGTGTTTTCACTTGCTCTATTCCTATCCATCACATTTCAGGTACACAGAAGCTTTGAAAACTAGCAACTTTCAGTCACACTGAAAAACAACAGCCTGACAGCTACCAGAGAGGCAAATTGAAATTCAGACCTCCTTCAAAATCACAGTCCCAGAAAATGGACATTATTTGACCTCTCTGGTAGGTCTCTGGAAGACCCCACTTTAAACCTCATTTGTATTTGATCTGACTTAGAGTTCACCCAGTGAAAAAGTCTTTTCTGCAGGGGAATTTGTTAAAAATAAATTACTGAAAATTTTTTATTTTGTGGTGGCTGGATCAGTGGATAATGGGTGAGAAAATCAATAGACTAAACAGAAAGCTTAAAAGGAAAAGATAAGGGATCAGATATCCGTAGGAGCTTTGTAAAGCTCTGACATTTTCCTAGTATTCTAAAAGGCCACACATGTATAGCATTGTTCGCATATCTGGGACTGTACCTATGTTCATGCAAGACTTGAGAAGGTCCTTAGACCTGTAACTAATGTGATCCTCTGTGTAAGCAGGAAATGAAGGGGAAGGCCGAGTTGTCAACCATCTGGCTGAGCGTAGAAGGCCTACCCCGATGTGTACAGAGGCCCTCAGAGAAGACTGAGAAGCCGTTGGTTCCAGTTGATTAAGGAAATCTCTGTCTAATCATAGCTAATCACTAAGCTGACTGAGCAGAGACTTCATTAGCCACACAGGAAAAAGAATATAGATTTTAAAGAATTTGATCAGGAAAGTCACTAAGCAACCAACAATAATAAAAAAGGAAGGGGGTAGAACTGATAGTAGCCACATAAATCATTTAAAATATCTAGTTTTCAATAAGAAATGACAAGGCATACAAAGGAAATGGCAAATCATGTCATTAGTTTCACTACCAAACTCTAAGCATTTAAAGAAGTAACATTAATCCTCACACTCTTTCATAAAATAGGAGACTCACTCCCCAATTAATTTAATCATTACTCTGATACTAAAACTAAATATCACAAAAATAGGAAGGACATAACTTACAATTCTTGCCCCTTATCATGGTTATTGTGGCTTGATATGGTGAATACAATGAAGTTGAAGTATAGAAAAGATGTCTCCTTTCCAACGGACAGAAAATAGACCTGCACTGATTAGATAAAGTAAAACTTTCTTATTAGATACTAAGATTTAGCATTGTTTCATGGTAGCATTACTTTAATATCTCAACTGAAAATCTTGCTCAGTTTTAATTTCATTTTGTTTTTTATAGTTTAATCCATTTGTTTCAGTAACTATTGCTATATCTATATATATTTTTTTTTTTTTGGAGAGGTTTTTCGCTATAGGGCGTGTGTGCTCGCCAGACAGACAGAGAGAGACATAGAGACAGAAAGCGAGAAATCACCCTCCAGGGGGGATGGTCACGCCGCAATCCCTTCTCCTCCATTCTCCTCTCGGGATCTTGGGCACGCACGCACACGCGCCCGGCGTGAGTTGTAAGCCACCGGGTCCGAGACGCGAACCGCGGTCGACTATGTGGGAGTCCAGCGACGTAGCCATTACGCTAACTGCTGGTTCCCGCTATATCTATATATTTTGTAACAAGAACTGAAGGTGAAGGCAGAGCTGTCTATCAGAGGGATTCCCTCAGACTGCTTTCCTATGTCATATAAAGGATGCTACAGTTTCTTCCAATTTTCTTTTAGGTTCCATTGTAGAGATATTATCTGCCTTTGGATTTCATAATTGTGATTTACTTTTTCCATTTCACCTTATTTTGCATGGATTTATGAATTTTTCTCTATTTTATTTTTAAGAGGTTTTTGCCTTAGGGAATGTGCACATGCTGGAGACAGAGACAGTGAGAGGGAAAGTACAAAATCACTGCCCAAGGGGATGGCCAAACTGCAATCCCTTCTCCACACTGCAATCCCTTCTCCATTCTCCTCTTGAGATTTTGGGCATGCATGTACACAACGCCTGGCATGAGTGTTAAGCTACTGGATCTGGGACTTGAACCATGGTTGGCTATGTGGAAGTCCAGCTACATAACTGCTATACCATCTACTGGCCCCTAATTTTTCTATCTTCTAAAACAACATGAAGAACCCTTATATGATGTAATAGTTATTGAAGCAAAACAAACCATCACAAAAATTCAAGCATTTTAAACAATAATTGTTTATTATATGATGTAGGCATTGCAATATAGCAAATCATTCCAAAATTTAGAAAGATATAGATCAGTGATCTAGGCTGCTCTTTACTGGGTTTTTCAGCGATCTTCTGGGCTTCTCCATGAGTATATCAGATAGATAAATGCCATGATCTTGGTTGAATTCTCTTACTTCTGTAAGGCCTCAACTTAGATGAATCAAGTAACTGTATTCAGAATCATATATCTCTTGTTGTCCAAAGGGCACCCTTTGCTTGTTACATATATGGCAGGATCCCAAGACAATGAGCAGAAGTGGCCTAGGCTAACAGAATCCAGAAGTTCCTTCTGTGACATACTGTTGGTCAAAGCATGTGTTTACAAGGAAGGAAATAAGCTCTTCTTGATTAGAGTTTCAAACGAATTGCAAAGGAGTGTGGACTAGCAAATGGGATTTAAAAATTTATTTTTCGAAGTAGAATACCACATTTGTCATTAAAGCTTACATATACATGAATAGACTTGTTGTCAGTTTATACAGTATGAGATAAATAGATAATTTACTCATAAATCTGTTAATTGACATGTAGTCTTGATTCCCAGTTAGAGACTCAGAAGAATTTTATGCAATATGACTCCTTTTAATATGACATGAATAAATGATTTTTTGCAAACAGAAAATACTTCATTGTTTTAGAGATAAAATTATTTATAGTTTCATTTGAGATGTCAGAGTAGGAATTAATAATTGAGTTAGTGACAACTTTTATAAATCTAGTCTTTTTATATTTCTATTTTTGCTTTGTCATTAATATGTTAGCAATAGTCATGTTTGACAGCACTGAAGCATCCTATTTTATTCTACTTTCTCAGAGAGGAACAGATTTTTTTACAAGATTCTGAAAGATTTATGGCCCAGCCTGGTGGTACAATTGGTAACAAATTGAACTGAAGCACTAGAAGACACATATCAGACTGGGTGAGACATAAACCATGCCAGGCATATGTATGTGTGCCCAGGATCTGAACAAGCTGGAGGGCTGTCAAAGGGGATCTAAGTATGACGAAACCCCTGTCGAGGGTAATTCTCTCTTGTGTGTTCAGGCTCTCTCAATTACAAATTTTTAAAAACTGAAACATTTAATGTAATTTAATTTTCCTTTACTACATTCTCAATTAATGCAAATTTAGAAAAATAGTATTTTTGTTTGTTTAGATAATTCACTCAGTTGTGTTTCTAAATAGAAAAAAATGCTCCTATTCAAGTTTTTAATCTTTTCCTTAGAATGAGAGTTATTTGGTGAGTCCTTGATCTCTTTCCTTATATACTTTCTCCCCAAGAAAAGGATTATACCAACCACGGCTATAACTAGGGCAACAGTTATTTCTTACCTACCTTCCATCCTTCCTTTCTTTTGCTGTTGTTGTGCTGGTGTTGTTTTTAAGGGTGTGTGGGGTAAAAGAAGAATGTTAGAAGCAGAAACAAAATATGATGGAGGAAAGTAGCCACAGGCCTACAGAGTAGGCTAAGAATGATATTTTATTGTGTTCTAAGTTACCTTGTCTCTCAATGTAGTGAAAATGATATAGTGGATAATATAGTAACCAACAGGGCATGCACCCTAAATTCTTCTAAGAATATAGCAACTGACATGATGTGTCAACTTACACAAATGAATTAACCTTTCTCTATCCAAGTTTCTCCATCTGTGAAATGGGGACTAAGCATTTGTCACTAAGGTCACCAAAAGCATTCATAGATTAATGAGATTATTTTCTGGGATCTTTTGAGATTTTAGATACTTAAAAAGATTTTAAAAATTTCTAAAGCAGTAGAAAACTATAAATATTTTCATAACAAATAAAATATTTTCACATAAAATTTAAGAGATTTATTTTTAAATCCTATTTTAAATTACAAGCTTTAATACATATATGCTCATCCATAAGCATTTATTTTCAATTTGCAGCATCAGTCTGAAAAATTGAATTAAAACATGTTGATACTACATAAAGTTCTTTCTAACAAGATTTTTGAAATGATACGACAAATCACTACTAATTTTAAGTGTATAGATGGGAAATTCATTTAGGTACTTCATGTTAAATACCTAGTGTGAATAGCACATAGTATAAAGAGAAGGTCAGTTAATACAACTTTATTATTTTTTGCTACATTTATAAGAATTCAGTTTTACCAAGGTTTCCATGAAAAGTTGTTTAAAGTAACTATTCTTATTTCAATTTTTATATGATCTATTCACCAATTAGTTCTTCCATATCACTTTCATCCATTTCATAAATTTTTTTCCAAGATTTGGTTTAAATTAAAAAGTACCTTACCTTTTGGGTAGAAGGAAATTAAGTTCATGACGTTAATGGAAATAAGTAACTCACATTTAATAATTATTACTGCAATGGCAGCTTTCATGGGTGATTCAATGTTACTGAGGATGAATAGCACTTTACCAAGATGACTATATTTTTAGTCTGTTTAGGCTGCTATTAACAGAATACCACAAATCAGGGGGGCAATACTCAACAGAAATTTATTTCTCACCATCCTAGTGACTGGATGTCCAAAATCAAGACAATAGCAAATTCAGAGTCTGGTGAGGGTCCTTCCCTGTTCATAAAGGATGCCTTCCTGCTGTATCCTCAGCTCCTGGGAGGGACAAGACTGGCTCTGGGGCCTTTTTAATAAGGACACCAATCCCATTCATGAAGGCTCTGCCTCCTAACAGCTCCCCTCTTATCACCATCACATTGGTGATGAGGTATCAACATGTGAATTTTGGAGGGATTCAAGCATTCAGACTATAGCACCTGTTTCTCTACTTCCAGTACTACAAGATCAGTCACAAAAGTGTTGCATTTAAAAGTAGGATTTATTTTTAGTGGACTGAAAAAAATATGAAAAGAATTTATTATCTATGGTCTATAAATATATGAGTCATAATAGAGGAAGCATACCTTAATCTTAAATTCTCACATTTCACCTCACAGAGAATAAAATGATCATTTGTTTTCTTAAATTCAATATGTTTCTCTTTTTCTCTCAGGGATTTTAGATTTATAAAGGCATTTTATCCTAAAATCTGTATTTTCCATATGGTTTGTAGTGTTCTAACATGTACTATTCTAAAGAGCCTCTTCTACAATTAACATACAGTTGATTCACAATTACACAAAGAAATATATTTTTTTAAATATATAAATAAATATAATATTAACAAATAAAAATAAATAAACAATTCAAGGTTTAAGGGCCAGCAGGTAGTGTGGTGGCTAAAGTGTTGGACTTCCCACATGGCCAGTCACAGTTTAAGTCCTAGACTTGGTGGGTTCAAACTCACACCAGGCGTGTGTGTGTGTGTGTGTGTGTGTGTGCCCAAAATCTATGTCTCTCTCTGTCTGTCTGGTGAGCGCATGCGCCCTGTAGCAAAAACCTCTCCAAAAAAAAAAAAAAAAAACAAAAAGAAAGAAAGAAATTGGCTATGTGGGATCCAGTTACCCTAACCTTCATGCCACTTTCTGGCCCCACCATATAATAAGTTTTATATTTACTAAGGCATAGAACTCAGTTTTACAAATTTACAAGGCAGTTTGTCATGCAGTGATCAAATCTAGCAAAGTGCTCAACATATGCACTGCCATGAGGCTTTGTTAGGCTACTGCAAGTCAACAAACTCAAGAAATTTTAAACTGTTTCTAAATAAATTTCCCAGGCCAACTGTTGGCAGGGTGGTTGGAGTGATTGGATACCACATGACCTACTGCACACTTTGATTCCTGGCCCTTTCGGCTTGAAAAATATGTGGGGCATGTGTACACACATGCCCAAAATCCATGAAGGAAAGATGAAGAAGGGATTGTGACCTGGCCATACGCACCCCCACCCCAGACGGGTGGGCTTTCTCACTTTCCCTTTCCATCTCTGGTGAGCATGTGTGCCCTCTAGGGAAAAAAAAAAAAAAAAAAAAAAAAAAAAAAATATATATATATATATATATATATATATATATTGTTTTAAGATATTTTTGCTATATAATGTGCACTTTCTGGAGATACAGAGAGATAGAGAGACAGAAAGCGAGAAATCACCCCCCGAGGGGATGGTCATGCCACAATCCCTTCTCCTCCATTCTCCTCTCGGGATATTGGGCACGCACGCACACGCGCCCGGCGTGTTTTAAGTCACCGGGTCCAGGACACGAACCGCGGTCGACTACATGGGAGTCCAGCGACATAGCCATTATGCTAACTGCTGGTCCCCCCACATAGCCAACTTCTTAGAATTTGATTTTTCAACCAACACCTCCCCTGACTACTCTCTCTCTCTCTGTGTGTCTCTCAGGCAAGTACATGCGCCCTAGAGCACACTGGAAAGAAACAGATCTCATATGCAATCAAACTTCAGACACGTTATTGATTAGTTAAAACCTTCAGTGTTAAATACATCATGATATTGGCCTATTGCATAGAAAATGAAGTGGTGACAACTAAATATATAAATAAACTACCCCCACATAGAATATTATAACTTTAAATAATCAAAAATACATATTTTTACATTTAATCACTGTATATTATTACAACAAAGAAAATGAGTTTTCCGAACATGAATACACTGTACATTAGTTCAGTCAAAGCTATTACTGTATACATTATCATCAGCAGTTAACTTTCCATTTTTGTGTCCCTTAAATATTTTGCTTCTTTTTTTCCTTGATTCCCTTCCTCCTACCCTCTCATGTTCCCCACCTTACTTCCACATTGCCTATAGTATCCACAATTTTTATAACTTCCAATCTTTCAGTTTCTGCATATAGTGCAGACATTTGGTATATTTTAAGTGGGGACATACAATGCCTCTTCTTCATAGTCTAGCTTACTTCACTTAGCATTAAATCTTTCATAATTTATTTACATACAAAAAGCCTTCCATATTTGTTCACTTTTTTTCAAATGCCAGGGTCTCGTTGTTTGTTATGCCTGAGTAGTATTCCGTGTTTCTGGATTGGAAGAATTAACATCAAAATATTAATCCTATCAAAATTAGCCTACATATTTAATGCCATCCTGATCAACTTAACCAAACATATTATTCACATATTTAGAAAAAAACAATCATAGAAACTGTCTGAACTCATAAAAGACCCTGTGTAGCCAAGCAACACTATGCTAAAAGAATAGAGGAATGTAAGCATCTCATTCCCTGATGCCAAATACATTACACAGCTGTGATAATTAAAACAGCATGTTACTGGCACAAAAACAGGCATGGAGATCAATGAAACAGAATAGAGACTCATTAAATAATCCCCAAAACATATAGTCAACTGATTTTTTTTTTCTTTTTTGGAGAGGTTTTTGCTAGAGGACACGTGTGCTCGACAGAAAGACAGAGAGAGACAGAGAGACATGGCCACACCACAATCCCTTTTCCTCCATTCTCCTCTTGGGATGTTGGGCATGCATGCACATGCGCCCGGTGTGATTTTAAGCTGCCGGGTCCGGGACTCGAACTGCGGTCGACTACATGGGAGTCCAGCGACATAGCCATAATGCTAACTGCTGGTTCCTAGCCAACTGATTTTTAACAAAGGATACCAGACAAACTAGCAGGGAAGAAGAAAATCTCTTTATCAATTAGTTCTGGAAAAACTGAATATTTACCTGCAGAAAAATGAAACTCAACCCTTATCTCTCACCATTAACAAAAATAACTTGGATCAAAGATCTAAACCTAAGGCCTCAAACTATAAAACTACTGGTGGATAACACAGGGGAATTTCTTGGAGACATCAGCTTAGGCAAAGACTTCTTAAATAAGACCCCTAAAGCACAAGCAATAATTTCAAAAATAGACAAGTGGGATTACATCAGGTTAAAAAGCTTCTATACGCAAAAGAAACAATTAGAGTGAAGAGAAAACCCTTAGAAATATTCACAATTGCTAATACTTGTAACCAACTCAAATGTCCATGAACAGATGAATGGATCAAAAAAGTGTGGCACGTATACACTATGAAAGGCTACTTAGTCATATTTTATTGTTAAGTTTTCTAATAATTGTACAAGATATTTGATAAAGTCAAGGCTCTTCTTTGTTGATTCAAGGAAATCATAATGCTAAACATTATTTTTGTCAATTTTCATTATTGATTTTTTTCATCATAAATTCCTTGATATCTAAACATATGTCATGTGTGCAATATCACAATACTGTCTTCGCATTCCTATCGGCTATGTAAAACATCTCAACACATACAGAGTATATTAGATGTTATGGAAATGTTATTTTTATATATTTCAGATACATACCTATTATATATTGCAGATATCTTAGTACATCAAAAGAGACCACATTTATTTCTATATTTTGCATACTCTTGATTTATAAATTTAGTTAAACTTATTGACCATTATTATTTAATATCTAGGGAGGCATAAAAATAACTGATGGTTCATCACAGAGTTATTTCCATGATTATAAATATGTGTACCATTTATTAAGATTCTTCTAATAAATAAAATATAAGTACAATCTCAAATTACCCTAAAAGTATTGGTTATACATAATTAGAAAAAAATACTTCAGAATATCTGACTATAACTCAGAAATATGAATTTGAAAAAATCTTCATTAATCACTATGACAGTACTTTAATATTTAAAAGCAGCTTGTTATATCATTAATATTTGTCTCTCTTAATGTGATGTTAGCTCTTCTAATGATTAAACATATCTATCATAATAACAAGAAAACAATAAAGACCAATAAGCCTCTAACAAAGAAATTGTCAAGGAAAGAGAACCTAATAGGAAATTACCAATGGGATTTGACAGAATTTGCTTTTTTATTTTGTTGCTTTCCTATGCAATTTTTTCTTTACTCAAGGGAATATAATACATACCCTCATGAATATCAATTACAACTCATAGTATGACATTTACTTCATGATTAAATGTTCAGTCCATGTAAGCAAATAGTATTTCATAAAAATAGCCATTCTCTAATATCTTAAATTTGGCAACAAAATTCTATTCCCTTTAGTCTCAAGGAATACGCTGCAAATGATGAAATATTTCCCCTCTGTTTATAACATTAGTTTTTTTTTTGGTTGATAAATGGTTTAACTACTATAATATTATTTATTCTAAATATCTGGCACTGTTTATTATGCATATAAATTAGTTTACTCATGTAGAGATTTTAATACCATCTTAAAACTCTAGGAAATTTGAAACATTTAAGAATTACTTTTAAAACAATGTAGAACTAAGCCACAATGAAAAAATCATTACAGTTGAATATATAGAGGCTAGAATTGTCCTGGGTCTCTGGTTATGATAGAAAATACTCAAATGAACATCAATTCAAATTATATAGGTAGGGGGGCGAGCAGGTGACAGAGTAATTAAGGCACAGGAGATCCACATCACCAGCTGCAATTTGAGTCCCAGATCTGGTGGCTTGAAAATCACACTGGGCACATGAGCGTGGGTGCCCAAAGTTCCAGGAAGAGAATGGAAGAGAAGGGATTATGGTGTGGCCATTCCCTGTGAGGGATAATTTCTCTTTTTTCCTCTTGCTATTTCTCTGTCTCTCTCCAGTGAGCACAAGCAAGCTATGGCAAAAACCTAAAAATCAAAACAAAACAAATTATATAGGTATAGTTTTTATTTGGTATATGTATACATTTAAGAGTTATTTTTTATTATTTTTTTGGGGGGGGGAGATTTTTCACTATAGGGCACGTGCACTCGCCAGACAGACAGAGAGAGACATAGAGACAGAAAGCGAGAAATCACACCCCCCCAGGGGGATGGTCACACCGCAATCCCTTCTCCTCCATTCTCCTCTTGGGATCTTGGGCACGCACACACATGTGCCCAGCGTGAGTTTTAAGCCACCGGGTCCGGGACGCGAACCGCGGTCGACTACGTGGGAGTCCAGTGACATAGCCATTACGCTAACTGCTGGTTCTCTACATTTAAGAGTTATTAAGAACATCCTTTGTCAGGGCTGGCAGGTGGTGTGGTGGTTAGAGGGGTTGTACTCCCTCATGATCAACCACGGTTCGAGTCCTGGATCTGGTGGCTTGCTTTCTCACTTTCCTCTCTCACATGTACTCTCTCGCTCTCTCACTCTGTCCCTCTCTGGTGAAATAAAATAAATAAATAAAGCTAAATAAAAGAATAAAAAAAATTAAAAACAAAGAACATCCTTTGTCATCATCATCTAATGCCTAGACCCTGACATAATAATAATGATTATATTTAGAACTCAGACATAACTTTAGATCTAATTTGAGTATTAATCTATCCTTTCTTCTCCCAGTAAGTTTCTTCCATCTTCCTGGCATTTAGAAAAGTTATGGTAAAGAGTCAGTCCTCTCTCACCACAGTGCTATGTTGGCATGCTACATATTTCTGGAGGTCAGAATATCAAAGAACATGCTGTTCAAAAATGCATGTCATTATTCAAATTCATATTCTTATCTTTTCTTTTCTTTCTTTCTTTCTTTTTTTTTTTTTTTTTTTTTTTTTTGCAGAGCAACCCAGTGTGTAACATCTTCAAATTCAGATACGAATATTTTTTCTTCATGCATATCCCTCATTCTACAAGTATTAAGAGAAAACTGAAAATAATAAGTACACTGGTTTAAAGTTATAGAAAATAATTAAAAGCTTTCCAAACTGTGCATTGTATTATATAGTTTAGTTACATCTTTTTTTAAGCTGTACTCAAAACAATATGCCTAAATTCACAATCAAAATTTAAATCTGTATTCCAAACTTAAGTCCCTCAGAATATTGACATATTAAATCATTCAGCCTTTTCTTGGTGTTTCTTTCAGCATCAACACTACCACCTCTCAATGATGAAATAAACATGGAATTTATATTGAGGAAGCTGTTTAAGGCATAAATACCTGGCCCTCCACTTTCCCTTGACCTTGTGATATGCTGATCATGTGGTGTCATGTAAAGCCATGTTTCCCAAAAACATATATTTGGGGATGCCTCCAAAAATTATTCTCGTATGGCTCAGTCTAGGTGTCATAGTTTGTAGCATCCTGGACGACTGTGCTAGAAGCTTTATGGTCACTGCAGGTTTGGATCCCCGGGTCTCTGGAAATTACACTGCGTGTACCCAGGTGCCCAAGATCCTGAGGAGCTGGAGGGCTGGGGAAAGGAGATTTTGGCCTGATGAAACCCTGTTGAGGAGAGTACCTTCTGTCTCTGTTTCTTTTTTGTCCTCTCTCTCTCTTACCTCTTGCTCATACATGCATGTGCATATGCTCTATCATTAAAATAAAAGAAAATAAATAACTCAATGAAAATTACTGTTTTAGAATCTTTTTTTTTTTTTTTTTTTTTCTCATCAGTTTTAAGAAGAGAAATAACAGAGCCAGCTGGTAGTATGGTGGTTAAGGCAATCAGGTCCCTTATGGCCAACTATGCTGTTTGAGTGGCTTGAAAAACATGCAAAAATCCCAGGAGGGGAATGAAGGAGAATGGATTGCAGTGTGACCATGCCTCGTAGGGGATGCTTTCTTTCTTTCTCTCTCCTTCTCTGTCTCTTTCCCATGAGCATATGTGCCCTACGGTAAATTTCAAAAAAAAGAAAAGAAAAGGAATAATATAATTTGCACACTCTTTTTCCAGTGTAGTATATTTTCAGATGTTGAAGAATTTTCTAATCTTGTTACACATGTGGGAAATATTATTTCTTTTTATGGGTAATTTCTTAACACCTAGGAAGTTAAAATAAAAATTCTGCCCATATATAATTCAATATTGCAATTATCATTCATTTGATTTTTCATCTCTCTAATCATAGAATTTGACTATGCTCTATTTGCTCTTTCCTTATTATTATACATGACAAAGTAAAATGGTGATTTTCCCTAATTGTTTTACAACTTTGCATTATTAAAGTATAGAAATTTAGAATTGTGTCTAGAAAAATATGCTAATATCCGTACATTCACAACATAAAGATTTGAACTTTTCAAGAACTTATATTCACTCCTCTATGAATTATCACTTTGATATTGTCTTAATTATTTAGCATTTTTTTTCTTTTAGAGGTTTTTGCCATAGGGCATGTGCACTCACCATAGAGAGAGACAGAGATAGTGAGAGGGAAAGCAAGAAATCTCTCTCTGGGGAAATGGCCACAACACCACAATCCCTTCTTCTCCCAGCATGTTGGGCACACATGTTCATATGCCCAGTGTGATCTTCAAGCCACCAGGTCTGGGTCTGAAACCGTGGTCAGCCTTGTGGCCGTCCAGCAATGTAACCGCTATGCTACTGCTGGCCTCATTATTTAGCTTTACTTAACCTCAGCTCCTTAGTATAAAATCAAGGTGATGCTGACGTGACACTCTATACATAATTGTTATAAAGCACATGAACATGGTGCACAGTATTACACAAAGCACCTTGATTATTTATAGCTTTAAATGTTATTTGTTAACATATTTTAAAATACTACTACTTCCTATGAGAAACTTTAAGTTTACTCAGAAAAAAAATGCCAAACTCTCCCAGCAGTTACATAAAGAATTGAGTTTAACAAATGCAATTGCTTGAATTTTTTTGTTATATTTTATTTTTGTATAGTTGCAAGTGTCAGTTTGTTGGTCTGGATAAAATTACTCATTTTCTATTCAATTTTATTTATATTTTGCATTATGACATTCTGCATCATCTTGTATCTTTTTTCATCCTTCAAAATACTCAGGCCCAGCTGGAGGAGGATTGTGGCATGGTGAGACCCTGTCAAGGGTACTATCTCTGTCTCTCATGAAGTAAATGAATTAATAAACTTAAAAATACATATGGGGCCGGCAGGTGGCATGGTGGTTAAAGGTGCTGGACTGAATGCGGTTTGAATCTGAGACCTGGCAGCTCACTTTCCCTTTCTCTCTCTCTCTCTCTCTCTCTGTCTCTCTCTGGTCAAATTAATAATAAGTAGTAATAATAATAACAAGTGGAATTAAGTAAATAAATATTTTAAAAAATACATATGAACTCAATCTAAATTCAAGAAATACAGGTAAAGAAGTATTGAAATTTAAGTTATAAATAGAGTTACAATTTTATCAGAATAATTTTATAATTTAATATTAAAGACTATGTACATAAACTATACCAAAAAATATTAAAGATGCTTGACCCAATAATCCAGTGGTAAAGTACTGTTATTGGTAGCTGAATCCCACCTGATTGACCACAGTTCCAATCATGTCCCTGGCAGCTTGAGAAACATTCCAGTCGCTTGTACATCAATGCCCCAAATCTGGATGGGATCGAGAAATAGAGAAAAAAGATTGTGGTGTAATCCTGCTGCAGTGAGGAGTGCTTTCTCTTTCTCTCCTTGTGAGTGCATCTGCCTTTTGAAAATTGAAAAAAAAATTAAAGAAAACCTACCATAACAAGAGTAACTTAATTAGTACAATACAAACTTTCAGGATATCTTCATTCAGTGTTTTCTTTGGTTGCACAGTGCTATTTAAATGTAGGCAATTAATCCAATGAAGAGTCACTTAATTTATTTGAGCCCAGTTACCCTAACATGCATGGTTAAACTCCACTATGATAATTCTATTTTATTGTGATATAAAGGTACATGTACACATTAATGCTAAACCCAGTAGCATATGTGGTTCACTTTTATTTTGTCCATATTTCAAATTAACTCTATAGCTTCAGTTTTAATGGAACACCTAAAGAATATAAAGCCATTATTATGTACAAACCAAAATTATTCTCATGATTCATTACTGCAGTATAATATCAGAAAGATGGTGTTTTTTGATATAGAACAATTATAAAATAGTAGGGCAACGACCACCTTATGATGTATTGCCATACTGTATCACCAAACTGATGCAATCTGAGAATTACAGATAATGATGGTATTTACAAATTTTTTGGATAAAACGCACATCTTCATGAACTATTTATTCGAAAGAAAAAATAAAAAAATAAGAATATTCACATAAGTTACACAAAGATAAAAAAGACAGTAAATCATAAGGTAAGAAAGACATTAATAGACATAAATGAAAGAGAAATAAGTACTTTTGGTCTATGTTTTTTCTCACAATAATGAGATTTCAGAGAATTTATATTTCTGATGAGCAGCATCAGAAATATATGTGTGTGCTTTTATTTTGAGATAAGATTTTTTTCAGATTGTGTGTATATGTGTGTCTATCTATTGGATCCAATGATCCAAATTTTGACATTGGTATATTGTTTGAAAGAAATATACATTTAATATTAATTTTCTTTGTACATTCTATTTTTAATTGTAACATTTTAACTTAGAAATTGAAATGTAACTATTACCCTATTTCTTCCATTATTTTTTTAAAATTTATTTATTGCTATTATTTTTTCTTATAACTTATTATAGGGCACATGTGCTCAGCAGAGACAGAGAGAGACACAGAGAGAAAGGAGGTGAGAAAGTAGGCTGCCAGGTCCTGGCCTCGAACTGCAGGGTGTCCAGCACCTTAACTACCACACCACCTGCCGAACCCCTTCCATTATTATAATGTATTTTTATTTAGTTTTAATTTTATGCCTTTTTTACTTTTTAAATGTGTTACTGTTATAAGAACAATTAAAATAAAGGAAACTATGTTATGACCTAGATGACCTGCTTATTTTATAGCAAAGTATAAATGAGAAAATGTGAACTGTGCTTTTACTTGAAATGCTTATACTAATAAATTGTTTGTAAACATGAATACATTTTGACAAAGGCTTTATAGCTCCCATGTGACAAATCTTTAAAACAATCTTGTTAACTCATCCTGAGAGGAAGGTCATTAGATTTGAATCCTTTAATATACGTAAATAATATAGGCAAAATATTTATAATCTACTGACAGTAGCTTTAGAAATAAAACATGGTTTAAGTAAAAAGTTAAGGTAAGATTTTATTGATTCTTGTCCATTTATTCTGCAGTGAATATCCCAGTCCACAAATGATTTACTTTGTTTTTTTGACTAATGAAAATGTGTTTGTTGTTTGACTCTAATACAAGGTAGTGAAATTTTCTATAAATATTAATGGCTATAGTTAGACTAATCAATTAAAAGGGTCCAATATCATCACATATGTCAACAATATAAGCAAAATATGAAGTGTTACTTTAATTAGTGGTCATATATACTCTTAAATTAAGAGATTGTATAAGCTAATTATAATTTAATATTTAATATACATTATAACTTATTTATATCCTTGACATTTAGTACATCTTACCACACTCTTTATACTTATTTTAATAAAGTAAATGGTAGTTAATGCAGCATTCAAGCAAATTAGTTGTGTGTATTGTCCTGATATAATTTTATTTGTGACTTCTATTTCCCAAATATTACCTTATTTTCAAAAATACTTTAAGGGGGAAAATAAGGATGTAAGTTGTGTATGTAAGTTTAAATTTGGACAGAAAAATAAATAGAAGAAAATAATTTCCAAATGACAATGAGGAGAAGTATGTTTGAACCTAAAAGGAAAAAGAAAGCTAAAATAAAAAACTAAAATTAAAAGCATACATTATGGGTTCTCAAAGCATAGATGCACCACATGTCAGGCAATTCAGAGATTACCGTCCACAGTAAGTTTCCATTTCTGTGTCTGTTCAATGTTTGTTTTTGTTTTCTCCTGGGCCCTTCCCAATCACAGCCTTCCCAGTCACTGTCTACTCCTCCTATACAGTATAAGGTATCGATACTTACTGTTTCTATTATATCTTTCAATCTTTCAGTTTCTGTCATAAAGTGCAGACATTTGGTATATGTTGAATGGGTACATCCAATGTCTGCCGTTCATAGTCTGGCTTGTTATGTTTAGTATTGACTCTTCCACATTCAATCACTTTGTATCAATGACAGGATTTCATTTTTTTATGTCTTAGTATTCCATAGTGTATATATATGTGCCACATTTTTAGTCCAGTCATCCATTCTTGAGTATTTAGCAATTGTGAATAATGCTGTAATAAACTTGGATGTGAAAGTATCTTTCCAATGGAGTGTTTTTCTATCTTTTGGGTAAATACCCAAGAGTGTATTACTGAATAATATGTTAGTTCTATTTGTAAGTTCTTGAGGAACTTTCATACTGTTTTCTACAGAGGCTGTACTAATTTTTCTAAGAGTTCCACTTTTACCACAGAGTCACCAGCATTTGTAATTTTTGTTTTTATCATAGCTATCCTAACAAGGGTTAATGGTAGCTCATTGTAGTTTTGACCTGAATTTCCTTTATGATAAGAGATATTGAACATTTTTTCATATACCTTTGGGCCATTTGTATGTCTTCCTTGAAAAATTGTCTGTTCAACTCATTTGACCACTTTTTAATTGGACTGTTTGGTGTTTTTGTAGGTAAGCTGCTGTGTCCTATCAGTTTCTTATCTGAAGCTTAGTTTGTAGTTTGCAAATTTCTCTTCCTTTTTTGAGACTTGACTTTTCACTATGATTATTATTTTCTCTACCATGCAGAAGATTTTTAACCTAAGGCACAATAATTAATTGTGTGTGTGTATGTGTATGTGTGTGTGTGTGTGTGTGTGTGTGTGTGTGTGTATCTGGATATCTGTGGCACAGGATTAATGCAGAGAGATGTCTGATTCTAAAATAAGAACTAATATAATAGTGCATTCTACTCAGGCATTAACCATTTTCTATTGTATGAATTCGTGTCATCTTTCCAAAAATGAATTTGTGCTAGGCACTTTATGAGTATCATTTCAGTAGTTTTTTATCCCCCATTAACAACCTTTTTCCTTCTTTATTCTACTGACGATTGGTTTGGTAAGCTATATGTGTTAACCATTCTCTACTGGCATTTCAAAAGCTGAGAGCCAGGTGGGAAAAAGGAAGAATATAGGGAAGGAAATCAGGGAGAAAAAATAGAGAGGCAAGACATCTGTGGGACACAGAAATGGTTTACTACCTGTTGATGAGAACGTGTAGTATTCTCAACTGGACTGGTCTGTGATGTATTTCTTGTTGGGTAAATTCTCTTTACAAGCCAAATGATGTATAGCAACCAAAGTTTAAAAAAAAATTATAAGAATAATAATTAAAATAAAAAAGATGAGAGGCAAGTCCATATCAGCAAGAGTGTATATTGAGATTTTCTTGTTCATAGTTGGTGCTCTTTTATCTATATTTGTTCTACTTGCATTGAGGGTAATTGGAATATAATTATTTTATTTTATTCTATTTCATGTTTTTAAAAAATTATTTTACTATGTAATTTTATTTGTTATTATCTTTTATTCCTTAATTTTAATTTTACCAGAGAGAGAAAGAGAAAGCGAGAAAGCAAGCCAGCAGGTCCAGGACTTGAATCACAGTTGACCATGTGGTATTCCAGTACCCCAATCACCATACCACCTTCCAACCCTCAGGTTATTTTTTTTTAAATGATTTTATTTAACTTTATTCATCATCATTATTATTTTTTTTTATTTTTATCAGAGAAAAACACAGAGAGAGAGGGAAAGTGAGAAAGCAAACCACCAGGTCCAGGCCTTAAACAACGGTTGGCCAAGTGGCCAAGTGGGAGTCCAGCACTTCAACCACCACACCACCTGCTGGTCCCATTATTTTGTTTCATGATTGTTAGATAAAACTGCATACATTTACCATGTAGAATACAATGTTTTCGTTATATATATATTATATATATACACACGCATACATTGTGGGTTGAGTAAAAGCATGATGTAAAAGCATGATTTCAGGTATGTAAGGCTTCTTTTTTTTTTTTTTTTTTTTTTTTTTTTTTTTTTGGAGAGGTTTTCGCTATAGGGTGCGTGCGCTCGCCAGACAGACAGAGAGAGACATAGAGACAGAAAGCGAGAAATCTCCCCAAGGGGGGATGGTCACGCCTCAATCCCTTCTCCTCCATTCTCCTCTTGGGATCTTGGGCACGCACGCACATGTGCCCGGGGTGTTTTAAGGCACCGGGTCCGGGACTCGAACCGCGGTCGACTACATGGGAGTCCAGCGACATAGACATTACACTAACTGCTGGTTCCCTGTAAGGCTTCTTTGGGCATAGATCTCCCTTGTTCTTAGTTTTCAGGACACTGAGATCTCATTAATGGAAAGAGAAACAAGCATCACATGATTTCAGGAGAAACTTTCAGAAACTCCTTTAAATTCTTCCCACTGACACCTAAGAAACAATGCTCATTTGTACCTCGGGATCCCCCATCTCATACTCTCTAAGACTCCAGAAAGGGTTGAGTCACTTTCTTTGAGATGCAGATATGGTCTCCACACAAAAATCAGAAAAGGGCTAATATTATTTTTCAGAAAAGTATTTCTTCAAATAAGCTTTGAATATCAAGTATCCTTTGGGCTTCGTATTTTTCTGATCCTCTAAGAGCTCTAAATAAAGAAGTCTGAAGCCCCTCTTGTACCTCTGGTACTTCTGAAATGCCAAGGATCCATCTCTTTTGTGATCCCCAAGACTTTCCTAATCACAGGGTGTATGGAATGAGGCGGTGTCATTGAGTAGCCTGCATGTCCAAGCTCTGGCATTTCCTGGTAATTAAGGTTTTTAAAGTTTATTTACCTATTCCATGAGAGAGGAGAGAGAAAGAGCGAAAGAGGAACTCCCAGTAGGATCCTCACACCATAATTCACTTTCAGTCTTTGCCAACCTGGATCATGGGCACACACTTGTGTCCTCACACCTAAAGATCTTCTCATATGGGCTGTGATGCACTACTAAAGTGTTACTACCTCATTTTTGAGTACCTGTATGTTATCATTCAAAACTTCACATTCATATTCCACATAAATTTTTATAAAAATTCTGCATCAGTAATTTTACAAAGCTGTTCATTTTAGCTTTGTTTGTAAGTATAAAAAACTGGAAACATTTCATTTTTTTTTCAGAGAGATTTTTGCTCTAGAGTGTGTGTGCTCACCTGAGAGAGAGAGAGAGAATGACAGAAAGTGAGAAAATCACTCCCCTAGGGGAGACCACCGTGCAACAATCCCTTCTCTTTTCGGAATTTTGGTCATGCACATACACATGCCTGGTGTGTTTCAAGCTTCTGAGTCTGGGACTTGATCCACGGTCAGCCATGTTGGAATCCAGTAACATAACCATTTCGCCATCTGCTTGTTCCAACAATTTACATTTCTACCAGCAGGGAAATGATGAATGATTTGGCATAACCAAACTATGAGATGCAGACAGTCAGTAAGCATCAAGGAAGCTCAGTGGTGGTTGCTCAGCTGGCAGGGCATGCTGTGTGGTACTAGAGCCTGGGTTTACAGCTTAGGTTTCCTTGAGCATTTTGAGTATGCACACAGATGTGACTATAATCCTGCCTGTCTGGAAGGCTGGGGGCAGGGGTGAGGATCACAGAATGGTGAGACTTTCTCAATGATAATTCTTTCTCTATCTCTCAAATTATCAAATGAAAGGAAAGGATATACGTGAACTCATTTGGAAAGATCTGATATACTGTTGTGTGAATAAAATCAGTTGATGAAAAACAGTGTATCATATGATCCCATGTGGGTTAAAAAGATATCTGTATCTTTATATATTTTAAATATCTATGCTATAAAACTAAAAAGCAAAAATTAAAGGGAGCAATTTCCCCCTTTGACATATGAAAGAAAAGAGCGCAATCACAGTGGATAGTTCCTAAACACAAAATCCTTGCAAAGTTGTGTTTGTACGATATGATGTAGACAACATTATGAAAAATATCAAGATATCTTAAATTATGGGTTTTCCTTTTGTTTTCTTTTTGTGCCCTCAACATTGCTGTTTGTTGGTTTGCTCTTCAGTATTACAGATAGGCTTCTTTTCTGAAATAAGGAAAACAAAATCTAACCAAACAAAATCAAGAATCTCAAGGCATTTTTTAACATACATCAATTTGCACTGCTCATTCTGTACCTCTGTTTTAAAGTCATCTATACTTTTCTACACTTTCCCATTTACTCATCACTCTTGTGAATAGGTTCCTACCACTTTCCTCAAGTCTGTCATAATTTACTTGTTGCTATACGCTAGAAACAGAATCTAACGTTTATCTCACTTGACCTTTCAACACATTTGTCAAAGTTCTTCCAATGCAGAATAAAGTTCTTGTTTTTTTTTTTCCTACACCTCTGGTATACCTCTGGGTCTAAAAATATTGATATTAATCAGAACTCTAGCCTATTCTTCTTTCTCTGTTCAGTATATATCTCTCTCTCAGGTGATTCTTTCTCTCAAGACATTTTCTGTTAGCACCTGTCTATTATGTTATAAGAAGCCAAAGATAAATAGAAAAGTAACTTGGTCGGCCTTGGCAATTGCGCTCATAGCCTTCGGCTTACACAATTTATACTCTGTGGGTGAGCCGTCTTGGACATCCAGGACTGTTGAACCTTTGGATGAGTGTGTCTCCAATTGGAATCTACTTGCAACCTCATGAAAAACCCCAAGCAAAAGCCACACAACTGAGCCTAATTAACCCACACAGACCAATAAGTTTGGAAAGTGTTTTATTAGACAGAGAGTGTATAACCAAAGCAATCATTAAGAAAATACATCAACATGGCCTCATATTAACACCAACCATGTATTCTACTACGTATTAGAGTTTAAAAAGTTTGGTGGTATTAAAGCTGTTTGCTCAATATTTTCTTTTTGTAAACTATTTTTTTTACAGTGGAAAATTCCAAAATGATCAATTAATAAGAATGAAATCATTCATAATAATATAAAAATGTGAATGCTTCTTTCAAACATTTACTATGTGGCAGATAGACTTTATAAAAATAATTTTATATTTTAGTTATCAGAACTTCTAATCACTGCTATGGAGTGGATAATTTTCCATAATTTATTCATCTGCTTTTCAACTTAGTTCAACCACAACCATACCTAAGATTTAGCTATCTTTTAGATATATAATATATAGAAAAAGAATTTTTGAATACTAGAGGTTAAAGTAAATGTAAAATCACCAGGTCTTATACATTATTTCAATTTTGAGTAATTAAATCTATCTTCTATAATAGTGTACTGGGAAAATTGAAAACTAATAGATAAAATGTAACGTCTGACAGTTATTCTCATATCTCTTTATAAACTTATTGAAAACAACACTGGCTAAAAATTTTAATGGTTACATTAGCAATCTGTGGTATTTAATTTTCTTTTTAATCCTCAAAACTTTTCAAGGGTACAAAGAGTTTTACATTTTCTTTCTGTAGGAGGGCAAATTAAACAGTAAACCACAAAAAAAACACATTTGATAGATTTACTTTCCTGCTCTCTTTATCTCATTTCCCCAATCACTTCATAAACTGGAATCTTGTCTCATGTAGCACAAGTAACAATTACAGAAGCTTGTTCAGAAGATACATTTTATATTGACTGGCAGCTCAGACCTCCTTCCAGCTCTTCTTGTGTCAAAATGTAATGAGCACTATTGCTGGGAATACCAGACCTGAAATATATTGATGTTGAAATTACATAAACCCAGCTTCTGAGCAAAAGAAGCAATTTTATTTTACCATATTTTAAGCTTGTTTTCTGAGTTATAGAATCAAGTTGAAAGCAGTACATAATTGGTGTTAAACATGTATTTATTATTTAAAACTGTTTCTCCCTAGATACCGATTACATTCCTAATACTAGTTACTTTTAAAAGTAGTAATAAATTTTCAGGACACTTTCTTTAGAGTTACTTTAATATGTGTGTGCAGTGTGTATATGTGCACAAATATAATCTCTTAGGTAATATACAGTCTCTTTTTAACTCACACTTGATAGCAACAAAAAATTAGATATATAAAAAGTGATGAATGGTGAAAAAGGTTTCTCTATACATTTCAGTGGTTTGAAAAAGTAACATGCAATCACTAGGTAAATAGTGGTTACTTTCTAGGGGGAAAACTTGTAGTGATGAACTGTTAGATATTTAATTTTGCTGGTAGATACACAAACATACACATATGATAAAATTGTATAGAACTAAACACATAGCCTTACCTAAAAAAGTTCAAGTCCACAGAAATTTGAATAAGATCAGTATATTGTATAAATATTAAAATTACTGTGATATCCTACTACAATTTTGTAAGAAGTTACCTTTGGGAGATATTGAGTAAGGAGTATGTTGGGCCTCTATGTATTATTTTTAATAGTTACATGTGAATCTATAATTACCTTGGAAAATTACACACTAGTGAATTGAACAACCTAGAAGACAGGCGTAATAAGTTCCTAGAAACACATGACCTACCAAGATTGAATCATCAAAAAATGGAAATATGAATAGACCAATAATAAGTAAGGAGATAGAAGCAATGATTCCAAGCCTCCTAACAACAACAATACCAATTCAGAACCAGATAATTTACAGCAAAATTCTTTCAAAGTTTGAGGAACCTGTTCTCAAACTCTTTGAATAAATTCAAGAGTAAAGAATTTCCCAAACTCATTTTATTAGGTTAGTGTTATCTAAAATTGGCATGTCATAGTGAAATGAAGATAAGACAAGAAAAGAAAACTATGGATCAATATCCCTGATGAACATAGATACAAAAATCTTCAATGAAATATTATGTCCAACAGTACATGAGAAACTTCATTCACCATGATCGGAAGGATTTATCCCTGCGATGTGAGTTTGGTTCAACATACTCAAATCTATAAATATAATATAACATATTAATAAAGGACACAAACTAAACGATTATTTTAATAGATGAAGAAAAAGGTATTTGAAAAAATTCAGTATCCTTTCATGATAAAAACTGTTGGCAAATTAAATATAAAAGGAAAATTACTCTGGAAATTAAGGCCATATACCAAGGCTATTATAAAACTCGTGGAAAGTTAAAGGCTTTGCCTCTATAAGAAACGTGACAGTACAACCACTCTCACTACTTTTGTTCTGAAAATTTATATCAAGGATAATTAACCAAGACAAAATAAGTAGAAGGAATCTTGAAAGAAAGAAGTACAATTACTCCTATTTTACTACATCATTATATATGTGTTGGGTTGCTGAGAAAGTTGATGTATTTTTTTCTGTTTTTTTCTACACAAAAATGCATGCATTATGACCTTTCCAATAACCAACTAGAAAATGCTGAATTAAACCGAAAAAAAAAGTCAGAAATAATTTAAAAATACAGTAAAATTATAGGATACAAGATATAAATACAAAAATCAGTTGTGTGTCTATATACTAATTGAACTATCAAAACAAATTTTTTGCAAAAACATCAAATATATTTACAAGTAAATTTAACCAGGGAAGTGAAAAATTTGCATACTGAAAACTATAAAATATTAATGAAGATGGGGGGCCGGCAGGTGATGTGTTGGTTTAGGGCGCTGGACTCCCATATGGCCAACCACAGTTCAAGTCCTGGACCTGGCAGCTTGCTTTCTCACTTTCTCTCTCTCTCTCTTTCTCTCTCTTGTACCCTGTCCCTCTCTTATCAAATTTAAAAGATAAATAAAAAATAAAATAATTCTTTAAAAAATTATTGAAGAAAACCGAAGATGTTGCAAATAAATGACAAGATATCTTGTGTTTATGGATGGAAAAAGTTGTTCTGTTTAAATGTCTCTACTACCCAAAGTGATCTACAGCTTCAATACAATCTCTTTAAAAGTTTCCATGTCATTCTTCCCAGAAATAAAAAAAAATTAATCCTAAAATTTGTATGGAATTACAAAAGACCCTGAAAAGCCAAAGAAATCTTGCGTAAAAGAACAAAACCGGAGCATCACACTATCTGACTTCAAAATATACTACAAAGCTATAGAAACCAAATAGCATGTTTTTAGCATAAGGACATATCAACCAATGAATCTGGATAGAGATTCCAGAAATAAATTACACATCTGCAGTAAGCTGAATTTTAAGAAAGGTACCAAGTACATGTAATTGAGAAATGACAATCTCTTCAATAAATAGTGTTGGGAAACCTGTATGTCCACATACTGAAAATAAAAATGGACCCTATTTTACCTTTTGCATAGGAATCAATTCCAATTGTATTAAAGACTTAAATGTAATACTTGAAACTATAAAACTACTGGAAGAAACCACAGGGAAAAATTCCATAATATTGCTTAGGGCAATGATTTCTTGGATACGACCACAAAAACACAGGCAACAAAAGCAAAAATAGACACATAGAACTGTGCGAAACTAAAAAGTTTCAGCACAGCAAATAGGCAGCTAACAGACTGAAAACAGCAACAGGTAGGAAAAAATGTTTGTAAGGCATACCTCAAATAAGGGGCCAATAACCAGAATACATAAAGAACTCAAAGCACTCAATAGTAAGAAAGCAAATACCTCTATTTTAAAATGGACAAGTGATCCAAATAAACATTTCTCAAAAAAAGACATTCAAATTACCAACAGGTTAATTTTTTCAACATCTGGAATTATCAGAGAAATGTAAATAAACATAAGTATTGGAGAGGATGTAGAGAAAAGGGACTCCTTGTATACTGCTGATGGTGTTATAAATTAATACAGCATTCCAGAGGTTCCTCAGAAAACTAAAAAATGGGATTGCCATATAATCTAGCAATCCATCCTCTGGGTATAAACCCAAAAGAATTAAAATTGGCATGTCAAAGAGATGCTTGCACTCCTATTCTCCTTGTAGTGTTATTTATAGTAGGCAAAATGCAGAAATTACCAGTGTCTGTAACAGATGAATGAATTTATGGGGACCAGCAGTTGGTGTAATGGCTATGTCGCTGGACTCCCATGTAGATTACTGCGATTTGAGTTCTGGACCCAGTGGCTTAAATTCACGCCAGGCGCGTGTGTGTACATGCCCAAGATCCCAAGAGGAGAATGGAGGAGAAGGGATTGTGGCGTGGCCATCCCCCCTTGGGGGTTATTCTTCTCTTTCTGTCTCTCTCTGTATCTCTCTTTCTGGTGAGCACACGCACCCTATAGCAAAAACCTCTCTTAAAAAAAAAAAAAGAAACAGATGAATGAATTTTAAGATGTGGTGTATATGCCCCATGGAACATTATTCAGCTTTTTAAAAAGCATGAAATTATGTCATTTGTGACAGCATGGATAAATCTAGTAAAAGGTACTATGCTAGGTAAAGAAAGCAAAGCACAGAGAGAAAAATACCGTATAATCTCTCTTAAATGTGTAAAATAAAAAATGTCAAACTCCTAGAAGTAGAGAGTTATCAGAAGCTAGTCGGGAGAATAGATGAAGAGATGAGGAAAGAGGTTCCGTTGGCCAACGGGTAGGCAGTTTTATAGTAGGAATAAGTTCTAGCATTGTCTATAGTTTTATTGACAATACAGTGACTATAGTTGATTTAAAAAAATAGACATTTTAAAGTAGTTTAAAAAGAATTTAAAATGTTCTCACAACAAAATGATAAATATTTGATGTGACAGGTATGCTAATTAGCCCAATTTGATCATTCTATATTGCAGGCCTGTCTTGAGACTTCAGATTGTACCCCATAAATATATAAAATTTTATTTGCCAATTAAAAATAAAATGTAAAAATAATTAAATAAATTAAAGAAAATCTACAGGCTAGGCAGTGGCATAGTGGTGAAGGTGCTATCCTTCTACACGGCCAACTGCAGTTCAAGTCACAGACTGGGCAGCTTGTTTTCTCACTTTGTCTCTCTCCTGAGTGCTCATGTCCTATAGCAAATTTAAATAATAATTATAATAAATAAAGCTAAATAAAGAATTGTAGAATAAAGAAAATCTACAAACTGTTTATGGTTTTCTAGAACTGTCACAATTTAGAACACTAGTTATACTTTAGCAATAAGAAACTGCAGATAATTTTCAGAACCGTGTTCTTTTTTGCCTTATTGCCTTTTTGTTATTTATTCCACCAGAAAAAGGCTTCATTTGATTCCCTACTTAGGAAATTCATATTTGTTGTTTATGTCTCAGCAAGATATTATTTTTCCATGAAGGATTTCCTAACTCCTCTAGGCAAACTCAGTTATAGTTTCTCTTATGCTTCCATGGTTGCTTTTAAAAACATCTATTAAATAATTCTTTTATTGTTTTTAAATTGTTTTTTTATTATTTTTTCCTTCTTAGGAATGCAACTTCATGAGAACAGGAATAATAAATTTACATCTTTAAAACTCTAACTCATAAGTTACTGCTTGGTAATAGAAGGCACTCCATAATTGTAAAAAAATTAATAGTCTGTGGACATTAAAACAAACAAAATTACAATTTTCTAAATAATAAATGTAATAAAAAGAGGAAGACTTCTGTAATAACACATTAAGACTCCTTGTATTTTATCTTCAGTTTCTCTAACTCTTGGGATCAAAATAATTCTGCTTAGTTACAAACTGTGGAAAACTAATTTTTCCCAAGCTCTCAGTATAGTGTGATGCTTATCCTTATTCACTATCACACTGATGCTTTTTCATTTTATTTCTAGTTTGGGGAGACTTTCTTTTTTTTTTTTTTTTTTCTTGAGAGGTTTTTTTTTTTTTTTTTTTTGCTATAGGGCACGTGCACTCACCAGACAGACAGAGACAGAGAGATAGAAAGCGAGAAATCACCCCCCGGGGGGATGGCCACGCCGCAATCCCTTCTCCTCTATTCTTCTCTCAGGATCTTGGGCATGCACGCACACGCGCCCGGCGTGAGTTTAAGCCACTGGGTCCGGGATGAGAACCGCGATCGACTACGTGGGAGTCCAGCGACATAGCCATTACGCTAACTGCTGGTCCCTTGGGGAGACTTTCTACTTGCTAAAATTTTCCACTTTTTTCTGCATGTATTGAAATGGTTTTCTGTATTTTTCTCCTTGCATAATAAAGAATTTGACTGGCCTTTGCTTCTATTCTCTAGGCAGTAACTGCTAGACCCTTGGAATTTTTTAAGTGACTTAGAACCCACCAGAACTCACTGTACGTGTCTTTCCCTTTGGCTGGTGCTGATTGCCATTCTTTTCTGCAGTAAGACTATAGTTGTGGGTGTAGCACTTTCCTGAATTTTGTAAATCGTTTTAGTAAATTATCAAATCTGAAGAGATAGTAGAAACTACCAAATTTGTAGCCAGTTGGTTAGAATTAAGGGTGACTGAAGATACCCAGACTTGCAGCTAATGTCTTAAGAACAGTCTTATAGAAGACTGTGCTCCTAACTTCTGAAGTTTTTCTAACTTGGGTAGTTACTTAAAATGTTAATATGACAAATTATACTGACCAATTTTCAAATATTAATTAATTCCTCTACTTTTTTACTTATTGGTGTCATAATTGTCATCTGTTGTTATCAGTTGGACATCCAGCCAGATGTCCTCACAGAAGCAGTCCTGGGGTCAGGTTGCAGTGATCTTTGTGGAAGGTTGTGGTTTTGTCAGAATTATTGTGACAGTTCATGCATTCAGGCATATTAGGGTGAAAAAAAATCCCTTCCATGACTTTCCCTGGTTCATTTTAATCAGGGTTCACACAAATGACTTTATTCTGCCAAATTTCACACACTGCTGCTCCTAGAACTGGTTTTCTTAATTTCTTCCCATTTTCAGATTTAGTACTTTATAAGTGTTCTAGTTTACAGAATTTTTCCTCTGTCATATGCAATCCATGATTAAATCTTTCCACTGATTTTTCTCAGTATACTTTTTGTATTGATGCTAAAATTTCAATTTGATTCCTTTTTTAGTTTTTGAAGATATTTTTGCTGCTATTTCATTTCATTTCCATTCAAATGTATTATCATTTACATCATGAAGGATAGCTTAACAATTGCTTTTTTCATCTTAGTTCTATACTTCTTAGTTCTTTAAATGTTGAGCAAAGTTGGACTGTTTCTTCTACATTGAAATACAGAATGTAAAGATTATGGGTTCCATTACATTTGTTAGAAAAAAGTTAATATTTTCATTTTAATAAGCAATAATTTGGTTGGACAAAGAATATTAGCTTTCTGAAATGCAAGTTTAAATATCACTACAATTCCTTTAGTTTTTTTTTTTCTTTCTTTAATTGCCAGAAGTGTATATGCTCACCCAAGAGTGGGGAAAAGAAAAGTAGGGTGTGCATTCAAGAAGTAATCACTTTTCCTGCATTACTCTATTTTGCCGGGATGTGGGATATGCACACACATATTTCAAGGTGTATTTTTCAAGATGCCAAGGCTAGGATTTGAACTGCAGACAGCTTTATGAGATACAGCTCCCTTAATTATTAGGTTAAGATGTCAACCCTTCTCTTCCTTGAGTCTTTTATAGCCATAGGGTGCATATACTCACCATAGGGTGCATACACTCACCAGAGAGAGACAGTAAGAGGGAAAGTGAGAAATCACCCCTCCGTGGGCATGGCCATGCAACAATCCCTTCTCCTTTCTCCTTCAGGATTTTGGGCACATACGCATATATGCACAATGTGATTCTCAAACCACTGGGTCTGTGATTCTATCATAGTTGGCCATGCGGAAGGGAGTTCAGCAAGGCTGCAACGCCATGACTGGCCCCTCTTCGTTGAGTCCGCATAGCTCTGTGTTGTCTATCCTGTGCTATCCTAATTAATCAGTCTGCCAGAGATTGAAGTTCATACACAGAATTAAGAAATCTTCTGCTCTTCTCTCTCCTGTGGAGATCCCCTTTCATTTTCTGTAATTGCACAGATTCCTTTCCCTGATTCTTCTAGAAAGAGAGATATCAGATCTTCAATCAAAGTTTTAGTTACCTGAATTTTGCAGGCCCATCATCAGGAATAAATCACACACACACAAACACACACACACACACACACACACACACACAAAACAATGAAATTATTCAAGTCTTGAAACCCTCAATGATCTTCCTGCTTTTGCTTAATATTCTAAATTCTCACATGGTTGTTTTCTATATTTTCTCTCAAGTATACAGTTGTTTTCAGTGAGGAGCTGACTGTAGTGGACCTATATTTCCATATTAAAAGCAGAAAGCCTTGATCAAGGTATTAGGAGTACATTAAGCTCTCTGAAAATATTAATAGATGGATAAATAGTAAAGAATAACTTCTTAAGGCTGGCTTAGTGGCCTGGTGGTTAAGGCCATAGCAAACCCTATGGACTGAGTGCCAGATCTGGCCTGAGGAAACGAGACAGGACTATGATTTATTGTGCCCATAGTCTGGACAGGATACAGATATGGAGAAGAGATTGCACCCATGGCGTCAACAGTAGGCTGTTAGTAGTAAAGTTTTGGTGAAGTCAAAGGTTGTACATGGAGTTTTAGCTGCACAGGTGGTGGGAACGCTAATTCCCACACTGTTCAAGGATCAACTGTGTGTGTGTGTGCGCACACATACACACACACACACACACACACACACACAGATAAATATATATGATTTATTATAAGAAATTGGCTCCCACAGTTGTAGAGGCTGAGAAGTCCCAAGATCTGTATTTAGCAAGCTGAATACCCAAGAGACGTGATGCGCATTTCCAGTTCAAGTCAGAAAGCCTGAGAACAAGGAAAGCCCATGCATGGTGTGATATCCAGTCTGAAAGCTGGCCGACTGGAAAAGAACCAATGTCTCAGAATCTAAAGTACAGAAAACCTCAACTCAATGCACTAAGACGAAAGGAGTTTCCTCTTACTCTTGGGAGGGTCAGCTGTTTTGTTCTATTCAGGCCTTTGATTGGATAAGGTCCACCCACATCAGGGAGAACAATCTGTTCTACCTATTTAAATGTTAATTTCATGCAGTAATCCCTCATAGACTTATTCAGAATAATATTTGACCAGGGATCTTTTCATCTGCTAGTCTAGTCAAGTAAGCATATATAATTATCTTAGTCAATATACTAACCGGGCAGTTTGTTTTTCCTACAAATAGACTCTTACAGTATGTATTTCTTTGTATCTGGTTTCTTTCACTCAACTTGATGCTTTTGAGATGTGTACATGTTGTTGAGTGTCTAAGAAAGATTTTTTCATAATCGAGTAGTCATATACTTTATTAGGTATGTGATAGTATTTTGCCTTTCCAAACACTGATAAAAATTTTAGTTGATTTTGCTATTTTAGTTACTACAAATAAAGCTGCTGGGAACATTTACATGTAGTTATTTGCATAAACATACATTTATGTTTATTTCTTTGTCAAATATCTAAGGTGAAATTGCATTGTTGCATAGCAGGTGCAAGTCTATTATTTTAGAAAACTTCCAGACATGGCCAGGCAGATGTCTGATTAGTCACCTCTTCACAGGGACACCCATCCTGTGTTTGTCTTGCATCACTGTCACAGGGAGGAATACAATGGGAGAAGGACTTCTCTGCAATTCTGAAAGATCCCTGTGCCCCCGAATTCTCACATTGATCTTCAAAAGCATTTCTAATTTGTTTTTGTCCCAACAAGATCGAGACCTATTCAGTCACTTTATCTGTGGGCCTGAGGTTGTCCTTTCTGTCTCGGGAAAGGAAATTGGCTAAAAATTCTGACAGGTGACAATATGGGTGGCAGCAAGTCAAAACCCATCATCTTTGATTGTATGATTATAAACTTCAAGAAGGGATTTTCTAAAGAATATGTTGTCAAAGTACCCACTGGGAAATTGGCTCTTATAATCCTATCATATTATGTTTCTAAGGAAATTACACAGAGAATGTAAAGTGGGTTTACTCTTACAAGTAAAGATTTCTGATAATCTAATCATTTAATCTAGTGAAAATATCCATGGAGAAACCGATTGGTTTTCTGAACTGCTAAGCCAAACCAAAAGCACGAAAGTATTTTACAGAATTGCATATTAAGTAGTCAATACCAAAATTGTTAAGCTGTATAGTATTTCCTGTTCTACTGTGTAGGATCAAAATAAATTGTTAAGATCTGTAATTTATATTCGGGACCAGTAGGTGGCGTAATGGCTATGTCGTTGGACTCCCATGTAGTTGACCGCAGTTCAAGTCCCAGACCTGGTGGCTTAAACTCATGCCGGGTACATGTATGTGCATGCCCAAGATCCCAAGAGGAGAATGGAGGAGAAGGGACTGCAGCGTGACCTTCCCCCCAGGGGGTGATTTCTCTCTTTCTGTCTCTCTCTGTCTCTCTCTGTCTTTCTGGTGAGCACATGTGCCCTATAGGAAAAACCTCTTAAAAAAATAGATTCAAGTCAAATTGCCTATAACTATCTATTTAATAAGTAGTGCAATATACCTGAATTAAAAGGTAAAGTTAGTACAAAAGGATGTAAATCCAATGTTAAATGTGGGCCATGAAGAGCATTGCTGCTTGGTTCTTCCTGAGTGTTCCTTATAGCACTCATTATTAAGTCAACATGCATTGATTATTTATTATTAGTCTTTTAAATTTTATAAGAATAAAAGAAATTGGTAGGTCTACTCTACTAGTAAGATTGTTGTGGTTCAATCTTCCCGATTGAATTTTTTTTTTTTTTTCTTTTTTTGAGAGGTTTTTGCTATAGGGCGCGTGCGCTCGCCAGACAGACAAAGAGAGACAGAGAGATAGAAAGCAGGAAATCACCTCCCAGGGGGGATGGCCACGCCGCAATCCCTTCTCCTCCATTCTCCTCTCGGGATCTTGGGCACATACGCACATGCGCCCGGCGTGAGTTTAAGCCACCGGGTCCGGGACTCGAACTGCGGTCGACTATGTGGGAGTCCAGCGACATAGCCATTACACTAACTGCTGGTCCCCCGATTGAATTTTGGGTATAATATTCAACTCTAGACTTGTCCCTAAAATTAAGTTGGTCATTTTCTTAGTTTTTGAACTCTTATTTCTGTGTGTCTGCATTTAATTTTCCTGGCATAGCACTTCTTTGAGAACTTCTTGGAGATCTGGTCTGGTGCTGGTAAATTTTTTCAGGTTTTGTTTATCTGAGAATGTTGAATATTGTATCCCATAATTCAATCAGGAAGATCGAACCACAAAAGTAGATAGATTAAGTACATGAGACTGAACTGGTGAAATAACATTCTGTGACTTTTGACTAAAATGTTGCTGCTCTTCTTCTAGGCTTTGTTGTCCGGTTTTAAGAGTTTTTGTCTGGTTTTGAGCTGTCAATAGGTTCATGTACCTATTATTTGAACAGAATACTAACCTGTTTCCAGGCTTTAAGTTTTAAGCAAGTTTCCTTACCAATTCAAAACTTCTTCTCTTCAAATTACCACCTGAACTTGCAACTGAAAGTAGTTAGATTATTTAAGAAACTGTGTGATCAATATAATGTGGAGAGAAAAGGAATGGAAGACAACTGTAGACACCAGAGATAGTGTGAGAAGAGGGTGGGAAAGGACAGAAGGTCAGACGTAGGGGTAAATATATATATATATATATTTATTTATATATTTATATATATATATTTATATATATATATATAAAATATATATATTATATATAGATAAAATATGTGTATATATATGAAACTAGAAATGGAAAATTATTGATGATAACATGCATTGGTCCAAGAGAGCAGGTCTGTGTGGCTTCACTTGTCTTTAAAGGTCACCCTTGTTTTGCTCAGATTTGGGCCACAACCTAGTGATTTTACCTTGGGTCCATACTCTAACTATATCCCCCCTCACACAGGTTTTTACAAGACTTTTACAAAGAATAAGTAGTTAATGGTCACAAGAATTCTATTTCATTTAGGCTCATGGTATGGGTGCCCTTTGTCCTCAATTGTAGCCTGCACTGTCTAGTCTCACATTTTTAGGTAAGGGGTAAGATTGTCCTTTGAAGCCAAGAATGATCTTCTTGGAGTAGACCATTTTGAGGCTGTAATTTTCATGCATTTAATTAATTATAGGATCATTGGCCTATAATTTCCACGAGGTCAGGGCACTTAAAATTCCAAAATTAGCAGTTGTCCTATCCTGGGTCCTTGCTTCTTAATTATTTTGTTTTATGCCTCAATCATCAGGTTATAGTGGGCTGACTACTTTCAGATAGATTGCCTGATCTCAGGATTTCCCCGAGTCTCAGTCAGTGCTCCAATTTGACTCCCTGTTTTCCCTAACTACCTAGCCTGAATAGCTTTGACCTAATAAATCTATTTGTCTACATTTTTTTCTTTGATATTTAGGTCCATTTTATGTTTAAAGGTAAATTCTATTATATGGTACAATATAGCTCACCAGAGCACATCAGCATTTGGGATTGAATGTTCATTTTATAACAAAGTTGTATGTCTTTTTAATTTTTTTTTTGACCTGTCTTCTGAAAAATATATCTCTCTGGAACCTTGTTTGTAGTGATGGGGGGGTAGGAACATTAGAGAAATCTCAAATTTTTGTCAGTAGAGAAAAAAACATTTTATTGATATAAAATCTTAAGAGAATATTATGTTATCTTTATCACTACATTTTATTATGTAATTTACAAAAGAAATTTTGATCATATGTAAATTTAAGCCACTGGCTCCAGGACTCGAACCACAGTTGACGACAAGAGAGTCCAACGACATAGCCATTATGCTAACTGCTGGTCTCTATGTTCTGATTCCTAAAACTGCTGTGGCCATCTTGATATAAAGCCAGAACTTAAAATAGCAAAATGGAGAAAAAGAATAAAAGTGAATCCTGATTAGAAAGTCAGGCGGTAAAGTGGTAATTAAGGTACTGACTCCCCACATGGTGAACCAAGATTCAAGTGCCAAACCTGGTGGTTTAAATATCACACAAGGTACATGCGCATGTGTGCCCAAAACCCCAGGAGGAGAAGGGGTTGTGATGTGGCCATCCCTTGTGGGGGGAGTTTCTCACTTTCTCTCTCATTATCTCTCTCTGCCAAGTGCACATGCCCTAAATCTTAAAAAGGGAAAAGGAAAGAAAAGTGGGTCCTGAATGTCATCGGTAATCTGTTAAATACAATAAGGTCATCCTAAAGTCCATGCTACCACCATACTTACAGATATGGGTCCATAAAAGTTCTTATGGAGAAAACTTTCCTTTTAGTTGTACCTGTGAGTACCAAAATACATAGAAGGTTATGTATTTTACAGAATAAAACTTTTTTAAATTTGTAAAGTCATAAAAATGTCATCATGTTATTTTGCCTTCGTGATAGTAAACTGTCCCAGATCCCAGTAGTTATTTAATCTCAACTATATAAAGTCATTTAATCTCAAGTATATAAACTATACTTAAAGGAATCTGCCAGTAAGTGGAATGTGTGTGTGTGTGTGTGTGTGTGTGTGTGTATGTATGGATCATATATAGGCTTGAGATCATCTTACCTAAAAACAAAAATCTTGAAATAAATATCTGATGTATCTGAATTTTCAGTGCCATATTAATAATGTACATTAGGGGCCAGCAGGTAGCATGGTTCTTCAGATGCTGGACTTCCATAAGGCTGATCATGATTCCAGTCCAAGACCTGGTGGCTGGAAATTCATGCCAGGCAAATGTGAATGCATGCCCAAGATCCCAAGAGCAAAATGGAGGAGAAGGGATTGAGGTGTGGCCATCCCCTCTGGGGATAATTTCTCATATTCCCTTTCACTGTCTCTCTCTGTCTCCCTCCAGCATGCACACACGCCTGATGGAAAAAAAAA
Source organism: Tupaia tana (assembly GCA_026018925.1). NCBI lineage: Eukaryota > Metazoa > Chordata > Mammalia > Scandentia > Tupaiidae > Tupaia > Tupaia tana. The sequence continues at coordinate 65,433,943 of JAKSZU010000008.1, forward strand.
TTAAATAAAATTATGAAATGTATCCAATTATGCTCTTTTCAATGAGGTAAAAATACTTTATCTGTCAGCTTAAAATTATAATTACCATACCTATAATATCTAACATAACGTTAACAGTAAATTGAACATACAACTCAAATGCGTGTATCTCTATATAACCCACGTATATGTGAGTGTACGTGTATGCATATTACACGAGCGGTGTTCCCTCTACTTCTAGAAAACTGCAACTAAAAAGCAAACGTATTTCTAAGCTCCAATAAAAAAGGACACTTTTAGTACCTTGAATTCTGTCACATAAAATTTTCTCTACAGTGACAAATTTAGAGCACACATTTCCAAAATACAAAAAATAAAACGCAATTGAATAAAATTGTGTCCATCAATCCTTTAGTAAGCATTGTTTGGAAAAACTAACTTCCTATGCATAGACTTTTAATCTTCTGAAAAATATTAAATATACATCCCAGTGGTTTAATAACAAAAACCCTTTTCTTAGGTTAATGTTGAGCTCAGTATTAAAAAATACTAGACTAATATTGGGTTTTCAGGAAACTCACGGTGCATTTTTGCATAGAATAACAAAAAAGTATGTCATGACTTTCCCAATGACCTAATAGTATATTTCTAGCACACTCTTGCTTTCTTAGAATTATTTACTTATTAGATTAGACAGTATATAGATTTATTACTCGTGAATAACTCAGTACCTCATACTTTCTTCTTTACATTTTTTCAAATTTACTATTTTAAGAAAAGTATAGTTTTCTACATAAACATGTCCTCATATGAATAGCTTTTGTATTTTATAAACAATTTATACAGAACGTATACAGGAGCTAGCAGCTGGCATAATGGTTAAGGTGCTGGACTCCCAAATGACTTACTGTGGTTTGAGTCCCAGACCTGGTGGACTGAAAATCATGCCAGTATGTGTGCCCCAAATCCCAGAATAGAGGAGAAGGGATTTTGGCATGGCCATCCCCTCTGGGGGGTGATTTCTCACTTTCCTTCTCACTGTCTTTCTCGGTCTCTCTCCTCTCTGTGGAGTGCACACACCCTATGATAAAAACCTTAAAATAAAGGGAATGTATACAGGGGAAATTATAATACAATATAGGTTATTTAACATGAATATTTTATAAGAAGAACCAAGAATAATAAAGTAACAAATAGGTATTCATATATTCTAGTTAATCTTAAGACTACCAGACTAATAATGAACACAAAAGAAGAAAATAAATATAATTTAGATGATGTAGTATACCAATTAGAATTACTGGAAGATTTGACCTAGAGTTATACAAATCATTATGTAAATACATTTTAGTTAATAGAAAATAAGTATAGTAGTTATATTCTAACTGCAATTAAAAGTATAAATTTATGCTATAATGTTATAATTCTCTAATCGTCTTATTTAAACTGTTTATTAATTTAATAGATAATTAACATATAATACAAAGTCAGCCCTTTAGCCTAGTGTCTATCTGATAATCACAAATTAAACAAAGAAATGAGGAGTATCTAACTACTTAAAATTATCTACTTAACATAGAATAAACTTGTTTTGATTTTGGGTAAAAAATAACATTTTCACCATTTGACACTATTAATCAGGAAGTTTCTATCTGTTGACCTAATAATTGAGTCATGTTGTACTTTTCTTTCTTTAATACAACTATTGTGTTTTTTGGAAATTTTGTGTTTGTTTGTTTAGAGAGATTTTTGTTATAGGGCTTGTGTGCTCTCTGGAGAGACAGAGAGACAGAGGTGAGAAATCACCCCCTAAGGGCCATGGTCATACCACAGTCCCTTCTCCTCCATTCTCCTCTCAGGATTTTGAACATGCATGCACGTGTGTCCAGTGTGAGTTTTAAGCCGCTGGGTCTGGGACTTGAACTGAGGTGGATATGTGGGAGTAAGTGACTTGACAACTAGGCCACTTTGCCTAAGAGAATATTCTTTCCACATGGGAAAGAACCATTCTTATATAAAAATTATGCTTAAGCTAAGTTGATACGTAATACTAACAATCACACAGGAGTAAACTACATGACTTCAAACAGCAAGTAGTTGAGATCAGCAGACTGCTTAATGATTATGTTGCTGGACTCCTACAGTTGAACGTGGTTCAAGTCCCAGACCCAATGACTTAAAACTCATGCCAGGCACATATGCATGGGTGCCCAAGATTCAGAGAAGAGAATGTTGGAGAAGGGATAGTGGCATAGCCATTCCCCTGGTGGGGAGGAGGTGGGAGTTATTTTCGCTTTTTATCTGTCTCTCCAGCAAATGAATATGCCCTACACACAAATCTCTCTCTCAAAGAAAAAAGAAACATAAAAACAAACAAACAAACAAAAAACAGGAAGTAGTCTGTAATATTCTTTAAAAATAGTCATAGTTATCTGATGTGATATTTTGACTCCAGTAAAAATCAATTAATTCCATTTCATGTGAGGTCTGATAGTAGAACCATTAGTATTAGCAATTTAAATTCTAAATATGGATGGTATGCTATTTTAAAGACTTTCTGATGTAGAGACATTTTGAAATAGGCAAACATAAATAATATATATTTATCACTTGCAAGTTTTCATCGATCCATGTAAATTGCTATGGAAAAAATACATATTATCCAAAGGGATGCCATAAAGGCCTGGTAAAGCAGGTTTCTGTAATACATAGTTTAATTTGTAAAACTGAATTAAGATGAAAATATTAAAACTTGGTTTTATACAATATAGTCCCAGGGTCCTGGAAGATAATCAAAGAGGCTTTCAAACCTTTACAAAATTGAAATTCACAAGGCTTCCTGCTGTTAAGTAATAATAAACTAATTGTGACTTCCAAGTAGAAAACCACAGGGAAGATAGCACATCCACAAGAAATTTAAATCTGAAGTTAGAATCCAGCTTCTTATTATAGTTATTATCCTTCACTCAGTTAACATTTTTGTCACTTAAGACCATCTGGAATGTATTGTGAACTCAAACATAGATTTTTGCCTCTTATTTTTATCATGGGTGTTTTACAATTAAGTTATAGATTCAAAACTGCTTTTACTGGGGGCCAGCAGATGGCATGGTGGTTCAGGGTGTTGGACACCACATGGCAAATAGCAGTTTGAGTTCTGGACCTGGTGGCTTGCTTTCTCACTTCCTTTCTCTCTCTATCTCTCTTTGTCTCTCTCTTTCACACTCTGTCCCTCTCTGGTAAAATTGAATAAGTAAATAGTTAAATAAGATACTTAAGAAAATCATTTTCACTGAAATATAGATGACATGACAATAATCATATTAAGTATGAAGATAGTGATTTTTTTTACTACTGAATTTTAAAGATTTTTGACCAACATTCTATTGTATTGTATTGTAATGTAGGAACTGACTTTTCCATTTGGAAGTGATATCTGACTGTTTCCAGATTGTTCACGTGTTTTCACTAGTTCATTTATTTTGTTTCCTTTCTTTTATGTTCTTTCATGACATCATTTGTTTCATTACAAGAAGAGAAATGTGATTAGGTTAGTACTTTAAATAGATGGCAAAGAAGAAATGCAACTCAGCAAAATGGATTGTTCCTGACTTCATTATTACTTATGCTATTCAGAATATTGTGTGCAAATAAAATTTAATACACAATGATATTATAATTTACATGAAGGCCAGCGAGAGAGAGAGAGAGAGAGAGAGAGAGAGAAGAGAGAGAGAGAGAGAGAGAGAGAGAGAGAGAGAAGAAGAAGAAGAAGAAGAAGAAGAAGAAGAAGAAGAAGAAAAGATGCAATAGTGAAAAACAATGAAAATTAGAAATATCATTTGTATTTGTCTTTGGTTTTATGTGATACATGCTTAAAAATAACAACTTTAAAAGAGATGAGATGTGATTAAATGTGATATAAAAATATAATAATAAATAAAATAAATTTTAAAAAATTTATTGAAAAAAGAGATGAGATGTGGATATTTAGATTGGTCTAAATGCTAAATAAATAACAGTCATGCGATCACTCAAATATATTTTGAATGGACAATGAAACAAGTTTGACTAATTGTGGATCTGACAGTATAGATTGTTGTACTTAAATAGAACTTAAAAAAATCATATTTATATATGAGTGAGTGTGTGTGTGTGTGTGTGTATTTTACTTTGTGATAGGGCACACATGCTCACCAGGGGAGAGACAGAGGAGAGAGAGAGAGAGAGAGAAATTGAAAAAACACTCCTTCAGGGAAATGACCACCCTGCAATCCCTTCTCCACTATCTCCTTGGGATTTTGCATTGCTCATTCATGTACCACCATGCTTTTCAAGCTGTAGGGTCTGGGAATGGCACCATGCAATTGGCCATGTGAGATCCAGCTGCTTTAACCACCTTGTCACCACCCCCAAATTTATATTTTATCAAAGGATTATAATTTATATATATTTCAACTGATTATATTTATCTTATATTTGTTGTGTTTTGTTTTCATTTTTTGTTTTTGTATAAGGTGCATGTGCTCACTAGAGACACAGAGAGACAGAGAAAGAAAGAGAATGAAAGTGAGAAAGCAACTCCCAGAGGGGATGACCACACAGCTATTTCTTCTCCTCCATTATCCCGTCAGGATTCGGAGCATGTAGGCACACATGACCAGAGTGTTTTTCAAGCTGCTAGGTCTGGGACCAGAAACTTACAATAAGTTATGTAGGATCTAGCACCCTAAACTCCACTACATGCTGTCCATATCTTTATGATTTTTTTAAACTTCTTTTTTTCAAATAATTATTTATTTAACTTTATTTATTTATTTTAATTTGACCAGAGAGGGGCAGAGAGAGAGAGAAAGTGAGAAAGCAAGCAAGCCCCGAGACTCAAGCCACGGTCGGCCATGTGGGAGTCCAACGCCCTTAAACACCACACCACCTGCTAGCCCTATCTTTATGATTTTTAAGACTTTATGATCTCTAAACCCTTTTCAAGTTTAAACAATTATACTTAACTTTTAAAAAATATTTGGCTTCTGAAAAACAAAGCTTTACAAGCTTCAAGTAAAAAATTATAGCAAATTATTTAGATTCCTACAAATTAGTTATTTACAAAGAATTACTTCTAGGATATTTTGGCTTTATCTCTTGTTCTACTATATACATTTATCTATAATTCAAAATTTTTTTAGGTTAAACTTCTTAAATTTACATTTAATCAATGTATATCTTTCCAGTGTAAAACATGGTTTTCCCAGCGTGAGTACAGTGCATATTAGTCAAGTCAAAGACACTGCCATATATATTATCATCAGCAGATAAGCTTTCCACAATTCAAAATTTAAAATAAAATTATTAAAATCTCAGGGAATATTTATTCCAATATTTTACTTTATTGGTTTATACATTATAAATGAAAATTTCCAGAAGTTTTCAGCTAAGACTTACAAAAATTGCAAGACACAAGCTCATTAAGTTCTTTTCTGGTTGGGACCAGCAGTTGGCGTAATGGCTGTGTCACTGGACTCCCATGTAGCTGACTGCAGTTCGAATCCCAGACCCGGTGGCTTAAAGTGATGCCTGGCGCGTGTGTGTGCGTGCCCAAGATCCTGAGAGGAGAATGGAGGAGAAGAGATTGCGGCATGGCCATCCCATCTGAGTGGTAATTTCTCGCTTTCTGTCTCTCTGTCTTTCTCTGTCTTTCTGGCAAGTGCATGTGCCCTACAGTGAAAACCTCTCAAAAAAAAAAAAGATATTTTCTGGTATATTGATTATCTAGGCAAGATGAGTATGTCTAGAATCTACAGAAATTTTGATTCTTCAAGAAATCCTTCTATCTCTGTCATTAAAACTCTGTATTATTAAAACAAGCAGATGAGATAATGATTATATCGCTGGACTCCTATGTAGTCGACAGTGGCTTGAGTCTCAGACGTAGCGGCATGCACTCACAGGGTCCAGAGAGGAGACTGGAGAAGGGATTGCAGCATGGTCATCTTGCTTTCGGTCTTTCTGTCTCTCTAGAGCATGCACACACCCTATAGCAAAAAAATCTCAAAATAAATAAATAAATAATTAAAAGAACAAGTGTAAAAGTATGAATTCTTAAATAAAGAACAGAAATTTATTTCTTTTATTCTTTTCTATAGGAATCAAATTATGTAATGAAGATATAAGTTGACTCTCTTATCTAAAATGCTTGGGACTTAGAAGCGTCTTGTATTTGGGAATTTTCATAATTTTGAATATTGCATATACATAATATTGGAGATGGGATCCAAGCCTAGACATAAAATTTGTTTATATATTATATACACCTTATACATATAGCCTGAAGGTAGGTTTGTACAGTATTTGTATTGCAGTGTTTTGATGCAATTCACCACATAAGGTCAGGTATGAGAGTTTCCACATGTAGTGTCATGTTGTTGTCCAAAGAGTTTCAGATTTTGGGGCATTTTGAATTTTAAATATCTGGATTATGGACCCTCAACCAAATAATTACTTGTAAACAAATAAATAAATAAAACTAAGACATAGATGCAGTTGGATTTTTTGAGAAGAAAAAAATGAGGAAAGGAGATTTTTACCACCTACAACACAGTAATGCTATAATTCTGCATTCACTAAAATAATACTTCTAAATTCTATAATATAGGCAGGATAATAGTTTAAGCAAAATATAATAAATAATTCAAATTACATAAATGAAAATTCCCCAAAGTTTTCAACATAGAAATTATTCAATCATATGTAATATCTATTTAAAATTAGTTAATTAATTAAAAATTTAAATAATGTATTAAGAAGGTTGATATATACCAAAAGAGTATAATAACAAAGGAAAAAGTGTGCTACATATAGTCCATGGAATACTATTCAACCAACAAAACAAGACCCTAGAATTTGATAGAAAGTGGATGAACATGGAAGATTTGTTGCTGAGTGAAGCAAGTCAGGCTATAAAAGAGAGACATTGTATGTCTCCTCTTCACATATGCTGACTGTCTGCGATCTATGGTAGAGACTAAAAGACTGGAGGATATAAAAGCATTAAAAATTGTTATGGACACTAGAGACAAAGTGGAAGGAGAGTGTGGGAGGGGAAGAGCATAGGAAAGGAATTTTAGGGAAAAGAATAGAGAGGTAAGACATTTGTTTGACATAGATATGGTTTATTATCTGTTGATAAATATGTATATAGTATTCTTAACTGGGCTGGACTGAGGTGTTATATCATGCTAGGTAAAGTTTCTTTATAATCTAAATGATGTATAGTGATTGAATGTATAAATAATAATAATAACAACAAAGGAAAGACAACAAACATAGCAGTGAGTTAAAAATTGTTAAAAAGACGGGAACCAGCAGTTAGCATAATTGCTATGTCGCTGGACTCCCATGTAGTTGACCGCGGTTCGCGTCCCGGACTCGGTGGCTTAAAACTCACGCCGGGCGCGTGTGCATGTGTACCCAAGATCCCGAAAGGAGAATGGAGAAGGGATTGCGGCGTGACCATCCCCCCTTGGGGGGTGATTTCTTGCTTTCTTTCTCTATGTCTCTCTCTGTCTGGCGAGCGCACGCGCCCTATAGCAGAAACCTCTTCAGAAAAAAAAAAAAAAGTCAGTGTGAATACAGCTTTAAGCACTAGTTGAACACTACAAAATGAGCAGGTACTGTAGAAATTTATTAAATGTAAAAAATATTGAAAGGTTTATAATCTTAGTTGTGTGTTTAAACTATTACTGTCACTTTTCTGTAGAAAATAGACAAGATTTGTTTGACTAGGAGAAATAAATGAACAAACATTAGACTCAATCAATCTCCTTATCTCTAAATAGGACTGAATAGGGCATTACTGTGTTTCAGGTGCTAAAAATCTCCTTTCTTCATTTTGCTTTCTCAAAAGTCTAACTTCATCTATGTCTTAGTTTTATTTCTTTGTTTACTTACTTATTTAAATTTGCTAAAGGGTATGTGTGCTTGCCAGAGAGAGACAGAGAGAGAGAAGGAGAAAACAGCCCCCCCACCAATGGAGTATAGTCCTAAAGCAATCCCTTCTTTCTGTTTCTCCTTTCAGGGTTTTGGGCACCCATGCACATGTGCCCAATGTGTTTTTCAAGCCACCAGATCTGGAAATTGAACTGAGCAGTTGACCAGGTGAAATCCAGTCACCTTAACCTCTATGCCATCAGCTGACCCCTATCTTAAATTTATTGAATAGAAATTTTGAAACTTTATAACAAAAATTGAATTCAAAGCATAAAATACGAATAATGCTGATAAGTATAAGTCTCTGAAGATCAAGTGTCATATCTTTTTACTGAGAGGTATGAAAAAGGTGTCAGGACTTTCAAAAATAAATATTTTATATATTATTTTATACAGATTTTATAGAAGCTAAAATAAATTACAGACATATTAATTACTTAACACTGTTTGTGTGTATTATCTTCTGATACTGAATTAGGAGAACTGTTACTGACTTTTAGTTGTTTTGTTTAAGTTGGTCTAAAATTGTCACTCTACCATAGCAAATAATCTTATGCTTTCCATAACACAGTAAGGAGCAAATACAAACAGCCATTGAAGATTTAATCTTAACAAGACATTCAGAGAACACATGGGGATTCTTCTCTTAATTGGAAATTGAACGACTAACTCTAAGTGTCTCATTTAACAAACACACTAAGTTACCATAGTCTATTGATGAGAGATGAAACTTTTTCACTGTTAAGAAAGTCTGTTTTGGTTTAAATCTTTCAATATATTTTCTTTTTTTAAGTTTTAATGAAAATTGACAATGAGCTTCCTCAGGCAATGCTAGAGAATCCATATTCTCCAAATTCAAACTTAAATTAACCAAGCCAAAGAAGGTCAAAAAGTAGGAATAAAACTCCATGAAGTAAGGCAACACCCTTTCTTTGTCTGCAATTAAATTTCTTTTCTATCATTATTATTATCATTGATTTATCTAGCTGGAAAAAAATGCATAATCTTGGAACATTATCTTTATAATAATCATTTCTACTGGGAAATCACACACAGTTCTTTCCTTATCATATCATGGGGATTCTAGGATTTTGTCTCTGCATCAGATTCTACTTGCCATATAAATTACTGTTGTTGCTTTAACAAATCACAACCCATAGAGTGACTTAAAACAACAAAAATCTATTACCTTACAGTTCTGAAGGTCAGAAATCTAGAAGCAGGATATTAGTGAAGCTGAGTTCCTTCTACAAGTTTCAGAGAAGTTTCCATTTCTTTGCCATTTTTAGCTTCTAGAGAATATTTGCATTCCCAGCTTAATGCCTGTTTCTCAACTCCATCGTTTTGCTTCTATGTCACATCTACCATGGACCATTAGTTTCCCATCCCCTCTTGTGAAGACCCTCTAATTACTTTGAGCCTCTCTCCATCATCTGGGACAATCTCTCCAACGCCAGATCACTAATTCAATCACATTTGCCAAACTTGTTTTGCAACATAAAATAACATATCCATAGGCTCTATCATGTAGGGTATGAGGATTTTAAGGGAGAACATTAATTATTCTACCACACCAAATTATCTGGAATTTTTGTTCTCCTTTCTAGAATTTAACTCAATTAGGATGATAGGTACTTGAAAAGATCTTTCTTAGATCTATCTAATCTCTACACCAGTTCCTGCCCTTGATTATGTTGAATTTTCTTTCTCAGTATGAGTCAGTCCTGCTCTTTCCATTATTCCAGACATAATGCCTTATACTCAGTATTTTTTTTCACATTTTAATTTTTATATATTTTATTTTTTATACATTCAATCACTGTATATCATTACAACATGCAAAATGAATTTTCCCAGCATGAATATACTGTGTATTAGTCCAGTTAAAGATACTACCATACACATTATCATCAACAGATAATTTTCTATTTTGTGTCCCTTAAATGTTTCATTTCTTTCTTTTTCCCCTTGATTCCTTTCCTCTGTCCAGGATTAGAATTTCTTTCTTTTTTTTTTTTTTTTTTAAAGAATTATTTTATTTATTTAATTATTATTTCACATGAGTTTTGCCAGAGAAAGAGAGAGAGGGGAAAGTGAGAAAGCAAGCCACCAGGCCTGGGACTCAAACCGTGGTTGGCCATGTGGGAATTCCAGCGTCTTAACCACCACGCCACCTGCTGGCCCCAGAATTTATTTCTTTATACTCTTCAGTTTCTTGTGTTGTTTATTTGAAGAGCCAGTATGTTTAGAACACTCTATTAAATTACTTCAATAGCAGATAGTAATGTAACAGTATATCTAGATGAATGTTCCTGTGGGGCAAGCAGATGGCATAGCAGTTATGTCGCTGAACTCCCCAATGGCCAACTGCTGTTGGAGTCCCGGAACAGGTGACTTGAAAATCACACTGTGTGTGTGTGTGTGCGTGCCCAAGATCTCAAGAAGAGAATAGAGGAGAAGGGATTGCGGTATGGCCATCCCACTTGTGGCATGATTTCTCACTTCCCCTCTCACTGCTTCTCTCTCTCTGTCCCCCCAGCAAGTGCACACTACCTAAGGCAAAAACCTCTAAAAGAAAATGTTTCTCTTAGTATATAAGAATGTTAAACATGCACATAATATACATATTTTTTTTTCTGCAGAGGTATTTCCTACTGTTTCAACTGAATATAAAATTGTGTCTGACTCCTCTTACAGTCAAATTCACTTTTTAAACAGTGAATGAGGTTAGAGTAAATATCTAGCATAAGTCTGAATAAAAAAAGAAGTACTGGAAAGAAAAAGGACAATACATACCTAGGGAACAACTAGGTATGGCAATGACTAAGGGAATTCCAACTGCAGGAACCTATAGCCATTTTCACAGTGAACACTTGGTATTTGAACATAGCCTCAAAAACAAAAAATGATGCTCTTCAGGCCAACAGTAGGTGATGGTGAAGCAATGACTGGTTGGTATGAAATGTGAATTATAATAGGATATATTGTACCAATTTAGTTAAATGTATCCTTAGCTATTTTCTGTAGTATAATATCTCATTCTTAAAAATACATAAAGCTGAAGCTATCAGTGTTTGTACCAATACTTCAGCTAATTAGGACATTTTAGGATATTAAGGTGATCAGTATGGTTTTGCTGCCTAAAAAACTCTGAAATCTTTTGGACCTATAAAAAATCGATGCCTTATGTGAGCAAAAATGAGCATTAAGACTGTGATAAAGGCTTGACTGTGATAGATCCAGAGGCGCATGAACAACATTGGTCACACATTAATTAAAATATTTTAACTGTAGAATGAAATGTCTAACTACAGCATTTAAAATCAAGCATGCACACAAATAAACCATCCCTTTCAGTAAATTATTGGGTCGTCAGAAAAGTCATGATGCATTTTAGTATAGAAAAACAGAAAAATACATCATGTTTTTACTGATGCCCCAATATTATATTTAAATATGTATGAGATACATATGTCTCTACAATAAAAGTGGTAATTTCAAATAAACCAAGCATGTGTGTTACTTATTTGAATACATGGATAATGTAGTAAGTAACAGCACTTCAAATCTCTCCTCCAGTTTTCATCCCTCTTTTAAGAACTGGAAATTATTCAATGAGAGGAATACTATTTCTAAGGCAATCTACAACATGATATTTCAAAGTTTGCATTAAAGATGCCAAAAGATCAGAAAGAGGCTGACATAAATGATATGAATCTCTGACCTGAAAGCACAACCAGGGCCAAAATAATCAGAAGAGTGGAGGAGAGACATAAATTGTCCAAGGGCAGTGGAGATAACTTCAGATCGCTTAAAAATTTGAGTGTATGGCTATACCTTTAATACAGTCCTTTTGCCATAGGATTTTATTTGTTTTAGTCTTTTTTTAAATTAAATTTATTTCTTTTTCTATATACATTCAACCGCACTGTTTAGCTTAAAATGTGAACATTTCAATATGTGAACATTTCTCCCCAGTCCCGTTGATCAAAATATCATCAACCGATAACACCACACTTCCCCATCCCGTCAATGCTCTACCTCCGTATCCCTTCTCCAAATGTCCTTCGTTAGCCCCCACTCCTCCACATACACCTCATGGGAAAATATTTTTGTAAATTTTGCATCAGATAAGGGACTGATAACCAGAATACACAAGGAACTAAAGAAGCTGTTTGGAAAAAAGATGATCAACCCTATTAAAAAATGGAAGAAGGAGTTGAAAAAAAAAAAAAAACACACTCTAAAGATGACATATGAATAGCCAAAAGGCATATGGAAAAATGTTCAACATCCCTCATCGTAAGGGAAATGCAGATAAAAACAACAATGAGGTACCACCTAACCCCAGTCAAAATCTCTAAGATTAAAAAAACAAAAAAATGTTTTAGTGTGTTTTTCAGTTGCTTTAAATTGTAATTTAAAAAAATACAGGTTCATTTAGCTCACATTTTTGGAGGTTCAAAGTGAATCACCTGAGGTTTTTCTTGGTAGGAATTTTTTTCTGTATCCCAAGGCATTGAAGATTATCACATGACAAGAGAACAAGAATGTCTTTGTGGGTCCATGGAGATGTGTTTCAGCTCTAGTCTCTCTTCCTCTTTGTAAAAATCTACCAGGATTCAATCATTGGGACCCTTCCTGATGACTTTGTTTAATCTTAGCCACCTCCCCAAAATACCCACATCTTAACATACTATTCTACTGATAGCATAGGACAGATCTACAAAAATAAATAAATAAAATAAAATAAAACACTTTCCTACAAAGGTTTCCCATAGAATAAGAAGAAGTGATTATAACCATAGGAGATACCAAGATACAAAGAAAAGGATAAAAATCATGAGGAAACAAGGACACATGACACATGACTCCTCCAAAGGAAAACAATAACCTTCCAATAACAAACTAGGATAATAATGAAACTCAAGAAATGACAGATACAGAATTCAAAATAGTGGCCATCCCTCCTGGGGGTTGATTTCTCGCTTTCTGTCTGTCTCTCTCTGTCTTTCTGGTGAGTGCATAAATTCTATAGAAAAAACCTCTCCAAAAAAATTTAAAAAGTTAAAAAAAAGAGAAGAAAATGAACCAAATAGAAATCACATAAATGAAGAATTTAATAGAAAAAATTACAGTTGAAGGAGTAATAGTAGATTGTATCAAGTAGAAGAAAGACTCTCTGGACTTGAAGACAGAGATTTTTGAATAATCCAGTCAGACAAAAAAAGAGAAAAACAATTTTGATGAAGAAGATCTATGTGGCATATGAGACATAATTAAGTGGTCAAATTTGCATATTATGGGAGTTTCAGAAAGGTAAGAGAAGGAAAAAAGCACTATGAAATAAAAAGCAATACAAAATATTCCTCCATAAGTTTTTTTGGGGGGAAGGATTGACAAACATTAGCTAGACTAACTAGAAAAAGGAGATTTCAATAAAAAAGAGTGAAAATATGAAAAGAGACATTACAACTGATAATACAGAAATATAAAAGATCACCAGAAACTATTATGAGAAACTATATGCCAACAAGATGAAAAACCTAGAGGAGATGGTTAAATTGTTAGACACATACTAACTACCAAGATAAAACTAGGAATAAAAAGAACAAGATTGAATCAGTAACACTCCTAGTCATATCCTGCAGAAACATGTTCTGTAAGGCATTTATCCCGTAAAACTTACTGGGTTTAGATTAGATGATAAAAGAGTAAAATTTCAAAAAAAAAAAAAAAAAAGTAAAATTTCTAGAAAACAAATACTAAAAATAGAAATATCTTAAAATAAATGATTATTTTTCTTTTAATAATAATACATTAGGTAGTCAAGAAAGTCATAATGTATTTTTCTATGCAAAAATGTATCATGATTTTCTAATGTACCATTATATTTTTTCTTAACTTTAAATTTTGGGGGCCATATTGCTGTTTTTCAGAGGCTGTGGGGTAAGCAGGTAACTGACTAGCAAAGGCTGTGTGAAGAAATTATTTGGAATAATAGAGTGGTACTTCATCTTGTTCATGATGATGGCAGTATGACTCCATAATGCATTACTCAGAATACAGAAACAAGAATAAATTTTATGATATACAAATTATAGATACCTGGGACCAGCAGCTCGCATAACGGCTATGTTGCTGGACTCTCATGTAGTTGACTGTGGTTTGAATCCTGGGCCTGATGGCTTAGACTCACACAGGGCACGTGTGTGTGCATGCCCAAGTTCCTGAGAGGAGAACGGAGGAGAAGGGATTGTGGTGTGGCCATCCCCCTTGTGGGTGATTTCTTGTTTTCTGTCTCTCTGTTTCTCTCTATCTTTCTGGCAAGTGTATGTGCCCTATAGCAAAAACCTCGCCAAAAAAGAAAAAAATTATAGACACCCAGATAAAATTATTTGATTTTAGGAAAAAAGAAGTTGCATTGCACTTTTTTTAGGACTTAAGGCTTAGCTATTTTATAACTCACTAGCTATATTCTTCATGAACAGGAAGGGCAGTGTTTCATTGTTTTCTTGCATATAATGAAGATAACCTAAAGACATAGGGGCAGGATAGTGATTATTTCCCATGCACATAAGATTACTTAGCTAAAGAAAGCATGTTATTTTCTGTCTTTTTTCACCTCAAGTATATAATCTCATATTTGGAAAACAAGTGGGGGGTAGACAAAGGCTAAATTATTAGTGTTTTATTTGTGTAGTCACATTAGAAGAAATGCTATTAGTTTAAATTAAAGCACAGCAAGGCACTTCTGCATAATTCAAGCAAACAATTTAACAAATAAACTCCAGTCTTCTTATTACTGCTTCCTAAATAGCCAGGCAGCTCGAGGACAATGAGAGAACTCTTTTATAATGAGAGGTGATCATAAGAGGGCAGAGGTGATAATTCAGGAAAGTTTGCTTCCCATAAAGAAGATAGGACAATATGGCCAAATATCTAATTCTCAGAGCAGGCTTTACAGGGTGTAGTTGCAGAATAAAACACACAAAAAATTAATATCTTAAGATTAATTTTATGGAGGCAAAGATCTTTCTGACCTTTAAAATTTTCATTTATCTTTTCTTGTAATGCTTCAAAAAGACAATGTTTAGGTAACAAGTAATGAGTTGACTGGTCAACTATAGAAATCTGCTGCTAGAGCTAAGTTTGCAATAATTATGTAGAAACCAGCTGTTTATGCATTAGAAAACTCAGGAAAGAAATTACTTGTTCATATGTCCTTATTCCTGCATGAGGAATTTTTGCCCTCTGTGTTTGTTGTTATTGTTTTTGCCAGAGGGTGTGGACTCTCCAGAGGGCTGGAGAGGGGAAAAGAGAGAGAAATGCAGAGAGAGAGAGAGAGAGAGAGAGAGAGAGAGAGAGAGAGAGAGAGAGAGACTTCCCATGTGGAATGGCCATAATGTAATCCCTTCTCCGTGCCTCTGTCTTGGGGTTTTGGGCACACATACATACAATACACACTTCCAGTATGGTTTTTTTTTTTCAAGCTATTGGGCCTGAGATTTGAACTGCATAATCAGCTGTGTGAGATCTAGCTTCCTGAACCACCATATCACAAGTTGGCCGGGTTCTATGAGTTTTTATAGTAAACTAAATAGGCAAAGCAAACAAATGAACAAACAAACAAATGATTATATACAGACCTCTTCTCTTTCCTAGTTTCCTATATGTACTATAAGATATTTAAATAATAGTCATAACTACTACTTTTTTTTGGAGAGGTTTTTTTGCTATAGGGCGCGTGTGCTTGTCAGGAAGACAGAGACAGAGAGACAGAAAGTGAGAAATCACTCCCTAGGTGGGATGGCCACGCCACAATCCCTTCTCTTCCATTCTCCTCTCGGGATCTTGGGCACATAAGCACACGCACCTGGCATGAGTTTAAGCCACTGGGTCCGGGACTAAAATCGCAGTCGACTACATGGGAGTCCAGCGACATAGCCATTACGCTAACTGCTGGTCCCATAACTACTATTTATGTGAAATATTTACATCTCCAATTCTAATTATATCTAGTTTGGATATGAGGAAATTGAGAATATTGAATATAGGAATAAATTATCTAAGATCCAAAGTTTGTGGAATAAATAATAGGTAACCAGATCCATTTGACATGAAAGCTTGAGTTCTTTCATTCATTAATTGACTTCTTAAATATTTGCTGAGTGTTGTCCATGGCCCGGATACTCTATAATGGAGTTCAAGACATACACAGTCTCTGCCCACATTTAGAGCCCATTAAGAAAGAATGGAAAACGTTAAGCAAGTATTTATACAAACCATTTGTTATTACATTTAAGATTGATGACATAAAGCAAAAGCAAACATTGCTTTGAGAATGTATTACAAAGAGATATAACCTAGTTGTTGACTTGTGTAGTGTGGAGGAGGGAGTAATTTAGACAATCTGATATACGAATTATAAAATCATAGTGTCTCAGAGATTAGATATTGTAAACTGATTTAGGGATATGTCACATAATTTGAAGTATAAAGGCAACTATTTTACAAAATCAGATTTTCATTAAAAAAATAATAAGCTTTATTTTATGACCCATCACAGCACTGATAATTGTTTTGGAACCATTTTTTTTCTCCAGGTTTGCTACTAGTGTAATTTAAGGTATCAATCAATACTTTTTCAAACTCCATTACACTGATTAAATTGATAAATATAAGATAAGGAGCCAGATAATTTGGTCCAAAAGTCAACTCATCATTCAATGTCCAGGTGAAATGCCATCACCTCTGTCATGCCTTGCTTAACACTTTTCACTAATAGCAGAATTAATCTCTTCCATTTGATTGTTCCAATATGTCATAGTCAGCTATTCCTGCAATGATGTATGAAAATAACAAACCCCAAACTTTTTTTAACACTAGGTATTTATTTCTTACTCATAAGTCTGCCGACTTGATAAAGTCCTGCTATACAACTCCACTAGGCTTGCCTGGCCTCCCTACAAAGGATCTGGTTTAATTCCACTTTATTATTCTCACATTGTTCTTGAATCAACAGTAATATGAGAGACACTCTTCTCGTGGCAGACTGCAGGACCATAAGTAGTTGATGAAGACTTTGGCTCAGAACTAACAGACTCATTTCTCTCTACGCTCCTTTGGCCAGAATGAGCCATGGCCAAGACAAACAATACCACAAGAAAGTATTCTGTCCATCTTCTGCTACAAGGCAGGAGGTGTTAAAAGACTGAAAACTATAGCCCAAACTAATACACTGTAGCATTTAATATGTACATATGTCTAGCATCCATTATAATATATTCAAGTATATATTAGATAATTATTAATATGTGTTCCCACTGGTCTAACAAGAGGTATGCCAAAATTCTCATATTCTGACTTCATGGAATACATTGTGGAGTATTTATTAAAATAAAGCATCCCATTGGCATCACTGGCTTCTTCTTTATTCTCATTTAGCTCTTATTGTTTTCTAATTCATTTTTAATTCTATTGGGTTTTACATCAAAAAGAATATTTAGAATATATTTTCAGCAGTACATGTTTATATTACTGAGGGGAATCTATGTCCTCCTATTAATTTAAAATAAAAAAAGTATATGAAAACTGTGAAAGAAAGAAATTTTGTGAGAAACTTACAGAGAATAATGCACTTAGTAGTAGTGTGATTTAGAACATACTGATGTAGCTGTGTAGTGTGATTTAGAACATACTGATGTAACAAATGATGTCTTCCTTTATATAGGTGAGTTTCAAAATAAATCAGAACCTTTAGAGTTCTGAGAATTGTTAAAATATCTTAATATAAAGGATAAACACTCCTTAATTATTCATATACTAATTTATACTTTATAACATGACATAATAAACATTTTGCCTTTATTTTTGACAAAGACAAACAAGGACATCTTCAAACGATTTATCTAATATCAGTGAAATCTGATCATGAAGGATTGTTGAAAACTAAACTTGGTGATTAATTGTACACAATTTCTGCATAATTTAAGTTTTATGCTTTTCATTTCAAGATTATACATTTGAATCAATTTTGCTTAGCTATATTGACCAGTAGTAAACCACTTAAGTAGAAATGCTTGCATGTTTTTAAATTAGAGGCTGTAGTGAGAGTAATTTCGAAGTCCACAGCAAACAAACATAGCATTAGCTTATCTCAACAGTTCAGCAGCACAAATGTAAAGATTTTTCCCAATGTAATTTCTATCAGTGCTTAGAAGTCTTATTAAATTGCTGCATTTTGAGCTTGGTTTTAAGGTATTAAAATAGAATTTTATGACTAAAAGCTAAAAATTACACTTGATTTTCTTACATTCAATTCCACAACAAACGTGATTCTAACTCCAAAATATATCATGAATTATCTATGTTGTTTCTATTACTTTGGTCTAACTTAAGTCAGCATTGACTATCAACAAGAAGTGTTACATTTTCCTAATGGGTTTCTTTATTCCATTATTGTTTTAACGATCAAAAACCTAGCCCCTCGGGGGACCAGCAGTTAGCGTAATGGCTATGTCGCTGGACTCCCACGTAGTCGACCGTGGTTTGAGTCCCGGACCCGGCGGCTTAAACTCACGCCGGGCGCGTGTGCATGCGTGCCCAAGATCCCGAGAGGAGAATGGAGGAGAAGGGATTGCGGCGTGACCATCCCCCCGGGGGGTGATTTCTTGCTTTCTATCTCTCTGTCTCTCTCTGTCTGTCTGGCGAGCGCACGCGCCCTATAGCAAAAACCTCTCCAAAAAAAAAAAAAAAAAAAAAAAAAAAAAAAAAAAAAAAAACCTAGCCCCTCTACACAGCAGTAATAAAGGTGACCTTTTTTTTTTTTAATTTTGGGTGGGGGCTGTGAGGAGGGTGTGTGGGATGTAAACTTTATTGAGATTATTCCACCAGAGTGGAAATGATGTCTGTACAAAATCAAATGTTTTGTGGAGCTTGTCCCATAGCCTAGTGGTTAAAGGAGCCAAATCCCCCATAGCCTACCATGGTTCAAAAACACATGTGTGAGCATGCCCCAGCTCCCAAGAGTATGGAGAAATTGTAGACAGGGTATTGCAGCATGACCACACCAACTGGGGGGATATTTTCTTCTTTATCCCTTTCTCTGCCTCTCTCTGGCAAGCACGAGTGCCCTAAGGCCATTAAAACAGAAGTTAAAAATAAATCAAATCTTTGTTACTACAACTTCTGTATCAAAATATAAATCTAAACAGATTTTAAAATAATTTTCTATTTACATTTGACTGTTGTACATATTTGTAGGGTGTAATATGGTTTTTCAAAGCATACATGTGGTGTGTGATAATCAGATCAAGAATACTACTATATTCATTATTTTCAATAGAAAATACTTCATTATGATATATACCTACAAATTTTGCTCTAGGACATTTTTTGAGATTTGTGTGTGTGTGTGTGTGTGTGTGTGTGTACACATACATGAATATGACCGGTAATATCCTTTCTTATTACCCCGTGGAGGTATGCCATTCCACAATCTATTTTCCCTGTTTACATGCATTCTTGTGTCTGTTAAATGTTCTTTTACCTGAGTCCCTCCCACCCCCATACTACCCTCACTGCACTATCCACAAGTAGAAGTCCCTGGTACCCACACTTGTCCTCTCCATTTCTATGTCTTTGAATATTTCAATTTCTTCCTTAGAATGCAGACATTTTGGTACATATCAAGCAGAGAGATACAGTGTTTGTCATTTGTAGACTGGTTTATTTCACTCTAGATTCATCCACTTTATGTTGATGACAGAATTTCCCTGTATTTTAAGGCTAAGTAGCAATCCATTTTGTAAACATGAAACTTTTTTTCTTAACTCAGTCACCACATTCTCATGTCTTCCTTTGAGAGTTTTCTGTTTAGCTCAGTTGCCTATTCTTTAATTAAATTGTGGATTTTTCTATGAATGAGCTTCAAGTTCCCTATATATACTGGTTATTAATCCCTTATCTGAAGTACAGTTTACAAATAATTTCTTCCATTCTGTGAATTGTCTCTTTATTTAGTATTTCCTTTGTTATGAAAAGACTTTTTAGCTTAATGTAACCTCACTTGTCTATTTTTAGAGTTGTTGTCCATGATTTAAGGCTATTATTTAAGAAATCTTTGCCTACTCCAATGTCTTCAAGTGGTTTTTTAGTGTGAGGTTTTACTACTAAAAACCTGGAACAAGAAAGATTGTCAACTCTTTCTACTCTGTTTCAACATGGTATTGGAAATCCTAGCCTACACAGTCAGACAAGGGAGTAGGCAAAATAATGCATTCAATTGGAACAAGAGAAGTTAAATTGTCTCTATTGGCAGAAAACATGATTATGTACATAGAATATCTACACAGTATTTTAAAAAACCCTTGTGTTAATCAAAACCCAGTATTTCAGAAGTCACGGTAACACTCAAATATAGTTAAGATTCAAACACAAAAATCTGGTTGTCTTAACAGCAAATTAAACTTTCAACTAATTCAAGTGGAATTACAAAAAAGCAACATTGTGTTTTGCACAGAAATACAGTGCACTGAAAACACCAATACTGGACAGCTCTTAGAGTCCAGCCCAAGGTTGATAGAGAACCCAGGTGTTCCTCAGTCAGTCTTCTATTGTCCTTTCTTCCCAGAGATGTGTAGCTGTGTGGAAAAACTCTGCCACTAACAATTCTTGCCTGAGAGAGTCTATTTCTTCACAAATCATGAGCTGAAAGGGAAAGAACTGTTACATACTTTACCTTTAAGACTTTCAATGTATCTCCTGTCAGGTCAGATAACTCAGAGGTGAGGTACTCTAGGATTTAGGAAGAGTCATGCCCATGTGTTATGGCTTCAGATGTCCATTAATACAGCTCTTCAGGAACTGCAAGTATGTGTGTGTGTGTGTGTTTGTGTGTGTGTGTGTGTGTAGTGGAATGACTAAATCTAACCAATTAACATTTGCATTGCCTCACTTTTTGTGGTGAGAACATGCTACACTCACTCGTAGCCTTCATTAAGAATTCAATATATGGGACCAGCAGTTAGCGTAATGGCTATGTTGCTGGATTCCCACGTAGTCGACCGCGGTTCGCGTCCCAGACCTGGTGGCTTAAACTCATGCCGGGCGCGTGTGCATGCGTGCCCAGGATCCCGAGAGGAGAATGGAGGAGAAGGGATTGCGGCGTGGCCATCCCTCCTGGGGGGTGATTTCTCGCTTTCTATCTCTCTGTCTCTCTCTGTCTGTCTGGCGAGCGCATGCGCCCTATAGCAAAAAAACCTCTCCAAAAATAAAAAAGAATTCAATATAATACTGATAACTCTAATCACTATGCTATAATGTAGGTCTCTGAAACTTATTAGTCTTACCTGTCTAAATTTTGTATCCTTTGACTAACTCCTTCACACCCCACTACCCAACTTCCCTAATCCCTGTTTACATTGTACTCTTTATTTTTCAGTTTACCTTTTTTACTTCTTTCAAGAAGGAGGGAAGCAAAGTGAGAGAGTACTGTGGCTTGCCCCTTAAATAACATGCATGATCTGTTATATCATACTGATCTCACCCATCTACATCTTTTCTTTCACCATCTACTTCTTTTTTCTTCTTCTACCACTTTTTCCTTCTTTATTGTATTGTAGCCACACTGACCATTTTGTTTTCCATCTTTAAAAGATTTTTTCCGAATTGTATTTTTTTATTTTTTAGTTTGTTATTGGATGTGTGCGCTAGCCAGAGAGACACAGAGAGGAAAAGTGAGAAATCATTCCCTGGGGGGCTATGGCCCAACCACTATCTCTTCTCCATTCTTTGGGTTTTGGGGCATGCATGGATATGCACCCAGCATGTTTTCAAGCCACCAGTTTAGGACTCGAACTATGTAGTTGGCCATGTGGGATCCAGCTGCCTTAGTCTCTGTGCAACCTGGTAGTCCCTCCAAATGTTTTTATCTCTCTAGGACATGCTTAACTAAATTTTTTTTCTGATTTTTGTGTGCTATTATTTTATTTTGTATTTTATTTCCTAGTTTAAATATCAAGCCTAGGTAAGGCTTTCCTATCTAATGGTACAATCCTCTCCACATTGATTACAAAATTAAGATTGAATGACCAGGTCCCAATCAAAAATGAATCAAGAAGTTAATTAACATACTTGTTTTAACTTCTAGTTTAGTGGTCTTTGAAATATAACAACTAATGTCATAAGGACTGAGCCATAAATCAAAACAGAAGTAAAACATATTTTTTAACTTTAAACTTAGTTACTACTAACAGAGTATCATTTACCTCCAAAATTACTATTTTTATGAGTGAATTTGTTTTATTACCCTACTCTTTTAAATTTGTTCTAGCAATTGAAATGTACATAGAATAGTTTACAGAAAGGTATTCCAATGAGTAGTTCACACTGAACCAACCTTTTTCAGAAAGAAAATAAAAATAGATACACCAAATATTTAAAGGCAGTGGAGAGCACGGCCCATGGGCAGAATGGGAGAAGATACAGAATCAAAAGGAAAAGAAGGTGAGCTCCGTGTTCACCCTAGTTTAGTTTCCAAAGGAAGTTATTGGTACTCAGAGTAGGGAAATTGGTTAAAGCAAAAAGCTAGTCTCATTAAACTAAAAAGAAAGTAAAAAGTGGAAGTCAGGACTGCAAAACACTCTAAGATATGAGAAATAACATTACAGAGCAGAGAGAATTTCAGAAAGATGAGCCCCCAAATCTGGATGAAAGTTTCTCTCTGGGTTTTTACTAATCTCCGAAGTGTAAATAAACATGACTAAACTGATAGATTTCAGTAAAGTGGAGGCTAAAGTCTGAGCATAAATTTTAGCAGCTGTGTAGTGCAAAGAAAGCAGAGGGTGAACTCCCAGGCTGACAAAGTAGAGGCCTTTTTAGTACTCCATTATTTATTTTTTTTAAGAGAGATTTTTGCTATAGTGAGTGTGCAGTGAACAGAGAGACGAAGAAAGACAGAGAGAAAATGAGAAATCCCTGACCTCCTCCTTCCCACCTCCACTGCAAGGAGGATGGCCACACTGCAATCCCTTCTCCTTCAATCTCCTCTCAGGATTTTGAGCACAAATGCACACATAACTGGTGTGAGTTTCAAGCCACTGGGGTTGAGACTCCAGCCACAGTTGACCATGTGGGATTCCAACACTTTAACCACTATGCCACCTGCTGGCCTCTACTACATTCTTTCAATGGAAATAGGAAAGACCCCATTTTTTAAATAATGACCATGGCTTAGAAGTAAGAGTGAAGATGAAATAAATGACCTTCTTAAATTCTTATGCATGCTATAAGAAAAGTGAACTATCCATGGATGATGATAATATGTTTCAGATTGTCAATATAGTTTCAGATTCAACATATGTATGCAGTTCAGGATTACATGGTATGCTAAACCGTGGTCCAAGTGATTGACAAACATGAAAAAGCAGACTACAAATAATCAAAACGTGATCAAGTAATGACTATTTTATATGAGCCCATCTTCCAACCTAGTCAATAAATTTAACACCAGACCACTTTTCTACTCATCCAAGTAGTTTTCCTGATACTGGACATTTTTTTTCTTGTATGTAAAATGATGAAGTAGTTATAAATGAATAATGTGCTTTATAATACTGAAATACACACACATTATAACCTATTAAGTTAGTTAATCCCTAGTACATAGTATAAGTTCAACAAATTTATTTTAGTTTCTTTTCATGTCTTCTATGCAATATCAAAGTTCTAATCTATTAATAATTGACCCCTAATATGTAATAAATAGTCTCATACATATTTTCTCTTTTGTAAAAAATATTTTCCTCTGCATTTTTATACAACTTTTCAGTGGCTGCTCACTCTTTCACTTTCTATTTAGGCTAATTAAATTAACCAATCAGCATTCATCTGAGGCCAGCTGACAGATTATCTTTAGAAACAATAACATAAAAATCTTCCAATGTGAGCTGAACACCATTTACAATTCACATTCAAAACTGATTAGTGTATTTGTTCTGCCTACCTGAGCAAACAAATACAAAACCAACTCTAAAATTGTTCAGATGCAGGGAAGAATTAAACAGTGTTGGAAAAGAATGTAAATATTTCTATCAAGTATTTTGGTTTGAGCCAGTCAGCCAAATGAACAGGCATAAAATTCACAAATATTTATATCTAATGCAAAAGAACACTCAAGACTTAAACTTAGAAAGAAGCAAAATAAAACCAAAACATAAAACACAAATTAATGTTCCATATTTTAAGATAGTCAGGACAATAATTGGATACTTCCAGTATCTTATGTCAAGGACTATTAAATATTTCATTATAAACATTTCATGGTTTGATTTTTTTTTATTTCCAGAATTTCTAGGAAATAAATTTGGTATACCATATATAGTCTAAGCTGCTTTTAAACAAATACTCATTATCATCCTTCAAACTAATATTTTGTCTGGAAGCATACAAGCTTCTACCTTGAGCTTTCTATATTTACTTTGAATATCTCTATGAAGCCTTTTCTAATAACCCTCTGTCTATACTTTCTTCTTTTAGATTCATACTGTGTTCATGCTCTACTTATTTATTTATGTATCCCTGTATTGGCTTTTCTCATCAGAACAGAATATTGCCTTTTAAGAGAGCCATATTCTGAGATCTTAAGTTTTCCCAAGTGAACAAGTCATATATGTTTGAACATATATGGATCTATTCTTTTCTCCAGGTCTGATTTTTCTTGAAGTTATAAATTATTTTGTGTCTACTTTGATTTTGTGAGTATTTTGTCTTAGTTTGTTTTCTGCTTCTATAACAAGATACTTGAGAATTGGTAATTTATGAACAATAAAAGTTTATTTGCTGTGTTGAAGGCTAAGCATGACACTAGATCTGATGAGGGCCTTTATATTGCATTATCCCATGGAAGAACGTGAAAATGTAAATGAGAGCAAGAGACAAAGAGAGGATGGATGGGGCCAGCTCTTTGTCCTGTTAGTTAAGAAAGCCCAATTCCACATGGCTGACTACAGTTCGAATCCTTACTTTAGCCTGGTGTTTGTGCAAGCATGATAAATTCCGAAAGTATGGAGAAAAGGAGGAGAAAGAATAGTGGTGTAACTATACCACAAAGGGGATGCTTTCTCCCTTTTCCTCTCTTTCTCTCTCGTTTGTTATCTCTCTGGAGAACATACACATCTTCGTGGGGGAGGAAAAGAAAAGAAAAGAGATAGAGAACATGAGAACTAAACTTTATTCTTTTAATCAGTACCTACTACCACCATAGCAAGCCCACTCCTTCAACAATGGCCCTGACATATTGCCCTCATGACTTAGTCACCACTTAAAAGTCCCATCTATTAATATTGTCACAGTAGCAATTAAATTTCAATATGAGTTGTGGAGGGATTATCCAAACCATCCATTTCATCATCCACTACAAAATTACCTTTGACTCTGTGAACACTTTCAAACATAAATAAATATTTGTATTCTCCATGAGAATTTTATGCACCGATAAGGAAGGAAAACAGAGCCAGGTAAGGTATTAATGTTTGTGGTTAGGCTCATTCTTTAGTTTAGAGAGTTGGTTCACCAAATGAACTTTACTATTTTTACAACTCAAATGCAGGCTTCCATAACCATATATAAATCGTTCCATGTCATTAACCAGTAGACATGCTTATGATTACTGGACCTTGGAAATATTAAATCTGTCAATACCAGAGTTCTGTTCTACTTTTATCACTCTAGAAAATTTACTTTTCTCTATATCCCTCTGGCTTCTGGGTAATAATAACTTCTCTGAGAAGCTGTATTTGCTGTCCCAAATTTTACTCAATTTAAATGTAAAATTGGCCCGATATAAGAAAGAATATTGTATTTATCTTAAGTGAGTATAAATTACATTGAGTATAACTCAAATAACTTTTACACATCTAACTCAACTTTTATACATCTAACTTGATTAACTTTGACACATATAAACATCCCATAAACTGACATCCAGATAAACATGTAGGTTTTTCTCATCATTCTATACTCTCATTTCTCACAATAGAGAGAGAAAGAGAGAGAGAGACCACTCCCCATGGTGAATATGGAGAATGGTCACACTACAATACCTTTTCCTTCATTTATCCCTTTTTGTGGGATTTTGGGCACACATGTACACACACTAGACTTTTCTTTAAATAATTATTTTATTTAACTTAACTAATTAATTTTAATTTGACCAGAGAGTGACAGAGTGAGAAAGAAAGGGAAACTGAGAAAGGCCGCCAGGTCTAAGACTCAAACCACGGTAGGCCATCTGGGAGTCCAATGCCCTTAAACAACACACCACCCACTGGCCCTTACAATAGACTTTTTGACTTTGTTGCCCCATCTCATATTTTTTATCATCGTGCTTCTGTTTAGATATTTTCTATCATTTGGTCATTATGTATACTAATTTTTCACTTATTGTATTTAGTCTTATTGTTTTTATTCTCTGGTTTCTTTGAGAATAATAAAAAATAAATAAATTTAAAGAGAAAAAAAGAGAATAACAATATATTTGGTTTAATTTTATTCTTATTAAAATACAACAATAATCTGTACTTGTGCATGAAGTTTTCTCAGTATGTAACATGTCGAGTTCAACATGTCATATTTGATCTATATTTTCACAGGCTATACATTCTTTTATTTCTGTTAGTTACATAGATTTGTATGATAAATTCACCATGATTTAGAAGTTTTTATGCTTCATGGAACCAGCAGTTGGTGTAATGGCTATGTCGCTGGACTCCCATGTAGTCAACTGTGGTTTGATTATCAGACCTGGTGGCTTAAACTCACACCTAGTGTATGTGCTTGCGTGCTCAAGATCCCAAGAGGAGAATGGAGGAGAAGGGATTGCAATGTGGCCATCCCCCTGGAGTGTGATTTCTCACTTTCTGTCTCTGTCTTTCTGGCAAGCGCACGTGCCCTATAGCTAAAACATCTCAAAAAAAAAAATTTTTATGCTCTTTATAATTACTCATTTTTTTAAAAACTTTGTTTTTGCCTCACAGTATACTATTTCTGATGTTAATATACTGATACAAACTCTCTTTTACATGGGGTACATTTTCTTTCTTGAACTTTTCTCCCAAACTTCCTGTGAAATAATAGTTTATGTGATGTGTCATTTGTACACAGGGTAGAACTGAAGTTTTTGGCTTTGCTTCATTTTTTGCTGCTGTTTCTAGTAATCAAAGTTGCTCTTTGTTAAAATATCTAGCCCAAATATATTTTATATACATGCTTTTTATTCTTATTTATGTTTGTTTACATATTTAAGGTGTTCTTTTCATGGAGAATATGGAGAATGGTCACACTGCTATATGTTTTCCTTCATTTATCCCTCCTTGTGGGATTTTGGGCACACATGTACATGTACCTGACGTGCTTTTCGAGTAACTGGGTCCTGGGTCCAAGAACTGAACTGCGTGGTTGGTCATATAGAATCCAGCTATCCTCTTGCTCACCCCAGGTTATTGAAATGTAATTGACAAATTGTATAGATTTAAGGTGCACAAAGTGAACATTTGATATTGTGTGTCACACAATACAACAACAATCACACACACACACACACACACACACACACACACACACATCGTCATATACAAATGTTTACCACAATCAAGGTAATTACTACATTCAACAGTTCATTTAGTGCTATTTTTTGAATATGCTCCCTAAAGTTCAGACTTAATCTCCAAAGCAAAGTGTGATGAGAGGGCCATTTTGAGGTGTTAGGTAGTGACGATTCCACCTCATAGATGGATTAATACCCTTATTGTAGAGTAGATTGTTACTGTGAGAGTGGGTTCCTTTTACTTGGGTGAGTTGAGCCCCTCTCTTGCTCTCTTGCCTTCTCTCTTGTCCTTTTTCCCTCATCCATGGGATGACACAGCAAGAAATATCTTCCAAGATACCAGCACCTAATCTTGGACGTCTCCGCTTCCAGCACGGTGAGCAAATGCATTTCTGTTTATTTTGTTTCTCTATTTTGTGTATGCGCATGTGTTCAGAATACTTTTTACTCTCTTAGTAAATTCCAAGTAGAAGCATCCACCAAGGAACAAATTGATAAAGAAAATATGGTATATATACACAACAGTATACTATTCAGTCTTAAAGATAGGGATTCCATCATTTGCAATAATACAGATTAATCTTGGGAACATCATGCTGAATATATCGCACACGAAGACAAATATTACATAATTTTACTTACATACAAATCTAAAAAAAATAAACTCGTAGAAGCAGAGAGCAGAATGGTGTGTCCTAGGAACTGGGGAATGAGGGAAATGAGAAGATGTAGGTCAAAGTCTCCAATTTTCACTTATAAGATGAGTAAATTTTGGGGACTGAAAGTACTGCAAGCTGATTATAGTTGATAATGCTACATTGTCTATATCCTGGATTTTGTGAATAATTCTGCAATGAACATTGTCATGCAAGTATACCTGGTGTCTTGGGCATACTGACATCGTTTCCTTGAGGTAGAGACCCAGTGGTGGGATTGTTGGTGTATTTTGTAATTTCTATTTTCAGTTTTTTACAGTTCTGTAGTGTATGTTTTTACTGTGAGAGGGAACAAGGAAGGCCCCCTCAGTATGGCCCTAATGCTGCAGTCTATCCCTGATTTCAGCCAAGAGCCCACATGCCCAGAGTAGAGGAGACCCCAGGACAGGAACAGGAACGCAGCTGTGTTGCTGTTGTACCACTGTCTGGCCTCTATTTTCAACCTTTTTTTTTTTTTTTTTTTTTTTTTTTTCTTAGGAATCTCTAGTTTCTAGTTTATTGAGGCATAAAATTAGGTTGTTTATTTGAGATTTGTTTTTGATGAAGGCATTTATGTTTATAAATTTCCCTCTTAAAACTGCTCTTGGTGTATTTCATAAATACTGGTATGTTATGTTTTTAATTTCATCCCTCCAAGTACTTTCTTTTTTTAATTTGACTTCTGATATCTTCTTTGAGCAATTGGTTGTTCAGGAGTATGTTGATTAATCTACAATTATGCTATAAATGTAATCATATGGTTCAAGTTAAGTTGTTTTTCTAAGGTTTCTGGAAGCTGGGATGAGAATTTTTTCTCCCAAGCTGTCTCTAATTTCACATTCCACACTTCAGATACTCATACCCCTTCTCTCACCAAAACCTCTTTTGGGAGAAAATTTAGAGATCTGCTATTTACGATATATTAAAATATATTTTCAGTGGTCAAACTCAATATGTGTGATAGATTCCCTCACTGCTGAATAGAAGGTTTGTTATATGGTAAAGAATTTCTTATATCATTAACCACATGAAAAACTGTGTTTGTATTTTCCAATATTGTATATTTCCTTATTTACTCTCTGACGTTATTCCCACTAATATATACCACCACATAAAAAAGAGGTCTCATGTAGGAAATAAAGATGCTAATTAAAAACCCTTATTTTAAAAAGAGATTTACACTAAATGATAGTTGGTCAAATGGTATTATTCCAGTTTTTGGGGTTAATATACAACAAAGATCTCAATAATCCTGAGATTTCTTATTGTAATTCATTCACATTATTATTCAGCTTATGAAAAAGAAAACTGTTGCTTTCCTATTTCACTGAACTGCTTAGTCAAGAACGTAGGCTAAACTTACTCAGTTATTATAAAGAGTGTACCAATATTTATGTGACGTCTTAAGAATATTTTTGAATTCATAAAACTATTACAAACCCTAGAATTTTTATCAAACATGGTTTTTGAAATCAAGTAGTATGTTTAAAGTCCCTTTGAACTTAATTATAATGAATTTAATTTTAAACTTTAATAGTCTTCAGTAAGTGATTTATGATAGCGTCTAATATACAGTGCTTTCAATGGTATAATAATTTTCCAGTTCATTGCTGCCAATTGAAAATGACATAAAAGCTTGGTTCATTTTAATATCTGCTTGTTGCTAATGATTTATTGTCATCCTTTCTAAGTATCCCAGAGAGTGAATACATTTTTATCAATTATCACTACAATTTTTAAAAACATTTTATGGATGCCAGGTCACTGCCTCAGTCATTTTTGTAAAAAGAAATACTCTCTTTAATTGATTATATTTTGTAATATCAAGATAATAAGCAAAAATAGATATATTTATAGATAGGTGAATATACATAGGCACATAGATTTAGGCCAGATGCTGTTCTACCAATTTTGAATATTTCTGTAAATGGACAGAACATAGATCCTGCCTTTATAGACTCTAATTCTAGCAAATTTAAAATCAAATAAACTTAATAGTTTCTGTATCCTTAAAACTTTTCCAAGGTTGGGCCAAAAAGGTGGTATGGAGGTTAAAGCACTGGATCTCACATGGCTGACATCCCAGTTAGAGTATTGGGCCTGGTGACTTGAAAACCATACCAGGAGTATGTACTTGTGTGTCCAAAATCCCAAAAGGAGAATAAAGGGTGAGAATGCAGTGTAGCTATCCCCTATGGAGTGTGAGTTCTCACTGTCTCTCACTCTGTCTCTCTGATGAGAGCATGCACCCAATAGCAAAAAAAAAACCCTAAAAAATAAAGTTTTACAGGGTTGGTGTTAGTAAATTATTATGCTATTTTAATATAAGGAGCTAGAGTTTTACTTTTCTTTTATGACTATCTTAACATAGGTTAAGTCAGGCTTCAAATTATCATGATCAGTACTTTTTATTCTACTTTTCAGTAGAAACTTCATTTCTTATGTCTTGTAAGACAATTTTATATTTTATTTTACTTCATTAATCAGAATTGTCTCAAATTAAATCTAATCTGTACGAGTCTCAGAAATATTTTTATGATCATAGTTCATGACACATACCTTAATTTATATTTATGACAAGTATGTGCTATGCATACATGTGTAGGCACACAACATGCATAAAAATAAAAATAATATGCTAACTACCTATAAGCTTGCTCTTCAGGTATCTAAAGTTTGTGGATTTTTTTTTTTTTTTGAGAGAGAGATTTTTTGTATAGGGCATGTGTGTTCACCAGAGAGACAGAGACAGAAACAGAGGAAGAAAGTGAGAAATCACCCCTCAGGAAAGATGGCCACATCATAGTCCCTTCTTCTCCATCCCCCTCTGGAATTTTGGGCCTGCACACACACATGCCTAACATGACTTTAAAGCCTCCAAGTCAGAGACTCAGACTGCTATGGGTCATGGGGAAATCCAGCACCTTAATCTATGCTACCTGCTGGCTCCAGTTTGTGGACTTTTTAAAAACAATGCTCGAGAATATTCACATTCCCAGTAATTGTAAAGAAGTATAACTCTAAAATAGGTACAGTGTAGCATTTGATATATGGCTGTTTAAGATATAAAAAGCTAGAGAGGGGAGCAGCAGTTAGCGTAATGACTATGTCGCTGGACTCCCACGTAGTCGACCACGGTTCGCGTCCTGGACCCAGTGGCTTAAAACTCATGCCGGATGCATGTGTGTGCGTGCCCCAGATCCCGAGAGGAGAATGGAGGAGAAGGGATTGCAGTGTGGCTATCCCCCCTGGGGGGTGATTTCTCTCTTTCTGTCTTTCTGTCTCTCTCTGTCTGGCAAGCGTATGCGCCCTATAGCCAAAGAAAACCTCTCAAAGAAAAAAAAATGCTAGAGAGAAGGCCAGCAGGTGGAATGAAGGGTTAGGTGGCTGTATCCCACAGGGCTGACAGCATAGTTAGAGTCCTGGAGCCCAGCATCTGAAAACCCGTCAGACGCTGTGCGTGCATGCCTCAAATCCTGACAGAATGGAGAAGGGACTGTGGTGTGGCTATCTTCCTTGGGGGATGATTTTTCTCTCTCTCTCAATCTCTTTGTCTTGATCCAGCAAGTGTACATCCCCATAAGGAGGGAAAATTAAAAAAAGTCAGAGTGAGACAGAGAGAAAGAACAGAAGACGGAGAAATCCCATCCCCAGACTCTTGCAATGAGGCATAATCACAATGGAATTTTTTGGAATCCCTTCTCCTCTATTTCTCCATCCTCTGAGGATTTGAGACACACACACACACACACACACACACACACACACATGCCTGGCATGTTTTTCAGACACTAGACGGAGGTGGGCCATATGGGATCTACTTCCCTAAATCTCCAGGAAAAAGACCAGTTCCCTAAGACATTTTATGGTTGAGATCATTGATTTATTAAACATGCTAAGTATTTGTCTTCATTCTTTTAAATTCTTTTCCTGAATTTTGAATTTTATTTTAAAAAGAATGTCAGGAAGTAATAAAGTTAATTTAGTATCCTGCAGAAGTTTCTTGACTAAGTTTCAAGTTATTTTTAGGAATTCAGTTTTAACAGAAAACCAATATGAGAATCTTAGATTAAAAACAAAAAAGTGTTTCTGAGTCCGTT
The DNA here is from genome assembly GCA_026018925.1 of Tupaia tana. Taxonomy (NCBI): domain Eukaryota; kingdom Metazoa; phylum Chordata; class Mammalia; order Scandentia; family Tupaiidae; genus Tupaia; species Tupaia tana. The sequence continues at coordinate 65,466,309 of JAKSZU010000008.1, forward strand.
ACACATCTCTAGTTGAACACATTAGCATTTAGATAAGGGACCACATAACAAATCCCACTTTCAATTGTGACTGGAAGAGGTTTGTCCATTTGGATAAACATATTTATGTTGCTTCATCTGATAGAAAAAAAAAACTTTAAATGAAACATGCTTCTATTTAAGCTTTAGTTGCCAGAAACTGCAGTAGTATGATAAAACTCTTTGTTAAAACTCTGAATCAACACCAGTGTTCAGGCAACAGTCTCATCTATGTCATATTATTTTTATTGTTTTATTTTGTTTATATTTTATGCAAATGTTTTACTGAAGTATAATTGAATTAGAGTAAACTGCATTTAGAAAATATGCAATTTGGGGGGGGGGGGGACCAGCAGTTAGAGTAATGGCTACGTTGCTGGACTCCAACGTAGTCGACCGCGGTTCGCGTCCCGGAACGAGTGGCTTAAAACTCATGCCGGGCGCGTGTGCGTGCGTGCCCAAGATCCCGAGAGGAGAATGGAGGAGAAGGGATTGCGGCGTGGCCATCCCCCCTGGGTGGTGATTTCTCCCTTTCTGTCTCTCTGTATCTCTCTCTCTCTCTGGCGAGCCGCACACACGCCTATAGCGAAAACCTCTCCAAAAAAAAAAGAAAATATGCAATTTGGTAAACTTCAATATATGTACATATTTGAGATAATGTTATTATAGTTGAGATCATCTTTTAAAAGTTTCCTTGGGCCCATCTGCCATCACTTCCACTCCTGGCACCACTTTCCTTCCCCCCAATAGTCACTATTTTCTCTTATCCCTGTATAGGCTAGTTTATATTTTCAGCAATTTCATATTAGTAGAATCATGTAGTGTGTAGTCATATCTGTCTAGACTCTTTCACTAAAAATAGTTTTAAGATTCATGCATACTGTCAATATCAACAATTAATTCCTTTTCATCACTGAGTAAAATTACACTTCAAGGATACACCATAGTTGATTATCTATTAACCTACTGATGAATATTCAGATTGTTCCCTGTTTTGTCATATTATAAATAAAGTTGCTATGGGGATTCACATAAAAATATTTCTACGAACATACACCTTTATTTTGCTTACTTTTGTATATTGTAGAGATAGGACTGCATTATATGGGAGCCTTTTCTCTAAAGTTTTTAAACCTGCCAAACACAGATTTCTAAGTGGTTATATCATTTTATGTTTTCCGCAGAAGTTTATGTGAATTCCAATTGTATGATATCCTCACCAACACTTGTTATAGTCAGGTTTTAATTTTAGCCATCCTAGTAAGTATTTAATGGTTTATGATGTGATTTCATTCTTTTCATTTAATTAATGACTAACTATTTAGTATTAGTATTAGTTCCTGATTTCCCAAAGAGTGACAACTTTTGAAGAACCCTTCTATTGCTGATTCCTAATTTAATTTTATTATAGTCTGACAGCACAATATAATGAGAAGACACTTAGCATTATGGGAAATAGCTGTGTGCCTAAAATGTGATTCTTCATGTTAAATATTCTGTGTGACACAGAATTACAAAAATAATATATATTTTGCTATCTTTGAATGGAATGTTCTATAAAGTTCAATTAGGGAAATTACAGTTAATGGTGTGGTTCAATTTCTATGTTCTTACATTCTGTCTGTTTACTCTAACAATCATTGGGGCTTATATTAAAATGCAAAACTTGGGACCAACAGGTGGCATGGTGGTTAAGGTGCTGGACTCCCATGCGGCCAACCACTGTTTGAGTCTGAGACCTGGCAACTTGCTTCCTCACTTTCTCTCTCTCTCTCCCTCTCTCTGTCTGTCTGATAAATGCACATAACCTATAGAAAACATGAAAAATAATAATAATAGGAAAATGTACATGACTCAGTTATAGCTGTATGTTTTTCTCCTTTCAGTCTTACCAGTTTTTTCTCTTTTGTGTTATGTAATACACATATACTTACATAAGTACTATGTGCTTAATATCTATATGTAAATTATTGTTATATCATGCACAATAAACTTCCATGCTTAGATTAGCAAACATTTAGATATTTATTCCCTCTTTATGAACTGACCAATTTATATAAAATCATGTAATGAGAAGCAATGCAGGGCTAGCCTGCATTTTTGCTGATTAAGACAATTGGATCATACCTGACCAACCATGTGGTTTGAGTCCCAGACCTAGAAGCTTGAAAACACACCAGGCACATGTGCATGCATGTTCAGAATCCTGAAAGAAAGGAGAAATAGAGGAGAAGTAATTTCAGCATGACTGTTCCATATTGAGGATTTTGTTTTCACTTCCTTCTCTCTCTCAGTCTCTCTATGTGGAGAGCACATGTCCTCTGGTGAACCAACAGATGGTATAGTGGTTACATTGCTGGACTCCCATAGAGTTGACCACAGTTTGACTCTCGGACCAAGAGGCTTTTCCTGAAAGTTCAGTGAAACTACAGAGTTTTTATTTCCAACTCAATACAACTCTTGACTGATTAGACCAATTCTTAGTTATTTAGTCATTTTGATCTGGTACTAAGCTCTTCCCAGAGTTCAAAAAGAGTACTGGATTGGAAAAATTAAAGTATTTTCAAAGACTTTGGGGAATGACTAAGTATGTTGTATAATTTATTGAAAAGTTCAGCTCAGCAAATATAGATTGAGAACTTACATTGTATTCTCATATCTTTAAAGGATTCCATGGTAACCAGTTTAACATATATACAGAGAGGATTTTAAAAAGAAAGGAAAAGAAGAAAGAATATACCATTTTTTAAGCAAAGAAAAACATGCAACAATGGTTGATGACTTGTTCCTTGATAAAGTGAAAGAATTTAGGACTTAGTCATCCACTTAATGGCTCTTTCTCTTCAATTTCATATTAATTTAATAACTAGATTTCTACTTTAATTATGTAATGTGCAATGTATTTGTTTCATTTGTTTTCTGAGGTTAAAAATACTCTCAAATTCATGCTAAGTAGATTATATAATCAGTTGATCTAGCCAACAAGAAAAAAAAATTATGATGATGTCCTTCCTAAATACTGAACAATGTGATATGTTATTCTTTTATTCCATTAAGTATATTTTAGTGTTTACAATAAGAAAGTTACTTTTACAGGCACTGCAGATGGTGTAGTAAACAAACAGACATTTTCTTTAAGGAACTTACACTCTAGTGGAAGACAGAGTGAATAAAAAAATACGGATATAGTGTCAAGAGGTGATATGTCTGATAAAAATAAAAGCAGAATTACCATAAGTAAGTAAAAGCCATGCTAATGTTTTATATATATATATGTGTGTGTGTGTGTGTGTATATATATATATATATATATATATATATATATATATATAAAATCCCAACATAGGTTTGAAAAATTATGGCCTGAGGATATGACACCACATATGTGTGTGTGTGTGTGTGTGTGTGTGTTTGTGTGTATATATATATATATATATATATATGAATATATATATGAATATGTATATAAAAGCCAGTAAAAGTGTATTTTATCAAATAATATTTAAGCAAAATTTGAAAGAAAACAATTAGGGACAGAAGTAGTTACTTGGAGAGAAGACAGTGCAAATGTCTAGGGAAGTGTGTATAACATCCTCCAATTGACTATTTTGCACTTAGCCAAACACCTATTTCATATATTTCAAACTTACATGTCAAGAATCTGTGAAAAGGCCAGAGAATGTGAGCAGTAGTAAGTGAAATGTTCAGAAAGAAATAGATCATTCAGTACTTTATAAATCCGGAAGACCTTATTAGAGTTTACTCTGAAGGGCTTGGGAGGTATTAGAGAATTTAGAGAAACTGAGTAATGTCCTATGATATGGATTTTGAGATAATTACCGACATACTGTATCTAGGTCAGTAGAGTAATAATGTAAAAGCATAAAGACAAACTTTGAGCTAGCCAAATAACAATCCTGGCACGCTGGATCAGAGTACCTGCTGGTGATATGTGGAGAAGTAGTTGTTGGATTTTGGATATATTTAAGAGGAGATGGCCATAATATTTTGGGCAATTTAAATGGGAATTGGTTGAGAATGAGGAAGGGTAAATATGCCTCCAAGAGCATGCACCTAAGCAAATTAAACATTAGGGGTATTAATTCCTGACAGAAGAAAAAATGTAGGATCAGGTTTTATTGAGTAGTGAACATGTGTTTGAAGTAAATTGAGTTTGGATAAGCTTGAGAAGTTTCTTAGGCCTACCCAGATAGCTCAGAAAGCATCTGAGTATGTAAGAGTAGAATTCAAGGACTTTATTTGGACTAAGTAGGTAAACTAGGGGATTCCATAGAACATGTATCACATTTGAACTAATAAAATGGGGTAAAATTAGCAAGGAAAGGAATTATAAAATAAACCATAACAGTAAGACCAACAACAAATGCATCTGGATTGAAAGAATGGAATTGAATGTTATAGTTATCAGGAAAATAAAAAAAAAGAAAAAACAGTGTAAGAAAATTAAGCATAATTTAGTGCTAAAGCAGCTCAATTGGAGTAACAGATCCCAACATAGGTTTGAAAAATTATGGCCTGAGGATATGACACTACATGTAAACATTACATGAGCTCCTAGGCACTTGAAGATATAGAGATAGCTGACACTGGGACAACTGTATAAAGTTTGGTTAATAAAAGTGTTACATTAATAAAAGGGACTACAAAAGTTTCTTATAGTTTCTTCAGAATAGTGAAATTATACACTATCTCTATGAGTTCTCTTGGAGACCCTGGAGCAATAAAAATGGCAGACTCTATTGTATGGAAGTATTGTGGGCTGAATTCACTCTTCCTTTTAAATCACCCAACATCAAAACCCCAAAATTATTAAAAGTGGGTCACTTGGTATCATGGTGGTTAAGGTTATGTGGATCCCACATAACTGATGCACTGTGCAAGTCCTGTACCTGGAACCTTGGGAAAAACATCAGGCACACGTGCATGCATGCCCCAAACTCAAAAGGAGAAATGAAGGAGAAGGGATTGCAGAAGGACCGTCCTCCATGGGGTCGGGGATGCTTTCTCACTTTCCATCTCTCTCTGTCTCTTTTTGGTATGCACTTGCCATCTCTAGCAAATAAAAAAATAAAAGAAATTATAAAATTACACACTCCTACTAAAAGCTCTAGAGCTCAGACAGACTAATGTATAAAGTTATCTATTTAGGGAGACTTGAACTATTTAAACACACAAATATACCACTGAGGCAAAACTTTCAAATAACACAACACCAATGATAATGAGATTAGGACAAAAAATATTCACAAATCATGTGAGGAAATAAGTTGCTTTGAGCAAGATAATGTAAACAAAGTAAACAAATTAATACTTAAAATATGAAAGAGAATAAGAAACCACTGCATGCATTTCTTTAATGATTGAGAAAAACTTATTTTAAAAAGTGTAAGATAACGTAAAATTGCAGATTAGATATTGAAAACATGTAGAACTTACTTTTTTTTTTTTAGGTTTTTGCCATAGGGTACATATATTTGCCAGAGTCACAGAGAGAGACAGAGAAAGATAGTGAGAAATCACCACTCTCCCTGACCCCAGTGGGGGTAGTCATGCTGCAATCCCTTGTCCTCTTATGATTTGGGGCACACATGAACATGTGCCCAACATGATTTTCAAGCTACCAGTTCTAGGACTCCAAGCATGGTTGGCCACGTGGGAGTCCAGCACCTTACCGACATGCCACCTGCTAACCCCAACGTGTAGAACTTTTAGAAATATTAAATGTAAGCATTAAAAAATACTAATTACAATAATATTAAATAAATGTACATGTTCAGTTAATGACTATAACAAATCAGTAAAAGTTATCAGAAAAGTCTTAACTTTGCAGCATCTAGAGAGAAAAATAGCAAGAGAGATCTTATTATTTTAGTTTGTTTTTCCTGCATTTGTTTGTTTTTCCTGTTATTTGTTTCATAATTTAAAAAATATTACTTCTATCCCTTTTCAAAGCTTTCTTGTTTCAATTATTGGAATGATGCCCATTATTACATCTCCTTCAGTCTTATGCTGAGTGATCTCACTGTAACTTTTACATGATTGTATATACTTACTCAACATTCTTTCACATCCCTTTTGTATGTCTCCTCAGTACTTTTCTATCATGATTTTAATTCTTACACTTTTTAAAAGAATATTTACAAAATACAGTCCCATAGAAGTAGTGTTTTTGGGAAGACAATTTTCTATGAGTCTTTCACATTTCTTCATGTATGTCTTATCAATAGGACACTGACTAGTTTTCATGCAGAACTGGTTTTTTAAGGATAGTTTTTTAGTGAACACCTTGGAATATAGGAACAAAGGGAATGTTTGCTTACAGTGTTAAGATAAAGATAGTGTCTCTCTCTAGAGCAAAGGACAAGCACGAGCACATTAACTGTAAAATATTTATGTTCTCTAAGAGTTCCTTTCCTGTAGTGCAACCCTTTGCATATATAGGTATCATTAGATCCTCTTTATTGTGTGGGAATTGGGACTTGGCGATCCAGTGCAAAAATATAGGTAATACTCTAAGTGGTAACCTGATCTTTGTCTCTGACGCTGAGGTCCCCTGTATTCTATGGACATGTACATCCATGCAACTGTGTCAAGCTAACGTGTTACCTTGCAAGTTGGGTTAAACTCTCACACTCCTCACAGTTCTTGGCAGTATTCTCTCTCATCTTTAAATATACAGTCACACAGCACTTAACGGCAGGAGCATTTTCAATAAATGTGTTTTTAGGCAATTTTGATGTTGTATGAATATCATAAAGTATACTTATATCATATGAAAGGCATAGCCTACTATACACCTAGGCTACATGATATAGCTTATTGCTCTTAGGCTTGTTACTGCACTAAATACTGTAGGAAAGTATAATACAGTATTTGTGTACTTAAACATATCTAAACATAGAAAAATTACCATAAAACATAGTGGGGACATACAAAAAAAATTTAAAAAAAAACACAGTGTAGAAGGTTGTTTTTGTTTTTGTTTTTGTTTGTTTGTTTTTTAATGGAACACGTGTATAAGGTGCTTACCATGCATGAAATTTGAGAAACTAGAAGTTGCTTCACATGAGTCAGAAAGTAGTGAGTAAATTTGAAGGCCTGGAATGTAAGTGCATTTACTAGAGACTTCCAATACACAGTACACTTAGTCTACCAAGAATTTATATATACAATTTTTCTTTCTTCGATAATGAATTAACTTTAGCTTACCTATATTTTAATTTTATACAGTTTTTAATCTTGTAACTTTTTTACTTTTTTGTAGCAGCAAAACATACTTAAAAATACATTGTATAGGGACAGTCTGTAGTGTAGTGGTTAAGCTAGATACCACATGATGGACGGCGTAGTTCAAGTTCTTAACCCAGAAGCTAGAAAAACAAGCCAGGTGAATGTATGTGTATGCCCAAAATCCCAAAAGGAGAAGGGACTGTGGTGTGACTGTCCCCTTTGAGGGTTACTTTACTGTTTTTCTCTATGTCTCTTTCTGGTAAGCAGACATATCCTATAGCAAATTTTAAAAATTGTGTAGTTATATAAAATATTATTTTTTAACATTCTATAAGCCTTTTTCTACTTTTAGAGTTTTTAATTTTTATCTTTTACTTTCTAAGCTTTTGTGTTAAAAATTAACAAACAAGGGAGGCTAGTAGGTGGCGTAGTGGTTGGGGCACTGGACTCCCACAGGGTTGACCGCAGTTCGAGTCCTGGACCTTGTGACTTGCTTTCTCATTTTCTCTCTGTCTCTCTCTTTCTCTCTTTGATGAGCACATGTGCCCTCTAGCAAATTAAAACAAGTAATAATAGTGATAAATAAAATAAAATAAGTAATTCTTAAAAATATTAACACAAAAACACACATATTAACCTAGTTCCAACACAGAGTTAGGATAATAGATAATCACTTTCTTCCACCTTCAAATCTCCTCCAGTGGGAAGTCCTTGATGAAACAAAAAATATGAGCTTATATCAAGCATGAGAGAAAATGATGCATTCAAGAGACCCCATAAACACCAGATGTCTGAGGCTGCTGCTAGAGTAACACAAGATGCTATTTTACAGTAAACTCTTTATATATAAATGGAAAGAATACACTTTAAAACGACAATTAAAAGTTTATACACCTTTTTGTAGTCATTTATTATGTTTGAGTACTATCTATTGTACATAAATGAAGGTTCTATACTATTATACGGTAGGGTTATTTATACCAGCATCACCACATACATATGAGTAACACTTTGTGCTTTGAGGTTAGAATGGTTGGAGAGTCATTAGGCAACAGGAAGCTTTTAGGTCCATTTTGCTCTTATGGAAACACCATCATATGGATATGTGGGCCATCACTGACAGAAATGTCATCATGTGGCACATGACTATATTCATGAACTGTTCTTTCTTGTAGTGTCTCCTGTCATCCTACATATTCTGTACCCAGATTTATAGCTCATTAGCATCTCTTCATCTTTCAGACTCTACATTACACATGACCTCCTTGACAAAAATTTCCTATCACCATTTAAACTGTTTTTCTTTTTATGTTTCTGTAGCACCCAATATCTTAATATTAGTTTACTTTGCTTTTTATTTCTATAAAGACTTATTGTTTTCCTCATTGATAAGCTCTATCTAATGCTCTCATGTTTTTTAATGGACAAATGAAGAGTGTATATATTTATGGTATATTCCAAGATATTTTGCTATATGTTTACATTCTAGAATGGCTAAATCAAGTTATTTAGCATATATGTTATCAGACAAACATTATTTTATGGTAATAATGCTTAAAATAATCATCAGTGATTTTGAAATATTCAGTGTATAGTTAAACAGGCTCATAGAAAAAGAATAAAATGGTGATTAGCAGAAGCTGACAGGTGGAAGGAGAGGAAGCTATAAATGAAAGGATACAAAATTTTCAGTTAGACTCTAGGAATATATTCAAGAAATTCACTGAATATCATGAATGTCTTGTACTAGTTAATCAATAGCCTTTTTTATAATTTTTAACTGCAATTTTATTGTTTCTTTTCATTGATTTACTTTTCTACTTTTATTTATTTGTTTCTTTATTTATTTACATTCGATCATTGTGTATCATTACAGCATACCAAGTGAATTTTACCATCATGATTATACTGTATATTGGTTCAATCAAAGATATTATCACACACGTTATCAACAGATAATTTTCCATTTTTGTATCTCTTAAATGTTTTGCTTCTTTCCTTTTCCACCTGATAGCTTCCCTCTCACCCTCCCTATTTCTCACCTTCCTCACACACTCTCTCTCATATACACAGTTGCCTTCTATCCTCTATACCTTCCAGTCTTTCAGTTTCTGCCATTGAAATGTTGACACACTGTATATATTGAGTGGAGACATACAGTAACTCTCTTTCATATAGTCTCATTTGCTTCACATAGTCCTGACCCACATTATAATGGCCAAAAGATCTCTTAATTTTTCTTCTCACAGCCACTCAAATAGCTTATTGGCTATTATCATATTCAAGTAAGATATTATAGGAATGATAGAGTATTTGAATAAAAGCTTTAGAGCTAAGGGTTAGTTCTACTTATTGCTGCAACAAAACAACATAAATAATTGAGTTCATTTTCACATTTATTTTGTAAAAGCATTTAGTAAGGATAAAATTATCACTTTTACATATAATAATTAACATAGAAACCTTGTGTTCTTTCTACTTTTAATCTGAAATATGGAGGATACCTGTCCAATTTCTGAAAGTTTAGTTTCCAGTTTACTTGATTAATTTATTATACTTCACAGAACAGGTATTTAGATGATATCATTTATTTTATTCCATCAATTTAAATTATGAACAGTCTGTAATATACCAGGTTATAAGTCTATTTAGCAGATACTGCTGCTATCTCCAGGCAATATAGTACACTCCTACAAATCAGTAATGCATAATTCCTCTTCTCAGGTTCCACTGCATTCGTTCCATATCAGTCTTAGATAATGCTTAATATGTCAGTGACACTTATGTGCTACAGAGTGCTGCTCACCCGACACACTGGCACTTACCAATGCATAATGCTAAATTTAGGGGGAAAGAAACTAAGTTTTGTTTTCCCTTTAATTTTCAGCCCAAATTGGACAAAAATACACATTCCCACATCTTAGTGAAGACTCTTCTATAGTTAAACAATAATTCAATTTAAATAAAGAAATAAAATTAACAAGTGGCAGAGTACAGAACATGTTGTTTTCTAGAGCCTGATACCCCAATCCTTCCCTGTGGGTCCCCTTGTGTGTTGCACGTGCTGTTAAACATGGCTGTCTTCCAATACACCTCTTGGCTCGTGTTTTAGTCCATTATTGCATTACTAAAATAACTGAGACTGTGTAGTTTATAACGAAATAGATATATCTTCATTTCACCATCTGGAGGTATGAGATCCTAAGGCCAAATTCTAGTGAGGGAATAACATGGTAAAGGGCAGGACCTTTAGCAGAGTAGCTCTAGATTAATTAATGCCTGTTCTGGTCTCTTTTCCCTCTTACACCTACCTAAACTCAGTAACTGGGGCCTTAGCATAATGACCTTAATACACTCAAAGGCCCCACCTTGAGACACCATGAAGGGATTAAGTTTCCACTTAATACCTTTACAATACAACCAAGCCCGACACATGAATTTCTAGGGTACATAAAAACTGTGGCAGCCTATATTCCCATAAGAGTAAGTGGTTTCTTCAACACTCAAGTCTTGGTTGTCTAGTTTTCAGTAACTCTATGGAGAACATGTATAAGGGTGTTGGTGATGGTAAATATGTTTATATCCTTGGTATGATTATTACACATGGTATAGGTGCTTTAAAAAAAAACACACCATACCCTACAAAGATGTGTAATTATCTTATGTATTTTTAAAAGAAGAATATTTCAGAATTGTCAAGGTTAATCCAGTTCCATTTAATTATTCTTTTCTCAGCATCAGATAAAATCATGTCATTTCTTTTGCTGCCATGACTATTTTAAACAAGCACATGTGCACATGCAGATGCAAACACAGCATATGCACACACGCACAGACTTCAACCAGAATAAGCAATGATACTTGTAACACTGCGAATATATAGACATACACACATATATACATACGTGTCATACATTTACATATATTTCAATAAATACAGAAAAAGTTCTTCAAAATGTCACTTGCAGAATTTCCATTTTGCCATACGTACATGGTATTTGAAATATCACATGGAGCAACATTTCTCTTAAAAGGCACCACGTGTATCATTTTGTATAGCTTAGTTCAATGATTCACTTTATTGTCCTTTGGGCAGTGAGTTTTGATTCCTACTTCACAGTTTTGAAACTTTTTTTTTTTTTTTACAAATTATGCAATTTCCATCAAAGTTTTAAGTTCATAAAGCCAAATCTCTTTATTGCAAGTACCATATTCTTTCACGCCTGGTGTTTCTACAAAAAGAAGTTGTACTAGTCATCTGTTCTAAGTATATTTCATCAACTATGTGGTTCATTCTTTCTTCTCATACCTCCTTAATCAGGGCCCTTAACCATTTCTCTGGGAAGGTGATAATTATACTTTCTTCCAAGTATCACACTATGTCGTCTTTAGCTTGGTGAGAAAACTGCTTTGTATAGTATACAAGATATTTTCTGAAATTCTCCTTTCTATCTTAATTAATAAAGTCAATGATCAAGTACTAAGGTCTGTGGGGACTGGGTAGCTGGTTTAAACCCTCTCTAGTTGGGGCATATCTCAGGGATTTAGGAAAAATATTTAACTTGTTTCTGCCTAAATTTGATCATATGTAAAATGATGATAAAGAACTTACCTCAATTTTTAAATTATATTAATTTCTTCTGAGTGAGAGAAAGAGAGAGAGAGACAAGGACACAGGCACCTCCAACAGAAACCTCACACAACTTTCTACCCCCAGCTCAGCCAGACCCATCATGGACATGCTCAGGCCTGGCATGTGCAGAGGTTTCTCCAGATGACAGCTGGAACTTTTCAATGTGTCAGTCTAAACAAGTGCTGCATTACTGCTATCCAGACCTCAGAATTTTGTAATGGGGGCCAGCAGGTGTCATGATGAAAGCAAACTGTGGTTTAAGTTCTAGACACAGTGGATTGGAAATCACGCTGGGTGCACGTGCAACCATTCCCGAAATCCTAAGAGGAGGATAGAGGAGAAGAGATTGTGGCATAGCCATCGCTGTTGGAGAGGGTCATTTCTCATTTTTTCTCTTTCTGTCTCTATCTGTTGAGCTCACATGACCTATAGCAAAAACCTAAGGGAAATGAAAGAATATTGTGTCTTGAAAAATAAATGAAGTTGGGCTGGCAGATAGCAAAGCAGTAAAAGTGCTGGGCTCCCACATGTTTGACCACAGTTGAAGTCCTGGACCTGGTGGCTTGCTTTCTTACTTTCCCTTTCCCTCATTTTCTGTTTCTCTCTAGTCAAATTTATAAAATAGTCATAATAAATGAAATTAAATAAATAATTCAAATAAATAAATAAATGGCATAATGCTCATGAAGGCTTAAAATGACCTAGCACAGAGTTAACTTTAAGTAAAGTGACTAATAATTTTATTACTTTTATGATAGCATACGAAAATATCAGCTTTCACTGGCAAAGTATTACATAGACATCTCTGGTGATGCTAGTAATGATTTCATGAATAATATTCTGTAAATGTTTACCAATCAGAGAGTCATATGTTGTATATATATTGGGAAGGTTTTAAAATACTAACAAGCACAGATTTTTGGTTACTTCAAGATCTTTTTCCTAATGAATCTTTGGTAGGATGCAGCTGTGGTTTGAAGGTTTTTGTACAATATACAGTAATTAAGACTTTTTTCTACTTTCATTTACTGCAAATGAGACACACTAATTGAAGGATTTTCCTTTGTGTACCAAAATAAAGTCTCTTAGATACTTATTGAACACATTTAATGTGGTTTTAAAATTAAAGTAGAAAAATAAATATTTAAACTTCAAGACAAATACTCCAAATATTTATCCTAGGAAACTAAACTTTTTGAAATTAGGTATCTTATTGTCTTGGCAGTAGAAATTAGTGAATACTTTATATTCCACTAAAATCTACTTTCTTTCAATGTATTAAAATTGCACTGAATCCTACACTCCTTTTCAAAAATTCAAATTCTAATTAGTATATTAAGAACTTTTTTCAAATTTGATTGAATTCTTTCTAATTATTACAATACTACAAATAGGTCATGGACAGTGGTGCGGTAGTAAAACACAATGTTTTGCTGGGTTGACCCTCAGAGAAAGGTTCTGAGATTGAGGAGATAAATGTGCCTGTGACGGGCTGTATTCAGCTGGGGTGGATCGTGGCATCAAGACAATGTTGAGAGTGCTGTCACTCTCCAACTCCCCCTCTCTCTCTCCATTCTCTTTGAGTGTCTCTTATTCATGGAAAAATAAATGGATACAAACTTAAAATATACAAATAGAAAGTATATATGTATCTATCTATCTATCTATCTATAGATAGATAGATAGATACATATATACTAAGTATATGTATATATATGTGTGTGTGTGTATATATATATAGCTATATATTTCTGATGTTAAAAATACTTTGAAGAAAGAATATAATATTTTTATGAAAGAAAGATAAGCTTTTAAATTATTTTTTTATTTATTTTTTTTGGGGGGAGAGGTTTTTGCTATAGGGCACTTGTGCACACCAGACAGACAGAGAGACAGAGAGCGAGGAATCACCCCCTAGGGGAAATGGCCATGCTGCAATCCCTTCTCCTCCATTCTCCTCTCAGGATCTTGGGCATGCATGCACACGTGCCCGGCATGAGTTTAAACCACCAGGTCCAGGACTTGAATCGCGGTCGACTATGTGGGAGTCCAGCGACATAGCCATTACGCTAACTGCTCGTCCCAATAAGCTTTTAATTTATTTATATGTATTATAAGTAAAATTTATATTGTATCACATGAAACATGTCACATACTTGGTAGAATAAGTGACTGGTCCTAAAACAGATATTCAAACATAATGGAAAATGCATATTATGCAAAAATTACCCATGGACTTCAAGATTTTTTTGCACAAAAATAGACTCTTTTTTCTTTCTTTCTTTCTTTTAGAGAGAGATTTTTGTTATAGGGCATGTGCCATCACCAGAAAAACAAAGATACAGAAAGAAAAATTAATCCCAGGGGGATGGCCATAACACAATCCCTTCTCTTCCATTCTCCTCTTGGGATTTTAGCACAGACATGCACCCAGCATGAGGTTTAAGTCACAGAGTCTGGGACTCAAACCACGATTGACTAGATAGGAGTACAGTGACATAACCATTATGCCATCTGCTGGCCCCAATAAATTCATATTTTAATTCCACTTACCATGAGCTTTTTGACATGCCTTGTATAAATCTACATAGTTAACAATTACTTTACTTTATTATTACAACAAACTTTCATGGTAATAATCTTATGTTCATGGTACCTTATGTTTTATGAGCAAATCAATTTTGTATATAAGAAAAATGAAAATTTCTCAATTTGAAAGAACTACTACTTGTAGCTAAGTAGTAAGAGCTACTTCTCACTAACTAGTACATACTAGCTAGTTGCTCAGTTTAAGAAAAAAATAGCAATAGCAGAAGGTAAAGTAAAATCCAGTTTATAAGAATACATAGTTCAAATGTCTGCTCAGATCAGCATGCACCTCCTCTCTCACCATGCTGCATAACTGACTGAAACTGATTAAGTTTAGCTATGTTTAAACATTTTAAAAATGTTAAAAATAAAATGCCTTATGATAAATCATTTTCTTTAGTAAATATGATTACAGAATAAGCCAGATGTTCTGTAAATCCCCAAAATAGATTTAAATAAACATATATTCAGAAGGAGATCTTAAAAATGAACCCAATTAACACCTTGAGCTCATCTGGTAGTTATAAAGAACTGATTTTATATCAAATTTTGGTTAGAATTTTCTAATATTAAGATTAATAAAAAGTCCAAGCTTTCTGATATATCTATCTCTATTGTCCAGTGATGTATTTGGAAATGAATAACAGAAATAGACAAGAAAATATTAAACTAAAATACCGTAACTTTTGTGAATACTCAAAAATTTCAGGAGAAAAGTTGATGGTAGATTTATGTACTGTAATAGTCATATCAGGTCATTCACCACATAACATTTCAGTCAATAACAGACCACATCCATGAAGGTGGTCTCATAAAATGATATTTGAGCTGAAAATGTCTAATACTAGTAGTTAAGATTTCAAATCGTGTTAACCTGGGTGTATATGAGGATGGCATTGAAGAGTTCCTTGAGATGGTTCCTAAAAAACTGAATAATGAGAAGCTGTTGAAACTGGAATGGAAACAGCTGAAGAAGAGAGAAAAGAAAAAGAAACTATAAGAGAAAAGAGAACACTTAAGAAAATTTACAGTGAAGGATTTAACATAACCTTTTGCAGACCTTAACAAGCTCTTTAAGAAACTTCGAAACATGAAATTCCAGCACTGCAAGTTATTTATAAGTTGAGGAATTTTTGTTTTCTAATTTGTTGGAAGGTGTTTGCACTCACCAAAGAGAGACAGAAAGTGATATTGGGAAATGAGAAAGCACCCCTCAGGGAAGATGACCATGTCACATTGCCTTCTCTGTTCTCCTCTTAGCATTTTGGACATGCACTCACACACACCTGGCATGTTTTTCAAGGCACTGGGTTCAGAACTTGAACTGCAGAGTTAATCATATGGAACCAGCTGGCTTTATGCCACCAGCTGGCCCTAGAAAGGAATGTTTATAGTATATTATTTTTTATAAGAAAATCTGTAATGAAAATAGACATGAACCAAGCAAACCACAATGGATGTATTTCTGAAAAGACCAGTATCTTCTTGAGAAGAGTTTTGGACAGGAGCTTCAGGAGGTATTCCAGAAGGCATTGTTCTCATTGGAGCTGGTAGCTCCATACCTGTTATTGTCCCTAAAGAACTTTCAATGAGACAATATGTGTAGATAACAAAAAGGGATACTGATGATCCTGACCCTACATAAGCCCGGATGAATGTATGTGTGTCTTAGTTTTCAACAAAATGTTTAAAAAGTCAAATATATAAACATATTCATCATCTTCAACAAAGAATATTATATTATATCATAAACTTTAAATATTTATTCTATGAGTAGTTTTGGAGGTATATGTTAGATTTGCAATGCCCATTTTTACTCTGTTGTGGTACACCATTACATTCACTATTCATCTTGTGTCTGCTAATTTTTTTACCCCCAGTACTCTATTCCTTGCCTTGCAGACTCTGGTATCCACCATTGCTCTCTATACTTCTATGTCATTGAGTCTTTTAATTTCCACCAAAGAGTGTCAAGCAGGGATATACAGTATTTGACTTTCATAACTTGGCTTGTTTCACTTAGCAATGCATTTTCTAGATTCATCCACTCTGTGTTTAATGGTAGGATATCACTGTTCTTTACGGCTTAGGAGTATTCCTTTATGTATATATGCACCATTTCTTTAATCCAGTCATCGGTTTGTGGCATGAGGTTGATTCTACAACTTAGCTATTTTAAATAGTAGTGCAATAAACATGGATATGCAGATCACTGGCATAGTGATTTCTTATACTTTGGGTAAAGGCCCAAGAGTGGGATTACTAAACCATATGGTAGCCCTATTTTCAGATTTTTGAGGAACTTCCATATTATTGGGACATTGTGAAAGTCATGACACATTTTTGCATAGAAAACAGAAAAATACTTCATGGCTTTCCTGAGGACCTAATCCTGCTCCTGGTGGCAGTGCTAATTTATAATCCCGAGAGCAAAGGCTGAGAGTTCCCTCTTCTCTGCAATCTCATCAGCACTTTCACTTTGTTTTTCTAATCCTAGCCATTTTGAATATGTTTGGAGTAAAATTCACAAAACAGCAAGTACAGGTCATGGAGAAGACAGCAAATATTTGTTAAATCCATTAAGAAGAGCAGAGTGGTTAGTTTCCGTCTTCATTCACTTGACCTACTTTGTGTGTACAGACTATATGCTGGCTAAAATTGGAAAATATTTTTCTGAAGATAATGTGGTACATGACAGGTGTATTTCCAATATCTGTGTCTATCAGAAAGGCTGAGAGATCCTTGAGATAACTATGTGCCTTCGCAGTAAACTGTGAAGCAAGAAAAATATACACTATTGTCTCAGAGCCACTTATTATAAATGGCTTTTTCATTCTCAACCAAGACACAACCTATTTTGTCAGTTTTTGACAGAAATCAGAAATATGCAGAGAGAAACTCCAATCTGTTCAACCCATGATTCAGAAATTTCACTTCCAGCAAGAATCCACTTTAAAGGGGAAAAAAGTATTTGTTTAAGATTTTTGTCTGAGAGTATTTATTACAAACATGTTAAAAATAAAAAATAATATCTAACAATGGATTATTGTCTAATTATCAAAAATAGTGTTTATTGAAAATATTTAGTGGCTGAGGGCAGCAGGTTGTGTAATGAAGATGCTAGACTCCCACGTGTGGCTGACCACAGTTTGAGTCCTGGACCCAGCTGCTTGAAACTCACGCCAAGTCCCATGTGCATGTGTACCCAAAGTCCCAGGTGGAGAATGGAGAAGAAGGAATTGCAGCATGACCATCCTCCCTGGGGTATGATCTTGCTCTTTCTGTGTCTCTCTCGCTGTCTCTCTGACTCCCTGCAAGCGCATGCACCCTATAGCAAAAATCTTTCAAAAAAAAAAAAAAAAAAAGTTAGTGGCACTGTAATGAGCAATAAATGGCACCAATCTGTTAGTGGTAGTTTTATCTGTGCAGTGGGATTTAGGGTGATATTATTTATGATTCTATATTTCCCCTAAATTTTACAGCTGTAATGGATCAATTTATTTTTTAATTACTTTATTTAACTTTATTTATTTAATTTAATTTGACCAGATAGGGACAGCATGAAACAGAGAGAGAGGGAAAGAGAGAAAGCAAGTTGCCATGTCCAGGACTTGAACCATGGTCGGATATGTGGGAGTCCAGTGCCCTTAACCACCACACCACCTGCTGGTGTCATAATTGATCAATTTTAAAAAGGAAATATTTTATATTTAAAAAAATATACCATACTTTATCAAAGTAGTAGACAATATTATTGATATCAATGAAACTGCATCAAAGGGGAAGCTTGCTGAGCTTGCTGGGACCCTCTAGGACTTCCTAGTGAATATAGAGAAGTTTAGGGGCTTTATTTATACAAAATATTCAGAAAGAAGTAAGGTCAAAGAGACATGACTATTATTAGTCTTAAAGAAAAAGAATGGTAATACATTACCAAGTATCACTTAGAACCAAGGCCATAGGTTTGACTCTTATCTTATAGCTTTCAGTAATTTTAGGAGTTTACTCTAGCCTATGTTCTTCTAAATGTTCTTTTAATATTATAACATATAAATTCTGACTTAAATGACATTAATACTCAGTCACTACAGCACAATAATGGAACTTACAAAACACCTTGATTTCCTAGGTGGCTATATGTTTATCTCCGTTAGCCAGTAGCATTAAGGTGTTATTTTTTTCCCTAATTTTACATGGTAAACACACACTGGATGATAAGCAGATGTGAATCTTGTACTGTTCACCCTCAACATGTGTCATCCCTGTAGTCATAAAAATCTTAGGTTCGATAAGTTGAACCAAAAAATAAATTTGTTATGCTTTGTATGTTTTCTGCTTTAGTGATAGTATGATAATTATTATTTTATTCATAACTTTGGTATGTCTTCTGATTCTATGGCAATACCAACTTTATGCGGCTATCACAGAAATTGATTTAATAGTAGGGAGGATAAGATAGACACAAGAGACTGTACGGAAGAGTGGTAGATACTTAATGGTGGGTGGAAGAGGTTGACAAGCATTTAACAGACTCAAGAATGTAAGGTTCTTTGTTGAAAATGAAGTATATAGCGTAATATCCTTGATTTGATTATCACTTGCTGCTAGCATGGTTTGAAAAACTATGTTGTATGCTGTAAAAATATATGATAATGAAATGTAAATAAGAATAAAATGGTTATACTTATTTATTGCATAGCAATAGAAAAGCTTTTATTTGACATAGCAAACAAAAGCTATAAAATACGTAATCAGTTTGTAAGTACTTCACACAATGAGATAAAGTTAAATAAAACAAAGCAAAATCTCTAGATAGAGTTAATATGTAAAAGGTAAGTAGGATTTTTTGGTTTTTGAGTGTGCTTGAACAAGTGAGAATCAAATACCCATGGTGTCCTAAAAACATATGAGCACCTAAAGGATAAAAAAAAAGTCTAAACTTACAGTCAACTTTCTTATTCATTAATCATTTTCCTAGTTAAACTATCACATAGTTCTAGCTTGAAAATAGCAATTTTACTAAAATTATTGCCATCACTATTTTTGAGAAACATTTGTGTAATCTGACAGTGTAATTAGCACTTCACAGAACATATGGTGTCAGTGACTGGGAGCCAGCTAACTAAATAATAATTAAGATTGGAAATTCAAAAAAGAGAAATAAATATTAAAAGATTTTTTTAATGTAGAATAAGGGCTCTGTAAAAAGGAGAGGGAGCCAAATATGTTCACCATTCAAGACTAGAACTGCTAATATGAACCCTGTCAATTTAAGAAAAGTAAATCAGCAAGTATGGAAGTCATTTGATATTTTAAAAAACTAAAGCAATTTAACCCAATTATCTTGAAGTTTGATGCAAATGTAATTGAGGATGTTTTGGGGAGGAGGGTGTAGTTTTTTTATTTTTAAGTTAAAATTCGCATTTTTTTTCTTTTTCTTAATTGACACCAGATATATTTTGAGTTCAACACAAATTTTTAATTTCCAATTTATATCTGAGTTGCCAATCACAGAAGTTTTCACAAACAGCTTTGGGAGTTCCTTGATGTCATCCAAAGAAATACAAAGTATATTATCCATATTTGAAAGATTTCAGCAAGGAAGCTTAAAGTTTTAATGTACTCATTACTTAGCATTATAACTAAAGAATCATTCTTAGTAGAATATCTCATCATGCAGTATAAGTAAGTTACATATTGTTCAAAGGCATCAAATAACTTGACTTTTTTATAACAATAAATATTAAACTATCAATGTTAGCAATTATCTGGAAGGATGAAGGGAGAAATGGAGAAAACCCTCTAGAAATCACTCATTGATTCTTTCAATAATAAGAAAGGAAGCCTGAAACCTTAAGAAAATGTGAGACCTAAAGAGATAGAGTAATGTTTCTCTAATCAACAACTAGCTAATTGAAGTATCAAACCACAAGAGATATGTAGTTGTATTAAAATAATAATATTAGATCTGCGTATACAATCTTTATCTACTCATTCATGACAGTGCCAGCTTCCTAAGGAAGACCTCAAGAGGATCAAGTCTAAAGTAGTCTTGCTGTGATCTAACCTAGGACATATGAAGCTGAGGAGTATTTGATGCTAAATATGTTTTTTAAAGAATTATTTTATTTAACTTTATTTATTTATTTATTTATTTATTTAAATTTGACTAGAAAGGGACAGAGTGAGCGAGCGAGAGAGAGAGAGAAAGCAAACTGTCATGTCCAAGACTAGAACCATAGTCAGCCATGTGGGAATCCAGCACCCTTAACCACCACGTCACATGCCGGCCCCTGATGCTAAATTTGACCCTGAAGAATACATGAGATATCACAGTCATCATAGAAAAAAGTATGGAGGATCTTCAAACAATTAAATGCATAACTACCTTATGAGCCAGTAAAGTTCCTTCTTGGTATATGCCCAAAGGAAATAAAAATTACCACCATATAAAGTTAACATCACTCTCATATTTATTAAACATTATTTATAATAGCCAAGATACAAAAACAACTATATCTTGGAAAAATAGATAAAGAAACAGCAGCACATATATATAATGGAATATTATTCAGTCCCAGATAAAGAATGAGATCTTGCCATTTGTCTTGAAATGAATAAGCCTGTAGGACATTATGCTAAGGAAAAGAAAATAAAGCACAATCTCACTTATATATGGCATAAAAAGATCAAATATAACCACCAGCAGGTGGCATGGTGGTTAAGGTGCTGAACACTCCCATATGGCTGACCATGGTTCAAGTCCTGGACCTGGTGTCTTGCTTTCTCACTTCCCCTCTTTCTCTCTGTCTCTGTGTCTCCCTCTCTGTCAAATTAAAAATAAATAAATGAATAAATATATTTTTTTTAAAAAAAGATCAAATATACAAAGATAGACCAAAAGCAGTGGTCACCAGGTACAAGAGGTTAATGGAGGAACAAGGAAATGTAGGTCAGAGGATACAAAGTACCAGACATGTGGAAACACTAGTCCAGAGGTCTGACATGTAGCATGAGAAGAGATAGAATCATAGGTAATATAATCATACTGTATATGAGATTCATGCCAAGTGAGTTTTTTTTGTTTTTTTTTTTTTGTTTGTTTGTTTTTTATTTTTTAGGGTTTTGCCATAGAGTGGATGTTTTTGCTACAGAGAGATAGAGAAAGGGAAAATGAGAATTCACTCACAAGCAGGATGGCCATGCTGCTATCTGCTCTTCTCCACTCTCCTCTTGGGATTCTGGTTATACATACACACACACACACACACACACACACACACACACACAGGTGCATGGTATGATTTTCAAGTCACCAGGTGCAGGATTCAAACTGCAGTTGACCATAAGGGAGTCCAGCACCTTAACCACCATGGCACTTGCTGGCCCTAAAAGTGAGTAGATTTTAACTAATTTTGCCATAAAAATAAAAACAAAAATCAAAGCATATCTGTGTGTTGGGATGAATATGTTCATTTTGTTCACCATAATAACCCTTTTTTCTTTCTACATGTATCCTATAAAATTATGTTACCTTAAATATACATGATAAAGTTTATTTTAAAATATCTTTTGAAAAAGAACACAGAAAATATATACTCAAGAAATGACATATGATGGGAACCAGCAGTTAGCGTAATGGCTATGTCGCTGGACTCCCACGTAGTCGACCGCGGTTCGCGCGTCCCGGACCCGGTGGCTTACAACTCACGCCGGGCGCGTGTGCGTGCGTGCCCAAGATCCCGAGAGGAGAATGGAGGAGAAGGGATTGTGGCGTGACCATCCCCCCTGGGGGGTGATGATATCTCGCTTTCTGTCTCTATGTCTCTCTCTGTCTGTCTGGCGAGCGCCGCGCCCTATAGCGAAAAAAACCTCTCAAAAAAAAAAAAAAAAAAAAAAAAAAAAAAAAAAAAAAAAAAAAAAGAAATGACATATGCCCCTTTTAATTAGACCTATGTTCTAATTTTAGTATTTTAAATCTCACTACAATAGAAAGGAATTATGAACTCAAAAGCTTAGGAAAAAAATTCTTCTTCCTCTTTCTTTCTCTTTCTATATTACTTCATTGAACAGTGGAGAATAGAAAAAAATATTAATTTTGTTTTGCACAGCCTAGTAATTTAGATTTTGTAAGAGTGCCCCCTCTATGGCGACTTTAACTTATAAAGTTAAAACTACCCATTAACACTTCAGCCTGGTGGATTTGGATTTGGCTCTGGTCATATTGGCATCCTGTCCCAAGAGGTGTTTGGCAGTAATTAGGGGAACATTTCTCAGAAACCAGAATAGTCTCTTATATTTTTGTCTTCCTCATTTACTTTGGTAGACTAAGATATTTTTAATGAATACTTGCCCTTTCTAGGGAAGAATTCATAAAGTCCTATCTGTACTTATATTATGTGAGTTTCTAAATTGGAAGAGGTTTAATGAGATCGTGTGAAATCCACTCTTTCAGTAATGTAGTACTGCAAAATCTTTATGAAAGTGTCATTATCATTTGCATAATGTAGACTACTTCATCTTGCAAGATCGAGGACATGAAACACAAAATGGACTACATGCACCTTCACTAGATTACCTTGAAAAATAGCATTTCTTCTGGTAGCTTCTATAGAAGTTCAAGGAAGCCTCTCTTCTGGCCAGTGGTTCCTTATGATTAATTTGCACATCCTGGAACATGTTTGCACACATATCTCTTGACTAATCTCTGTGTCACATCAAACGACATTTGATTATTGAATGGAATAAATTGGTAAGCATCCCTAGAACTTGCATTTATGACAACTTATTTAAACTGAAGTCCAAGAAATTTGAAACCTGTTATGCAAATGGAGAGGAATGGATTCAAGAATGGCAACCAATAAATACTATAATAACAACATCACCAGAAGTGTCTTAAATGCATCAGAAAATAACTTCAAGACAAACTATATGTGAAAGACTGAATGAAAAGTGGGAATGGGACCAGCAGTTAGCGTAATGGCTATGTCGCTGGACTCCCATGTAGTCGACCACGGTTCGCGTCCAGGACCCAGTGGCTTAAACTCATGCCGGGCATGTGTGCGTGTGTGCCCAAGATCCCGAGAGGAGAATGGAGGAGAAGGGATTGCGGCGTGGCCATCCTCCCTGGGGGGTGATTTCTTGCTTTCTATTTCTCTGTCTCTCTCTGTCTGTCTGGCGATCACATGCGCCCTATAGCAAAAACCTCTCCAAAAAAAGAAAAAAAAAAGTGGGATTAAAGTACATGTTTATTTTGGTGCAAGAAAATTTTAAATTCATGCACAGATTTCTCATAATACACATTATTTATGAACTTTTTGAGGACCTACTGTAGACATTTACATAGACATACACTTACATCTAATAGTGTATATTATTTAGAAAAAGTTGTTTTCAAATTTGAAGAAAGTAGTTATGTGAGGCTACCTCATTTTAAAATGTATTTGACAAAAGATCAATCGTATAAACTATAAGTTTGTGAAATAGGAACTTTTTGTTGTCTAGAATACTGTGGCTAAAACTCATGACAGGATATAGAAAACTGCTATCATTCATATGAACTAAGAAAGTTTGAAGTACATTGTGCCCATTTCACCAAAAATGACCTTAATGATTGATAGAAATTTCTATTCATCTTGGCAGTCTTGAAAGATTTTAGAAGTCAAAGATACATTGCGATTAAACTGAGTAGCATCTATAGCCTGAAAGCAGTCTGGTACCGTATTGACAAGGAAAGGCACTGCCTTGGTGATCAGATCATAACACTCCGGTCTCACAAAAATACGGTCATGTTTTGAGAGAGAGGTTTTTCTAAACAACAATTGTGTATTATGTACTTTGCCTCTACTCCTGAAATTAATTGATCTTCTTCCTAACCTAAGGTACTAGCTCCTATATACTGAACCATGAAGTATAATAAATGATCTTACAGACTGGACCTTAGTATCCCAGAAAAACAGAAAGGAAAGAGATTCTAACACTATCAGTTCTTAATACAAATATTTATCTCTCAAAAAATGGATTGGTAGTGTATATGTTTCACACTTTTTCTATTTGCCTCACTCAGTATATACTGAATGTCTGCACTCTAGGGCAGAAACTGAATGACTGGAAGGTATTAAAACATGGAGAGTAATGATGGTACTGGAGACAGTGGGGGAGGAGGGTGGGAAATGGGGGAGGGTGAGAGGGAGGGAGTCAAGAAAGAAGCAAAACATCTAAGGGACTCAAAATGGAAAGAAATCTGTTGATTATAATGTGTATGGTGATGTCTTTGACTGAACCAATATTCAGTGCATTCATGATGGGAAAATTCATTTGGTATGCTGTATTTATCAGAGTTCATTCAAGAGACAAAATTCCCACCAGTTATGTTTTTAATAAAAATTTAACACAAAAATAGTTATCAAAGATTAAATCATTTTAATTATATAATTGAATAAACAAGGAACATTAAAATGTCATAGAGGGGCCAGCCAGAGGCATGATGGTTATGATGCTGGACTCCCACAAAATCAACCATGCATAGGGTCTCAAACTCAGTGGCTTGAAAATAATGCTGGGGAAATGTGCGTATGTGCCCAAAATTTTGAGAGGAGAATGAAGGAGAAGGGATTACAGTGTAGCCAACCCCCTTGGGGAGTGATTTCTCACTTTTCCTCTTTCTGTCTCTCTCTGGTAAGTGCATGGACTATATGATGAAAACTGGGGGGCAAAAATCATAGTGCTAGCAAGTATAAGAAGCAGTCAACAATTGGACTATACTACTACTGTCAAATCATAACTGAGGGGCTATCATAGGTTGGCTTCATTTCAAGAGTACAGGTTAAAATAAATAATATTCTGCAAGAATCAATGGCTGTATGAAATTTACAGAAAAGAATATTTCAAATCTTATAAATTTTTTCTACTTGACCTTTATACTAGCAAAATGTAAAATAGATTAATATAAATTCATGTGCATATATATTTTTGTTCTACATATATATTTTTCTCTGAGAAGAGACAGTACAGTATATCACAGTATAAGAGACTTTTTTTTTTTTGGAGAAGTTTTTGCTATAGGGCATGTGTGCTCACCTAAAGACACCTCCCCCCAGGGAGGATGGCCATGCTGCAATCTCTTCTCCTCCATTCTCCTCTCGGGATCTTATACACGCACGCACACGCTCCCAGCGTGAGTTTAAGCCACCAGACCTGGGACTTGAACCGCAGTTGACTACATGTGAGTCCAGCAACATAACCATTATGCCACCTGCTGGTCCCAAGAATTTTTTTTTTAACTTTTATTCTTAAAACATTTAATATAGGGGCCAGCATATGGCATAACAGTTATGTAACTGCACTCCGACATGCTTGATCGCAGTTTGAGTACTTGTCCCAGTGGGTTAAAACTTTCACACCAGGCATGTGTGCATGCATGCCCAAAATCCCAGGAGGAGAATGGAGGAGAAGGTACTGCGGTGTGATCATTCTCCTAGAGTGACTTCTACTTCCGGTCTCACTGTCTGTCTGTCTCTCTCTCTCTGGTGAGCACACGTACCCTAAGGCTAAAACCTCTACAAAAAATTATTTTAAATCATGAAAATAAGTAAATAAAGAAATATTACTCATTAGTTATAAATTTATAAATAATCTTTATGCAGGTGATATAATATTTAAATAGAACAGTTAAACATCTTTGCGCTATCAGTCGTTTGAGAAATGAAGCTATTCTGAAAGAATTGCAAATGACTATGAGCACATTTATATTCAGATTATGAAACTTTTACCTAAATTGTGACTTTCCATTGACTTGGGTTATTAAAAATAATATTTTAAGATATGATTCTAACATGAAGATATCAAACTTAAATACCAATAATGGTGGAGAGCAGTAATAAGAATGATTTTCTACTTAAGAGTTTAAATACACTCCAAGATAGTATGCTCCCTGTCTTCTGAACACTAAGCAGGACTTAGGGAAAATAAATCATCCAAATGTGTAATAAATGTTTGCCCACTCTCTCTAAAATTATACAGCAAATCACAGGAATCTCTCTCAAGTTCCTGCAAAAGCTCTTTCTAATACTTAGAATAAATTCTACATTCCCTAGTACGGTCCCTGACACCCAGCTGACTTCCCCAGTCCAAGCTCTCTCTGCGTCCCTACCAACTACACAACATTTCTCTAGCAAGGAAGAATTCCTTGTAATTTCTGAAAGCCTTGGATAGTCCTACTGAAAGGATTTTATACTTTATGTTCTCCCTCCACCTAGCATAATTTTGGCTTAGATATTTGTGTTTCTCTACTCAAATATCATTTCTCTCTCTTTTTTTTTTTTTTTTTTTCTTTTTCTTTTTTTGGGAGAGGTTTTTTTTTGCCCTAGACCATACTCTATGAATAAAGCTATATATCTTTAGCCCGCTATCTATTGCTGTCCTATTTTTTTTTTTTTTTTTAACAGACTTGTTCTTATTTTTATTACCTATCAAAGCTATGATTTTGTTTGGTATCTATTCCATATTTTTCTTTCTCTTCTACTAGAATGTAAGCTACAGGGAACAGAGATTTTTGTCTGTCTTGTTTGTCATAGTATCCATCATGTTTAAGGAGTACTTGAAATGTAATAGCTGTTCAACAAATAAATGCACTGTATTTATGCTAGAAAAAGCAATGCTGTACACTGTAAAGATAAATACTGATGAAATGTAAATTAAAAAAAATAAAAAGAGAAGAAAAAAATGAAGTATAAAGGAAGGGAAGAAGGAGGAGATGGAGGGAGGGAGGGAAGGGAAATTTCCGTGTGATCTGAAAAATGCTTTTTAGCCAAAAGCTACATATCATTTTAGGAAAAAACCAGAAACATTCTGATCTAGGCATTTCTTTTTATTTTCACATTTTCTCTGTCTTGTGCTGGTCCTCTTGTGGTTATTTATACTTTTGAAGATATTAGGATGTTTTTCTTTGTAGTCTGGTTTTTACGAGAAAATCAAGTTCTTGCCTAACTTCAAACTGAAAGAACATTCTTTTGTCTCTTAACCCTCTCCACAAGGAGTGAAATAAATACTCTAAAATAATTTCATGTAACACAGTAATCCATGTCATATTGGTAGCAGTCAGTTGGATTTTTATCTTAATTTTTATGTTCACTGTCATAAAGACTCTAGTAATATTGAATGGAAAACATGATATTAAGAACAGTCTGTAGAAAAATATTAATTCAGTTGCTGTAAATAGTGTGGTTTACCCACCTGAAAACAAAAGTATGCATACATAATAACCATTAAAATCCCACTTATCCAAGTGAGCTAATTCTTCAGCAACTTCTGTGTTTTATTTTCTTGTGTAATGTCAGGAAGCTGCACATATCCATGACAAATTTGAAATTAGAATCATTATCCAGGGCACATTTTTGCTCTTTTACATTAGATTAGAAAATATAAAGATGCAGACATTGATTTATTTATCCCCCAGGCAGACTTAATGTTACATCCTCCTAACAGAACCTAACAAATTTATATTGTATGCCTAATATTAGGTGTTTTATTAGCCACTGGGGTGGTATAATGGTGAATAATGCATAAGAAGAATAGCTAACATTTATTGAGTGTTTACTATGTGCCAGTCACTTTCTAAGTGCTATGCATATATTAACTGATTTAACACTCTAAAGGAAAAGGAGGCTTATTTTTGCTTATAGCCTCTTTTAATTTTACAGTTATCTGACTATCAGACAATTCAATACAATACACAACCCAAGTTATTCCCCTGATTCTAGATATTAAAAGATATCCCAGGTCAGTCGATGGCATGATGGGTAAAGCATCTGGGTCCACATGGCTGTGGGCAGTTCAAGTCCTGGACACAGTGGACTGAAAAGCATACCAGGCATGTGTGCATAAATGCTCAGGGTCCTGAGAGGAGACTGGAGATGGGATTGTAGCATGGCCATTCCCCATGGGTACTTCTCACTTTCTCTCTCTTTCACTATCTCTTTCTCTAGTAAGTGCATACACCCTATAGCAAAGTTAAGGGAAAAAAAATATATATAAAATTTACATGCCTCCATACATACATTCACTGCCTCAGCATTGCATATTATTGTTCTTACACAGGAATCACTGTTATAATGTTTTCTAGATTATTCATATTTCATGGAATTACTAGGTCATTTCAAATTCTGTTAGTATTATCTTCGTTAAGCAAGCTACATAGAAAATCAAGGCCAAAATAGGAAGACTGCAAACACAGCAACACCTGGAGAACACCCCCTGTGCTCAATCCCAGTTCTACATTCTTTGCACATACAGACTCCATCCTTACTGAGTAACTCATCTGAGTCTCAAAAACATTGCATGAGGCAATAGTATCGTTATCATTTCCATTTTGAAGATGATGAGACTGGGGCTGTAGAGAAGTAAATGGTCTAAGATCATACAACAAGCAAACACGGAGCAGATTGTTGAAACTACATGGTCTGACTCCATGATGAATTGCCTGAGAAGACTGTATGTGCATATAGATAATGAGAAGCTAGAGTGATATATAGAAAAGCACTAGACTTTAGGCTTAAAACACTTTTGTCTGAATCTCCCTTAACCACTTTCAAGTTGTGAAGTACCCAGCAAGTTAATTAAACACCACAATTTTCAGTGTCCTCATATGAAAAAGAGTGATAAATTAAGTTGAGGCAAAATTAGAAATCCCTTCTGATATCTAATATCTGACATAAATCAGGGTAGTGTCTAGGATCCAGAACAATTTTTACTAAAAATTTTGCTTTGGGATACCTGAAAACATTTAATATTTTCAGGTTGCAATAGTGTTCTTTTATTTCTCTTCACCTTAGTCTTTAAGTAAGATCGTTTACCTTGAAAAGAAAAGGCAAACTTGACTTCCTAAAGAAATTCCCAGGGTAAATACATTATTTCAGATTTATTTTCATCTGTCTCCCTCATGTTTTCTCTCTGTCTTGGTTATAAGAACCATAGAGATATTATGTGAAAGTATTCTGGATAGTCATAGTTTTCCATGTTAGTGATTGCTATAAGGTATTTAACAGAATATAATCACCCCATTATTTATGACCTGTGATTCAATAAGTAATATTCTAATAATTAGTTTTTGTTTGAAGAGAGGACTTTCTATGACTTATAGGAAATTTGTTTTTATAGCAATTTGAAGAATATTTTTTTACTTCTTTTTAGCTCTTTTTAAAAAGTAAAAAACAAACAGATTAATTAACATCCATATTGTATACCACTAATCACAAAAATGCTAAAATTAGAAGAATAAATAACAAGGCAATAAAATAAATAAAATCAAATTATAAAATACATTTCATTAAAACCAACAGAAGGAAGAAAAAGGGGGGAAAGAAAAATGTAAAAGAGATAGAAAGATATTAGGCTTTAATCCAACTTTATGATTAATATTTTAAAATCTGGTCAAAATACACTTATTGGAAAAAAATTGTACAACTGGGTATAAAAGAAAGACCAGACTACCAGACTATACTATCTACAAGAAGTCACAATTAAGTATAAAAACAAGGGTATATTGCTGGCAAGTGGCGTGGTGGTTAAAACTCCCACATGTAAGTACCTGGTGGCTTGCTTTCTCACTTCCTCTCTCTCTCTCTCTCTCTGTCTCTCTCTGATCAAACTGATTAATGATGTAATAATAAATAAAAGTTAAATAAAATAATTCCACAAAATTGCAAGTAAAAATGTATAAGAAAAGATTACACTAATCAAAAGAGAGTTGTAATAGTAAAATTAATTTCTAAGAAAGTATACTCTGAACAAAAAATAAAGGACATTGTATAAAGGGGGCAATCATCCAATGAGATAGACTTCCTAAATTGCAACAATCCCCACTATGAACTCTTATAGACCTTGCCACCCATCATTAGAAGAATATACATTCTTCTCAAGTGCAATGGAGTATTCACAATAGATCACATTCTGGACCATTAAAAAATTGCTAATTATTTTAATTTATACCATACAATGTATGTTCTCAAATGATGGAATTACATTAGGAATAAATAACAGAAGGATAGCTGGAAAATTTGTAAATATCTACAAATAAAACAACACATTTAAAAATAATCTGAGTCCAAAGGAAATGAAAAAGAAATTTTAAAGATAATTGGACTATGGGACCACCAAATGGCATAATGGTTATGTCACTGGACTCCCATGTGGTCGACTATGGTTCGAATTTCACAGCTGGTGGCTTAAAACTCACCACAGGGACATATGCATGCATGCACAAAATCCCTAGAGGAGACTAGACGAGAAGGGATTCTGACATGGCCAACCCCATGGGGAGTCATTTCTCACTGCCTGTCTCTGTCTCTTTCTGTCACCTAGGAGAGTTCATGCTCCCTATAACAAACATCTCTGGAAAAACTAAATAACTTAATAAATAATTGGACTAAATAAAAATGAAAATGCAACATATCAAATTTTGCAGATTGCTACTTAAGTAACTCTTTGGGGAAATTTATGGCACTAAATGCATACATCAGGGAAAAAAAGGACAGATCTAAAATCAACAACATACATTTTCACTTAGGATACTAAAGGAAGATGTTAGCAAAATTATCTTTTTCTTAACTTTTATAAAATTTACATTTAATCAGTATGTCGCTGGACTCCCACGTAGTCTTCGCGTCTCGGACAGCATACAAAATTGTATTTACCCAGCATGAATACAGTGCACATCAGTCAAGTCAAAGATACCATCATACAAATTTTCATCTACAGATTACTTTTGTGTCTGATAAATGCTTTCCTTTTTTTGCCTGATCGTCTCTCTCCCTGCCCTACTACTCACCCTCTACCATACTGTCTCTAGCATGCACAGTTGTCCTCCCTGCCACTAAACTCTCCAACTTTATCAACAATAATCCAATGTTAGTGATCAATGACTAGAGTAACTTTGCTATTTTTGAAATCCCAAATCTAAATTTATGCC
This sequence comes from Tupaia tana, assembly GCA_026018925.1. Classification (NCBI taxonomy): domain Eukaryota; kingdom Metazoa; phylum Chordata; class Mammalia; order Scandentia; family Tupaiidae; genus Tupaia; species Tupaia tana. Next base: position 65,497,766 of record JAKSZU010000008.1, read on the forward strand.
TGACCCGTCTCACCCCCATAGAAGAAGGCATGTTAAAATTTTCACATTTATACATGTCGTTTGTTTGCAAAATCTGAAGTTATTATAGTAAGCATGTAGAATATTTCATCAAGTTAGCATTGTAGCACATGATTTATTAAAAGAATTCAAGATTCAAGTCAAGTTCTCTACTGCTGATGGAGAAAAGACAAATTTGGATGAAAAATATGGAGCTTTCCATTTCGTCTCTCCTCAGATTCATGTCTATATCACATTTGCCCCTCCATCCTACACACAGCCTTCGCTAGTCTGTATTTAGAGGAGCATCTGGCTGATATTTTATGTCCATAACCTCATGAAGTATCTATGCCATTTCTGGAGGAAAAAAAAGTAAATTAAAAAAAAAAAAAAAAAAACTATTCTCTAACTTTGTTTACCAGGTGGCAACAGATTGCTGAAGAAATCAAATTTTTGAGATAGAAAAGAAATAACTAAAGATTTGACAATGGACAGTTTTCCAAAAATTAATGATGACAATCTCATAAGCATTTAGACATATTCAGAGATTTAATATGCTGTTTGTAGCTATCATTCTATTCATGAGTCTCATACTAGCACATGCAAATTTTCTAAGATTGTAGCAAATCTCTGGACTGTGTCTAATTCATCATTCTACCATCTGTTTAACATGGATTTATCACTGGTTACTGGCTTGGAGTAAGTAATCTTTAAATTTTCTATTCAGTCTGAACAGTGATCTGTAAAGTTTCATCTACAGAGCCTCTGCAGGACTTCTATGACTAAGCCAGCACCATGCTTAATACAAATTCAAAGAAAAAAATCCACCAAAAAAAAAAAAAAAAAGATTTCTATCCAGCTGTGGCCAAATGGTAGCTCATTGCTTTAACTTGTCCCTCTATGAATCCAATATTGCAAAGAGAGCAGCTGCACAGGGAATGTTACACTTTTTTTTTTTTTTTATTAACCATGCTCAGATAAAATCTCCCAGAGAGGAGGTGTTTATTTTATCATGATATCTGACTACAGCACTGAGGTTAATTTATTTAAATCACAAATCATGCTTATAGAGTTAGATCTTTAGTAGTCTGATAATAAGGTCTAAATTATTGTTGATACTCCCAGAGGATAGCATCTTTAATGGTCCAGTTATGAGATTTTAGGATGCTATAATTAAAATACTTGTGTATTTTCCTCTTTTATATTTTTCCCTCCACATATAAAGCAACAGGTTTTCACTTGTCATAAAGCCCAGTTTGTAAGTCTGTCTGTATTTATAGAAGATTGGATCCTTCCCATACATTTTGTTATATTTAGGAAGCAAATGATCTCTGTGGATGTGAATTCAGATGATGTTTTAGACAAAATGGTATTAAAAACCAAAGCAAAATGATACACAGTAACAGAATTTTATATATATATATATATTTATTACATATATATATATTACATATTACATATATATATTATATATATATATATATATAAATGACTGAGGCTCAGAAACCCCATGATATTAAATATAGATATATACATATATCTATATATATATATACACACACACACACACACACACACACACACATACGTATATATAAAATGACCTATATTGAGATATCTGGAGCTATAAAAGTCAAAGACAGTCAAAGAGGGCAGAAAAGTCATGAAAGAGTTTACATTAGAAAAAGAGGCACCATTAAACAGAACTTAAATGTTGGAAGTTACTGAAAGATTGGAAGATACAATTGTGGGGAGGACAATTACTACTCAGCCAGAAAAAACAATGAGACTCTGACATTTGATACAAAGTGGATTAATATGGAAGATTGGATGCTAAGTGAAGCAAGCCAGGCTATTAAAGATAGACATTGTAAGTCCCTGCTCAATATATACTGAATGTCTGTGTTTTCTAGCAGTGACTGAAAGATTGGAAGGTATAATTGCAGGGAGGACACATGTAGATACTAGAGAGAGTGTGGGAGTGTAATAGGGGGTAGGTAATAGGGGGTGGAAAGGAGGGGATCAGGAATAAAATGATACCTTTAATAGACACAATAATGAAAAGTTATCTGCTGATGATAATGTATATGGTAATGTCTTTGATTTGACTAACTTGCATTATATTCATACTGGGAAAATCCATGTTGTACACTATAAAGATGTACAGTAATTAAATGTAAATTTTTTTAAAATCTGGTGTTATACTAAAAAATAAAGAAAAAAAAAAAAAGATTTACAATGAAATTGTAAAGATTAAATGTAAATAATAAAAGATTGAAGTAAAAAACGTATGATGTTAAAAACTGAACAAGGGTAAGCTTGAAGTTTAGAAAATAGGAATAGCAATAAAGAGAGGTATTGTGCTTAAACAAATTCTAATACAGTAAAAAGAGGTCATTATTTGGAACTTAAGTCAGGAAAGTGACAGGGAAATAAAGTTAATGATTCTGCTGTTTTACATCATGTAAAATATAATTAGATTCTAGAAAAGCTTTGGTAAATTCATATATCATACAATCTTACAATTTTGGCATGATAGGGATGTTGATAAGAAAGACTCAGCCATTTGAGTTAGATACCTCAGAAAACACCTTTCAGTCATTACAGCTCCCTATTCCATTGTTTCATCCATCAGGTTGTCAGTCAGGGTACCCAGACAGATGTCTGCTATAATATGTGTGTTATAGGATACGCCTATTTTTTCTGTTAGTCAGAATTGCTTTCTTTTTGGATGCACAGGTAGCTTAAGTTAAGTCAGGGAATTTCTTAGAAGGTTGTTGATTTTTCTCAAGGGCATATTCTGCTAAGGAAAAGCCAGCAGTTCTGTAGAACAATGAGGTCTAGAACAAGTTCTCAGGGCATATTCTTTATGCTCTGATTCTCTGTGTAATTCGCATATGTTTATATAATTAAAATCATGGAGTTTCTTAGCCTCAGTCATTAATGCGAAGTTGAGTTAATTATCTGGAACAAATAAAAAAAAAATGAGAAAAGAACTCTAAGGAAGTTACATGTCTCTGCTTTCAGCCCATGATCCAGGAAAATGTGGTTAAAGGTTGGACAAAATACATCTCTCTCTCTTTCTGTTCCCCTTGCTCATTGAGGAAATAAATGAATAAACTTAATTTTTGTGATTAAAACTCTTAATCATGGTTTACAAGACCTTCTATGATGTGCTTCTACGTTTCTCTCCAGACTTATGTGAGTGGACTTCTTAAAGCACATGGAAAAATGGAGTAGATGTACAAATTTATTTTGCAGGAAGAAAAATTTTAAATCTGTGCATAGTTTTTGTATAACATGTACACTCATAAACTTTTTAAAGGTCCTCTCCGTAATACCACTTTTATCTCTTTGCCTGTTATATGCCTGAGACTAGTTTTTCTCTTCTTTGAATATGCTAAGTCACTATGAACTTAGAACATTTACCAATTTGTTTTCTCTAATGCATTATTCTCTCTGTAGCTCTTCACAAACTTGTCTCACTTTTCTCCTTATAGTTGTATGCTAATCTGTTTTTACCTGGAAACAACATATACTTTATTCAAATGGTATATAAAATACATTAATATCTATTGTCCCATTTATTAGAAATTCAGTTGGGATTCAGACTTCAGGTTTAAGCCTGTGGCATCAGCTCCATTTTTCTGTCATTGTCTAAAAGTTACTCCTGTGGGTGGCTTTGATCTCAGAATGTATACAAATGGGCACAGTATTTCAAGGGACTCACAGATATGTACAATACTATGCATAAGCGAGACGTTATTTTCTCCCACTTCTGTTTTAAAATCAAGGTAGTTTGACCTTTGGGGCATGGTGACACCCACTCTATGGCAAACATGGAAATTTATTTTTCAAAGCTAGAGTTGAAAATTGTGCCTTAATCCTGGTGTTGAGCTCTAAGACAGGAAACATAAGGAGCTCTAGGTGCATTAGCATTTCTCAAAGCAGAGAGTTGTGGTATACACAGAATAAAATCATGGAAACAGCCGGTTCTGTGGTCTAGTGGTGAGGGCAACTAGATTCCACATGGTTGACCATGCAGTTTGAATCCCAGACCTGGCAGCTTAAGAAACACTCTGAGTGTGTACATGCATGCCCACAATCCTGAAAAGAGGAAAACGTGGAGGAGAAGAGATTGTGGCAAGAACACTCCCCATGGGAAGTACTTTCTCCTCCCCCTCTCACTCTGTCTCTCTCTAGCAAGTGCATGAGCTCTTTAGGGAAAAAAAAATAGCAGTTTCCAAGAAAGGGAAAGAAGTTAATTATAACATCCTCTGCAAAGACTCACCTCAATTATCACTTTCTTAAAAACATCATTTGTGATCATCCTGTGCAAAATGGCTTCCTTTTGTAGTTTTCTTTCCCATCATTATTTTTTAATTATTTTAAAAAATCATAATGCAGTGTGTGTGTGTGTGTGTGTGTGTGTGTGTGTGTGTGTGTGTATGAGAGAGAAAGGGAGAGAGACAGAGAGAAGCAACTTCTATGGGCTCAGTCACACCACGATTCCCCTCCTCCAGTCTTCTGGTTGGCTAGGAAGCTAGACATATACAGGATCACCCAGCATGTTTTCAAGTCAACCAAACCGTGAACTTGAGCCACAGTTGCCATGTGGCCTCCAGCTCCACAGTCCTACATGCCTCCAAGAAAAGCAGGAGATTGTCCTGGTATGGTTTGAATATGTCCCCTCTCCCAATTCATATAATGGATATTTGGTTGTATTTTTAAAATAGTAGGAGGAAACTTAATGAGATTATAATGTTGAAAAGCAAGGCCTTTGGGAAGTGATTGGCACCAGGGTGGGGCACCATGGTTGAGTCCTGGTGGGTTTCTAAGAAGAGGAAATGGACAGAGACATCCTCTGCTTGCTTGAGCTCCTCCCCCCTTCCATGTGGCACACCTGCAAGAAGATTTCTGCCAGATATGGCTCTGGGAACTGTGACTTCCCAACCATAAGCTAAATGAAACTGTATTTTTAGAAATTATCACACTCAGGTAATAGAACATGTCCTACTTTTAGCCATCACAAACCCGTTTAATTCTCTGTCTCATGGCCTTTAAGACATCTCTCTTTTTGGGGTAATGTGTTAAGTTGTTATGTCTCAAATTTTTTATTTTCCTTTGAGAAAATAAAATAGGAACTTTCTAAATCACTTCCATTTTAGAGAAAAATCAATCAAACCTCTGTTTAAACTCTATGTCTGGCTATAGGTTTTTTGGAGTTCCTCAATTTTCTTCTTCATATAACTGGCCTTTTTTTTTTTCTTTTCTTTTTCCTTTTGGAAAGAGAACTATATACTCATTCTCTCCAATTCTTCACCTACCATTTAATCTAAAACATCTGCAGTTTTTGTTCCACATCCATCAATCCATTCAATGCCATTTGCAAAATTCTATACTTATCTCTTATTTCTAAGTCCAAGACAAAACTTTCAGATATTTTCCAAGTAAACCATTCATCCATATTAGATGCAACACTCCATGTTCTCATAAAAGTTCCTTAGGGAACCAGCAGTTAGCGTAATGGCTATGTCGCTGGACTCCCACGTAGTCGACCGCGGTTCGCGTCCTGGACCGGTGGCTTAAAACTCACGCCGGGCGCGTGTGCGTGCGTGCCTAAGATCCCAAGAGGAGAATGGAGGAGAAGGGATTGCGGCATGGCCATCCCCTCTGGAGGGTGATTTCTCGCTTTCTGTCTCTATGTCTCTCTCTGTCTGTCTGGTGAGCGCACATGCCCCTATAGCGAAAACCTCTCCAAAAAAAAAAAAAAAAAGTTCCTTACAGTTCCACCACTGAGGTTATTGATGAATGTTGTAATCACCACTTTACATCACTTATACAATGAGCATATCAACAAAATGAAATATGTCTTATTCGTATTTGAGTTTCTATTAACAAACACAGTGTTAGGATGAGCAGTTGATATAATGGCTATGTCGCCATACTCCCTTGCAGTCGACCGCGTTTCAAGTCCTGGACCTGTGGCTTAAATTCATGCCTGGCATGTGTATGTGTGCCCAAGAGCCCAAGAGGAGAATGGAGGAGAGGGGATTGTGGCATGGCCATCCCTTCTGGGGGTTGATTCCTTGCTTTCTGCCTTTCTGGTTCTCTCTGTCTTTGTGGCGAGCATAAGCACTCTATAGCAAAAACCTCTCAAAAAAAAAAATATATATATGAGGACTTCAAGAGTTCATGTAAAAAATGAAAATAAAGAATAACATTATGGCTGCATTAAAAAAATTATGCTATTGCAATTATTGAATATTGAGTCAAAAGTTTAATACTTTCCAAGCATAGTGAAATACTTTGTTGAAAACTTTCAAAACCTATAATTAAATTGAAGTATAAGTTACTTTAATCAGAGTTGTAATCTAAGGGTATTTGTAGGAGTAATTCCCTGTCATTCATTATGAAACCTAAGAAATGATAAAGATGTGACAGATTGCTAACTGATGTCATATTTATGTTTAACTTATCTAATCTAGCATGTCCAGAGTTTATATAATTCAATTTCATACAGCTGAATTCCTTACATTTACAAACTGTTGCATAAGGGCAGTTGAAATCACACTGAATAATGACAATTGTGACATTAGTACAACAGATGTTGAAAAATGAATTATTTTAACAGGTGAATAATAGAGCCATATTTTCAGAGAGGCATTTCTTTTGTTAAGATAATATACTGATAAAATACAGGGTGGTGGAAAGTGAGACCTTGAAAACATTGACTGAAAGAAAACAAATGAACCAAAGGATGTATATGAATTGTTTTACATAAGGAATTTACATGTAGATGTAGAATGTAAGAGCAGAGAATAAACATATGTGTGGGTGTGGGATGGAGAGAAAAGGGGTTGAGTATGAAAGTGAGAGTGTGAGCAGCATGAAAGGATGGTAGGAGCTGGTAGGTAGAGAGTATTGGCCAAAGTAAATTCAGATAGATGGTATTGCCATAGCATTTATAAGACTGATGATGTGTAACATATAACTTTAAAAGTTGTGTTCTTACGTTTTTACAACACTGTATATCTTTACAATATTGATAATGAATTTTCCTAATATTAATATCTGGTATGCTAGTCCCGTCAAAGAAATGGTCACACACATTGTCATCAACAGATAAGTTTCCATTTATTTGTCCATTGAATGCATTTTTTTTAATCACTTGATTCCCTCCCATCTCCCCACCGCCCCATTTCCAGCCCTCCTCCCATAGTGTTTCCGGTATCCATAGCTGCTCTCCACGCTTTTGTGCCTTCTAGTCTTTCAGTTTCTGCTATAGAGCACAGACATTTGGACCAATATGGAAGATTTAATGCTAATATACAATTCTAATTTGCCACATTTTCTGGAATATATACTCTAATTCTCTGGATTCCCAGTAAGATTAACACTCATAATTTTTTAGGGCATAAAGGATTCAGTCTATAAGAGGACTACTGAATAGTTTCTGTAATCAGCCCCCTATTTATGATGCCCATGCTGATGTAACATCCCTTTTTATCTGTCAAAAGAGTCAACCTAGAAGGTTCAGTTTATGACCATCATCTAGGTAAATAGTTTCATCATTGAGCTGAAGACTTGCAATGGAACAGCATTACATGGGCCAGCCTCCTTTTTCAAATGGATTAGAAGGAAGTGAATATAGAAAAAGGGAAGCCAATATCTAGATTGCAGTACTGTATCCACTTATTCTTAGGTAGAGCATGATCTGATTCTTCAAGATATTATTATCTACATTGATATGCACTTATAGTAAAAAAGAAAACTTCTATGATGATAATTAGAATCCTTCTAAACAGAATTTTAATCAAATAAAGGCCACTACAGTATAAGATGTTAACATTAAATTGGATAGAGAAATAGCTTCCTGGTTACAGTTAGGTTGTTTTAACTGAGGATGACAAATAGGCACAATAAAAGAGTGAATGGATATACATTAAATTTTGAGATTCAAGAAACAAAGAAAGATAAAAAGGCTTTTGAGTCATCGTGTTCTTTCTCATGCAATAATCCATCTGTCCAAAAGTTATTATTTTTTTTTTTCAGTCACTTAAAGGCTGGCATGTTTATTGACTCACTGCTTTCCACAAAGGGCCCATCTGCAGTAATACCAGGCAACTTACCTAGGACATTCACAGCAGAGGTTATCTTAACAACACATTCATGTTCCTAAGTTGTACACAGAAAATCATAATGGCTTCACAGCTGAATCTCACTAAACACTTAAAGTAGAGCTGATAACTATCCTTTTCTAATTTTTCCAAAACATTGAAAAAGATAGACTCCTTCCAAACTCATTTTTTGAGCCCCACATCACTTTGAACCTAAAACCAGACAAGGACAGTCCAAGAGATGAAACCTATAAACCACTACCATGAATGAACATAAATGTAAAAGTCCTTGGTGAATACTGAAAAATATCATATTCAATAATACATTAATAGTATCATTCACCATGATCAGGTGGAATTTAGCACTGGGATGCAAAGTTGGTTCAACATATGCAAATAAATCAACGTGATTCACCCTTAACAGAATGAAGGGCAAAAATCAGATAATCATCTCAACAGATGTAGAAAAAGCATTAAAAATGTTCATATTTACATTATAAAAATTCCCAATAAATCAGGTATAATAAGACATGGAAGGCAGGTAGATGCGGCAAATGGGTTATAGAACTACATAACACAACTGAGTCAAAAAAAAAAAAGATGCTAAGATGCTACCAATTATATACATATATATATATATATATATATATATATATATATATATACACACACATATATATAAGGCTTCACAATTGAGTATATATATATATATATATATGTGTGTGTGTGAGTGTATATATATATGTATATGTGTGTGTGTGTGTGTGTGTGTATATATATACACACACACATATAATAAGGAAAAAGAGAAAACCTAGAGCACAAAAAATATCCCATACCATGATGAGGCATCCTTGTTGAAAATGATGAATACAGTATTATCCTCTATTTGATTATTGCACACTGCATGAACACTTTGAAAATCCATATTATACCCCACAGAGATGTATAACAATTAAATGCAAATAATAAATTATAAAATAGAAAAAAAATATAGGCCAAAGGCCATATTCGACAAGTTCAGAGCTAACACTGTAAGATGTCATCCCAAATTTTAACTAGTGTACACAGAAGCAGCAACACTTAAGATGAGAGAAGTAACTACACTGTTGCTGGGCGCTTGACAAGTATTTTAGAAACTTCTATACCTTAGGACTAATGGGAAATCAAAAGATAAAAGCTCCATAATAAGATAAATCATTAAATTATTAAAAAACTACAATAGTAGAAAACATAAGATTGGATTGAAACATAGGAATATGAAAGTGTCCAGGATAATGGGCAGAAGAGCCTTAATAGATAGTAAATAAAGTAATCTTTCTACTGCTGTCAACTGTGTCACCTGTATTGTCACTAAGAGCCACCAAGGATTAGCATCAGGCCTACACTGCTATTATCTGTATAGTACATATGTATTACTTTGTGCATCAGGACTTTAGTAAATTGTTCATAATTTATTCTATAATGAAAAATCAATAAATTATTATTATTTTTTTTTTGGAGAGGTTTTTGCTATAGGGCACATGTGCTCGCCAGAAAGACAGAGACAGAGAGATAGAAAGTGAGAAATCACTCCCCCAGAGGGGATGGCCATGCCACAATCTCTTCTCCTCCATTCTCCTCTCGGGATCTTGGGCATGCACACACATGCTCCCGGCGTGTGTTTAAGCCACCAGGTCCGGGACTTGAACCATGGTCGACTACATGGAGTTCAGCGACATAGCCATTATGCTAACTGCTGGTCCCAATACATTCTGAACACATCCTTTTATTGTCTTTATTGTCTAATTAAAGCATACTGCTAAATAGTTTTAGGAAGATTTTTTTTCCTAATGAGTAGAATAAACATTCTGAAATTTTGTCCCCGAATGAGAATACGATATACATCAGAGTTATTGAAATTAACTGTCACCCTTACACACACACAGAAATTCTGACAAGATTTGAATAGAAGACATACAAAAGCATGAGACATTGTTTTCATTTTCTCTGTATTTACTTTTGCTAATACCTATTGTTTGGAGGGGCTTCTTTATTCATTCCAGAGACTACTATATGCTAGGCTTTGTACTAATTTGACTCTATCAAAAGATGTGGAGGCAAAGTGGAAAGGTTTTTAATATTTAATTTTTATTTTTTATAATTTTCAAAATTATAAAATACAATAGGGTGAATGCAGTTAGCAAGAAATTATTGTTTATCTTAGAATAACTAAAAAGGAGGATTTTGAATGTCCCCAACACAAAGCAATGAGAAATAGTTGAGATGATGAATATGCTAATTACCTTGATTTAACCCTTACTCATTGTATTCTTGTACTACAAAGATCATACTGCATTACATAAATATGTACAATTATCATGTTAGGCAGGATCTTTAACAGGATCAGTTTGCAAAGTCTTCTTAAAGGAGGTAACAACAAGATAAATTATCCTTCAGAACAATAGTGAGTTGGTTGAAATGAAAAGCATGGTAGTCATTTTCAATAGCACTACACAGGGATGCCATGTTAGTAACCTCCAATGAGTCACACCATCCTTTAGTCATACCCTAGTGTAGGCCCTAGCCACATTCGTCTGAGTTTAGTTATATAGCTTACTATGATCAATGGGCTCCTGGGAAGTATAATATGGCATGTTCTTTCAGATGATTTCAAATGCTCCTCTGAGAGACCTTTCAGACCATATGAGAATCAAGATTATCATCCTATGCAGAAAAACTACATAGAGAAACTGTGGAATGTGAAAAACCATATAGCAAGAGAGGATATTAGAATTGAGAATTCAACTTTCAGCTTTGAGAGTTAAGCTTTCAGTCACATGCAAACATCTGGGTGAGCCAGCGAGCATGGCATGGAACGAAGGCCCACCAAATCTATTCCTAAGAAGCAAAACGAATACTGAATTGGGTGCCAGCAGGTGGTGTGGTGATTAAGATACTGGACTCTTACATGGCCGACTGTGGTTCAAGACCTAGAAGAGGCAGCTTGCTTTCTCACTTTTGCTAGTGCTCTCTCTCTCTCTGTCTCTCTCTGGTGAGCACATGTATCCTATGGCAAATTAAAAATATAAATAAAAATAAATAAATCTTTATTTAAATAAAAGCAAAAACAAATACTGAATCATTGTTTTTTTTTTATGTTGTCCTGATTTTTTTTTATTTTTTATTTATTTATTTATTTGCATTTATTCTCTGAACATCATTACAGCATACAAAATGAGATTTTCCATCCAAATTACACTATATATTGTCTCAATCAAGCACATCAACAAGCATGTTATTGTCAGCAAATGATCTTCCATTTCTTGTCTTCTGTATGTTTTGCTTTTTTCCCCATCCTAGATTCTCTATCTCTTACCCTCTGCCATCTCCCACTCTCCTCCCACAGTCTCTGGTATCTATGTTTGCTTTCTATACTGTTTTCTCCTCACATTTTATTGTAACGCCAAAGACCCTAATCAATCCAAATACCCTCATAGCAAACACAGGTGATACCCACATTTCCATGAACACAAGTCTTACTTTACACATCCTATAAAGTAGCACCTAGCTGTGGCTACATATCCTACTGCAGTCATTGAATAGATATATATTTTTTTTCTGAAACTTTTTTTTTTTGTAACTCAATTTACATTCCTTCCCTAAGCTTCATCACAGCATACAAAATGCAATCTCCCATCCAGTACACACTGCATAGTGATACAATCATGCACATTACCAAAAATTTTCCATTACTAGTTCCTAGAATTACTTCCACCCCTCTTTCTGACCCTCTGTCCCTTCCCACCCTCCTCTCACACCACCTCCGGTGTCTACAATTGTCCTTCATTCCCTTCCCACCCATGTTGCATTGATCACACAATTTCCTACATCATCTAACTACTTTCAATGGTGAGTTCACTCATTACTACTAAGAAAACCAGTTTTAACTTAACTCAAAGAAATGCCAAGGAACTTTGCTTAAAGCCAGGAAACAAGTTAGGATTCTGTTCAAATGGAAGGTGCATGAACCTATCAGTCTCATGTACTTTTATCTTCTGTTCTGGTTCAATTTTCCTGATTAAATTCTGGGATATAATATTCAAATTCAGACTTGTCCCTCTGATTAAGTTGGCCACTTTCATAGTTTTTTGACTCTTATTTCCGTGTGTCTGTGTTTAATTTTCTTGATACAGCACACCCTTGAGAACTTCTTGGAGATCTGGTCTGGAGCTGGTAAGTTCTTTCAGGTTTTGTTTATCTGAGAATGTTCTTGTCTTTTCTTCCCACCTGAAAGTTAATCTTGCCGGGTACAGTATTCTTGGCTGAAACTGCTTCTCTCGTACACTTTGAATATATTTTCCCATTCTCTCCTCGCTTGCATTGTTTCCGATGAGAGATCTGCTGTTAGCCTGATGAGATGTCCTTTGTAGGTAACTTGATGTTTCTCTCTTGCCAAACTTAGTATCTTGTCTTTGTCTGCGGTTTTGGTCAACCTGGCTATAATGTGTCTTGGAGAAGATCTTCTTGGGTTGATTCTATTTGGGGTCCTTTGTATTTCCTGGGACTGGATCTTCGAATGCCTCTCTAGGTTTGGAAAGTTTTCTTGCAGGATTTCATGGAATAGATTATCAATGCCCTTATGGGTCTCTTCACCTTCTGGAATGCCAGTTATCCGGATATTTGGACGTTTGATGGTATCCAGTACTTCTCGCATATCATTCTCAAATTTTTGAGCCATTTTCTCAGTCTTCGTGGTGGACTTTTCTAAGCCAGCCATTTTCTCTTCTACATCTGAGATTCTATTTTCTGAATGATCTAGTCTGCTTTTAATACTTTCAAGGGAGATTTTGACTTCTTGTATTATAGACTTGATCTCTAGCAGTTCCGTTTGAGTCTTTTGTAAAGTGTGTAATTCCTCTTTTAGATCTTGCAAGAATTTCCTCATCTCCTGGAACTCGGCAACTTCTTTCTCCTTTCTCTTTAGCAGTTCATTATCTCTCTTTTCTTCCATCTCTGTTAGCTTCAACATTACGAATGTTCTAAATTCCTTATCAGACATTTCCATGACTTTCACCGAACTGCTTGTGGATGAAGGAGAGTTACTCTTTTCCATTGGAGGAGAGGTATTTTCTCGTTTTCCCATATTTCTCGTGATCCGACGGTGATTTCTTGTCATCTGATGAATGGCGTGTTTCTTTCAAATTCTTGAAGTTAAGCCTCAATGTTCAGGAGCAAGCAGACAGAGGTGTTCTAGAATCGGATTGCCGTTCTGTTGTGATCGCACACTAGCTTTGCTTGCTGGAGGCTGAATTATGAGTAGAAAATCTTCATTTCTCCTGTGCCCTGAAATATCTAGTTCCCAGTATCCATGTGGAATCTTCTCAGAGAATGGCTCAACTCTCCTGCCACACTAGTTTTGCTTGCTGGAGGCTGAATTATGAGTAGAAAATCTTCATTTCTCCTGTGCCCTGAAATATCTAGTTCCCAGTATCCATGTGGAATCTTCTCAGAGAATCCTGAATCATTGTTTGAAGACACCAAGGTTGTGATGGTTTATTTGTCAGTAGTTATTAACTAAATCTGACAAGTGCCTTGAAAAATAGTGTTACACTTGGGGACAGACTAATCAGCAATAACAACAAGGTGTAAGATAAGAAAGGGATACTACTATAGGACAATCTATAATATATGTCTCAATAGATTATTTAGTATGATAATGTGCTATTTCTCAGTACACAATATGCAATTTTTCTCCAAATACATACATGAATCTGTTCAATTACTAAGTTAGAATAAAAGTATCAACCATACATATATAGCCTTTTCCTTCAAGGAAGACTAAAGGAAATTTGTTAAAAAGATGTGACTCCAGATATTCTTAGCCTCTCCCTGTGTGGAAAGCTAGAAAGAGCATCATTCCCACTCTGGTATGAAAAAGTTGGATAATCTACATTATTATGACATTTAAATAACCCACCAAAGACGTAGGACAAAAATGATAGGACACCCAAGTAGAATGCCATCTTAAAGAGAGTCTGGTGCTTCTCAACGGAAACAAATATGAGGACTGACTCGCCCATAGTAACAGGAGGAAAATATGGACTCTACATAAACAGGGCACACATATTCAGCTACGAAGTTGAACAAAGTGCTAAAAGGCAAATGTCAGTTTGTTTAGGAATGTAAAACTTCTAGGAGTTATACACACAGGATTAATACATGTACGCACACACACACACACACACCAAAGCTCTTTATTGACAACCCCTAGAACTCCTGAGAAAACCCATGCTGTTTAATCTATACTACCTTATTTTGACAAATTGACGAAAGTGAACAGAATCCATAATAAATGACAGGACTCCTGAATTCCGTTTGTAAGTTTCTTAAAGTTTTGTACAATGATGCCCTAACTATTAGATGTTTCTTTGTTACTCCAGTTAAGTTTAGCATATTGAGTAATAAACAGAGCACGTAAGCACATGTGCTTCTTCAAAGCCTTGTGATGACTAGAAACACAGCTTTCTCCAAATGGTCCAGAATACACCACCAGACAGGATACTTGAGCATGAGATGGAATTGAAATAAACTATCTACAGTCTATTTCAAGTTCATCACATCCCCTGAATTGCTGTCCATATATAAATGTGCACATGCAAGAGAAGAGTAATTGGGGATATATGATGATTATGACAGAACTTTTATTCTTGGCTATTTTCAGAATTTTTGCATATCTAATTCACAGTCTCAGACATTCTCTTTTAGAAAAGGAGATGCTTCTGGCTGACCACAGTAAGTGTAGTCTTACTTCAATATCCCATGAATGATTTTAATGTTTTTATACAGACTTCACAATCATTAGCACAAACAGGTTTATGATTTTACAAACCAAAGTTCCATTTTCCAAGCCATAAACTCTAGCCTAGGGCTATTTATATAAGAAAGAAGTTACACCTTTTTTTATAATTTGCACAAAATTTATATCTGGGCTCATTGGTGAAGATGTAAAGAAGAAAAAAAATAAGCATATTACTGAATAAAAGAGAATTTCCAGATTGCCGTGAAAATATTTCTCAAGAGCCAACTTTGCACTGGGCACTATGCTACTTCATTTTACATATGTTTCATAAGAAATATATAATATACCCCTTTTTTGATGACCATTGAAAATAGATTTTAAGATTTCTGAAAATAAAACCAAATGATTCCTGAGATGGTAGTGGCTAAGTAAAGAGGTAAATATTATCAAAGTAAGGAAAATAATTTTGCTTTTGAAAGTATAGCATGCAATATATGACTAATATAAAGTATCTTATTTTTATATTTGTATTTTCCTTTTTGCTATATTGAGTTTTGATTAAAAATATGATGCAAGTCTAAGTATATGACCTAGCCAAAAGCCAACAGCTCTTCTTTAATTATTATATTTTTATATGCATTACATTAATTGCTACACTTAAGACACACAAGCCTACACTGCCAGGCTTGGCAAAGTATGCAAATAGTGTTACCAATTAGTAGCAGAAAAACAAAAAGCAGCAGCCATAAAGAGGTAGTAAATATTCCTTTTAGATTTGCCCCTAAAGTTTACTAATCTAGGGCAATAATTTTTGCTTATGACCTGTATAAATGTAAATAAACTTAAACTGAAATACATAAACTATAAAGCAATTGTAAGCTCTTTAAAGTATAATTTCTTGGCTTCGAGAATTTTATCTCAGTACCTACAGAAATATTTTTAATTAAATATTTTATTTATATTTGTTTTGAATTTCCAGGTCATATTCTCAGATTTGAGCCAAAATTATAATATGAGCAGCTGGTAAGTAATTATGGTATCTCTGGTAATTATCAACATAATGGACAATTTGAAAAATAATAGGATACATTATCAAAAAATGTTGATACTGAATCTCCCAAAGCACAAATTATGTTGAAATAGTATGTGAACTCATTTAATAAGTTTGGTAGTAACCAATTTACTAAGTCACTTTATCATCTGGGAAACAAATATAAATTTAAAATAAGAAAACCTAGGTTTGAATTTTTAGTTCAGCAGTTTTCTTTCTATTTGTTTAGGATGAAGTTACTTAAGTTTTTCAACTTCAGTTTTCTCACGTACAATAGGGTTTTGAAAAAAAAAATAAAGAAAATACCACAAATAACGTGCTTTATATAGATCCTGGATTATTATAGAGCTGAATTATTAATAGGTTGCCTGGTTACTTGTGGAGGGAAAACATTCTTTGTTTCCTATTCTACCATTGCCAGAGTTATTTTCCCTCTACAATTGTGGTAATTGAACCTATACTTAACTACTTCTTAAGAGTTAAGGGACTGTTGGAAAAGAAATACCTAACAAAGGTTCTCAGCTGGGTATGTCTGTCTGTCTGGTGAGTACACATGCCCTTTAGCAAAAAAAAAAACAAAAAAAACAAAAAATAAAAAAACAAAAAAAAACAAAAAAAAAAAAAAAAAAAAAAAACAGAGACAAAGAGAGAGCAAGGCACCCCTGTTGGGTGCTCACACTGCAGTCCACTCCCAGCTTCACTTAGGCTGGATAGCATCTACAGACACTGACCTGCATGCACAGGGAGACTTAGGAAGTAAACGTGGGACCTTCCCACATGAGCCCAGTGCTGTAGAGTGTTCCACCACTTTTGTGTCACTGTCTGGCCCTGTCAATGAGCTTTTCTTTTTTAACTGTTTTATTGAAGCAAGATTGAAACACAAAATCCATTCATAGTTAAAACTTGATTAGTTTGTGCTTAAGTACACACCTGTGAAACCATCACCACAATCAATGTTGTAATTGTATCCATCACCTCCCAATGTCTCCTTCTCCCCTCTTTACCTATTATTTTTATGATAAGAGCATTTCATATAATTTCTACCCTTTTAATAGGTTTTTAAATATACAATACAGTAGTATTGCCTACAGGTATAGTAGGCCTCTAAAACTTACTCATCAAGCATAACTGAAACTTCATAGCTTTGACCAGTACCTCTTCAATTCTTCCTTCTCACAGACCTAGGAAACCACCATTCTATTTTCTGCTTCTATAAGTTCTACTATTTTAGATTCCTCTTATAAGTGTTATATATCAGTTTAGAACTAAGTCTGGATAGAGGAGTATTGATTATTGAATCCTATCAAAATCTCATGATGTAATTCTGAGGGAGAAAAGATCAATGTAAAGAATTTAGTGCAAGATATGGCCCTTATTAATGTTAGTTTTTATAATTTTTAATATTTTCCAAAGCATTTAGAACATTTTCAAGTACAAATATGAAGTACAAAGAAAAACAAAAGTTTTATGTCTCTTGTATATCATTTTAACTAATAATGGAATATAGGTTTTCTAAATCATGGTATGTGTTAGTATGTGTTCCAACATATTTTGTTCTCGAATGACATTATAGATATGTAAATATTATACCATCTCTAAATCATCCCAGTTAGTCACACTATATCAGAAAACATCTTGTTGAAACAAATTCTTAAAAATATTACTTTTAATGGGGACAGCAGGTGGCATGGTGGTTAAGGATGCTAGACTTCTACATGGCCGACTGCAGTTCGAGTCTCGAAACTGACGACTTGCTTTCTCACTTTCCGTCTCTCACTTTGTCCTTCTCTGGTCAAATTTAAATAAAACAAAATAAATGAAGTTCAATAAATAATTCTTTAAAAATATTTACTTTGGGACCAACAGTTGGTGTAATGGCTATGTTGCTGGACTGCCATGTACTTGACAGTTGTTTAAGTCGTGGACCCGGTGGCTTAAATTCATGCTGGGTGTGTGTGCATGCATGCCCAAGATCCCAAGAGGAGACTGGAAGAGAAGGGATTGTGGTGTGGTCATCCCCGCTGCGGGGTTATTTCTCACTTTCTGTCTCTCTGCATCTCTCTGTCTTTCTGGCAAGTCCATGTGCCCTATAGCAAAAACCTCTTCCCCCCAAAAAATAATTCACCTTTACATAAAAGTCTTTTAATAGTCATTTAATCTTTCTTCGTCTATTAAGAATTGAAGCATCTTTGATAGCATTTAGCATGTTTAGTTTTCCTGGTAATATCAAAAATATTATTAACTCTACATGGATATACCTCATTTTAGTTTATTATTATGTAGCATGTAAAATCATCTTAAAGCACATTAAGAACACTTTATGTTGTGTTGGAATATAGCTTAATTAATAAATAAACTAGTAATATTAAAAAGAAAACATTTTCCCACCACCCATTCAATTGTGTGAACATAAGTGTAATAATAAATTCTGAATAACTCTCATCTTTCATTTTTACTTTAATAGAAATGTTTAATCAAAATTGATCATTTTTAAAATTTATTTTTAACTGAAAATAAAAATTATATACATTTGTGATGTGCAACGTGACATTTGAAATATGTAGGCATTGTAGAATGTCTAATTTGAGCTGATTAATATATGCATTACCTTAGATACTTACTTTTCTTGTGGTGAGAACACTTCCAGTCTACTCACTTAGCAATTTTCAAACATACAATAATTGTTACTAACTATGGTACCTGTTAATCAGAAATTTTAAGGCATTTTGTGATCCTGTACACTGAACAGTTTAATAGTATGGCTTATTAAATTATATCTGTTTTTTTTTTCAGAGAACACATAACACTATAAACTTTGAAAACAAATAAATATGGTAAATATTTAATGGTAAATATTTAAATCTAGAAAAATGTGGATTATACTTCTCAATGTCAGAGGCATTATTATCTTGATACAAGCTTTTGAAAATTGTCCCATGTTAAAATTCATACATCATGTGTGAGACTGTCTAAACTCCCACTGGAAAAGAATTGCATACACACGTATGCACACACATGCACACGCACACATACACATACACACTCACACACACACAGGCATCTCAGACCAAATGGCTGAGATGGTAGTTGATTGTAAAGCTGTTTATGGCCCGAGACACTGTAGAATGCTAATTGATGGTAGAGGCACTAGCTCTAAAGGAAAGACTTACACTAGCTCTAAAGGAAAGACTTACACTAAATGCATGTTCTCTGCTGATGTTTAATCGGGTAATGTTATTTTAATTCATATACTCAAAGAAAATAATTATATAAAATTTTACTGTCATTTTATTAAATAATTACTAAATTAATAGAGACATGTAATATACATATATTATCTTTTATAAACCCATTTAATTCCATCAT
Organism: Tupaia tana; assembly: GCA_026018925.1. Taxonomy (NCBI): domain Eukaryota; kingdom Metazoa; phylum Chordata; class Mammalia; order Scandentia; family Tupaiidae; genus Tupaia; species Tupaia tana. The sequence continues at coordinate 65,517,081 of JAKSZU010000008.1, forward strand.
GCTTAAAAATGATAATCATTTACGGGCTATTATAGTAGTCATTACTCTAATTACACATTCACAAAAGAGACTAGATCTTTATCTTTTAGGAAGTCATATGTAAAAAATGACAAACAGAAATAGCCAAGGGCATTCCTTTAAGCGTATTTTAAATACCTACATATTGATTGAGGAAATTACTTATTTTAAGAATATGCTTAAAATAAGTGTGTGTATATTGAACCCAAGTCCATACACGTTTTTAGGACAAAACCCTTGCTCAAAGCCATTGTCTAATTAGAAAATTTAAAAGACTTGATTAATTTAATTTGCAGTGATTTGTTAAAAAAGTAACAAAGAGTAATGAATCAGAATTTCTAAGAAATAGTGGCTTCTGTGTAATGTGACTTTATAGATAAGTCAAAATCATTTTGAATTCTAAAGAATAGTGAGAAGCAAACTAATTGTGCTTTTTAAAAAATCCTCTTAGGAAGGATTAAAGTAAATCTACAGTAAAACATGAAGAAGAATTAATGTTCTGTTTCCCTAGCAAACCAGATTTGGTTTCTAAATGTTGGCTAATAATGCCAATCTAACTAGCTTCAGCTGTATACCAGTAATTCAGTGGTATACCAGTTCCATGATGCTTAAGGATGTTGTAGCCATATGTCAAAGGTCTGGATCCAGGATCCAGGTCCCAGATCTCCCTGTACATACCTCAGAACACTGAAATTCCTGTGTGCGCCTGTGATCCTTGCTGGCTGAGGATAGGGGTGGATTTTGGAAGGAAGACCCTGTCGGGGGTGCCTTTCTCTCTTGATCTCTCTCTTTTATAGAAGAAAGAAAGCAAGACACTTTTTAAAAATGGTATCAACATGTCTTTCATTGTGTTTTGCATGCCACCTATCTGTTTTCCTAAATATATCTGAGGAAGTCTATCAAATCATAATGTGTACCAAATACCTCATTCAAATTTCTAAAAATAAAATTGTATCATTCATTTTTGCTCTGTTATAGCATTTGTCTTACTGTAAATCATACTATGAAGAATTTAGGGAAGCTTTTATGTATCTCTGATGAAAAATTAAGACACATATTATCCACGTTCTATTTTATTATGCAAGATGTGGGATCCTAAAAAAAAAAAAAAAAAAAAAAAAAAAACCCTTAATCCTTTAAATCAAAATATTTTTTAGAAACAATATTTCAAATGTTAAAGGAATCATAAATATAAAAGCAATCTGGATACGTAGAGAATAAAGAGGTTTCCCAAAGCTATTATATTTTCCAGAAATATTACTTTTAACAAATAAGACAGAAGAAACAATTGTCTGCTGATAGCTATGTTCACATGGTTCTAGTCAGCAAGAATGTTACATGTCCCCGATGCCTACGAAAATCATGAAAACATGCCTTTATTGATAAAAGAGTGATTAGGGGACTATTTTTATAAATTAAGCCATGTCCTTTTGGAAAGGCATTATAGGTTTGAAATTTTTGTAATCTAGTTTTTTCCTTTTTTCTTTTTCTTTTGCCTTCACTTTAAGTTGGAGGTGAATTTGGTTCATTTTATCAATTAATAAACGTAAGTCCTGGAAAGGTGCCTACTGAGCCTGCTATATTATTTTAGAAGGAATTTTATTACAGGTAGTTAATGCGCCTATGCACAGAATAGCAATTAAAGACCCAGGAAGTGTTCATTTTTCAATCTCTTCTCATCCATTCTGTACTGGTTTTATCCTGAGACTGGTAATAAGTTGGTGTGAGCAAAACAAAAGTTTAGTATATACAGAGGAAAAAGTAAGACTATTTTCTTGGCAAATTTGATAGGAATGAAGGAATCCCTAATCAAATTTCTCCTCATATTTCATTGGTCAGAATGGGATGTGTCCGTATCTGAAATGACCCTTGACAAAATAAATGAGATTACCTTTAGACTTGATATGAAAGTGACTAAATTTTCATTGTCCCTTCTGATACAGGTTATAAGGGGAAGAATTGGAAACATGAACAATTTAGGTTCTGTGAGGAAGAAAGAAGAAAAGAATGCTATTTGTTTCCATCACACAATAAGGCCACTAAAACAAAAACAAACAAATACACACACACGCACACACACACACACACACACTAATTGCTATAAAGTGCTAGGTTGTTGGGAAAATCATGATGCATTTTTGCATAGAAAAACACATCATGACTTTTCTGATGACTCAATAAAATGAAATGTCTCCAAATATATATTACAATACTGTTTATTAATGCTGATATCAATTACTTGCCAGTGATTTAGCATCTAAATAGCTGTAGTAAAATCTTCTTATGAGCAAAGGAGATAATCTATGGAAACAGGGTGCTCTCTTTCCAGAAGTTACTATTCTGGTACTCTTAATTTTTTTCAGTGTATTAATTAAATAAATTTAACTGATTTTTGGAAAATATCATCCAAATAATTATGCAAATTAATCAACAAACACCAATTTTAAAGTACAGATATATGCGAAGAGGGATGAAAACGAGCTATGTATTTACTTTCATTGAGTAGGCTAAATGATTAGGAGGTGTTCTTGGTTAAATCTACAGGGAAATTTTGAAACTAAGTAGATAAATTTAGCTTTGATGCAGTGTGAATCATTTACTAAATTTAAATAGAATAATAAAAATTGAGAAAAAAGTCTAGAATCAAGGATCAAATAATGTAAGCATATATTACTATGTGACATGGGTAAGTTCTGTGAGCAATTCAGTCATATGATGTACTAAAACTTATATTAAATTGTTTTAGAGTGGTATATCAAATCTTTAAAAGATTGACTTTTATTTTTCCCTGTGTACTAATTAACTATCTTTTTTTTCTTTGACGTTTTATATTTCTATTCTTAGTATCTATCTCCCTCTGATTTATTATCATTTATTTTATTCACAAGAATACTTTCCTCATGCATTGGTGAAACTGTCCTTGGTGGTTTTAGAATGTTTAATCTTTACTGCCAGTGCTTTCTCCCAGAAGAAAATGCTAAGCTCCACTCCTAGAACACCCATACCAGTCTCTAAAAATGATTTTGACTTGTTAAACTCTATGCCTACACTTTAGCAAAGAAGGTAAGACAAATTGATAAGTGATAAAACCTAATTAAGGTAGATGTCTAGTCCATGATATTTAGAAACAACAAAAGAAAAGTTTATTTATAGCTTAATTACAAATGATGAAAGATCTGGAAATGTCTTGAATACTACTTTTTTTTTAGTTGTTATAGTGTACTTGAACTTTCCAGAGAAGGAAAGAGAAAGAGAGAGAGAGAAAACACCAACAAATGGGTGCTGTCCTGCCACAAAACCTTTTTCCTCCATTTCTCCATTATGTTCAGATTTGGGGCATGCTCATACACACACCCAGCATTTTTCTTTTCATTCTCTTTCCTTTTTTTTTTTTTTTTTTTTTTAACAATTTTGGGTTGGTGATTGGAAAAGATCTGAATCTCTGGAACAGATTAGCAAAAGGATGTACTTTAACAAGATAAGAAAACTGAACATATTAGGTTTTTGGGAAAGTTATGACATACTTTTCTATGCAATAATGCCTCATGACTTTCCCAACTACCCAATATATCACACAGATATCATGCCAGTGACAGGATGTAGGGAGAGTCCTGTTATGAATGGGCAAAAACGGTCTGTCAACATTTTGGGGCATGACTCCCTCCAGGCTCTTTGGTAAGGATTTTGGAAATAGAAAAAAGCAGTCATATTTTGTTCTCAGTTCCTCCTGTTGGCCAAAAATCATTCCTCAGAATGCATGTGCAGGTCAGAAAATTGATAGGTCCCACAGTGCTAGGAAGGCTTATTCCTAGAAGCAGTCTATTTGTTAATGAGAAATCCTACAGTGCTGGGAAAGCTCATTTCTAAGAGTAGTCCATCAGTCATACATTGTTACAGGCAGCTGAGTCCTGGGGAAAGAACATGTATGACTGATTCAATAGCCAATTAATTATCTCTGGGCAAATGAAAGAGTTGGACCTAAAAGTTCAGTCAGAGAAAAAAAAAAGTCCTGGATTAGATTTATGTTATGAGCTATTACAATCTAGATTTTTAATTATGTCCTTTTAAGATATACTTGCCCTCTGGCTGTGGTTTCAGAGCCCAGTTCCAAAATGCCGATTCTACCCAGTTCTAAAATGCCAAGTCCAAAGAGGATTTTCTAATGGTAAGGGTATTATCCTGAAATCTCTGTCCAGGTGTCATTTACTGCTAAACTAAAGGAAAACAGGCAAAAAAAAAATTGTATCTGGGCAAAAAGTTAAAACTATACCTGGGTACAGTTTACATTAGCATAATTTTTAAACATATTTAACACATGCAATATTTTTCAAGCAACTGAGTTCAGGACTCCAACTGAGGGCAACCACATGGGATCTGGCACCCAATGATCAGCATTTAGCCACTACATTATGAAGCCATCCCTGAATATTATGTTTATGCTGTCATGGGAGTGAGATCAATACACTTTTCAGTAACAGAAACTAAAAGAGACATCATTCTTATAAATTTAAAGCACTTAATGAAGTGACTGGAAAATGGTATTAAAAAGGACTTGATCGGGACCAGCAGTTAGCATAATGGCTATGTTGCTGGACTCCCACGTAGTCTACCGTGGTTCGCGTCCCCGACCCGGTGGCTTAAAACTCATGCCGGGCGCGTGTGTGTGCGTGCCCAAGATCCCGAAAGGAGAATGGAGGAGAAGGGATTGCGGAGTGGCCATCACCCCTGAGGGGTGATTTCTCACTTTCTGTCTCTCTGTCTCTCTCCGTCTGTCTGGCGAGTGCATGTGCCCTATAGCTAAAACCTCTCCAAAAAAATTAAAAATAAAATAAAAAATAAAAAAAAAGGACTTGCATCAATGAGTAAGTGTATGCATGAGTGAAAGAAGGTAACTTGGGCTAGCCTGTGGTCTGGGGATTAAGTGAGTTAGATCCTGCAAGACCAACCATATTGTTTGAGTCCTGGATGTGGTGGCTTGAGAAACACACTAGGAACATGTCTGTGCATGGCAGAATACTGAAGGAGAAAGATTGTGGCGTGAGGGACCAGCAGATGGTGAAGTGGTTGCATCACTGAACTCCCACACAGATAACTGCCATTCAAGTCCTGGATCTGGTGGCTTCAAAATCATGTTGGGTGTGTGTGTGTGTGTGTGTGTGTGTGTGTGTGTGTGTGTGCGTGCCCAAGATCCTGGGGGGCGCAGGGGGAGAATGGAGGAAAATGGCTTGTATGTGACTATCCATCCTGGGGAGGGGTGATTTCTCACTTTCCCTCTCACTGTATCTGTCTCTCTCACTTTCTCTCCTCAGCAAGTGCAGGTGCCCTTAGGCAAAAACCTCTAAAAAATATTTAAAAATAAAAAATGAAAAATGAAGGAAAACTTCTATTTACCTTTGCCCTTACATACTGGTAAAAAAAAAGTATTTAAGAATGGAATATATTCCACAAATGACTTAATATGGCTTAAAATAATCAATAAATAATGGCATTCTTTTATGTAAAAAGAATATTGTGTTCCTACGATGTAAACCACATAGTTCTCTCTCTTCCTCTTGCTCGCTCTTTCTCTTTTTAATTTGCTAGAGGGTGCATGTGCTCACTGGAAGAGAGAAACAGAGAGAAAGGAAACACGAGAAAGCACCCACGAGGGGGATGACCATGCTGCAATCCCTTTCCCATCTCTCCATTCTGGATTTTGGACATGCACATGAGTGTACCCAGCATGATTTTCAAGCTGCCAGGTCCAGGTCTTGAACCATGCAGCTGTCTAAAAATCCAGGCACTTGAACTGTCACGTGACCAATGGACCTCCCCAGAATTTTAATAAATTAGTTATAGTGACGAATCAAACATTTTTCTCATTTGACTTAGACTTTAGTGAGTGGAGTCAAACAAATGGAGAAAGACTAAAAGAAGAAAGAATCTGTAAATGTTTGACTATTCATTATCTGTTAGGCTCCACAGACACCAAAAATATGATAAAAATAAATACTTTCCTCACAGTATGAGTAATCAGTGCCATAAACAACATCACATAAACACATGACAATATATAGCACTTTGTGACCAGAGACTGTAGTAATGTAAGTATTGAGGAAAATCAAGCCAGTCAAGGAAATTTAATTTGACAATTAATCTTTCTTCTATAAATTAAGATATTAAAAACCATGCCAAGAGAATTGACAGAAGTAGTTCTTAATTTATGGATGTTTGTTTCAGACATTTTTATTATACACATTACTGTCAATAAATAACATTTGGGATTTCAAGCAAATGATGCTGTTAAAACTAAACACACCGAGGTTCTGTAGTGGGTTGATAATATGAACTGTTATTTAAAAAGCTGTATAATTTTAGAGAAATTATACTTTATTGTTGATTGCCATATCTGTAGTCACATTTGTTGAATTAATATAACAAATTAGATCATATTGTATTTATACATTTAAAAACTGTATGATGTAAATTTTTTAATAGAAAAGTCATTCATTATTTTTCTGGACAAACAGCAAATAAATATACTGTCAGCTTTTGCAGCAGAAATTGCAGTGTCGTAATGCTATAATTAAGATTTCCATGACTTGGAAAGTGGCTTATTAGAATTTAAGAGATTACTGCACACTTATGTTACATAGTGTTTTGAATATTGGATTAAATATAGATAACTTTGATTCATAATCAAGGTGCATGCAGCCAGTATGAACTATTATATAATACAGATCACTTCAATCATAAATGTGTTTATTTATCTATCAATGTATCCAACTAATTATTTTAAAATTTAATATAAATCTTAACATAGTTACAATTTTCATGATTGTTTTCTTCCTCAGTGTTGCTCTTCTTCTTAGTCTATTCAAATAAATGTATGGCAAGATTTATTAGAAGCCAACTGGGCTCCCTGGGCAAGGCTCCACAGTGACTGAGGGGAAAGTCTTCTGGTGTTAATTGGCAGTCCATTTTTCACAGGACCACTGTGGCTAATTGATGTCTCTAGAGCTGTAAGAAGGAGAGAAAAGGGAGAGAAAAGGTCCACCTCCTTACTTTTAATTCCCTAATTCTAGGAAATAGTTGAAACAAATAAACAATATATATAATCCCCAAACTTTATTAGCCTTCAGTTTCACACAGCTACACATTCACTTTAGTAATGTGCTTTCTGCTCACAGAGCTTTATGCCAATGAAAACTGTTTCTGAACAAATATTTTTCTCTTTTAGAGAGATGACACTGACATCTGCTGCAAGCTTGGAATAATTAATATCCTATTCTGAAAGAGAGACACTTTTACATTAGGGAAATCAATATGTTCTTACTCATTGTCAAGATTACTGCTATTATTTTAATAGGAACACAGCTTTAATCTAAATTCCCATATAGATTTAAATTATCTACCAAATATCTCTCTTTGGACTCAGAAGATTAACTTCATCTCTCCAGCTTTTCAGCCACCTCATTCTATCTTGATCGGAACAGTTATTATAAAAATATCTTTCATAGCAAACATTGATTGATTCATGTTTAGTTAATATATTATATTAACATTTCTTCTGGAAATACTGCCTTTGTTGTCATGGGTGCTTTTTTTCCTACTCCAAAGGAAAAATAATCTAGGTCAAATATTATATGATTAATTGAAACCATGGGCTTACATGGATTGTATTTCTTGCTGTTTCAGAGCCCTTCCTCACTCTGCTCTGTCTTGCTGAGAACCTGTGTTAGCTAGTCCATCTCAGTGGGCACTTCGTCCAGCATTTTCTTGTTGGGTGAGATTCATAATGGGTTCTAGAACATTAACAGAAGGTAAGAGAATGACATTGGATAGTATTCTCTTGGTTCTTGCTCACTTTCTCATTTCCCTGTGCATTTCTCAATGACGTCTTTATTAAATTATTTTCAAATTCATTACTGTGCAGCATATCTTTTTTTTTAAAAAAAAAAACTATCTTTACCTTCAATCACTATGTATCACTACAACATACCAAATAAATTTTCCCATCATAAATATACTGTATATTGGTTCAGTCAAAGCCACCATCATATACACTATAATCAACAGATTTCTTTCCACCTTGGGTCTTTTAAATGTCTTCCAAAACCCAGAATGCTCTAAGAAACACTTCTTCCCTGCCATTATTATTAGTCTTAGTTTTCTGAATAACTGTGGTGATTTTGCTAAATATCTGTTAACATTTATTAAACCATTATATGTAGTACAGTAATATGTAAACCCACCTTCGATTTTACTATGTTGTAAATATTTTTATAGTAGAGACCTTATTTAATTCACTCTACCCTCTATAGGCCACCTAGCACGGGGGCTGTCACTGAAGAAACTCAAGTAATATTTCCTATGGAGTGATTTATTTAAATTAATTATAAGTGAATCTATTTATTTTCCCTTTTCATGCACAGGAATGATATTTTTAAATATATTTGTTTTTATCTTGATAGTAAGTTTTCAATTAAATAAGCAATCTGCTGTTAAGGAACATAATTTATTCTTTTCTAGTTTGAGTAATATGGCATCACAAGGTTCTAAGTGAAAGCTATAAAGTGTAGAAAATTGGACTTTTGGGGACCAGCAGTTAGCATAATGGCTATGTCGCTGGACTCCCATGTAGTTGAGTCCCGGACCCGGCAGCTTAAACTGATGTCGGGCGCGTGTGCATGTGTGCCCAAGATCCCAAGAGGAGAATGGAGGAGAAGGGATTGCGGTGTGGCCGTCCCCCTGGGGGGTGATTTCTCACTTTCTGTCTCTCTGTCTCTCTCTCTCTTTCTGGCGAGCGTATGCAGCCTATAGCAAAAATCACTCCAAAACAAAGAAGATAAAAGAAAGGTAGACTTTTGTCATTCTTTTATAAATTTTTATTCTTGAAACATTTTATATATGAAATGAGAATACAAATACTTGTGAAGGTATGTCCACAGTATGTATAGGTTATTTAAGCATGTACACAAACTTATGTCTACATATGTTTCTCTATATTTGTAGAAATATTTTTGTGTAGTGCTTTACAAATATTAAGAGCTGAAAGTATAGTTATGACGTGACCCCTCCCTTTGTCCAAATATTTGTCACTAATCATTTATTCAACCTAGAAACCTAGAGTATTTATTTTCTTAATAAACACAATTTCTCCCTATACTCTATATACATTATTTTCTTAAACATATATTATAGCCTATAACTGTAATTAATTTTCCATAAATGATCCATATTAATATTTTAAAACTAACTTCCATTTGAACTTCAAGAAATCTACAGTCTACAAGAAGTACGATCTATCATTTCACATACACTTTTTTAATTTACTTGCTGTCTGTTTAGTTTATATATATAATTATAGATTCTTGCTAATCTCCAGTAAGTCACTAGCAGAAGGCAAGACTGACATCAGCCATCTCATAATATATGTAGCTATATTCAAGAATTTGTTCCTTATTTATTTTCTCTTTTTGATATTTCATCTAGCTTACTTTCAAGTTAGTGCCTTGCATATTGATGAAAACTAAATCAACTTCATCTCCTCAATTGCAGACTCAAGTGCTACTTTATTAGTCTGAAAAACAAATCAAAAAAGATATTAAAAAAAGCTGTAATGATTAATTTAATGTGTAAACTTAACTGGACTAAGAGATGCCCAGAAAGACAGTAAAGCATTATTTTGGGGTAGTTCTATGGAGATGTTTCCAAAAACTATTATCATTTAATCATCAAACTGAGTTAAGAAAATTCACACTCACCAGCGTGGGTAGACATCATCAAATCCATTCGTTGAGTGCATAATAAATGCATGACTTATGTCTTAAATCCATGATTATTTATTCAAAGTATATGATCATAAATACCCACATAAACACACCTACCTATTGGGTAAATTATTCTTTTGTCTATGGTTTCTTTTTTTTTTTTTTTTTTTTTTTTTTTTTTGGAGAGGGTTTTCCTATAGGGCGTGTGCACTCGCCAGACAGACAGAGAGAAACAGAGAGACAGAAAGCGAGAAATCACCCCCCGGGGGGGATGGCCACGCCACAATCCCTTCTCCTCCATTCTCCTCTTGGGATCTTGGGTACGCACGCACACACATCCTGCGTGAGTTTTAAGTCACCTTGTCCAGGAAGCGAATCGCGGTCGACTACATGGGAGTCCAGCGACATAGCCATTACGCTAACTGCTGGTCCCTTGTCTATGATTTCAAAGTAACCATCAAATGTAACATTTACAGTTTTGTTGATTGCAAATTATAGTAACTTAGTAAATGATAATAGTATATTCTTAAGCATTATCAATTAATTTATCAAATTTGTTAATTTGTAATTTACCTGTTATATCCAATTAAATAATAAAATTGAATCATCCATCATGTAACAAATCTTAATCTTGCTTGCTCAAGTGTGGCACCTTAAAATCAAGTAAATTAATATTAAAATGGCATTGTGTAGTGTAATATTTATTACATCTCCAAGGCTTTTATATAAAAATGAGTTCATAAATTAAAAAATAACTTTTCTTGCTGTAACAGCTAAAATTTAATTAAAATTTGCAAAATAACTTCCTTTTGTTCTCACAAGCAATGAAACTTAGTAAATGAGATCAAGTTATTTTATATCTCCTTCTGTTGAGTAGCTATAAAATCTTTCAAATATCAGAAAATCAGAAAATGACTTTTTTAAGAGTTACTATTTATATTCCTAGCTCATAGCAAAAGAAAATTGGATATTTTACTAAATTTCAACATTTTTAAAAGTTGAATAGACGTCAGAAAAATTAAGTAAAATTGTTGTATTTTTATAGGATAGATATGGAATGGGCCCTAGCTATAGATATGGAATGGGCCCTAGCTAACATTTGTGAAGCAGGACTGTCAAGAGGTCTAACTGCCTGAGATATAAGAAAGGAAAAAAAGAGGCATGATTAATTTAAAGAAAGTGAGACAGTAGAGGAAAGCAGAGTTTTCATGTACATAATGGTGCCTGTCACTTAGATTGACCTATGGTACTGGCTTGGAGAAAGCTAGACAGGAAGCATTAAAGAAGTAAATTTCTCCACTGAAATCTCTGTAAGACAATGAGAATCTAAGGCAGCACAATTTGTAGGTTACATGGAGTTAGATTAAACAGAAATTATCCTTTTTTAAAGAAATTTGCCAGAAGGTGCATGCCCTTTTCACGTCAGAGGGAGAGAGAAGGTGTGGGGAGCCAGCGAGCACACTCACATGGGGAATGGTCACGCTGAAATCCCATCTCTTCCATTACCCTCTTCTTTCAGGGTTTTGACCAAACATGCACAAGTTCTGGGCATGTTTTTCCAAGCCACGGATTCCAGAACTTGAGCTTTGTAGTCCACAATATGGAATCCAGTTGCCTTAACCACTACCCACAACTGGCCCCAACAATAATTATCTTAAAGGTGTTACTGTGAAGCATCTTAGGACATGGATAGACTTGCATGACCTAAATATAAAAGTGGAGTAGACATGATTTAGAGTGGAGAAGAAGTGGTCCAGTTCACGACTTGGTTAATAACTGAGCCAGGAAGAATGGAGGATGCCACATGACTTTTGCTATTTAGCCTAGGAACTTGAATGTGCAATTCAATAGAACACAGAATAATTAGTTGAGAGAACACCTAAACAAAAATTTTGGTTAATATTATTAAAAATTTTAATTTTCTTAACAAAAATATAATTTGATTTTGCTCTACAATTCTATTACATGATTCTGCAGTTACATGTTTTGAGGGCCCTTTGAATGAACATAAAAATTGCATATATAGGTATATAAATATATGTATATGTGTGTATATATAATGTATATGTATGTATGAATTTTTATTTTCTTTATCTTAGGATTTTTCAATCACTGGGTTAGTTATATTTTCTCCTGTGGTGCTCTTTCTCAATATATATTTCACTACTGGATAAGTTATAACTTCATGTCTATTTTTTAAGTTTTATGTGAAAGAATTGCAAAGTCAGAGAAATAGTAATTGTGCATACTTATCATATTTTCTTTGTAAGTAAAATTCTTGAAATGAATTAGATACCTTCAAGAGTTATATGAATATTTTAAGAATGTGTTTTCCTCTTTAAAATATACCATACCTTTCAATCTTCTCATTTTAATTTTTACTATAAAGTAGTATATTTTTATACTTAAAACTATTTAATTTTGGGGGACCAACAGTTAGCGTAATGGCTATGTCGCTGGACTCCTACGTAGTTGACCGCGGTTCGAGTCCCGAGCCCCGTGGCTTAAAACTTATGCCAGGCGTGTGTGCGTGCGTGCCCAAGATCCCGAGAGAATGGAGGAGAAGGGATTGTGGCGTGGCCATCCCCCCTGGGGGGTGATTTCTCACTTTCTGTCTCTCTGTCTCGCTCTCTATCTGGCAAGCACACGTGCCCTATAGCAAAAACCTCTCCCCCATCCCCCCAAAGAAAACTATTTAATTTTTGTCAAAATCAAAATTGTCCCTACCTTAAGCAGTATAGTATCTTTAAAATAAGCCTGCATATATTTTAGTAGGAAGAAAATCATTTGAAAAGGCATAATAAAATATATATATATATATTTAGAATACTTTTTCTCTTTTAAAATAAATATAAATGTATTTAGTTTCTTCACAAGACTAATAATATTTAAAAGCTAGATTTCCTTTCAATAGGAAAAATAACAGTTTTCAAATTATTAAAATGTTAATATTGGGGGTTATTTGCAAAAAAAAGTTGTATAATAATCTCTTTCTTACATCTATATCGTATTTTAGAATTTACAAAATACACTCAATATCTCCTGTTATTATATAAGTAAAACAATAAAATCAATTGGAGAGTTGGGCTTGGAAGAAATCCCTTTCTGTCACCAGAAAAAAATTATATACTAGCCTCAGAAGTTTAAGTGATCTTAATAAATGAATTACTCAAGGAGCAGGGGACAGTAAGGGAATAACAGAGGTTGTCAATTCACAAGATAGCAACAAGAACAAGACAATTCTGGCTACTAATGCCCCTAAGAGAAACAGGGGAAGGAAGATCCCTTCTGGGGCAGTGAGAAATTGAATCCCAGAGAAGATCCTCCTTGACAAAAGCTGTGATCATTGAAGAAGTGAGTCACTTCTGGATCAAAGCAGAAGAGCAGAGAGTAAATACCTCAAAATTCATTTCCTTTTTCAGTAATAATAAATCTCTGATTTTTACCTGGGGCTACTGTGAGTAGAAATTCAAAAGGAAAAAAAAAAAAAAAAAAACCAAAGAACTCAATCTTCCTTGCAATTAGTTTGTTCTTCCTTGCAAATTAGTTTGTTCTTCCTTGCAATTAGTTTGTTCTATAAGATGTGATCAATGTAACAATGTAGCACTTCCAGTGACATTTTCTGGGACATGTTCATGTAGGAAGAAGGCATGCCTTGTTTCATGTCTGGGCTAGTACTTGCTAGATACAATTTAGATATGTGGCTGCTAATCAAGGATCTCTCTTAGTGGGAGCATGATGTTGAGGATAGTTGTGCTGGTATCTTCCTTTGGCCCTTCCTGACTAATTCCATCCTTCCATCTTTGCAGGTAAAATCCTTCAAATGAATTAGATACCTTCAAGAGCTATATAAATATTTTAAGAATGTATTTTCTTCTTCAAAAATATACCAATACCTTTCAACTTTCTCATTTAAATTTTTATTACAAAATAGCACGTTTTTATAGTAGTATATTTTATACTTAAAACTGTTTAATATGAGGTTGATCTACATGCACTGCATTAATTGCTCACTTGCTCTCAGGTTTCTGAATGATTGTAGACAATGAGAAATAAATAGATTAGAGAAAGAAATGAACGTAGTCTCAGATTATTTTTCATTCCCAACTGCATTATCTCATGTTGACAGTGTTCCTGAACTCAAGGTCACAGCTCCTCTCAAGGTGTTTCTCTAGTTTTGGGTTTGGATAACTATTTTCCTAAACGTATGCCTTCAGGCCTAACATTAGTAATGACTCTATTTCTGCTGGTTTTAGATTTTTAGTATATTCCAACCATCCCCCTTTAAATAATTATTTTGTAAATAAAATTTTCCCAAGTTATCCTAACTTAAATGTACTAGATGTTTTCTTTTGGTACTCTAAGAATAGAATGAAAGAACCACAAATTAGAGTCCAGGCCCCACCGAACATCAGATCCATAATGAATTGCCTACATATACATTTATTCTATATGAGAGAAAATAAAAACTCTAATTTTTAATTAGAAATATTAGAAAAATAAAAACTATGTAGCTTAGTTTTCAGTTTTCTTCACTTCCCTGAAAAATTAATATTAACATGGTGAGTTATGATTGCCTATAATTCTAAAATGTTTTGAGTTTAAAAAGCGAACCATTTCTCCAAGGTTATACATAACGGAGATAGAAATGGTTCTAAAATTAGTGCATTTGATAAAATCACTATTTACAGGGTATCCATTATGTTTCATATATTGAAATTACAGAGAACTAGATGCAGTTTCTAATTTCTCAATTTAGGCCACTCCCTCTTCCTCACATAGATGGTAGGTAGGATTTTCCATTTTAATTAAGACAGGATAAATCCTGCATTTCAAAGAGCACCTTCATTTTTCATTTTATAGAACAATCAATTGTCTGGACATTCAGCAGAATCTAGTTACAAATTGTGCTTTATACAAGCCGTCGATATTTCCCTCTTATATTTCCCCAAATATTCACTGTTTTTTTGGCTGGTTGGTTACCTGCACTTCACAGATAAACGACTTGCACTTGAATTCTTGTCTTAGGGTCTGCTTTTGGAGGAATAAAACCTAAAACATATGTATATTCTGGATTTGCTCATTTATTTCCTTTTTTAAATTTTTTATTATTATTCATACATTAAATTGCTATACATCATTTGGATTGTGAAAAGACTTTACCCAGCATGATATACATTTCAGACTATCCTTTTGTCAAACCCATACTTGCCAATTATGATAACCTAAAAGTCATCCACAGTCCATGGTTGAAGAAGTCCAGCTGCCTTTTTCTTCATAATTTTACTGGCTTTTTTTTTTTAACATATCACACTTTTATATGGTTTGTAAGTATCTTGGTTATTTACACTGAAACTTGGTGATATTTTGAATATAACAATATCATATATATGAATTAATATTAAAGAATTTTGATATTATACTATTGAATTTATTGGTACCAGGGTATGGTATAACCCACTATGTTATTTAGCTAATTTCTTAGTTTATTTGGTAGAGTTCTTGCACAGCTTCTATTCTAATAAGTATTTATGCATTTTTAAAATGGCATCATTTAAGTTTTTTTCTGTTGTTTGTATGCAGACATACAATTGATTTTTCCAACTTGACCTCACAAAGTTACTCATCAATTCTTTATTCTTTTTGAAAGAAAGAGAGTGTGTGAGTGTGTATGTGTGTGCATGTGTGTGTGTATGAGAGAGAGGAGAATAGGTAAGACCACAGACATATCCCACCTTGCTCAGCCTGTTTAGGGTGTGCCATGGTAAACCAGATGTCCCATGTGACTAGAGCCAATTCAGAGTAGCTTCTTCTTGATTGCACCACCATAGCTGGGGCCAGAGTTTCTATAATTGATTGATAGTATTATATGGGTCAATAATGGAAAAAAAAACAGACAAATATTTCAACAAGTCACACATAAAAATACACTCATGATTACATGACTTTTTAGTATGTGCCAAGCACTGTGGTAATTAATATCCTGATTTTTCTTCTCGTGCCATAGGAACAGTAGTGGCATACTTGTTAATGTGGTTTTGCCCCAGAATCCATGGTGGCCTGCTCTACCTACTCATACAAACTTCACTAAAATTCTTGGATTGTTTCTGAATATCTCTCATATTTCCCTTTATATAAGCACTTTTCATACATTTAGGCTAAGGCTTTCACAAATATAGTCTATGCCCTTATTTTTATCTCTGTGAATTAATCTCAACTATATTCATAAGCTTATACATTCCTTCAGCAGGTATTTGCTGAGTTCCTACTCTGGGTCAGGAACTTTTCTGGACACTGGACTATAGGGGTGAACTAAAATTGATCTTACTCTTATGGAGCTTATATTAGTAATTAAAAGCAGATAAAAACTAATTCTTGAACTCTCATTGGATTGTCATAACTGATTCAACTTGTTTCATGCATTTTCAGAGTTTAAGCCAACTCTAGTCTGACTCTGTGTTGATAATGCTATGGCTTCCTATGGTTGGACAGTCAGACACTGAATATGCTATTCTCAACTTTTTAATGTAAGAATTGGGCTATTGAACCACTTAAATAACCAGTTTCTGTATTTGTTTTATCTAATAAACTGTGAAATGAGCTGGTTCATTGTTCATTTTTCACATATTCAAACATTAAATGAGAATGTATTTTTGTGACAGCATTTGTTCATTTTTCTATATGGGAGAATGAACTGTTTCATTACTTATCATTAGTGGCCTATTTATATAATAGGATGGTAAAAAAATAATGTCATAACCAATTGGACTTTTATGAAAATTTTGGGTTTACAGAGTGCAATTAATCAAATTTGTGATGACACTATGGTAATAATCTCAGCTTGGTGAAAAGCACTGAAGAATTGTTAAAGGGTCAAAGGTTTGGTTTTGTATATCCTTCTAAATAAGATGTGTCTACGTAGCAGAAAAAGAAGAAGTTGAATTTCCAATTATTTAGTTGGAATATGAAATTAATTCCTAATGACAAACTATTTCTAAACACCCACAATACACGCTAAAAATTATTTGAAATATTAACAACAATTAAATCCTTCACATTCTAATTTGAGATAATTCCTGGTGTTTAACAAAATACCATCATTTTAGAAGACTTTCTGTATTTTCTCTAAATATTTAACAATTTATCTTCACTTCTACAGTTCATAAGTTCTTGAGAAACTGAGTCTGGATTTCCAAATAAAATTTTCTGAAAAGTCGAGGTAGAAGATAACAGAAATATAGAAGACTTGAGCATTGCCCACTCAGGTTGGTATTTTCTCACTAATGAAGATATGAAAAAAGACCGGGTTCTTTAATTGTCCAATACTACTTATACATTTCAAAACATATCACTATCTTCTTTAAGGCCATCATGCTTTAAAATTTTCTGAATTCCTATCTGGAAAGTTTTCTTAAAGACTCTTCCCTTTGTTTCACACAAAAATAAAAACAAACAAATGAAACTAAGACTCTACTGTGCCTATAAATATAAACTTTAATACTGTAGCAGAGATACCATCTCCTTTATTTTAGATAAATTTTCCTTTGCATTAGGAAAATAAATAGTTTTCTTGGGAACGGGAATGTTTAGTGAAACTATAGCTTAGTATCTATGTAGTGATGAGGAGAGACTCTTCCCTAAAATCTTAGGGATAATGATGACAAACTTGAAACTAAGCTATAGAAACTGGATATTATTATCAGAATTTTAAAACTTTAAAGCATCGTCCCTATTCAATTCATGACCTTTTGAATGGCCACCCCAAAATCTTTAAACAAAAAACATCTGCTCATTCTTCAGTATGTCCTATGGGTTTTTGTGGAGATGAGACTCTCAAGACCCTGAGAAAAAGAATTCTATTATCAGCAAACAGGTTATGTAATTGGAAAGAATCTGCTAACCTTGCTTTCGGAATGTCTTTATCTAAATGCATTCCAGGGCAAGCAGGTGGTATGGCAGTTCGGGCACTGGACTCTCACGTGGTTGACCATGTTTTGAGTCCTCAACCTGGTAGCAGCTTGCTATCTCACTTTCCCTTTCTCTTTCTCTTTGTCTCTCTCTGGTCAAATTTAAAAATAATGATAACAGCAAATGAAAATAAATAAATAGATTATTATTTTTTAAAAATGCATTCCCATGGGAGTCAGCCCATGGTGTGGTGGTTAATGGAACCAGATCCACATGACCAAGTGGGTAGCTCAAGTCTCAGACCAGTGAAAAACACACTGGTTGCCTATCCATGCACTATCATTTCACATAGAGAGAGCCTTTCCCACTTTGTCTCTCTTTCTCTTTTGCAAGTATACATGCCCTCTGGCAAAACAAAGCAAATGTGGTTCAGGTATTAAAATGTAAAGGCTGCCTAACAACCTGGCTTATGGGTTATCAACTGTGCTATACACTAGAATCAACTCCTTGTGTGTATTACACCAAGTGATATTCAGTGTTTCCTGTTATTGATAAGGAGAAAGAGTCATTGTTTTAAAGAGGGAAAATACCCATTCTAAGTATATGTTCATAAAATGTATGTGAAGCATTTGCATATAAGGAACTACATTTTTATCCATTAAAATATTTTATATTTTGTACTATTTTAAACATAGAAATATGATTTAGAAGAAAAATTCTGAAAGGGAGGTAAAAGCAATAAAATAATAATGATTGTTTTTAACTACAAATGTGAGGGGCAATAAGATCACAATTAGAATTAGTACATATAGGGAACCAGCAGTTAGCATAATGGCTATGTTGCTGGACTCCCACGTAGTCGACCGCGGTTCGCGTCCCAGACCCGGTGGCTTAAAACACGCCAGGCGCGTGTGCGTGCGTGCCCAAGATCCCGAGAGGAGAATGGAGGAGAAGGGATTGCGGCGTGACCATCCCCCCTGGGGGGGTGATTTCTCGCTTTCTGTCTCTCTGTCTCTCTCTGTCTGTCTGGCGAGTGCACACGCCCTATAGCGAAAACCTCTCCAAAAAAAAAAAAAAAATAGAATTAGTACATATAATCTGCAGTCAAGACAAGTGCAAGCACCATTCGCCATTTAAATTTCCTTGAAAAATAAAAAGAAAGAAGGTAAGAGAGATAAGCAATTTTAGAGCATTACATAGTTAGACCAGCTTTTAAGGGGAAATTGCCATGAAGTTTATAAGATATGTAGGTGTAAATTAAACTTGCCGTTTGGTGGAGGACAAAAGGATGAATGGTATTATGAGCTAAATTGCGTCTACAAAATTCAGATGTTGAAGTCTTAACCTCCCACACTTCGGAATGTGACTATATTTGTAGGTAACCCTTTAAGAGAAAGTTAAGCTAAAATGAGAGCATATGGGTGCGGTCTTAGCGCATGTTACTAGTGTCCCTATTAGAGCATAAACACACAGAAGGAAGACCATGTGAAGACACAGGAAGAAGATAGACACCTACAGCCAAGAAGAAATGCCTTTGAAGAAACTAACCCTCCTCATACCCTGATCTCAAACTCACAATCAAGAACTGCAAGAAAGTATATCTTTTTGTTATTTATACACCCCCCCCCCAGTCTATAGTACTTTTTATGGCAGCCCTAGCAAACTGCACAACTGTAATGTATACAACTCATTTTCCCAAAAGAGAATATCTCGGCAAAGAGAGCTGTTTGATAGCTTCTGCTGTTGCTGCTGTCGATGGTATGATTATGAAGCATGACACCCTAAGGTGTAGCAGAACTGTCACCATTTGTAAATTAAGAAAGGTCTCCGATGATGAGTACAACCTGACTTAGTGCTGAGTCACAGGGAGATCTGTTTGAGGATTGGTGAGATGAGAAACAAGGAATAAGTCTTTGAAGGAGTCAGGATAATTGCTCAGGCGAAAGTAATTGATTGTAGTAAGGAATGATTTGCACGTGCTTGTACATTGTACCTATAAATACTGAGAATATGTTGAGCTTTTTGAGACAGTTTGATGGTGTTTGCTCTCTCCCTTTCACCAGTTACGAAAATAAACTCCCCTCTCCAGCCTCTGCTTCTTATTTCATGGACCACTAGAAAAAGCAGCTGGATTTGGTTGGCCGGTTACAGGTATAATTAAAGTATATGGACTAAACATTTATGAATCTTGTTTGCCTCTCCCATTCTTACTGGAAGAAACTATTTGCCTGGTGGCTTTCTTCACGTACTGTTAGTGAAAACTTCGTGCCCTCTGGCAAATTAAAAGTGAGAGGGAGAGAGACTGAAGTTAGATAATTACCATATTTGAAATTGCTTTTTGAAAGAGTGTAAGGGTTAATGCAAAATTTGGCATTATTTGTTCATAAAAGTTAGTTTATGCCATTTATTAAAGAATACAAGTGCATATTATAACAAGAGTTAAAATCAACTTAGAAGGGTAAATATGAGACTCTTAATTGATCTCATAAAGATCTGTACTTACCATTATTAATTGATCTAGTTAACTGACATGATTCTTATAGCAATTTCAGGCATCATGCATGTGGGTAAGTTTAACACATAGGCAAGATTTCAATTAGAAGCGTGTTTAATAAGCTATAATTCAGAAATAATAAAATGATGAAGGACTGCAACTAGCTATGAAGCTTTGGTGAGAAAGATTATTTTGTAAATTAGTTTGTTTGGTGGTGCTGTTAAGGTGGAATTCTGAATTCACACTTTTACTTTAAAGAAAATAAATACATGTGAGAAAAGTCAGATCTTAAGGAAATTAAAAGTAACACATTCTATTTGAAAAGACAGCTTGCAAATTTAAAGATTAATTGCAAATTAAATATTTTATTGTATAATTCAAAACATGGATTTTATTCAATATTTAATAGACTAGTCCTGTCCCCCTTTTTGCTCTGGTCACTGACATACCAAAGATATGAGAAAACAACTATAGTTCAAAGAGAGTTGTTTTATTTATTCTATTTTTTTTTTTTTTTTTTTTTTTGAGAAAAAGAGAATAAGAAGGGGGCCAAACTTGTATTCCAGGAAAATGGAGCCTGCATGGCCTAATCGCTTCTTAAAGGTCCCCCTTCTTAATCCTATCAGAATGGCAATTAAATTTCAACATGAGTTTTAGAAGGCACAGTCTAACCATAGTAGAGATTAATCAGAGAGATTAATTAATTAATGCCTCCAAGGTCATGTATTTATATATGCAATAAGTAGCAGAGCCAGAAATCTAACCCAACTACTCCAACTCCTGCGGATATTTTTTTACTTGGAAACTAGGTCATGTAATACAATTTAGAACTAATATTGCAACTAAGTAATCAATATGTGAGATAAATGTTCTGTTTTAACAGGAGGAAACTCTAATTCATAATGTGAATACTTCCATATTTAAGGTATACTGTAACCATATGTATTCAGTCCCATCTGCTGTTCTTATCTAAAAAAGTATCTATTAATACTGTATATATAACCTCTTATAAATTGCTTTCTGCTTTTATCTGTGCATTATTCTGACCATAAATATAAACAGAAACTTTCTTATACTTGTCTAAGAGGCAACCCTGCCCTAATCCCTGGATACGGACCTGCTCCAATCTCTAGACTGATTGAAAATGCAGAAGAGAAACAGAGGTGAAGCTGCTGTTTTAGTAGTTTAATGACTCGACATTGTCAATGGACTCCTAACTTGGTTCCAGAAGTTAGAAACAGTTGAACATCACATCACGTATTACTACCACCAAGCCAAATCCTTGTCTTTGTCCCTAAAATGACTTTTACCCATAACAATTTGAGCCTGACCTATTGATACTTCACTGGAATTACTGAAAGCCTGTTTCTATTGCTATGTGTTATGGGACAACTCATTATCCTGTGTTTCCACGTATCTAGAGCTCTCAGATTCTACCTGTTTTATTTACTTCTGGAAACTAGCTATGTTACCTACTGTTAAACTTTCCTTGTTTTGAATGCCTCATTGCCTTGCTCACCTATTGCATGCTTTCTAAATCTCCATCAATGCAACACTTGGCTTGGTCCTGTCGATTTTTCAAACCTCCTGATGGCAACATTACCTGGATGGCTTTTTTTATTACTGACTGAGTACAAGCTAAAAGGTACATCTTTGCTGTCGACTAAAATAGCTCACGTTGCATGGCATAGTTTATGACTGTATTTGCTAATTTCAAGATTATAAAGGGAAATCTTGAGCTTTGTTTTTATTACCATAGTCATACCACATTTTTTATAAAGTTGGGACACATGAGTGTGAAAATTAACCCGATTTAAAATAATAAATTAAGATAAATTTACCGTGAAAGATAAACCTTACAGAAATTTAAAACCCTTTCAAATGATTACTTAATTTAAGGCTCATTGAATACTGTTTTCTTGGCTATGCAGATTAATTTTATTGGCCGTGTCAACAACATGTTGTTTCATTTCTAGTCTCCTCAGATTTAAGGTTTACTAGGCATTTGGTATGGTCAATTTACTTAGTTTGATAGTTTGAATTTGGTAATTATAGTACAGTTGATACTGAAATGAAATTAGCAGAACATTTATGCAAATAAAATTTCAAAAGACATAAATGTTTTTGTTTATTTGATAAAAAACAATTCATCAAATGCTTATTTATCAAATATCTTACAAAGGTTTTTTGTTGTTTTGCTTTTTAAAAAATTTTTACTAGAGGGCAAGTGCACTCACCAGAGACAGACAGAGAGTGAAAGTGAGAAACTACTCCCCCATGTGGGGTGATCATGCTGGAATCCTTTCTCCCTGCTTCTCCTTTTAGGATTTTGGGCACACACCCATACATGCCTTGAAGTGCCTTTCAAGACACCAGATTCAGGACTCAACTGCACAGTTGGCCATGCAAAATCCAGATACCTTAACCAACATTCCACTGGCTGGTCCAATAGTAATATTTCAACAAATGATGACTACAATCAAGTCAACTGGAGACATAACTCTAAGTTATTCTTCACTATTAACTATATTTCTGACATCATCAGGTTCATTGCTTTAATATTACTGTTAACTTTACCATGTTTGTATTCATGCTTTTTTTCATTTTTTATTTCATTTTTTTAAATTCATTCAGTCACATTATTTAGCTTACAAACTGAATATTTCAACTGGTGAACATTTCTCCCTGGTCCAGTTGATAAAATTTTAAAATATATCCAACAGATAATACCACATTTCTTTGTCCCATTAATGCTTTGCCTCCTTATTTTTCTTTTATATGTCCTTCCTCAGACCCTACTCTTCACACACACTATATCTGGTATGTATATCCATATAATGTGTTTCTATATCCTTTAGTCAATCAATTTCAGTCATAGAGTGTGGACATTCGGTATATATTGAGCGGGGACATACAATGTCTCTCCTTCATAGTCATGGCTTGCTTCACTCAGTAGTAAATCTTACATGTTTTTCCACTTTCTGTCAAAAGCTAGGGTTTTTTAATGGCTGAATAGTATTCCATAGAGTATATGTGCCACAATTTTTCTATCTATTCATCTGTTTGTGGGCATTTGGGTTGGTTCCATGACTTAGCAATTGTGAATAGTGTCGCATTGATGTGCAAGCACTTATTCATGCTTTTTTTTAAAAAAAAGAATATGTAAAAACAAATACAAATCTAAAATAATAGGTTAAATTCTTCCTGTTGAAAATAAAGGAAAGCTTATTTCCATTTTGGAAAACTTGTAATAATTCCTTTTTTCTCAGTCTCTCTGAAATGTATGTCTCTTAAAACCTAATTAAGCTTCAGGTGGCATTGCGCTGCACTCCCACATGACTGAGCACAGCTCAAGTCCCAGACTTGGCGACTTGCTTTGTCACTTTCCCTCTCTCTTTCTCTCTCTCCATGTTTCTCTGGCCCAACTGAAAAATAATAATAAATAAAATTAAGTAAAATAATTCTTTAGGAAAAAAATCTAATTAAGCCCTTTGCCAACACTGAGAATTTGGAATGCCTTTCTTAAGGACCTGGGAACCTTGTCTTTGTAATGTAATCCTGTGGAATACAGAAGCCTATCTCCTAGGTTCTATGGGAAGGCAGTACCCTAACTTCATCTGATGCCTCCTTTTATGTTACAAAACTAAGTCCTGTCATGACAAAATGCGTTTTTTATTCTTTTGTATGAAGCCAAGTAGCTAACACAGATGACTGCCCCAATTACCAAATAACTTTAGGGTAAACTGTGCAACAAATGATGCTGTCAAGTCCTCTTAATTGAGTACTAGTTGTTATTTACCTTTTAAAATATATATGTAATGTGTTGTATCTGCTTGGCTAGATAAGAGAGCAAAATTTCTTTCTGTCTCTGCAGACTTTTACTAGATTGCCTGTAATATACATCACTATGTGGTTTAATGCTTTATTCAATAATATAGTGATTTTATGTTTTTATATCTTGTGGAGGTTTTCTAGATTGGTAGGAGATTTTGTTTTTAATTATGTTCCTCAACAAATAAAACTATTACATTATTTTTATAATTTGCAATTAAAAAGAGGTTAACTAGAGCATAACAAACAGAGAACCCTTAAGTCAGCCAATGAAATAAAATAATAGCTTTGTGAAACAATGACAGTATAAATTACAAGATATATGCAACTACTTATTTCATGTTTTGTCGTATCAGAACTTCAAAGAAGCCTAACATACAGAAATGTACATTTTAAAAAATAGCTTCCAAGCACAGCCTGTGGTTGTTTTTCTTATGTCATTAATTATTATAAATCTTGGATTGTTTACTGTTAACTAAGGGACAAGCCTGATCCTAATCAAAAGAATGAATTTTCAGATATGTTTAAAATTGAAAGTCTAGGTAGATATAGAAAGACAAATAAGGGTTAATCAGAGAAAATATAAACCTATTGAATATGATAAAACAATAGTGTTATAACCGAAGAAGGGATGGATTTTAAGGACCAAAGTCATAATAAGCACCTTAACTAATGCCACCAAAGCCTAAAAGTAAATATAATTTAGAATATAGTTTTAAACTCAAGAGATCAACAGGTTACTTCTAAGTGTAGAGTTCAATATAATCAATAAAACATCTATAATTTTTAAAAGGAAGAACTTGATAATTCACATTCATTGAGAAGGAAGAACTTGGGCAATATTTAGGAGGGATCAGATTTACCAGAGAATATGTTTTACAGTAGGATAGAATGTGAAGGGGCAGTCAGGCAATACTACTGAAATTATTAGAAACAATGAAAATTACTAAATAGCAAGTTCAAGGAGATAACAAGGAAGCTAACATATTTAAGAATAGGTGGGCTGTAATTAGTTCAGTTTTTTTAAGGTTGAAAAGCTTGGGCTTTAGGATCATGTCTCTAAAGCTTCTATAATCTCACATAAACAAGTGTAGGATTGTCTTCTTTTAATATCTTCGTGTGGGTGGTCACTGTGCTCTTCTCCACTGAAACATGTCTCCCACACATTCCCTTTCAGGTAAACAGAATCCTTGCTTAATCATTTGTTCAAGAAATCTCTCTCTCTCTCTCCCTTTTCCTTTTCTTAATTACATTTAATCACTGTACATCTTTATAGTGTACGGAATGGTTTTTCCCAGCATGAACACAGGGTGTATTAGTCAAGTTAAAGACATTACTATATACATTATCATTAGCACATAACTTTTAATTTTTGTGTCTATTAATTGTTTTTTCCTGATCCCTTCCCTCCCATTCCCTATCACCCACCCCCTGTAACCCCTGCATTATCCTAGTATGTAGTATCTACCATTTCTCTCCCTGCTATTGTACCTTCCAATCTTTCAGTATCTGCTGTAGAGTACATTTGGTATATATTGAGCAGGAACATACAATGCCTCTCTTGCATAGCCTGGCTTGCTTCACTTAGCATTAAATCTTCTGTATTTGTCCATTTATATCAAATGTCAGGGTCTCATACAACATACCACTTTTTTTTCTTTTTCTTTTTTATTTTTTAGAGGTTTTTGCTATAGGGTGCGGGCGCTCGCCAGAAAGACAGAGATAGAAAACGAGAAATCACCCCCCCAGGGGGGATGGCCATGCCACAATCCCTTCTCCTCCATTCTCTTATCGGGATCTTGGGCACGCACGCACAAGCACCCAGCATGAGTTTAAGCCACTGGATCCAGGACTCGAACTGCAGTCGACTACATGGGAGTTTAGTGACATAGCCGTTACACTAACTGCTGGTCCCAACATACCACTTTTATACTCATTCTTTGCACAATGGTGTCATTGCCCTACCTTTTGGTTTTCAATGGGCCAGACTAACATAGACTTGACAATTTAAGGCAGCATTTTAAACCAGTATGAACCAAGCCCAGCGGTGCAGTTGACAGTGAATTAAACTGCAGTGCAAGAAGCTATACTACTGAAGAAAAACAAAAACAAAAAACAAAACAAAATTGTTGAACCTAGCGCCCAGAAATAAAAACCTACGGAAAAATTGAGATTCGGTGATATGATTACAGAACCCTTCCTCTTCCTTATGCCTTGACAAAATACCAGAAGAGCTCCAACATAATAGTGAATTATAGCTGAATGAGCCATAAAATTTAGACTCTCTCAGCAGGACGTAGGAAAAGACAAAGTTAAGAGAGAAGGCAAGAACAAGGACACTGAAAGAATTAGAAGTCTCTAGTACCTACAACTACAGCAAACATTAAATACACATTTAATCCTACAAAAACAGATCTCAATATTAACAGAAACCAAAGACCTGACCACAATGTCTGAAACCTAAAACTCTGGACATAAACTGTGACATTTTATTGAACAAAATTTTTCTTAGGCCTTGCTGTGAAAACGTGCACTGACAAGATGCTGTGGCTCCACAGATTAAGGCCACATGGGAGGTTCAGGTTTGGTTTTGAGCCCAACCTGAAAGTCGGCCATGAAGGTGTGTGCCTGTAGTCCTAGTTACTCAGGGAGTATCCTGACAGAATAGTAACCTATCTTTAAAAACAAAAACAAAAGGGCATGGTGGCATGGTGGGTAAGGGGCTAGACTCCCACAAGGCCACCCACAGTTTGAGTTCTGGACTCGGCAACTCAAAGATCATAACAGGCACATGTGTGTGCATGCCTAGGGTCCTCAAAGGTGAATGGAGAAGGGATTGTGTATATGGCTATTCTCCCTGAGGGGTGATTTCTCACTTTCTCTCTCTCTCTCTCTCTCTCTCTCTCATCCTCTCTCTCTCTCTCTCTGGTGAGTCCATATGTCCTAGAGCAAAAACCTAAAAAACAAACAAAAATAACTTAGGTAAGCCACACAAAAAAATACAAAAGGTAAAATTAATAAGTTGGATTTTGTCAAAGTTAAAATTTTTGCTTCCTAGGTATACGTTTTAAAATAGCAAAAGTTGGGACCAGCAGTTGGCATAATGGTTATGTCACTGACTCCCATGTAGTCGACCACGGTTCGAGTACTAGACCCAGTGGCTTAAACTCAGGCCAGGCACGTTTGTGTGTGTGTGTGTGTGTGTACCCAAGATCCCAAGAGGAGAATGGAGGAGAAGGGATTGCAGTGTGGCCATCCCCGCTAGGGGATGCTTTCTCGCTTTCTGTCTCTCTGTCTCTCTCTGTCTTTCTGGAGAGTGCACATGCCTTATAACAAAAACCACTAAAAAAAAATATATAGCAAAAGTCAAACCACAAATTGTTAAGAAATTATTTCTAAAATTTATAATTTACAAAATACCTATATTAATAATATGACACTTTTAAAACTATAAGACAAACAATTACATAATAAGGATAGGCGGGACCAGCAGTTAGCGTAATGGCTATGTCACTGGACTCCCATGTAGTCGACCACGGTTCACGTCCCGGACCCGGTGGCTTAAAACTCACACCGGGCGCATGTGTGTGCATGCCCAAGATCCTGAGAAGAGAATGGAGGAGAAGGGATTGCGGCATGGCCATCCCCCCTGGGGGGTGATTCTCGCTTTCTATCTCTCTGTCTCTCTCTGCCTGTCTGGTGAGCGCACACGTCCTATAGCAAAAACCTCTCAAAAAAAAAAAAAAAAAAAAAAAGGATAGGCAAGCAACACCAAGATTATACACAAATGGCCAACAATTTCCTAAGAAGTAGCTGAATGTGTTTGTTCTTTAGATAAATATAATATCACCAAATATAATGCCATATCAAAAAAATGCTGTCATTGAGGATATAAAACACATGGAATTCTCTTAAACTGTTAGTAGGATTACAAAAATGTTATACCTGCTTTGGAAACAGCTTAATTTGTCAGAAGGTACATGCACTTGTTGAAGTGAGACAGACAGAAAAAATGAGAAATCACTCCCCATGGAGGATGGTCACACCAGAATCCTTTCTCCTCCATTTCTTCCTCTTTTCAGGATTTTTTTGGCATACATGCGCATGTACCCAGCATGTTATTCAAGTTATCAGGTCTATGATTCAAACTGCACAACTGGCCACGTGTTATCTATCCTCCTTAATCACCAAGCCATTGGCTGGCCCATATTGTTATGTGAATACATACATTTTTATGTGATTTACATACATACAATTATATGAATGCATATCAATTTGTGTGATTTTTATGTGACTACATACATAAGGATTACTTTCAATAGTCAAATAATACAAGAACTGCATTGTTCATCAGCCTAGGGAAAAATAAAATATGCTGTATCCATGCAAAAGCATGAAATAAAAGGATTTAATAACATGCCCCAAAACATAGATGAATACTAGAAATGTAAGGCTAAGTGAAAGAAGCCAGATATAAAAGACTATATATTATTCTATTTGTATGAAATTCTAGAGAAAGCAAAACTATGCAACAGAAAGAAGTTCAGTAGTTCCCTTGATTGTGTACTAAACATATAAAGCTAGTTTGTATCACAATTCTGTGGGACATAAAAAATTCTGCTATTAACCTTAAACAAGATCTCTTTGTGGCTATCATAGATCAGAACTGTAAGATCACCCTGTAATAATGTCTAAACATTAGGACCAGCAGATGCTATAATGGCTACATTGCTGAACTCCTATGTATTTTGCCACAGTTTGAGTCCCAGACCTGCGACTTGAATCTCACACCAGGCACGTGTGCGTGTGTGCCTAAGATCCCAAGAGGAGAATGGAGGAGAAGGGATTGTCTTGTGGCCATCCCCCTTGGGGGGTGATTTCTTACTTTCTATCTCTCTGTCTCATTCTGTATCTCTAGTAAGTGTATGCTTCCTATAGCAAAAATATTTCTTAAAAAAAAAAAAAAGTCTAGGGCCCAGCAGTTGGAGTAATGGCTATGTTGCTTAATTCCCACGTGGTCAACTGTGGTTTGAGTCCCGGACCTAGTGTCTTAAACTCACGCTGGGCGCATGTGTGTGTGTGCCCAAGATCCCGAGAGGAAAATGGAGGAGAAGGGATTGCGGCGTCGCCATCTCCCTGGGGGGTTATTTCTTGCTTTCTGTCTCTCTCTGTCTTTCTGAAGAGTGCATACACCCTATAGCAAAAACCTCTCCAAAAAAAATATGTCTAAACATTCATAAAATATAAACATAATCTAAAATATAAAATAACCAAACATTCAGGGACAGGATGGTGGCACAGTGCTAAAATTCATTGCCTTGTAAGACTGACCCACATGAAAAGGTTCCAGGTTTGTGTCCAGAGGCCTTTCTGAGGAAGCCAGCAACACACAGGCCAGTGATTCATGGCTGGCTGCTAGGAGTGGATCATGGTATCAGGATACTGTTAGGGTACCTTCTTTCTTGCCCTCTCTTTTTCTCTCTGTCTCTCTCAGTAATGGAAGAAATAAATGAACAAACTTTTTAAAGTGAGGATATGTTCCCCTATTCTGGGTAACATGAATGACCGTTCAATAACATCTTTAATCACAGTCTAGTTTTTTCTTCTATTATATAAGATTTAACACAAAAAATCATAGATTTATCCTTGCTTTTTTTTGAAGAGTTATTTATTTAATTTATTTATTCATTCATTTATTTTAATTTGACCAGAGAGAGAGAGAGAAAATGAGTAAGCAAGTCACCAAATATGAGACTTGAACCGTGGTAGACCATGTGGGAGTATCTAGCGCCTTAACCACCATGCTACCTGCTGGTTTCCTATCCCTGCTTATTTAAAGTTTTCAATCCATCATGAAGCCCTATTCCTCAAATAATCCACAAAGTAACCTATAATAATAATCTCAAACGCATAAGTGCTTTCTTTTTAAAAAATTATTTATTTAATTTTACTTATTACTATTATTATTTTAAAATTTGCTATGGGGCACACATGCTTACCAGAGAGAGAGAGAGAGAGAGAGAGAGAGAGAGAGAGAGAGAGAAAAAAAAGCAAGAAAGCAAGCCACCAGGTCTGGGACTTGAACTGTGGTCAGCCATGTCAGAGTCCAGTCCCTTAACTACCATTCCACCTGTTGACCTCACTTACAAGTGCTTTCTTTTCTTTTTTTTTTTTGAGAGGTTTTCACTATAGGGCGCGTGCGCTCACCAGACAGACAGAGACATAGAGACAGAAAGCGAGAAATCACCCCTCTGGGGGGGATGGTCACGCACAATCCCTTCTCCTCCATTCTCCTCTTGGGATCTTGGGCACGCACGCACACACGCCCAGTATGAGTTTTAAGCCACCGGGTCTGGGACGCGAACCACGGTCGACTACGTGGGAGTCCAGCAACATAGCCATTATGCTAACTGCTGGTTCCCAACTTACAAGTGCTTTCTAAAACCCTATTACTGATATACCCTGTAGTTTCCCATAGTATGTGGGACCTGGTTATCTTTGCTTGGAGTCATTGATAGTTACCCATCTACAAACATTTATCGAAACTTACCGAAGTACAAACTTAAAATGTCAAAAATCAAAATATGTAAGTAAACCCCAATAAAGCATATTATTTTTTTAGCTATCCAAGGACTCCAGGTACAAGAATATATTTTGACTACAGAGTCTACAACTTCTTTCTTTATTTTTTTTGCTATAGGGTGCATGCGCTCGCCAGACAGAGAGAGACAGAGAGACAGAATGTGAGAAATAACCCCCCAGGGGGGATGGCCATGCCGCAACACCTTCTCCTCCATTCTCCTCTTGAGATCTTGGGTATGCATGCACACGTGCCTGGCGTGAGTTTAAGCCACCGGGTCTGGGACTTGAACTGCGGTGGACTACGTGGGAGCCCAGTGACATAGCCATTATGCTAACTGCTGGCTCCCCGAGTCTACATCTTAAAACACAGAGCTTAATCAAGCTTTGCTTTCCCTTATGTTAGCCTACTGTAAAAGAGTCCCTCTGGTTTGTCTATATATCCCCCACTGTCTGGTGATAGCATTGTTTAAAAGCATGTCTATAATCTGTCTTCTGCTGTCCATTCTCTCCAGTTTCTCCTTAATCGTTCTCTCTTCATATGAGTTTGGTTTGTCAAATTTCATCTTCCTTAATACTACCAACAAAATAACATGCCCAAGGGGCTGGCAGTTGTGGTAGTTATAACCAACGTGACCGAACGAGATTCAGGTCCTGAACCTGGCGGCTTGTTTCTCGCTCTCCCTTTCTCTCTCTGTCTGTCTCCCTCTGGTCAAATTAAAAAAATAATAATAACAAATGGAATTAATTACATAAATAAACAGTTACTTTAAAAAAATGCCTAAGGAAAAAACCCTGTTTAGTGGTTACCTTGATAACCTTTAAGAATTTGACAGGGTCTCAGAAGGGTAACAGGAAGTAAAAATTTATAGGGAATTTAACATTTCTATTATGACTTCTTTAAAAAAAAAAAAACATTTAGGGGCTTAAGATTGAATTAGAATCATGAATGAACACTTTACTATTGGTGGGCTCAGCAAGGTGGGCATTTTCCAAAAGACAGATAACATTATCTGATGCTTTCTATGTAAAAGGTGATGTGGTTTCTGTAAGTTCCTGTAGTGAACAATCAAGTTATTTGCTTGGGCAAGAGTTTCCTAGTGTACTTTAGTTATGTTGAAGACAAAATAGTGAAGTCATATAATTATAGGTACTAAGTTGTGCGTGTAAGGGAGGGAGTAGTTTCAGCTCTCTAAGTCCAAATTGTGGTGTGTGTTATGGGGAGTAGAGTAAATGGTTTTGGTTCTCAGATTGTAATAATACAGTCTGTCTTTGCTCCAGTCTCTGTGTTTACTACGGAGTTATTGATATTTCCTACAGTGATATTTTTTTCTTAAAACAGCCATGAGCCTTATGATACCCTCTTCCCAGTTTAAATGAAAAAGAAAAAAAAAAATGCTCTGTCTTATCTCTAGTACTTGTCAGAAAATAATAAAACAAAATTATTTGCTGGTTTTTGCCTTTTCTCTAAAGATATACTACTTCTCTATATTCCTACTCCATCTTTAATAATTTTAACTTAATAATTACTCACTTCTTATTTCTATAAATTTCTCTTTGTACAAATATATAATGTGCCCATTTCCATGAATGAATAAAGTTTTATATTTATTCTGGGGAAAATCCTATATACTTATGGTATTTCTATAAACATCTTACCCTAGTCTACAAGTTTTCTCACATATTTTTCAGAAGGAAAACAAACTTAACCAGTATATAAGTTATTTTCCTTTCAACTTACACTCCTCTCAAAACAGAATATGTAATGACTTTTTTTCCCCACCAAGAAATGTAGCGTAAATTTTTGCTACTCATGTAGCATGGCAGCAGCAGCATTAGACTAACCTGAGAAATGCAGACCCTTGGGCTCCAGGATAGGTAGACAGGCTTGAAGTACACAGTTTAGGAAGTCCTCCAGGTGATTTATATGGTCATTAAGGTTTAGGATGCACTAGTTTAAGTCATTTGCAACATCTGTGAGGCAGACTGTCTAGTTGCATTAATAGTGAATTGTAATTAAATCCTCTTTATGAATTAATATTTGGCTTTAGGCACCATAGCTTTTGTGTATACTTCTGTCTGCTTCTCAGATACAGTGTCCACCCAGAGTTTTATTATGTTCAAAGTTAGCAGAAATGTTCTCTCCCTCAAGCCAGATGTGGTAAGGAAGGGATTGAGGAAGCACTTCAACACAGGTGGGCTTTAAATTCAAAGTTATATTCATTTTGCAGAAAAACAAAATTCTTAATTTTACTTACAGATTTATGGAAATACTATAAATTTATATCATTTTAATTTTAATGAATATTTTTAAATGTTAAGGATTGAATATAATGAAACCTTTATGAGAAGCCTCTGTCAGGAAAGGCCATTACTAAGAAGGAAAATTTCTACTAGCTCTAAAAGATGAGTAAGAATTACTCAGATGAAATGGCATTTAGGAAACAGGAAAAGAGCACATAAGACAGAATGAAAAATGATAAATACTCATTAATATTCTCAGGAAATAAACAACTGCACCATGCATATTGAGAAGAACATTTGATAAAGTCTGACAAATTCAGTAATATCTGATAAATAGTAGTTGTCTCTTACATTCATGTGAAATTATTTATTCTTTATCCTAAGAAAAGCACAAGCAGTGTCTTCCTTTAAAATTCTATGGTGTCTGAATAGATAAGTAATAATTTCTGTCTGGACTATTTGAATGGCAGACAAAGTGAAGAAAAGCCTATTATTTATAGAATTATTTACAAAGCAAAACTATTAGGACTTACTATCTGACTGGAAATAGAGAAGAGAAAGGATGCCTGTAGTAATAATTGACACATTCCAGACTTAAAACAGAAAAAGAGTTGCCCTTCTCTTGACAAGACAATACAGAAAAAAAACAGATTACTTCCATCTTTTTTCTGTTGCTGACTATCCTGCACCTAATGTGCTTTTTATATGCCTTATAGGGCATAACATACTCAAAAATATTAGATATTTCTGGAATGCTGTACATGGTGTTGGTACTTACATTCACACCTACTAGACATAGTCTGTGCTTTATTAGTCAAAAATAAATGTGAATGCTAAAGATGATTATAGATAGATACCGTCATATCATTAAACTATCACTTTCCTGAATTGTGTCAAAATGTTGAACATAATTGGAATCAAAATCTCCCAAATATTAATGAAACTGAAAACACGAAACATAAAAATCTTTAGGTATAGAAATGAACAAGGAAAATAAAGATAGATTCAAGGAAGGAAATATTAAGGACTCATTCTAGAAGACAACAGAATCAATATAAAGTTAAGTAACCTTTATACTACAGTATTTGTAATTCCTTTTATGTCTATTACCTACATTATGAGATAAATTAAAGTGATGTTTTAGACTTCTGTCTTTAAATAATACTAAAGGAAAATGTATTCACAAATTTTATATTTTATTTCATTTTTGTCTAACAACTTTGGTCAATAAAATAATTTTTATATTAATAGCTTTATAAAATTATCAATTTTTTAAACAACATTTGCTGATATGTACCTTTTTGGGGAGAGGAGAGAAATTTTTGCTATAGGGCATGTGTGCTTGCTGGAGAGACAGAGACAAAGAAAGTGAGAAGTCATCCCCCAGGGAAGATGGCCACATTGCAATCCCTTCTCCTCCACTTTCCAACTGGGATTGTGGGCATATACACACTCCCAGTGTGAGTTTTAAGTTGCTGGGTCTAGGACTCAAAACTGCAGTTGACCATGTAGGAGTCCAGCACCTTAATCACTACACCACCTGCTAGCCCTGATATCGTTTTAATCTTGATTGTTTAGTTAAATATTTTCTCTGTTCGACTATAAATTTGTGTGTATTTCAGCCTCTTGGAATTTCTTCAAGAAGTGCTTATGAAAACTAAATGTTTTAAATTATTTCATGTTTGAAAGTATATGCTGGGGCCATAAAAAAACCAAGAAGACCCTGGCATTTGATAGAAAGTGGATGACTATGGAAGATTTACTGCTGAGTAAAGCAAGTCAGACTATGAAGGAAAGACATTGTATGTCCCCACTAAATATATACTGACTATCCACTCTCTATGGTGGAAACTGAAAGATTAGAGACTATAGATACATGGAAAATGATTCCAGACACTGGAGACAGTGTGGGAAGAGGGTGGAAGGTTGGGGAGGATGAGAGGAAGGGAATCAAGGAGAAAAATAGAGAGGCAAGACAGTTAAGGGACATAGAGGATTGTCTGTTGATGATAACGGGTAGGGTATCTTTAACTGGACTGATACGCAGTGTATTCATGATGGTAAAATTCATTTTATAAGCTGTGGTGTTATATAGTGATTGAGTGTATAAAATAAATGAAAAAATAAAATAAAACCTTAAAAAAGAAAAGATTAAAACATTCTAGTAAATATGAAAAAAAAATGTATATGCCAGCAGGTGGCATGGTGGTTAAGGTGCTGGACTGCCACATGCCAGACCGTGATTTGAGTCTCAGACTCTGTGACTTGAAAATCATGCTGGACACGTATGTGTGTGTGCACACCAAAATTCCTGAGAAGGGAATGGAGAAGGGATTGTGTGTGGCCATCCTCCTAGGGAGTGAGTTCTCACTTTCCCTCTCTCTGTCTCTCCTCGTCTCTTTTCAGGCAAGTGCACTTGCCCTATAGCAAACAAAACAAAGTAAAACAAACAAACAAAAACTATTGTCTTTACCCTTGAAGGACAATTTTCCCAGATATTGAAATCTTTGGCCACAATTGTTTTTGCTATTTTTTTTTTCTTTTTGAACTGCTGTAGAAAATATGGGTCTTTATAATAATTATCAGTTTATAATTATTATTTTACCATTATAACTATATCATTCTGTCACAAATATACAAAGTATTCTCTCATTTTTAGATTCCTAATACTTTATAGGTTTTATAATTACTCTGTTGTATTTCCCCTAGACCATAAGGTTTGTTTCCTTCCTCCCTTCCTTCCTCTTCCTTCCTTCCTTCCTTCCTTCCTTCCTTCGTTCCTTCCTTCCTTCCTCCCTCCCTCCCTCCCTCCCTCCCTTCCTTTCTTTCTCTCTTTCTCTCTTTCTTTCTCTTTCTTTCTTTTTTTTCTTTTTAGGTTTTTGCCATAGGGTGTATGTACTCACCAAAGAGAGACAGATAAAGAGAAAAAGTGAGAAATCACCACCTTAGGGAGAATGGCCACACCCTTCTCCTCCATTCTTCTCTAGGAATTCAGGGCACATATTCACATGTGCCTTATGTATTTTTCAGGCCCCTCCATCTGGGACTGGTACTTGAACTGCACAGTCAGCCACGTGGAATTCAATAGCTTAACCACCATTCCACCTACTGCCCTGTTTGTTTTTTAAGTATGCCAGAGGATACAAGTGCTCACCAGAGAAAAACCGAGAAGAGAGAGGGAGAGAATGAAAAAGCATCTCCCCATGGGGCCTAGCCAAACTGCAATCCTTTCTCCTTCGTTTCTACCTCTTCCTGGGATTTTGGGCACACAAATGCAGTGTGTTTCTTAGGCCACTGGGTCCAGGATTCTGGCCAAATAATTGGCCCTTTAGGGTCCAACTGCCTTAACCACCACACCATGGTGCGTCCCTTTTGTTCCTTTCAGATTGCCAATTGTATTTTATGTTGTTGCAGAAGCTTTCTGTGAAGGACTCAAACAGCAGGGATACTTTCCAGTTCAGAGGGAATAGCCTATGTTTTCCGATGGAATGACTTACATTTTCTGGATAACTACAAGATATTTAACAGGAAACAAGGAGAAGAGGATATATGGCTCTTTCCCAGTTTGCTAATATAACTAAGTTTCCTGAATCTCACATTAATTTAAGAATATCATTAATATATTACTATAATCTCTCTCTCTTTTTTTTTTTTTTTTTGAGAGATTTTTGCTATAGGGCATGAATGTTCACCAGAAGACAGAGAGAAACAGAGAGACAGAAAGTGAAAAATCACCCCCCCCCCCCCCCCAGGTTGGATGGCCACATCGCAATCCCTTCTCCTCCATTCTTCTCTCAGGATCTTGGGCACACACACACATGCACCCAGTGTGAGCTTAAGCCACCGAGTCCAGGACTCAAACTGCAGTCAACTGTATGAGAGTCCAGTGACATAGCCATTACGCCAACTGCTGGTCCCAATATATCAGTAATCTTGCAACATTTTCATCTTTAACATGTGTTGTACAATGTGCATTATAATTTTATTACTTATTATCATGTATAATGAGAAAATAAAAAGAGCTTAGTACACAGGAGATTTTTGTACTGGTTTGAACTAGCAGTGCCATTTATCACTTTAATAATACATAATTTTTAATGTACATAATTTAATAGTACATCATTTTTAATACATAATTTTCAATGTACACATATTCTCCTGACTAGAATGAAGTACCCAGTACTATAATATCTATAAAAAAGACTAGGTTATTCTCTGTACTCCAGGGAGACAAAAGAAAAAAAAAAACCTTATTTATATTTCCTAGTTCTGCCAAGTATACTTTTATCCATCAAGAAGATTAAATTTTTTTCTATAATATAATGGTCAACAATTACCCTTGGTCATATATTATTAAGTAGATTATTTGTGATAACTATTATTACCTTGACTTATTTAGTAATATTTGTCTTGATAAAATTCTTGGAATGAGATCTAGAGTCAGAGTGACTTTTTTCTTTACTTGTTGGGTGAGAAAACAGTAAAGCAGGAGAGAAAAGATGATGGCAGCTTGCCCAGGCAGCCCAGGTTGCAAAGCATCAAAGGATAGAACGCTGTCTTGTTTGTAACAAGGGCATCTTAGTATCAATAGACTTCTAAGACTAGTAAAAGTCCTTTCAAACCCATAAAGATCAGACAGAGCCAATGACAGCACTGGAAGAGGTTTGCCAGTGGAGAACGGAAGCCCAATTACACAAATCTCTGGATTCCTGCCAGAAGTAAAATTTTATAGAAGTCATTCGTTTGATAAAACTCATTAGTTGAGAATATGGACTAGACAAAACAGACTGAAATTCTCTCATAACTGCCACTACATAATTATATTTGAAACATAAATATTACAGGAGGAAAAATATGGTAGAAAACTCAATATGACTGAAATTATTTTTGTTAAATCATTTAATGGGGGGCTTGAAATACAAACTAATTTGTGTTAAAGAAAATTTTTAAAATGTCTATTTTTTGCACATCTAAAATTGTGAAGGCGATACCTACATATATTGTATAAGATGTCAGCTTTTGGCTATCATCTCAACTTGTGAACGAATCTCAGTCCATATAATACTCTTTCCTGAGCTTTTGAGTCAGTAGAATGATCTCTGACATTTAGAAAGTTTGGTAGAAAGTGGAAAAATATGGAAGATTTAATGCTTACTGAAGCAAGCTGGACTATGAAAGACAGGCATTGTATGTCTTCAATATATACCAAATGTCTGTGCTCTACAGCAAAAACTGAAAGATTGGAAGTATAATATCAGGAAAGGCAACTATAGATACTAGAGACAGGGTGAGAGGTTAATGGGGGGTAACCAGGTGGGAGGGGGGGAAACAGGGATAAAACAACACATTTAATAGAAAAAATAGAAAGATACCTGCTGATGATAATGTATGGTAATGCCTTTGACTTGATCAATATGCACTGTATTCATGCAGGAAAAAATTATGTTGTATATTGTAAAAATTAAATATAAACTTTAAAAATTACAAATTAAAAATAAAATAAAACTATGAAGATAGATTTTTTTTAAGTTAAAATTACAGTTGGGCTATTGGTATGTTAATATTATCGATATTTAGACCTCCAGATTTTATACCTGTAACATGATCTCTCCATTCTCTTTGCAAAACTTACTCTTTACTTAAAGTTGCTTGTATCTGTTTATGCTACTTCCCACCAAAAACTAACATTTCTCAACCCTGTACTACTTCTTATGTAGTCTCCAGAGATCGTATTTGAGTTTTGTTCCTTAGCTTTGATTTTTCAATCCTCCTTATCTTGTTTATTTTTTTCATGCATCAATTCCTTCTCTGTTTAAGAGACAAAATCAATTTCTAGAGTGTAAAAAGGAACCAAAAAGTATGCATAACTATTGACTTTTGCTTCCAGCTACAATGAAATTCACTGTATCACAAGAACTCTTCCATTTAGAAGAATTATAAAGACCAACTAAAGAAAAGAAAAATGAAAACAAACAAAAAAATAACTCTTTGATAGTACCAGACAGTAAAATAGGTTGATTGAACTTGAGCAGTCAAGATCCCAGAGAGAAGAAAAAATGTGCTAATACAAGTCCAAACACTTTCACCCTCTTTTCTTCTGCAAAGATATTGTTGCTTGAACAAAAGAAGTAAGTATCCTTGGGAAAACAGCTTCATGGGTGTGGTAGGCAGGTATTAAAAACATAATTTTTGGATGCTATTTACACAAAGTAAGAGAATGTTAAGAAAAACAAAGGATGAATGGAAAATAATTAGTTTTTCTTTTTTTTTAGAGAGAGATTTTGCTATAGAGCATGTGTACTAGCTGGAAAGACAGGGAGAGACAGAGAGACAGAAGGCAAGAAATCACTCCCCAGAGATGACAGCCACGCTGCAATCACTTCTCCTTTTTTCCTCTTGAGATTTTGGGCACACATGGACATATGCCCAGTGTGAGTTTTAAGCCACCAGGTATGGGACTACGTGGGAGTCTGGTTCCAAAGATGAGTTGAAAATAAACGTTCATGCATTAATGGAAGGAATATAAAAGAAACCTAGATATACTTACTAAAATAGAGTTTATAAATTAGTACAACAAAGATTTAGTTATGTATACAACTACCAGAGAAATTATAAATGTGTATCTGTATTCATTGAGTGTTACTTATAAAGACTGAGCCAGAAGCAATCTAGACAATAAGTAATTACATCAATGAATTGTGCAGTTACCTGTTCTGTGCAACAGGAATAAAGCCCATAAAATCTATTTTAATTGTCGGGAACCAGCAGTTAGCGTAATGGCTATGTCGCTGGACTCCCACGTAGTCGACTGCGGTTCGCGTCCCGGACCGGTGGCTTAAAACTCACTCCGGGCGCATGTGCGTGCGTGCTCAAGATCCCGAGAGAAGAATGGAGGAGAAGGGATTGCACCTTGGCCATCCCCCCTGGGGGGAGATTTCTCGCTTTCTGTCTCTATGTCTCTCTCTGTCTGTCTGGCGAGCGCACGTGCCCTATAGCGAAAACCTCTCCCAGAAAAAAAAAAAAAAAAAATATATATATATATATATATATATATATATATAAATTGTTAAAATAATGAAATATTTAGCACAATAATCCATATAGAGTTAAATGCTCATCAAACTAGGAATAATGTAGAAATACCTAAACTTACATAAAAAAAAATCTACCAAAAAGCCATTTGCTGACGTGATAATTGACAGTGAAAAACTAGATATTTTCCTCTAATAATCATAATAAAAAAAAGATACCCTCTCACCACTCCCATTCAACATCTTGCTGAAACACCAGGTTGATGCAATAAGACAAGAAAAGAACAGATATACATATTAGAAAC
This sequence comes from Tupaia tana, assembly GCA_026018925.1. Lineage (NCBI taxonomy): Eukaryota > Metazoa > Chordata > Mammalia > Scandentia > Tupaiidae > Tupaia > Tupaia tana. Next base: position 65,557,243 of record JAKSZU010000008.1, read on the forward strand.
AATGAAATAAAATGTTTTACTCACAGATGATACAATTATATGTAGAAAATATAAAAAATTAAAAGAAGAAAAGCTTCCTAGAACTAGTTCAGATAGCAAGGTTACAGGATATAAGGTCAGAATAAACTAATAGCCAATTATATGTAATTGCCAATAATTGCCAATATAATAGCCAATTATTTTTTTATATAAAAACAATGAACAATGGAATTATACATTTAAAAATGGCATTTACAATTCCATTTAAAAAAAGGTGGACTAATTAGATTTAAATATAACAGAATATATACAAAACTTATATTTGGAAATCTACAAAATTCTATGAGGAAAAAAATTTTTAAAAAGATCTGAGTAAGTGGAGAGATAAGAGACTCTCAGAGACTGGAAGGGTTAGCATTGTTAACATGTTACCTCTTCCTAAACTGTGCTCAGAGACTAGAAGGGTTAGCATTGCTAGCATGTTAATTCTTCCTAAATTGTGCAGTCTCAATCAGAATTACAGCAAGCTATTTTTTAGATAGCAACAAAATTAGCCTAAAGTTAATAGAGAAAGGCAAAAGATCTAGAATAGTTAACAAAGTACTGAAAAGGAAGAACAAAATTGGACTCACATTACTCAATTTCAAGATTTAATATAGCACTATTGGGAGCCAGCAGTTAGCGTAATGGCTATGTCGCTGGACTCCCACGTAGTCACCGCGGTTCGCGTCTCAGACCCGGTGGCTTACAACTCACGTAGTGCCCAAGATCCTGAGAGGAGAATGGAGGAGAAGGGATTGCGGCGTGACCATATTTCTCGCTTTCTGTCTCTATGTCTCTCTCTGTCTGTCTGGCGAGCGCACGCGCCCTATAGCGAAAAAAAACCTCTCCAAAAAAAAAAAAAAAAAAGATTTAATATAGCACTATTGTAATCAAAGACGTCTAGGTAGAAGAATAAATATATACTAAAAATATACTGGATTGTTGGAAAAGTCTTGACACCTTTTTGCATAGAAAAAAATATGTCATGACTTTTCAGACAATCAGTAGATCAATGGAACAGATATATGGCCTGAAAATAGACTCAAAGTTAATTAGTTTATCTTTGACAGAGGAACAAAGGCAATTCAACAAAGTAAGAATATTATCGCCAAAACACGGTGTTAAAACAATTGGACTCAATGTGTAAAAAGCAAGACTCAAACAGACATTACACCTTTCACAAAAATTGTAGATCTTAAGGTGAAATACAGCACAATGAAATTTTTAGGAGAAAAAAAAATAGAAAAATTAATGTGACCTTGGGTTTGGTAATGAGTTTTTGTATATAGCACAAAAGCATGATAAGTGAAAGCAAAAACAAAATTTTGTATGCTGTAATGATGTATAGTGAATGAATGTAAATAAGTAAATTAAAAAAATAAAATAAAATGAGAGCCAGTACAAGAAGAAAAAAAAAAAGAAAAAGCCAGGTTTTCACTAAAGTTAATAATTTTTACTCTGTGAAAGATACTGGTATCTTTTACAGTCTGTCTTGCTATGTTTAATATTGAGTCTTCTATATTAATTTTCTTCTTATCAAATGTCAAGTCCCATTTTTTTATGGTTGAATAATATTCCATGGCATATATGTGCCACAGTTTTTCAATTCAGTTGTGCATTTTTGGGCATTTAGCTTGATTCCATGTCTTAGCAAATATTAAACAAAAAAGTAAATTTTAAAAAGAAGGAAAAAAAAGGATTCCTGCTATTAAAGGAATTCTTAATTATTATTAACTTTTAATTAAAAAGAGGAGTAAGCTATGGTCAAATATATCAAAAGACACTGGTAAGAGAATGCATAAATTGCAAATATTTTTTCCCATTTAGAAGGTTGTCTCTTCACTCTGGTATTTTTTGTTTGTTTGTTTTTCTACACAGAAGCTTTTTAGTGTGGTATTGTCTCCTCCAGTTTGATAATACATCCAGCTTTGTTCTTCTTACTGAATATTCCTTTGATTTTCAGGGTCTTTTATGATTTCATCTGAATTGTAGGATTATTTTTTCTTTATATGTAAAGAATGTTAATACCACAAAATGTCCAAAGAAAAACCTCAGTTATATTTATAATTAGTCCAACACACCCACCAATATGTATTTTCTGCAGGGATGACAGAAATAACTGAAAAATGACTAGCCTACATTTCATAAAAATTGCAGTTTCATCAAAGGTTACGTTGGACATGGCAATCATTGCTAACAGTAGATACTAGAAGATGGTTCCAATGCTCAATCTCTTGATAACGCCTTGTTCTTACCTCTATAAGCCATATCAGCCAAAGAAGTGATGAGGACAGGGAGAGCTATTTGTAACTAGGCTGCCAAACAATTCTCCATTCATTCAAAGTTACACCGCACAGAGGACAGTAAATTCTAGAACCTCCCAGACATTAGTTTCTCCCACAAAGTTGTTCCAATGAATACATTAGGGAAAACAACTTATGACATCTACCTACCTTGTTGTTTAAACACATTAGCATAGGAGCAGAAAATTCAACAGGTCAGCAAAATCCATAAGCTCTTGAAAATGAAAAGATTTAAGAATATAAGAATATATAATATTCTTTTCTTGACTTTTTCTCTGGAAAAAGGACCTACCAATTTTCTTTCTATACTTTTGAAGAAAATAGAGATTTTTCAGTCACAGATGACCAACCGATAAACCTTTGTTTAAAAAATGACAAGCAACAACCTGTAGCCAATTTAGCTGTTTCTCTACCTCATGTCTCTTTGTCATACATCATTTTTCTTTTTTGGTCCATAGAAGTTACCTGACTATGTGGCAGCTGTGGAGTTCCTCAGGTCCAGGTCTGGGGGCTGCACAATCTATAAGTCATTCTTTGTTCAATTAAACTCTATTAAATTAAATTTGTCCAAAGTTTAGCTTTTAACACCAGGATAACCAAAATTGAGTAGTCTTAGTAAAAGCTTCAGCCAGATGCTAACTCTACACAATGAGATACCTGGCATTAGTCATTTGTTTGTTTGTTTGTTTGTTTGTTTGTTTTTCCTCCAAAATCTGGGGATTAAATTTCTGATACTTTCCCCTTTATTTATTTTTTTATTCTTTTGCCCTTCAACATTCTGATCTACTCAGAATTCAGAGTAAGAATGAGCTATTTACAATATCCCTACTTCCCTCTGAAAATTCTTCAGTGGGCAAAAGAAACAAAATTATAAGAGATTTAGGCAATGATGTTTTCAAAAATGAATTTTAAAGTAATTATGTTTAATAGTTGAGGAATTGAAAGACAGGAAATAGAGTTCTATGAGTAGTGCTTATATAAGGAAAAAGTATTTATTGTGCATAAAACTGACAGACTCCTATAAATAAAAAGGAAAATAAAAACCTACACAATCCAATAGAAAGGAGGACTTGAATAACAATCGCACATAATATTATATCCAAAAGTCATGAATTTGTGAAACAGTGCTCAGCCTTATTAGTCATTAGGGAATGCACATGAAAGTAGCAATTATCTACCTCTAAATGCATGCAAGAATGTCAAAAATTGAAGAGTGACAATACCAAGTGACTCTAGGAAGCAGAGCAGTGAGAACTCGCAATACTAATGGAAGTATAAACTTTTATATATCACACACTTTGGGAAAAGCTTTGGAAGTATTTTGTGGTTAAATAATATGTAAAGTATATGTTCAACTATTTCATTTCTAAGCATATAATCCACAAAATATGTATGCATATGTGCAAATGCCATGCACATGAATTACCAAAGCACATATCTTAAAGCCCTAAACAGGACATAAGCCAAATAGTCATGAACAGTAGAATGAATTGATAGTTTGAAATCTTCTCATACAGTGCATAATACCCAGCAATAAAATATAACAATGATAGCACCAATCAGCAATGGAGACCATATCTCACAGAAGAAATTCTACAAAAGACCTTCAATTTAGCCATTTCATAATGTACACCAGTTTCAAACATCGTGTTGCTATTTACAAGATAAATGTTATTTATCAATTTAAATAAATAAATTGGAATGAAAAGAAGCCAGATACAAAAAGATACACAACAAAGTCTAAATTTACATAATGTTTAAAAACAGCAGATACATATAGTGTTATAAATTATGACTTTAGGAGTAAGTGAAGGGGTACCACCTTGGGAATTAATTAGAGGAGGTTTCTACTAACCCGAGTAGAGATTACACTTGTATGTTCACTTAATGGACAATCTTGCAGCACACACTTATAACAGTGTATTCCTATGTATTTGTATTAAAACTGAATAAAAATTGTTAGCAATCTTTAAAGTTAAGAATAAAACAATATTCACTGAAGTATTTTATAATAATTTATGACATATATACTTGAAGAATTCAAATATCTTTGTTCAGCTTCATAGAAAATACTGTAGATGGGACCAGTAGATGACATATAGTTATGTTGCCGGACACCCATGTAATTGACCACAGTTCAAGTCCTGGACCCGGCAGCTTAAAACTCACACCAGATGCATGTGTATGTGTGCTCAAGATCCCAAGACCAGAATGGAGGAAAAGGGATTGATGTGTGGCATCCCTCTTCCAGGCCATCCCTCCTCCAGCTTTCCTCCAGAAAGAGGCATCTTCAGCATGATATCATGGAATGATCTTTCCTCCAGCCTTCTCAGCCAGTCAGGATCAGGGGCATGAGTGCATGTACATGTACAATGTACAGATTGACCCAGGAATTGAAGCACAGTCTTTCATATGGCCTCCAGCATTGCAGCAGGCTATGTTGTCAAAGTAATATTGAAGCTAGGCCCCAATATATCCTTTTGCATTTATTGTTCTTCATCTCTTCACCTTACTTTGTGCTAATCTGTTTACACAAATTATTCCTAAACCTCCTCACTCCAAGTAAACCTTTCCTGTGACAAGATGATGGTCCAGTGATAAAACATGATGCTCTCCAAGGTAGTCAGTCCCACCTGAGGCTACTGGTTAAATTCCAGAGACTTGCCTAATCATGTCAGGCATAAGCTTGCCCATAATCTGAAGTTTGGAGTGGATTATGGGGACAAGACCATATTAAGTGCTACCTATCTCTCAGTCTCACTCAGAATAAATAAACTTTAAGCAAATATTTACATAAATAAATCTTTCCTATCAGTCTGTAAGTACTACTTGGTTCTTCTTCGTATTTTCCTTCTCAACTTCCAGAATAGAATTACCCACATATTTTGTCTTCATTTTATGACTGTCTATCCATCTTTAATCTACTATAAAGTTTGGTTTCTGTCTTTATCCTTCCATTGAATTACATATCTCCCACAGAGTTCACCAAGGTCCTTAGGTTACCAAATGTAATGAAGTCTAATGGAGCCATTTACATTTTACCTAACAAAAGTAAAATCATTATATCAGAAATAGAAATGACCTCAGAGACCATCACCATGTCTTTCATAAATAAAATTAAATAAAATGATTACTTTTTTAAATCTTATTTTATTCAGTTAAAGTTTGCATGTTTGTTTACACTATAGACAACTTTACCACATCTTGTCTGATATTTATTCTCCTAATATTATGTTAAGTATAGTGTTGTATTGCCCTAGATTTGAACATAATAATAATGCCATGCAATTGTGATAATAAGCAACTCTATTTACTGATTTCAATGAAATTGTTCCCATGCTGTACTGTGAATTATGAGGTTAAAATTAATATTTATTACTCTGGATCTTGGACATGCACAAAAACATACCTTGAGTGATTTTGAAGCCACCGAGTCCAGGATTCAAACCATGGTCAGCCATGTGGGAGTCCTGGGAGTCCTGCTATGTATTCACTATGCCATCTGCATGTTCCACCCACATGTGGTGTTTTAGATTCACTTTGAATATGCATATGCACAATTGTCAGGGCATCCTACCCACCAAGTAAAGAATACAGAAGTGTGTGTGTGTGTGTGTGTGTGTGTGTGTGTGTGTGTATGTGTGAGTTTTGAAAAGAAGGGCTGAGAAGTCAGAAGTTAGATTCCCTCAGGAAAGTTCATTCTCATCTTTTCAGGGACACATTAAAACATTTCAGATGTTTATTCTTAAAGGAAAAGGTAAGCTGGTCCCAAGTAGATGTAAGGAGAGTCAGAGATACAAAATAAATAACTTGAGTACATTTATTCTTTTTTGATTCAAACCACAAATGTCATCTTGAAAGAGTTCCTGGTGTTCATTAGCATAAAGTACTTAGGAACAATACAATGATAATAAAATTATTAGAATAGCTTTTCTATGAAAAAAAGAAAACCATTAATGTCAATAGTAAGAGTTTTAGTTCCCACAGTGCTTATTCTGGAAACCACCTAAGTCAGTTATATATTTTTAATTTATTAACAAACTGCTTCTATTCTCCTATTAAACATTTTTTTGGCTTGCTATAGAGTATATGTGCTCACTAATGATAGACAGAGAGAAAGAGAGAAGTGAGAAATCACCCCCTAGGGTTTGGCCACACTGCAATCCCTTGTCCTTCATTCTTGGGATTTGGGACACACACACACACACACACACACACACACACACCCAGGGTGTTTTATAAGTCTCTGGGTCTGGTACTCAAACAGCACAGTTGGGCATGTGGAATGCAGCTGCCTTAACCTCCATGCCACCGTGTGGCCCTCCAATTTTCTTTTATTATTTTTTGTTCCATAAATTTTAAAAATGAGCCTTGGGCATTTATCAAATTCATTTAAAACTTTGTGTTCAAAGGCCACCAGGAAGTAACTTATGAATATGTATAATTAAATTTCTTCTTTTTAAAAAATTAGTTGTTATAGAGCATGTTCACTGACCATAGAGAGAAAAAAAAAAAAGATTACTCCCTGGGGAGATTGCTATACCACAATCCCTTCTCCTCCATAATCCTCTCATGATTTGGGGCATGCACGTACAGTATCTGGCATGTTTTTCAAGTCACTGGGTCTGGAACTTGAACCCCACAGTCAAACATTTGCGATCCAGCCACTTTAACCACCATATCAGTGGCTTCCCTGTCCTAATTAGATGTCTTAATACAATCAGGGGAGATGTCCTTCAGAAACCCAGTGCTATCTGAGGAATTAAAGAGGGTCTTTATAGTAGTTGTCTTCTATTCAGTTATTTGGGGTAAGGTTCAAGAGTTCAAATAGGGTTTTTGTTCCTGATTGGATGTTCTCAGGAAGTGGGGACAAGCAATGATTTGGTATCTTAATAATCCTTCTCTAGTAGACAGGGTTAGAATCGCCACTTGTAAAGAAAGTAGTCACTACTGTCAGCTAAGATGCAGGGAGAGGTTTTTTTTTTGTATTTTGGTGGCAGTATAGTTTCTTTGTTTGGGGTTATAAACACACATGATTACAGATGGTCTTGTTTTTATCTCTTTACACCACGGTCAGTATGCCTTGTCTAATTATTGCTGACTTTCAGTGGGATTGTTTATATTCAGCACAAATTATGACAGCCTAAAGCATGGATTCTCAACAGGGACAATATCATCCCAAAGGGGGCAAAAATTGGTTCTTAAAGAAAAAAAAAATATATTTGATATTATAATGATCTGTGGCTTTTCAGCACATTATCAGATACATTGTGTATTTGTGGACTTAAAAATGATATGGAAAGAAGGGAGAGACAATTAGGGAAAAATTGTCAGAAAAGTTCCCTAAGGAAGGTGACAATGAAAAGAAAGTTGAGAAACACTAGCACTTAGATGCTAGTTGCTAGCTTCCAAGTCTGTTTTTCTTTTACTATTTTTCTTTTTCCTTTTCTTTTCTGTCATCAGAAATAGGATTTTGTGATCAACATTTGGGCACAAAAAGACGCCTATCTCTTGGTACAGCTAGGTTTTGGACTTAAACCTAAGTATTTATTACTAAGACGACATTCCGCTCTTCCCAGTAAAAGTCTTACCAAACATGGCCATTCTGTAGTCACCTGGATGGATGCTATGAAATGTCCGGAGGGAGGGTGCACTTGTTTCCACTCCTTTTTCAGGATGGATCCTAGGAATATGCATCCATTGTCCTCTGTCTTTTTTGTTTTTGGTTTCTGAGACAGTGCCTTCCTGACACTTTAGATTTCTTAGGAACATAGGACTTCATAGAAAATGGGTTGCACTGGGGAACAACAACAAAAAAATCTTTCTATTGTACTAAGAGCTCTAATCATCAAACTTAGGTAAAGTTATGTGAAAATATCTGAAACACTTACCTACAGATAATAATACTTCACAGCATTTGCTGATTTACCAATGTGATAATCCTACAATTTGGGATTCAACAATGTCTATTTACAAATGTTATATGCAAGATACCGGCTTGCTTTCATTGGGATGTTACATCAGGCCAGGATTCTAATCTTGAACATGGCTCCATGTTAATCTCACCTAGAGTAGGTTGATTAGTTGCCAGAAGGTATATGCCCTCATCAAAAGAGACAGAAAGACAAAGAGAGAGAGAGAGAGAGAGAGAGAGAGAGAGAGAGAGAGAGAGAGAAAAAGAGAAAGCACCCCCTCGTGGGGTGTGGTCACACCACAGTTCCCTCTTCTTTCTCCACCCTGTCGGGTTCGGAGCACGTATGTACATTGACTTAACCTGCTTTTCAAACTTCTGGGGTTGGCCATGTGGGAACCAGGCTATGGTTCCAGCCCTTACCTAGAGCCTTTTATTAGAAAACTATGCCTAGAGACCAGCAGTTAGCGTAATGACTACGTCGCTTAACTCTCATGTAGTAGACCACGGTTTGAGTCCTGGACCCGGTGGCTTAAACTCAGGCCGGGCGTGTGTGTGTGCGTGCCCAAGATCTCGAGAGGAGAATGGAGGAGAAGGGACTGCGGCATGGCCATCCCCCCAGGGGGTGATTTCTCGCTTTCTGTCTCTCTGTCTTTCTGGTGAGCGCATGCACCCTATAGCAAAAACCTCTCCAAAAATAAAGAAAAAGGAAACTGCCTAGAAGGAAGAGTAGATGGTGTAATGGTTACGTTGCTGGAATTCTGAGTAGTCAACTGTGGCCCAAGTCCCAGACTTGGTGGCTTAAAACTCTCACCAGGCACGTGTCTCTCTCTCTGTCTCTCAGGAAGCACCCACACCCTAGAGCAAAAATCCCTCTTAAAAAAACAAAGAATACTATGCCTAGAACCTACTTTGAGCCAATCAAATAAAAATCAGTCTACAGTACATTTTTAAAAAACATTTACATATTTTTTTTTACCTCTTCATTTGTTATGATTTCAAGCCACAGAGTCTGGGACTCGAACTGCAGTCAGCCATATAGGAATACAACATCTTTTTTTTTTTTTCCAGAGAGATATATTTGCTATAGGGCACACATACCTTCCAGAGAGGCAGAGACAGAAAGTGAGAAATCACCCCCACCCCGGGGTGGGGAATGGCCACATCCCAATCCCTTCTCCTCCATTCTCTCAGGATCTTGGACACAAACTCACACTTGCCTGGCATGAGTTTTAAGTCATTGGATCTGGGACTCCAACCATGGTCAGCTATGTTGGAGTCCAGCAATGTTATGCCATCTGCTGGTCCTGAGGAATCCAGCATTTTAACCACACCACTATCTGCTGGCCCAAGTCTATAGTACTTTTAGAAACTCTCTTATTAGAATGTGAAGCTAGGAGGGCAGAAGATAGTATTGTGGTGAAAGTGCTGTACTGCCACATAGATGACTGCAGTTCGAGTCACAGACCTGGTGACTTTCTCTCTCTCTCTCTGTCTCTCGCTGATGAGTGCACATGCCCTATATAAAATTTAAAATAATAATAAACAAAGTAATTAAAAAATATGCAGCTAGATCAAGGACCTATTATTTTACCTGTTCTACAAAAGGAATTTTGCCCAGGCTTTTCTTATCACCATCCATTGGTATACAAAGCTTCCAGCATAAATGTCTCTTACAAATTTCAGCATAAAACAGTGACATATTATTTCTGATCCAGTGGCCTAATCTAATACACACCTATCCCCTGGTGAAAGTAAATGAAAGCTTAAGGTTTTGAGTTAACTCATTTAACTTACTTGCATTCCTTTTCTTAGCATCTCATCCATTTGCAGAAACCAGTGGCTTTCCCCACTGAGCACCGACTCTATCTTCTCTCCTCACAGCAGTGGAAACAGTTACCTCAATGTGACATTGGAAATCCTACTCCTCGGGTGCCTGTACGTTAAAAGTGGTGTCTCCCTCCTTCTGAGGTTGCTCACACTTACCAAGTAGTCAATTTCATTTTTTCTTTTGATAGAAATTTTAATGTTATAAACTAATTTTTATACTTTTATTTGCTCCATTCCACCATCTTGAAGGAAATTCAAGATTTCAAAGCACTCTGGAAAGTAAATATTTGTCTGGTACTGAAAACTGAAGCCAGAGGTTATAGCCTAAAAAAAGAAGACCTAGAGGCTAGGAAGTGATAATGCAGCTCCCAGAGGAAAGCTGATGCCACGGAATCTCCTCTACTGCACCTGATGTGTGCTCCAGAAAACAGCTGGGTAATGTAAGGAGCTGGGTCTCTGAATTCATTGGTCCTGAGCTTAAATCCACTACACCATTTTTACTTTTATGACCTGGGACACAATATTTCATCTTATTCCAAAACAGAGTTAATATTACTCACCTGAAATGATAGTTGGAAAGATTAGACAAAATATGGCGGTGGTTCCTATTTCTCCTTAGCTTTCCACAGTTCACATCACCAGCGAAACAATGGCAAGTTTCTGTCTTTACTGTAATACGTATGACTCCACCCACGTTGTTTCTTTATTTAAAACCCAATTAGTGTTTAGATATAATTTCTGATTTTTTCCCTCTATAATACTGTTGGGTCATCAGAAATGTCAAGTGTATTTTTCTGTTTTTTCTATGCAAATATATATCATGATTTTTCTAACTAAATAATTGAAATTGGGACTAAATAACTAAATTTTTAGATGTCTCTTTTTCATCCTAGAGTGTAACATCTGTAAGGGAAAAATCTATATCTGACTTTTCTACACTGTCTCTCCAAAGCCTAGCTTAGTGTCAGGGAGTTACGTGATACATATATGTTAAGTGACTAAATATAGATCCCAAGTCTTGCATTGCAGAACTTACTGCTTTTACAGAGAAAGATAAAAGCAAGAAAATGCAACAAAGGTTATAACATATAACTGAGCTTTAAATTCCAGAGAAGACTTTCTGAGGAATTTAAGCCATAAATAAGGTCTTCAATAATAAGGTAGATTTCACCAGGAAATACAAGTTCAGAAGGTGTTAGGAAGCTGAATCTTGGACAGAGGAATCAAATCTATATAAAGGTAAGGCTTAAGAATTTGGACTTTGCTTCTCGGATTCTAAAAATCCATTGCAAAATGTTAAGCAGTTGATGCACACAACTGTATATTTAACAGTACATGTAGCAAGTGAAAAGATTTCAAGTTAAAGATAAATATCCATAGTATTTTAGGATAAACAAGAATTTTCTAGTTAAAGTTTTTGGATTAAAGAGTATAGTGAGAAAGAACCTCATACAGTGAATGAGGTCAAATGAACATAAATTAGAGAACACCACCGTGTCTGGAAGGTATCATAGGATTTTGATTGAATATGACTTAAGTCTTTTGAAAACTAAATATTTTAATGAAAATATAGTCTCTAAAAAATAGAAAGGCAAAAATATCCCATTTTTTTATACATAATTTTCTACTACTCAATCAGGAAAAATAAGCCCCTGGAAAAGTACACTCAGGTTACAAGCAGAGGTAATTTATCAGGCTTTTCCACCAATCAGCTGAACATACTTAATAACCTGGGGTCCTACTCCCATCATGCAATCTTGTAATTACTACTCAAGATGCTCAGGACTCTCTCCACAAGACTAGACAGCACTGCATGGCAAACCCCACGACATCATCTGGTCACTAGGAAGAATGATCTCTTCCTGTAGCTTCCTCAACAGCAAGCAGAGCATCCTGAGAAATGTGGGTTTCTCTTGCACATGCTATTCTGCTGGGAAATACAATATTTTTTACAACTCCTTCCACTGAATGCACTTCCCTCTCTTACTGTATCACAATATTTTTATTGCTGGTTTTTATATGTGTAATGGAGAGTCAGAGAGGGAAAAAGATTACTCTGTGGCCACAGGGTGAGTGACAGCACAATTCACATACCCAGACTTTTAATTCAAAGTGCTATGATTTGAAACTACAGCTCTGCCGTACAATATACTGCCAGAAGCTACTGCCTGTGCAGCTAACAAGACTGTCATTGATAATGGCATTTATTAATAATGTTTATATTCATATCTATATGTAGATATAAATGCACATGTATATATACATTCATATATATTCAGATTATATGTATTAATACACATACATTAGAGAAACGAATGCTCAATTTCAACATATAAACAACTTGTTCACAGACATTTTTTATTAAAAATTTCACTTTTCACTGTATGATCCTTTTTTAAATTTATTTATTTCTTCTGTAACGGAAGGAAGCAGAGTGAGTGAGTGAGTGAGAGAGAGAGACAACCACTTCGAATTACAGTCTTCACTCCATGACCCTGTGCAAGCCCTGAAACCAGTCAAGATCACTGGTATTCATTCACACACCCAATGTACAAAAAGAGACCTCAGGATGTGAGAAATTGCCCCCAAGGGGTAAGGCCGTGCCACAAACCCTTCTCCTCCATTCTTCTCTTGTGATTTTGGGCACACACATACATACACCCAGTATGCATTCAAGCTGCTGGATCTGGGACTTCAACCATGGTCAACCACTTGGGAGTCTAGTGCCTTAGCCACTATGCCACCTGCTGACTGCTTAGGTTTATTTCTTTTTTGTGTGTGTGTGTGGGGGGGGGAGGTTTTGCTATAGGGCACGTGAGCTCGCCAGAAAGACAGAGAGAGACAGAGAGACAGAAAGCGAGAAATCATCCCCCAGGGGGAATGGCCACGCGGCAATCCCTTCTCCTCTATGCTCCTCTCCGGATCTTGGGCACACAAGCACATGCGCCCAGCTTGAATTTAAGCCACCAGGTCTGGGACTCGAACTGTGGTCAGCTACATGGGAGTTCAGCGACATAGCCATTATGCTAACTACTGGTCCCAGGTTTATTTCTTGAGAGAGAAGAAGATTGAGAGAAAAATATAAGTACCCTTAACAGGATTTTATCTGTGATTTGCTTCCACCTAAATCTTCCTGACCAGACAGGATTATGGGAGCCTACATCTGGCATGCACAGGCCAAAGAGGGAAACAAATCCACAATCTTCCATGTGGTCCAACATCACTTGAGTAGTGGGTAGCTGCTGCCCAGCCAAGTTGCACCTCTAATGATTCTTTAATAGGTGCTACTGTCCCCTTGACTGTTTATTAAGAACCTAGTTTTTCCTGGAAAACTTTAAGATGATGGTCTTTTATCTCAGAATTTTTTGAACTAGGCCAAATAGGAAAAACAACATAGACTCTGAAATATATATCCTCCACTGGCTGCTCAATGTTGTGGGGCTCTCATCCTTTCAGTCCGGATGTCCTCTGCTTCCTTTAAGTCACCTAACATCTGAGGATAGAGATCAGAAAGCATCCACCTTATTTCACAGGAATCTATTTCAGGTGATTTTTCCCAGACGGTACAGAAAGACAACACGAGGCAGGGCTGGACCAAGAGGTTTGGGTCAAGTGGTAACTCTGAGTCTGTCACAGCATCCCTGGAGCAAGTACAGCAGGAGATGGGCACTTTTTCTAGACTCTGCCACAACACATAAGTGGCTCTGGGGTTTTCTTATTTTGTTTAATTTTGTTCTGTGGATTGTGTCGTTGATTTCCCAGTACTTGCTTTCCTTCTGCCCTTTAAATTCTTGGTAATTGTCATTAGCTACCAGACAAAATCACGCTTCTGAGAACCGACTTCTGAGAGACCAAAGCACTGGTTTCTGAGTTCTAAGAAATTAGAAGAAGCTTCCAGTGATGCTCTTGGGCTCACGGTCAGCTGCTGATGTGACTATAGTTCCTGAGTATCACCATCACAAATCTAGTGAGAATGCTTTACTTGATTATTATGAAATAAAATGACAGACAATGGGGGCCAGGAGATGGCATAATAGTTAGGTCATTGAACTCCCATGTAGTTGACCATAGTTTGAATACTAGACCCAGAGATTTGAAACATACCAGGTATATGTGTGTGCATGCCCAAAATCCTGAGAGAAGAATGGAGGAGAAGGTATTGCAGCAGCATGCCATCCCCCTGGGGGCTGATTTCTTGCTTTCTGCCTCTTCAGCAAGTGCATACACCCTATAGCCAAAAACAAACAAACAAACAAACAAACAAACAAAAAAGACAAACAAAAATAAAACTTGAAAACCAAAAATAAGCATGATTGGTTGTCAAGGATTCTCAAATTTAAAGACAAGTAACTTTAAGAATGGCTCAATGGGCCAGCTGGTAGTGTGATGGTTAAGGTGGCTGACTCCTACACAGCTGACTACGTAGTTTGAATTGCAGACCCAGTGACTTAACCAACACACTAGGCACATGTGTGCTTATGCTCAAAATTATGAAAGGGGAAAGAAATGAATTGTGGTGTGACCATCACTATTGGTGAGTGCTTTCTCACTTTCTCTCTCTCTGGAAAGCAAATGAGTCTTCTGGCAAATTAAAAAGAAAGAGAGAGAGAGAATAATTTAAGCTCTATTTCATTTATTTCTGCTCTGATTGTAATTAATTCCTTTCTTCTAGTACTATTGGGATTGTTTCGTTGCTGTTCTTCTAGTTCCTTGATATGCTGGGCTAGATTGTTTGATTGCCATCTTTCCGTTTTTTTTTTTTTTTTTTTTTTTTTTTTTTTTTTTTTTTTTTTTTTTTTTCCTGTGAGCACTGATTGCAGGATTCCTCTTAAGAATGTGTGTTCATGGTTATGATGAATATCTAGTATGTTTTAAGGATAGATATTTGTGTGTGTCTATATAGATATATATAGCAAGATTTTATATACCAATATATAACTTCATTATTCCAAGAAACTTTATACTTCTGAAAGTTCTAAATTCACAGAAGAATGCATAGAATATTGTGAAACAGAGAGCTACAAAGGTTATTAAGAAAGATGTGTTAATTGGTATTTAAACACTAATGAGGAAATAGACCTGATTAGGAAGGAACGTAGATCTCAGAGTATTTAGAATAGAGGCCATTGTAATTTCTCATATTCCCTGAAGGTCATCTATATTTATGAAGATCTTAAAAGTCTGAGGGGATGTTTATGCTTGAAAAGAACATAAGCAGCTAGCTATTTTCCATAATTTAATGCTCAATTTATTAAACTCACATGCCTTTTTCTCTTTTTTTTTGAGGTTTATATTTCCTATGTGGGAAAGAATCAGGGAGAGAGAGACCAAGATAAATGGAGAGCACTCTCCAAGAGTTTCAATGCTATGACCCACTGTTGGCCTTCAGCCAGTCCCAAGTCATGGCATGTGTCTTGTAGGTATATTCAAAGAGCTCTCTGTACTTGAACCCAAGAACCTTTCTATGTGGAATTGCTCTGTAAGGCATCATGTTTTACCATTATGCCACAGTCTGGTCTCCAAATTTACATGTCTTCTTGAATAACACTTTGAAAGCTAACTTTTCTTAAGTATTTGACATCAAATATCTATTTAATTAAATTCCTTAAAACATTGTAAATTGTAAATTAAAAGAGTAAATTAAAATATCTAATAACATAGTGAATAGAAATGTTTGTTTTGTTTCTAAATTGTAGTAAAAATCTCACAGCTGAAAAAATAGACCTCTAACACCCCCTATACTGAAGATAACTAGGAAAAAGTCCAGCAGACATATCACAACAGGAAAGGTATGTGGCTACACCCTGCTGTAATTACTCTTACTACATTTCTGTAAAGAAAAGTGGAAGTTTAAGAAGAAGTTCTAGAAAGAGTCAGTCATCCTCTTAGTATGAGATTTGTCTTTTCTCTTCTCTTTTTTTTTTTTTTCTTTCTTTTTCTGGAGAGGTTTTTGCCATAGGGCGTGTGCGCTCGCCAGGCAGGCAGAGAGAGACAGAGAGATAGAAAGCAAGAAATCACCCCCCAGGGGGGATGGCCACGCCGCAATCCCTTCTCCTCCATTTCCTCTCGGGATCATGGGCACACACGCACACGCGCCCGGCGTGAGTTTAAGCTACCGGGTCCAGGACACGAACCGTGGTCGACTACGTGGGAGTCCAGCGACATAGCCATTATGCTAACTGCTGGTCCCCTCTTCTCTTTCTTGAGACCAGGTGAAGAGGTGCTGCCTGTCCCTATTGCCAGAAGTTAAGCCAGAAGGGGGGTAGGCAGGTGACATGGTGGTTAAGGATGCTGGACTCCCACATGATCAACCATGGTGATCCAGACATGGTGGCTTGCTTTCTCACTTTCCCTCTCTCTCTCTCTCTTTTACTCTGCTCCACCCCACTCTGGTCAAATTAAAAATAAATAATTAAATATGGTTAAATAAAATAATTATTTTAAAAAAGAGAAGTTAAGAAGGTAGCTTTGAAGTAATCACCTCTGGTGAGGTTAGATGTCTGGAAAACAGCAGAAGACTCAGTCTATGTGTGTTGCTAAAGCAATGTACCTTAAATGGAATCATTTATATATAAAAATATTCTTACATTTCTATAAGTGGAAATATTCAAGATCAAGGTACCAGGTGAACTGGTGTCTAATGAAGGCTGTTCCACATTTCCAAGACGGCACCTTGTTGCTGCATCCTCAGGAAGGAGGAATTCTGTGTCCTCACATGGTACAAAGCATGTAAGGGCAAGAAAGAGCTCCCTTCAAGCTCAATCTCTTTTTATAAATCTGCTAATCCAGAGCCCTAATCACAACCCAAAGACCATACCACTTAATATTGTTGCTTTGAAGATTACATCTCCATGTGGGGTCAGCAGGTCATGTGGTGGTTAAGATACTGGATTCCCACATGGCTGACTGTGGTTTCACCTGGCAGCTTAAAAATCACTCAGAATGTGTGTGCATGAGTGCCCAAAATCCCAAGGGAGAATGGACAAGAGATTGCAGCATGGCCATTCCCTCTAGGGGGTGATTTCTAACTTTCTTTCTCTCTCTTTCCTGTCCAATGAGCACACACCTTATGGCAAAAACCTAAAAAAAAAAAAAAAAAAAAAAAAGACTTGACATTAATTTTGAAGGGGCACCATCATTCAAACTATAGGAGGGGAAATGGATATTTAATTACTTAATACCTATGGTGAGCTATGCTTTAGGCAAAATTAATCCAGGGACCTGAATAGAAATGCCAGGAGGAAGACTTAGGACAACAAAGGCACTATTAATCTTGCACAGTATCTAAGTTAGCATTTTGCAAAGTAATAAGGCTTGATTTCTCTTTTTGGTCCCTTAACCAAGAAAGCTGTCTGGTAGGAAACATTAACACAAATGCAAAAAACTGGATGGTATGCCACAGGCAGTAGGAGTTAAGAGGACCCTGGAAGAGGTCAGACTGAAGCAACTTTCACTTACCAGGCAATGGTAAAGGGAGAGGGCAAGGAAAATTAAAGATGCAGAGCCCTGACTTCACAGGAGGATAGCAAATATGAACAGGTGTGAATATGAAACAAGTTTTGTTTGTTTGTTTCTTTGTTTGAGAATTTTTGCTATAAGGTGCATGTGCTTGCTGGAGAGACAGAAAGTGAGAAATCACCCTCCCGGAAGTAGGGGGAGATGGTTATGCTGCAATCCTTCCTCCTCCAGTGTCTTCTCAGGATTTTGGGCATGCATGCACACATACTCAGTGTGAGTTTTAAGCCACCGGTCTGGACTTCAACTGGGGTTGACTACATAGGATTCCAGCGACGTGACCATTATGCATCTGATGTTCCCGAACATGGAACATTTTTTAATGTGAAGGTTTTTTGTTTTATGTTTTTGTTTTTATTTTTAGCCAGTGAAGCAAGACAACATAATAGCTTCAAGATAATATGGAAACCGAAGACTTAGCATTAGGTTCATACTGATGATTATGGAGAATCATGGAGGGATCGAATCAATGAGAGAGAGTTCCTAAAGAATTCACATATCCCCTGAACTCCATAAAAACAAATGTGGGAAAATTTTCCAGGATTGAGTCACAGATGAATTGTTGGAGTTCTGTTTAAGAATGAATAGGAGTTCTCCATATAGTGATGCCAGATGATGAAATTTTGAGCAAAAAAAGAACTGTAAACTACTAGAATAAACAAATAGTTGAATGTTGTCAACCAAAGCAATTGTTGTCACTACACTTTATCAAGACTGCATGATTGGGAACCAGCAGTTAGCGTAATGGCTATGTCGCTGGACTCCCACGTAGTCGACCGCAGTTCGCGTCCTGGACCTGGTGGCTTAAAACTCACGCTGGGCGTGTGTGCGTGCGTGCCCAAGATCCCGAGAGGAGAATGGAGGAGAAGGGATTGCGGTGTGACCATCCCCCCATGGGGGGTGATTTCTCGCTTTCTGTCTCTATGTCTCTCTCTGTCTGGCAAGCGCACGCACCCTATAGCGTAAATCTCTCCAAAAAAAAAAAAAAAAAAAAAAAAGACTGCACGATTGTCAAGCTTATAAGGTAATTGATATCATAACCCAACCTTAAAACAGGAAAAATTGTGTTATGATTTTAAGGCAACCACAATCTACTACTCAGATATTCCAATACTGCATTTCTCATTGAAGGGTTAGGTACCCCTTTAACCAAATAAACACCACTAAAAACTATTTCTAAAATCTGCAACCTTCTCTGTCAGAAAATAGTTCCAGAACAAACCTTCATCATTTGGAAGACTTCAACAGCATTGTTCTTAATATCCTAAATATTTAGCTTATTTTCCTTCAACTTGCCTGTCTTATATACGTTATTAGAATCTTTTATTTTATTTTTAATTTTTTAAAGAGATTAAAAAACATGTCTGTGTTTTAAAGAGTAAAAAAAGTCTCTATTTTTTTAAGTTTTTAAAGATACATAAAAATGTGTCTCACTGGAGAGACACAGAGAGATGAAGAGAAAGAAAGTGGGAAATCATCCCCCCAGGAGGGTGGCTAAGCCACAATTCCTTCTCTTCCATTCTTCTCTAGGAATTTTGGGCACACAATTGCACATGCCAGGCTTGAGTTGTAAGCCTCCAGGTCCAGGACTCAAACCACAGTTGACTATGTGGGAGTCCAGGAATGTAACCATTACATCATCTGCTGGTCCCCCTTATCAGATTCTTTTTTTTTTTATTATTCTTTTTTTTTGGAGAGGTTTTCACTGTAGGGCGCGTGCGCTCGCCAGACAGACAGACAGAGACATAGAGACAGAAAGCGAGAAATCACCCCCCAGGGGGGATGGTCACGCCGCAATCCCTTCTCCTCCATTCTCCTCTTGAGATCTTGGGTACGCACACACACGTGCCCGGCGTGAGTTTTAAGCCACCGGGTCCGGGACGCGAACCGCGGTCGACTACATGGGAGTCCAGCGACATAGCCATTACGCTAACTGCTGGTTCCCCCCCTTATCAGATTCTTAAGATATGTTTTCTCCTACTAGTTACAGTAGTACTTTATTTATTTATTTATTTTTTTTTTTGAGAGGTTTTTGCTATAGGGCATGTGCACTCACCCAAGAGAGACAGAAAGGGAGAAATCACTTCCCCAGGGGGGATGGCCACTCCACAATCCCTTCTCCTCCATTCTCCTCTGGGGATCTTGGGCACACGTGCACACGCGCCCGGTGTGAGTTTAAGCCACTGGGTCCAGGACTTGAGCCATGGTTGACTACATGGGAGTTCAGCCACATAGCCATTACGCTAACTGCTGGTCCCAATAGTACTTTATTCTGCAGTTAAATATGACATATACTGTCTTATTTCAAAATTTATTTTAAAAGTCCATTGGCCTTAAGCCAATTGAAACTCACCCTTCTTTTATCTTTCAGATCCATAAATAGTTATCAAATGCTCTATCTTGATTCACAGTTTGTCATAACTTTGGAGTCTTCCAACCATCTTCAACTTTAGCCTGTGTGCTTACCATGTCCTTGGCAACATCTCACAATGATGAGCTTCTGTACCAGCTCCTGCACAACTTATTTTAGCCATCAGTCCCTGAAATTAATTTAGGTTTGTTGTTTGGTTGGTTTTGGTGTTTGTTGAAGTATGGTTTTGTTTTGTTTTAACATGAACTCATTTCTGATATACTTGAAATGACTCTCCCTTTGTCCAGAGAGTGGGTTGAAGAGAGATTTAACAAAAAATAGAGTTTGTTACAAATGTACACACTCTTCCATTTTTCTGGAAGGTCTTTCAGTGCTCTAGATCCTAGAAAGGGACTTTATTTTAATTCTAGTCAATAAAGTTCCCACTGGGGATTGCATCTGGGGATTAGACCTCTAGTGAAAACCATCTCTCACTTGGAATATTGGATACAGAAAAATTCTCTAGATTTTACAACATCATTCATTCTTATTCTTTCTTCAACACTATTTTTTTTCTTTTTATTTTAATTTGGTCAGAGGGCACATGCACATGCACTCATCAAAGAGATACAGAGAGAGAGAAAGAAAGAGAAAGTGAGAAAGCATCCCCCAGTGGGGGAGGGTCATGTCATAATCCTTTATTTTCCATTTTTCCTTTTGGAATTTTGAGTACACACACACAGTGTGCTTTTCAAGCTGTCAAGTCTGGGACTCTAACTGCACAGTCAGCCATGTTGGGGTCCCGCTGCCTTAACTACTACACCACTGGCTGACATACTTCCAAACTACTTTTCCATTAATTTTTGATCTATACTTATGAATATGTTCAATACTTCCCATAATAAAGTAAGGCAAGCTATTTCCCTATTCTCTGATGCCCTTCTTACCTAAGTTTGTCTGTAATTGTATCTCGTTGCATTTATACTATCTCCATTTGCTGTCATCTTAATTCATCCACTCCAATATGAGAAGCCTGTCATCACCAACATTGATGAAAGTTCCTTTTTATCAACTTGTATGTACCCATTTCATATAAAGTAATCACATTTCACTATTTTTGTCAAAACTCAAGTTTGCCTGAAACTTTTCCCCCCTCTTAATTATTATTAAATAATATTCATGTAATATTAAATAGTTTATCTTTATGAGCTATAAATAGATGAAACCGTGTTTCTCACAAAAATTATTAAACTTGGGGCCAACAGATGGCATAGTGGTTATAACGCTGGACTTCTACTAGGTCAAATGCAGTTTGACTCCCAGAGCCACCCAAAATCACAGAAAGAGAATGGAGGAGAAGGGATTGTGATGTGGCCATTCCTGCCCTAGGGGTGATTTCTCACTTTCTTTCTCACTGTTGCTTTGTTTCTCTCTGGAAAGCATACACACCCCATGACAAAAATCTTGAAGAAAAAATAAATTATTGGAACTAATCTTATTTCTTAAATAATTCATTATTTTCCAAAGGGCTTGAATGGATATCCAGCAAACAATTTGGCATGTAATTTGTGCATAGTAAAATAACTTACCTTTCAAAATATGGGATTCATTTTATATGTTTGCCCATACCATGCTAATTATACATGTAAGTTAGATTTAGATAATTGTTTGGTAAAGATTAATGCCAACT
Source organism: Tupaia tana (assembly GCA_026018925.1). Classification (NCBI taxonomy): domain Eukaryota; kingdom Metazoa; phylum Chordata; class Mammalia; order Scandentia; family Tupaiidae; genus Tupaia; species Tupaia tana. Next base: position 65,578,863 of record JAKSZU010000008.1, read on the forward strand.
ATTCAAAATAATTACACTAGTAAGAATAATTATAAGGTAAGAGCTCTTCTTCCCCGGGGCCTTTTACTGTTATATATCTGATATTTTATAGTAAATAGACATATTTAATTTCAAGTGAGAAAAATTTTTGCAATACACAGATAGAAAAAAACGATCACAGAATAGAATGAGAGTGGCAATGATAATTCTTTGTATCTTTAAAACATAATAATTTTTTAAAATTGTCACATATATTGTTATATTTGATTATCTTTAGGATTGGCGTAAAATAGTATCTTTGTTCTGCAAATGAATGGATTAAGTTTTCAAATACAATTTTTAAATTTTTCTTGGTCAGGTTTCATGATTAGTAAGTAGCTAAGATAGTTCTAAAACCGAAGTTATTGGAGTCTTATTTTAAGGTTCTTCTTAAAATGAACATTCCAATGAAAAAATAAGCAGAATGTATAGACTAAAATGAATATAATCTTCAGTTAAATTGTATGGGATGTCTCTCAAAAGAGATGAAGTTTGAACAAAAATTTCAATAAGGCGAGGAATTAATTCATACAGAATCTGAATCTAGAATATTCCAGGAAGAGGAGTCAATAGGGCAAATTCTTTAAAGCGTTGTCATGTGTGGAATGTTTTATGAGCAACAATGAGACCAATGCTATGATATTACAATGAGAATAGAAAGCAGGTATGTCTTGTTAAAGAGTTTGATCTTACATTATGTGTCAAAGGAAGTCATTGAAGAGCTTTGAGAAGGAAACTGACATTGTCAGATTTGTGTTTTATAAGAACCACTTCGGCTATGATATGGAAAATCACCTCTAGGTAGGCAAAATTGAAGTAAAGGAATCTGTAGGAGACAATTTTAATGTTTAAAGAGAATCCTGCTATTTGGATTGAACCACTGCAGTAGTGGTACAAAGATAAACATTTAAATTTGAGATATATTAGAAAGGCAGCACCACTGAGATTTGCTGATAAGTTGTAAATGAGGCATAAGCAAAAAAAGAGAAGGTAAGGATGAATAGGATCTTTTGGCATGAGAAACTATAGGAATAGAGTACCATTTGTTAAAATGAAACCATCACATAGAAGAGAGATAAAGGAAGGAAATAATTAGTTTGATTTTTCATAGGACTTTTGAAATAGCTGTAATGCTTTTCCTACAGGCAGTTAGCTGTATAATTTCTAAAGATGAGTCAGAAGATATTAGTTTAAAAGCCATTATAAAGAGGGGGAGCCATTATAAAATAACTGGCTTTTCAACTCTAGGCTAGATGATATTACTTATGGAGTGAGTGTGACAGTGTTAACATAAGAAGAGATCCAAGGATTGATCCTTTAAAAATGAAATTTAGAGGTTTTAGAGTTGAAGAATATCCACCAAAAACTGAGACAATAAATAAAGTAGAAGAAAAAGTAAAAGTGAATGATGTTGCAAACACTAAGTAAATTAAAGTGTTTTAAGGGGAAGGACTGATCAACTATGTCCAGGGTGGGCTAGGTCCATGGTACAGTGGTAGCACACTCACTGTTCAAGAGAAGGCAGACCCCACATGGTGACCATGGTTTGAATTCCCTGCGAGGTCAGCTCAGACATGCTGGGCAAACACAGGAGAACCCAGGATCTGGCAGGCTGTAGGACTAGAGGAACGGGATAGCAGTATGACTAGACCCTATGGAGGGGCTCATCTCTCTCTCTCATGTACTCCCACACGGATGTATTCTGACAAATAAAGAAAAAAAAAAGAACTATGTCAAAGGTTGTTGATAAAAATAATAACTGAAGAGTAGACCTTGGTTTTGGCCCTTGGGAATTATTGATCACCTTGAAAAGAATGATTTCAGTGATGAAAGCATGAGTAAGTTGTTTCACAGAGTGGTAGATGGAAAAGTAGCGACTAAATATTGATCTTTTCTATAGGAATGTTATTCAATAAGAGAGCATAAAAGTGGAAAGATTCTTGGATTAGATCCAAAGGAAGATTTTAGGGGGTTTGTTGTTATTGCTTTTTTGTTTGTTTGTTTGTTTGTTTTTCTCTATGAAGTAAGAAATAACTTCAGCAGGTTTGTTTGCTGGTTGAATTGATTCAATTAGAGAAAGAAAAAAAGAATGAAGTACAAAAGAAAGAACAAATGTCGACTTTACTTAAATCATAGGTTTAAAGAGAAGTACAACTTAATTAATTATAGTTTCTAATTTTCTACACCTCTTCTTTTTTTTTTTTTTTTTTTTTGAGAGGATTTTCACTATAGGGCGCATGCGCTTGCCAGACAGACAGAGAGAGACAGAGAGACAGAAAGTGAGAAATCACCCCCCAGGGGGGATGGTCACGCCGCAATCCCTTCTACTCCATTCTCCTCTCGGGATCTTGGGCACGCACGCACATGTGCCCGGCGTGAGTTTTAAGCCACCGGGTCCCGGACGCGAACCGCGGTCGACTACATGGGAGTCCAGTGACACAGCCATTATGTTAACTGCTGGTTCCCACCTCTTCTTTATTATACCTTTTCATGTTTTCATTCTCTCTAGTAGATGTCAGAGAATAGTTCCCCGTGTCTTCAATTTTTGTTTAGCCAAGTGACTTGATTTGATTAGTAAAATGAGACAGAAATGACAGAATGAAATTATGTAGCTTAAGAGGCTGTCCATTTTTCTATTTGCTTTTTCTGAGATACTGTCATCATCAAGAGAAGTGCCCCAGGTAACTGCTGCATCTTCAGCTTTTGTCTCAGAATCACCCCACGTGGAGACAGCCTAAGCTTAACAAACCATAGCGGAGCAACAAGCCCTGATGGCTTTGTTCAAAAGTGAAGCTTAAATCGTTCAAACTATAGTGTGCTTGTAGATATGTGTGTGATGTCAATAAAATTGTTGTATTAAGTCTTACTTGTTGTATTGATTTATTATTACATTGAAAAAGGTAACTAATACAAGATTTATCATCGGGTGGAGATACTGGCTTTAGGAAGGCATATAAATACTGGATGCATTCTAACAGAAGGAGAATAGATTGTATGGGTTTAGATTGCTGAAGGTGATCTAACAGCTTAATTGATGGGAGCTTGTAAAAATCATCTTCTGAAGACTGCTATTTTCTTGGTGATAGCAAAAAACAAGAATGAAATAGAAAGTTATCTGAAGAAATAGGTAAAAGTATAAAATATACACTGGAATGAAAACATGAATTAACCGAAGAATTGTGTTTCCAAGAAATGCTTAGGCTACAAGTAAAATTCCTGGCCATAAATTAAAGTAAGCATGATGGTCCATTTTTTTCTTCATTTACCTTTAGCCATTTACTCTAGACAAAGTACACAGAGGCACCAAATTTTCCAGGTCCATGTTTCACATAAAAGCAAAAAATGAGTTGAGGGCTTATGAAAGGGAAAAATTATGACAGATTGTGGATTCTTAGCCAAGTAATTAGGGAACTGAAGACAAGAGACTGATGATGAACAGTAGCAAAGGACACACTTACTATAAAATCTTATTATAGAGTCAAACAATAGTTGGCCTTCACGTACTAAAATAAATCATTTCAAAGATAAGAAGTGATCACCAGAGCACAGAAACCTAAATAATGAAATTTTGGAGAGGCCACAGTTGGTACTAATCGCACAGAAGGGGATGGCCAAGGAGGTGGATAGCAGAGGAACACAGAGAATAAGATTATTAGATTTAGAAGGGGGGGAGAAGATAATTAATTATTAAAAGAGAAAGAGAGAGAAAACTCATCAGTGTGTTACCTGCTAAAACTCTTTAATTAATTGATAAAAATGGTCAGATTTATAAATGGCTGTGAGAGGAGAGGTATCTAACCATAAAAGCTGAGGACTACACTTCAAAGCAGTTCCATTGTAGAGGAAGAGAAAAAAATGATCCTCTAGTCATAACTATGAGGAGCAAGAAACTACTAAAAAATCCTTTCCAAGACCCAGGAGTACATGTGATGTAGGTGTACACACACCTTTTAACAGACTGCATGCAGGCATTGTTTCCATGAGATAGTCAGGTTTCAAGTAGTACAAGAACCCAAAGTTAATGTCATAGCTGTGAACTGCAGTCATTTGGCTAATAACAGAAACAAAATTTCAAAGGACAATAAAAATGTTTAAAAAGCAAGAGTGAGACTATGATGAATGGAATTAGATCAGACAAAGATATATTCAGAGTTGAATGGAGGTAAGACTCCAGGTGAAAGTATTTAAAGCTACCTCTGGAGCCAAAAAAAAAAAAGAAAAAAAAAAGTATACTGGCATGACAGGATTGACCTGAGTGATATTAAACCCCTCCCTTTCATGTTCCACAGCACAAGTAGGGGTTACTCAACAGACGTCACACTCTCACCAGCTTGAGGAAAACTCCTTTACTCATAGAAAGAAATGAGTAAGGGATGAGGGAAAGTTCCCTTATCAATGCAATTTGAAACAGTACAATTTCTACCCCATTAATAAATACATGAAATTCTTTGCCATTTAAAAGAAAATAAGGCAATATTCAGATGTGTTCCAAGATAGCAACTTTCAGACTAAGGTTGATCAGTAAACACTTTTGCAATGTAATATGTGTGACAACAGCTGGTATGAGTCTCTCTTCAATAATTTTTAATAGTTCTAGAGTTGATAAGTCATTACTTTCATGAAAACCTGACCTCAGGGCCAGCAGGTGGTGTTGGGGTTAAGCACTGGACTCACACATGGCCAACAATGGTTAGAGTCCTGGACCTGGAGGCTTGCTTTCTCACTTTCCCTCTCTCTCTCTCAATCTGTTTCTCTCTGGTGAGTGCATGTGCCCTATAGCAAATTTTAAAAATTGATTATAATAATACATAAAGTTAAAATAAATGATTCTTTTTTAAAAAAGACCTTCCTTTAACCTGAATATTTAAGTGAATGAGGTTACTATCTATTTTAAAGCTCTGAATAAATAGTTGTACTTTATGTCCATTTGTAATGTGCCTATCATGCTATTTAATGTAAAAACAACAATAATAAAGACGGAGAAATTATTTTCTTTTGAAAGCAATTATTCTAATATTTCTCAGAAGGCATTCAATTGCTTTTTATACCACTTTGAAAATAATGCAAAAAATATATATATAATTTGTTCAGATATTCAGAATGCTAAGTGTTGTGCTTTCAAAACAGAAAATTCATTGTGGAAAATATATGCTATTAATTTTCTGATATGCTTTGGGTAATATTTTAGAGATGATTTTACCATTGAGAATGTCCAAGCAAATAAAGTTCGTCAACAAAATAAATGACTAATAAACAATCCAGGCATTTTCAGTAGCAATTAGCAAAGCTTAAAATGAGATATGTTAATAAGCAATGCTCCTATAAATTGGTTGTTTTATTTTCTCTTTTCTGAATCAATAAGTGCTGACGAATAATAAATTGTAAAAATAAGAAATAAAATAATCACATTTAGAAGGATCTTTAATTCAAACAATGACACTTCAAATACCATTCCTTCATTAAGAGCAGAACTTCCAAGAGTCCATTTTGCTATGACTAAATTTGTTTTCTCTGATCATGCTAGAAAGCAAACCAGTCAACCACATGTGTAGTGTTCTGAAATATAGGCTAGCATCCCAAACATTTAAAAAGAAAATGAAATAGCAAAATATTGATGTGAGTCTAAATAATTTCATAGTATTTCTTAGGCTAGGTAGTCAATAAATATGTGCAAATTATATGAAACAGAATTAAAATCTCCTTAAAAATCACAGCAATTATAATAAGCTTTTTTTTTTTCTTTCTTTTTTTTTTTTGGAGAGGCTTTTGCTATAGGGCGCGTGCGCTCACCAGACAGACAGAGAGACAGAGAGACAGAAAGCGAGAAATCACTTCCTGGGGGGATGGCCACACCACAATCCCTTCTCCTCCGCTCTCCTCTTGGGATCTTGGGCACACATGCACACGCGCCTGGCATGAGTTTAAGCCACCGGGTTCAGGACTTGAACCGCAGTCGACTACGTGGGAGTCCAGCGACATAGCCATTATGCTAACTGCTGGTCCCAATTATAATAATCTTGAAAAAATGTTTAGACTGGTTAGCAATTTAGTGATATTGAAAAATAACTTGTTGGGGGGGGGACCAGCAAATGGCATAGTGATTACTTTGCTGGCCTCCCACATAGTGGACCATGGTTTGAGTCCTGGATCCTAGCTTCAAACTCATGCCAGGTGCATATACATTTGCGCCCAAGATCCCAAGAGGAGAATGGAGGAGATGGGATTGTGGTGCAGCTGCTCCCCCACCTCTCCACCCTGGGAGTGATTTCTCACTTTATGTCTTTTTATCTCTCTGGCAAGCACACATGCTCTATAGTAAAAAAAATCTCTCTAAAACATACAAAAAAACAACTTTGAGGGCCAGCAGATAGTGAAGTGGTTACATTTCTGGACTCTCATGTGTTGGACTGTGGTTTGAGTCCCGGACCTGGCATCTTAAAATTCATGCCCGGCATGTATGTGTACATGCCAAAAATCCCAAGAGGAGAATGGAGTAAAAGTGATTGCAGCATGGCCATCCCCCTACTGGGTGATTTCTCGCTTTCTGTCTCTGTCTCTTTCTGACTCTCAGGCAGGCGCATGCACTCTATAGCAAAAAATTTCTCTCTAAAAATAAACAACTTTGTGATCAAACAGATCTTGACTCTAATCTTATTTTTTTACTTACCAACATTTTATTTTTAGTCAGTTTAATCCTTTATGTAATCCTCTTTATTATAAAAGGGCAGGAGTTTGGAGTAGTATTGCCTTGACTTATAATATTGGGTTGTTGGAAAAGTCAGGAAGCATTTTTGTATAGAAAAACAGAAAAATACATCATGACTTTTCTGACAACTCAATAGATGTTTCTGATGCAGGACCTATGATGGTGGCATCCAGAGGTCATTTAAAAAGCAATGATCCAGTACAGGTTGGCTTGTTTGAAAGGGTCATGAAAGAAATATATTTACCTCATGAGAGATTGTGTATTAGGGTTAGGAAAAACAGAACCACTAACAGAGCCATAAATATAAATATATGAGAGATTGATTATATGAAGCTGATTATAAAGACTGGAAAGTTCAAACCTGCACATCTGCCCCCTGCACCACTGGGTTAAAGACCTAGGAAAGATGATGGTGCTGTTTCAGTCTGAAGCCTGGTACCTGAAGGCCTGGGAAAGCAAATGTGCATGTGACATGCAAAGGCTATCTACTGGAAATTGTTTTATTTTTCTCAGGAGATGAACAAGGCCTGTTCACATTGTGGAAGGCAGTTTGCAAACATCCAGAACAATGTTTGGTCAAATATCTGGGCTCTCTGTGTCTAAGTCAAGCTGACACGAAAAAGCTGACCATCATATAATGCATAAACCACAAAATGGTAAGTCATATTTGCTTTACTGTTGATGGCTGGAAAGGCAAACAGGGAGAGCTAAAGAAACATAAAACTTGGAGCATCACACAAATAAATATAAACTAGAACCAAGACATGATATGGTTTAGCCTTTGGTAATTGTTTCATTCTTCTGCATATAACATATAAGATTATTCTTGGGTTTATGGAGACATATATTGGAAATCCATTATTTCAACAACGTTAAGGAAGTCTCTAGTATGTACAAAATACACTTTTAGGCCCTTCACATACAATATTGAGTAATCCAGAAAAAAGTCATCCTATTTCTTATATTTGAAAGAAGATAATAAAAAAATGTAATATGCATATAGGCTATGCAGAAGCCATATCTACCCATTACAGAAAAAAAGAAAAAAATTCAAGCAGAATATAATGAAAAGTGCAATAAAAATTCTATTATAGAGGAGCAGAATGACTGTCTCTGACAATATATTCAATGTATGGGGCAAAGGAAAAAGAAGGAAAAGAAAAAAGCCTGAAATAATAAGCCCAGCAAGTGCAAGAGTAAAGTTAAAATTGATGGTAATAAGTTCTATTGACTTTACAAAGACAAAGGATAGTGTTGCTCATTGTTTCAGGGAAGGACATTCCAATTTTCCTTTGCTATAGGATATGTGCAGTCAGCAGGGAAAAAAGAGAGGAGAGAGAGAGAGAGAGAGAGAGATAGGAACATGAGAAAGCATCCCTCAGGGGGATGACTATGCCGCCATTTCTTCTCTTCCATTCTCCCCTCAGGATTTTGGGCATGCACACACATTCACCCTGCAAGTTTTTCAAACTTTCAGGCCCACAAGTTGAGCCATGTAGTCGGCCATGTGGAATCCAGTTGCCCTGACCACCACTCCACTTGACTGGCTGGAACATGCCTATTTTAAAGGGCACACACACACACTCACACACACACACACACACACACACACACACACATACACACAGACCTCCTTATATTTTACATGATGAAATTAATGAAATATCATTTAGTGCTTGTGTATCTTTGACTAAAAAATAACTACTTGATTAAAAAAAACATTTTAGGCTGGAATTAAAATAATTTTGTTATTTCATAACAAACTACTAGAAAAATGTTGAATCATTTACAATCACATGTCTCAAAAGCAATACAATTTTTGTAAAAACAAACAAAAAAAAGCTATATGAAAGTTTGGTTATTATTTTTTTTTTCCTCTAGGGTTTTTACCAGGTGCTGACTGGAGAGAGATGGAGAGAGGAAAAAGTAACTCAACCCGCACAAGGGGGAATGGTCATGTCACAATCCCCTCTCCTCCATTCACCTCTCAGGATTTGGGGCATGCACATACACACATGTCTGGTGTTTTAAGCCACCATGTCCAGAATTCAAATTTTGATCAACCATATGGGAGTCCGCCATGCCACCTGCTGGCCCCAGTTCTGTTAAATTTTACTATTCCTAAAATTTTGAAATGAAAAAAAAAATAGTCCTAATTTTATATTGCTTAATTCTCTTATCTTCTTTAATAGTGCTTTTCCATCTTTATACTACAATTGAACCTTTATATAAAATACCTGGCTAAATTAGTCAGTAGAAATTTAAATTACTTAAATGGTAATAACTGGAGCATTCCTTGACCTTGGGGTGTGTGGTTCTTTTTTTCTTTACCTATTATACATCTGTGAATCAATAACTGCCTCATCACAGGGGAAAAGTACTCCATTTCATTCTCCCGCTTTCCTTTATTTACGACAGTTTAGTTGGCCTACGGCATTTTATTCATCTGGGCATTAGCTGCTAAGAATTCTTGCCTCTAGGTCATTTTTTCCCCTAAATCATGAGAATATAAAAAATAAAAGATAAGAAGCAGAAATAAAAATTGTAAGGTAACCAGTATATTTTCTTTGATGTCAGGATTGTTGGTTTTCAGCTTTCTTGCTAGTGAGCAAAGCAAGTGGGAAAGCAAATTTTGTTTGGTTTTCAATTTAATGGTAATTTCTAATTGTCCTGTCAAGTTGCTTAAGTACATCTTTGTAGAAGATAGATATAAAATTGTCCCTATGTGTTAGTTGCATTGAAAATATTACTAGCATTATCATTGTTTTTCTGAATTTCTAGAAATATGGAAAATATGCCCAGCCTGGTGGTGACCGGCAGTCCTGGAAGCCACATGTCAGAAAGGATTTGGATCCTCTGGTAGACATGAAAACATGCCAGATCATGCATGCATGTGCCCAAGATCCTGATTAGCTAGAAGGCTACAGGAAGGTGAACTTGTGATGAGACCCTGTCGAGAAAGCATCTCTCTCTATTGCTCTCTTCCTTCCTTCCTCCCTTTTTCTCTTTCTGTAGTGTATAAGCTCTGTATTATGAATAAAAATTAAATTTTTCTTATAAAAAGGAACAATGGAAAGTAGAGAGAACATACATAAATTTTTCCTGGTATCATAATCTTGAGCTATGTACTTTAATAGTCCCTTAATATTTGAAACTTTATTACGAATTTTAAATAAAAATATCAATAAAAACTTCATAGGGCCAAAGCACTGTTCATAGTAAGGAAATAAAATATTGATTTGTGGTCTGTTGGTGCAATTATAAAAAAGTATTTTCTTTGTGAAAAGTGATGTTAAAACTGATTGAGGGGACACCTATAAGGCATAGCGGTTAAGGTACTGGTCTCACTCATGACCAACCACTGTTTTAGTCCTGGATCCAGTGGCTTGAAACAGGCACATGTGCATGAGAGCCCAAAATTCTGAGAGAGGAATGGGGGAGAGGGGATTGCTTATGCTGCATAAGCACTCCCCCTGGGGAGTGATCTCTCAGTTTCCCTGTCTCTGTATCTCCTCTGCAAGCACAGATACCCAAAGGCAAAACCCTAAAGACAACTAAAATCTCATGAGGCCCGTCAGTGATGTGGTGGTTAAGGTGGCTGGATACCGTATGGCCAACTGTGTAGTTCAAGTACTGGACCTAGCAGTTGGAAAAACACTCTGGTATGTGCACATGCACACCTAAAATCTTGAAGGGAGGTAGAGATGGAGGAGAAGGGATTATGGCATGACCATTCCCCATTGGAGTGCTTTCTTCTTCAGTCTGTTTCTTTCTAAAGAACACACATGATTTCTGGCAAATGAGAAAAAGAAAAACTAAACTAAACCAAACTAAACCAAGTGATATCATCATAAAATCTATAAAGAAAGGCTATGTTGTTGAATGGGAGGTGAAAATACTGACTAATTGGTATTTCACTGGGAATACAGTATTTTCTGTTTTTATGCAGTAAACATTAAATTAGAGTTGAAGAAAAACAAGATTAATATACGTATAACTTGATCATATGGTAGTTCTATTTGTAGATTTTTGAGGAATCTCCGTATAGTTCTCCATAGTGGCTGGACCAATTTACATCCCCACCAGCCATCTAGGAGAGTTCCCCTTTGACCACACGCCCACCCTAAGGAGAAAAATAGAGAGGCAGGGCATTTATGGGACAAAGAAATGGGTTATTATCTGTTGAAGATAATGTGTATACTATCCTCAACTGGACTGGTGAGAAACGTATACATGTTGGAATATTCACTTTGAAAGCTAAGTGACGTATGTGATTGAATGTATAAAAGAAATTGAGGGCCAGCAAGTGGCGTGGTGAAGAATGCTGGACTCCCACATGGCCGACCGCAGTTCAAGTCCTGGATCTGGCAGCTTGCTTGCTCACTTTTGTGCTCTCCCTCTTTGTGTTTCGCTCTCTCTCTGTCGCTCTCTAATCAAATTAAAAATAAATAAATAAATAAATAAAGTTAAATAAAATAATTATTTTTCAAAAGAAATTGAAATAAAAATGTATTAAAATATATGTATATGTGTATGAATATATATATGAATAAAATATATATATATATATATATATATACACACACGCATACACATAAACCTTGATTTATTAGAAGTTCCATCAAACACATACTTCTATAAACCAAATTATTTTATTTATTTATTTTTTTTGGAGAGGTTTTTGCTATAGGGCACATGTGTTAGCCAGAAAGACAGAGAGAGACAGAAAGCGAGAAATCACCCCCAAGGGGGATGGCCACGCCACAATCCCTTCTCCTCCATTATCCTCTCAGAATCTTGGGCACAGATGCACATGTGTCCAGCGTGAGTTTAAGCCACCGGGTGTGGGACTCGAACCATGGTCAACTACATGGGAGTCCAGTGACATAGCCATTATGCCAACTGCTGGTCCCAAACCAAATGAATCTTGACTTCTATAAAAATATATTTATTGTTATAACACTTGCAAATGAGTATTCACTATATAAACAAAAGTATACATTATGTAAATATTTGAGTTAAAAATAAATTAAAATTAAATAAAATATTACCTATGAAAGTTTACTTTTTTTATAAAAATAAATAACAAACAGGCATACAAGATACAAAAAAATTAACAATCATGGATTAATAAATACATTCATAATTCAAAAGTTCATGAGCCACTACATACTATACGTGAAAGATTTAATCTGAATATATCATCAAACCCAAATGATCTTGTCACTCAATTTGATTTTTAAAAATTAACACATAAGTAACACAAATGTGAAAGATAAAGAAAGAGACATTTGCCAGAAAAAAATAAGACAAAACCTCTGGGTTTTAACTTTAAAATATTAGAGTCAGTCATTGTATTTTATAAAGAACTTTTTAAAAAATGAGGCTGTAAAGGCACTGTCTCTGCCAAACAGGGTTGTTACTACACCTAACTTACTGCTGCATGTCTGATTTTAAATGCGTGTAATGATTCCATTTCCATTATTTCCTCTGAATCTCCCTGATCTGCTGATAGATCTTTAACCTCGAATTTCATAAAATTATGCTAAATATCTTTTCTACAAAATGTTTTAATTCTTCATCATATGTCTCTTTGAACAATCCTTATTCCCTCTTGCCATAAACAACTTTCAAATAGTCAGCAGCCAGCAAAGAAGATTGTCATGATGACAACAAGGACAAACCCTAGGCTGGCCCCATAATGTAGCTGTTAGAGGGGCCAAATCCCACATGGCCAACAATGACAATCCCAGCTGCAGTGGCTTGAAAAATACCTATGCCAATGTGTACCCAAAATCTTGACAGGATAGAGAAATGGAGGAAAAAGAATTATGACATACAGTGGGGGGGCTGCTTTCTCTCTCTCTCTCTCTCTCTCTCTCTCTCTCTCTCGCCTTCATTAGCACCTTTTGGCAATAGAAAAGAAAAGAATAACAACGGTACATCTGTGGAGTGGCGCTTAAAGCAGCTGGATCCCACATGGCCTACTGAGCATTTCAAGTCTCAAACAGCTTGAGAAACACACTGGGCACATGTGAATGTGTGACCAAAATCCCAAAAGGAGAAATGGAGAAAGGAAGAAATTTAGGTGTGACCATCCCCCATGGAGGGGTAGGGGAGTTGTTGCTTTCTCATCTTTTCATTCTCTCTCTCGCTTTCTCTTTCTGTCTCTCTCTCTGTCTCTCTCAAGTGAGCACACGTGCCATATAGAAAAATTGAAAAAAAAAAAAAAAAAGACAAAGACAAACTGAAACAATGACATTACTTGCATCACAATTTCACTTAAGTATTCTGTCTTTGAAGAATAGTTTAGAGGGGCCAGGTGGTGGAGCATTGGTGCCACACTGGACTTATGTGGGAAAGTGGGGTTTGCATTCTGGGACTCCCCAAGGATTCAAGAAATGCAAATGTGCCCATAATCCAGGCCAGCTAGAACTGAGAGTGGAATACAGTGAGAAGATCTTGCTAAGGATGCTCGTCCATCTGTCTCTCTCTCTTTCTCTTTCAAGGAAGAAACAAGTGACTACATTTTAAAAAATAATAACAACAAATTCTGAATCACTTCAAATGACTTTGTAAAGCCAGAACTCACTGGGTCTTGTGAGACAAAATTAAGCTATTCACGAAAGTGGTGCTTCCATGATGCAGTCACCATGATCCCGTTGCCACCCACTAGGCCTCACCACCTGTCAACACTAAATTCTGAAACATGGAACTTTGGGGCAGAAACTATTATCCAAATTTGGGACCAGCAGTTAGCGTAATGGCTATGTCGCTGGACTCCCACGTAGTCTACTGCGGTTCGAGTCTCGGATCCGGTGGCTTAAACTCATGCTGGGCGCGTGTGCGTGTGTGCTCAAGATCCTGAGAGGAGAATGGAGGAGAAGGGATTGCGGCATGGCCATCCCCCCTGGGGAGGTGATTTCTCGTTTTCTATCTCTCTGTCTCTCTCTGTCTGGCGAGCGCACGTGCCCTATAGCAAAATCCTCTCAAAAAAAAAAAAAAAAACTATTATCCAAATTTAACAGTTGCCTTATCTGTAGAACAGTGCTATTAATTCCTCTCTTGCACGATTGTATGACCAATCGATAATAAAATGCACATTGAGCAATGAGCACAGTATCTGGCACGTGGTTGACAATCAACACATGACATTTTCTGTAAAGGCACTTTTTTTCACTATCATGTTGGACTGTTAATGTTCAGAAACTTAAGATACTTTTAAGAAAATAAGAATGGGAAAAAAAAGTATGCCTATACATTTATAAATAACTTTATATAAAATATACTTAGAACATTTGACAGTGTGAACAAGGGGGTTAACAAGACCCTTTCCTTTGATGCATAGGAAAATGAACTTTGTTTCTGTTTCCCTGGTAACCTAATATAGGTCAAAATGCAAACGGAATTGCTAGGCAACATCACTGTGTTTTACAAAATGACTACTGATTTGTGATGCATCTGGCCAGGAAAAATAAATAATTAGATGAATAAAACAGAAAAACTTGATAGCTGGGAACTATTTGACTTGTACTTGAGGGCATTGACCATTGTAACTGTCTCAGTTTCTCATGAAGATCCCGATAGCTATGCCTATGGAGATGGTATAAGAGATACTGACATACAGTTAATGCCGTGTTGATCAGTGAGTGCCCTGTTGGTCTACTTCAAGGACTCTGGCAAAATAAAGATTCCTGACATTGTTCTTCTGGCATGAGGTGGTTCCTGCCTTAAATCCTCCTGATTAGAATAGCGTGAAGGGCAATTAGCCTCTATCTGTCTTTTGCATCAGAGTATTTACTAGAGTTTTAAAAAACTTCAGGACAAGCACTGCAGATTGCATTTGCAAAATAAACTCAAAATATTACCCTTACATTGACTTGGTTTTAGTAGTTTAATATGGTGCCTAGAGGTTAAAAAAAAACTTTTAATTCTTGTTTATGTTATTTAAACTGCATTTTTTTCAGCTATCAATTGTTGCTACTTCAGAAATGACTTCAAACCTTTTTAAAGTGTGAGAATCAGTCTGGCTCTAGATAGTTTCTCATCATGTACTTATTGGAAGAAAGAAAGAAGAAAGGAAAAGAAAGAAAAAGAAAAGGGAAAGAAAGAGAATTTCTCATTGTATATCAGAAGTAGTATTAACTTCATTATTCATATATTAAATATCAGAAGAGAGAAGCATCTTACCAATTTCAAAATGGATTGGAAATGTGTATATTTACTGTTCCATAACTTTTATGGCATAATCATTTTCTAACTTTCTCAAAAAATAAAAAATCTGGGATCAATGCACTGTGACAAGGGCTAACAAATTTGAGGAGACAAAGACGTTTTTGTCAATACTACAGGGATAGGATAATTCAGCAGGGTTCCAATTAATACATCGTAGATAGCATGTACGAAAAAAATTACACATCATTAACATAAATGAGTACGCTTAAAATAAAAACATATGCAATTACAAAAAATGTAAAATCCCACGGGGGTAGATTGGAATCACGTCCCTGATAGCTGTACCCTTTGTGTTCCCTGCTCTAGGTGTGGTGAAGATCGTGTTGCCTGCTAATGGAACACCCACCCGGAAAGTGATGCAAGCAGGGGCTTTGGTAAGTCCTTTTGCTCTCAGCCTTACCCTGTTAGAACTCTGCTGTCACCTTGTGATCAAATTTGTTCTGACAGCTTTCAGAATGAAACTTACATAGGAAAAGACCTATGGGAGGTTTTGCTTCCGTGCCAAGACTGTCTCTACTGAGATATAGTCAAGTGCCTGCTAGTTGGTCTGAGGTCATTGCAAGTCAAGAGGTCCTGCAGTGGGGATGCAGAACCTAGACGAGTAATGGAATCCCCAGACACCTCTGCATCTTTCTATTGCTACCTAAACTAGGTATGAGATGGTCTTGCGCTCCGAGCAGAATGACTCATCTTCACTTGTATGAGAACAGAACATTTCTCTTCCAATACAGAAACATTAAAAGTTATACTGGGAAAAATATTCCCAGTTTAACTAAGTCAGCCAACAATTTGTATACCAGAGTCCACTGAGCATGGTATCTACATACTCCTTTTTTAAAACTATGTTTAACTTCCATGTAAAAATAACAGTAAAATTGTATTTCCACCTAACATGGTACAACTTGTGCTACTGAAAGCACATTAAACTCTCTCCAGACGATTCACAAAAGGAATTAATCTATTGAGGTGATATTTAGTTCACACTACATTTTTGCTATCTGTAAGTTAGGTACAGCTGTGTAACATAAGCTATTAGAACATCTGTGTAAGAAAATGTAAAAAATGTAAAAAAAGAGAAAGAATTGGTATACGTGTTTACAAATATATTAAAAATTGCATTGATATATTCAGTTCAGTTTTTCTAGAACTGAAAATAAACTCACAATTAGAACAATATCCAGTTAGGTTCAGTCAGAGAAATACGTGATAGCACTATACCATACAAATTTTACTTTTCATAATTGTCTGTGTAGCTGGTACGGGTCTAGAGATGGGAAATAGAGGATCAGAAAAAACGAAGTTTCTAACCTGTCATTCTGAGAACTCAAGTCTTCCAGTTACCAAAAAATAAAAACTAGATTATATAGTGTGGTTTACATGAAACTATAGCTTCTCTGCAGATTTTCAGAAAGCATCTGGTCATTGGTGTGAGGTTCCTAACAGCCCCAACAGATTCAAGAACTGGGCATGAAATGAAGGAGAATAAGAGCAAGCTGGTACTCATCTAGTATTTCTGCAGATGTCTAACACTACACCTTTCCTGGATGCTTATATGCATGACCAAGACCCCCTCAGGCCATATCCTTCTAGTTGTAGGGAGTCGACAGCTCTCAGCTCTCAGTCTTCTCTAAGAATTTCCCTAAGATAGAGAATCACCTTACCAGAAAATGTTGTGATCTGATTTCAGAAACAATCCTCATTCAATGACCTATGTGAAGGTAAAAGTCATGGTCACTTCACTCCAGATAAAAAATAACACTGCAATGTCTACTCTAAACATCCCCAAAGAGTTGGCTGAGCACTTTGAGAAAGTATCAGAGCCTATCTCTTCCTTTGCATTGTCGTGTGTGTCCTCCCTGCATGCTAACTTCCATCTTAGAGTCTGCTTCCTGTGGTCTGACTTGGTACCTGAAGAGATGTTTGAAGAATTGGTCCTAAAATGGAATGCCAGAGCTGGATCACCTCCCAGTCTCCTGATCATTAAGGAATCCATGACTGTGAGTGGTGAAGGGCTCAGCCTCTCAGCGTTCTGTGGCAGGGAATCTATCAAACATCCTCACATCACCAACTGATACTGTAAAACAAAAGATCTACATGCACTAATGCAGCTGCTAACAAACTATAGCCCACCATCGTCATGTAAAAATAATGTTATAGAAACACAACCATGTCTTGTCTATGACTGCTTTCACACTACAACAGCAAATTGGATTAGTTGCAGCAGAAACTGTCTTGCCCACAGAGTCTAAACTATTTACTGTCTGATCCATTAGAAATAATAATAAAAAAGTTTGTTAAATCATGCATTAGTAACTAAACTTTAGCAGGCATTTGAGAAATATGGCAGAAATAATAATTATAAGGGCAATAAAATTGGATAGCTGCTGCTTGGGTTAATTGATGTTTGAGAGATAGATAATGTAAAATGAATCAATTAAAAGCTATGTGTGAAAGCCAGAGGGACTTTTTGGCAGTGTATAAAGAGATACCAATCCCTTGTTGATGGAAAGCTGAGCAAACTCAGGAATAAAACCAAAATTCAATTATGAAGAGTAATAGGGAGCCAGAAAACATTAAATTTTTACTCTAAGCAGGTCTACTTTACCAAGACCAGGTCTCTGATAGGAAAATAATGGGGCCACAAGAATGGGGTGGCATGAAAGGAGAGTGGAGGAGAAGGGATTACAACATGGTCATACCCTCATGGCGGGGGAAGGGAGGTGATCTCTCTATCTCTTGTGAGATAGCAAAGCCAAAACAAACAAAAAAAATGGGATGGAGATCTCTAAGTTGATGTACTTTATATCTATGAATTCTTGGATGCCCCCAAGCCTTCAGCTTACTCCTCATTCTAAAGGACTTTAGTATGCTGCACTTGACTTTGTTGCATACAATAACACATTCCCATCTTACTGGAATCTGCTCTCATCTTTCTTTCTGACTAATATGTTAATACTTAGAATTAAATTGTAGCACTATCTTGTGGGAAAAGTGTTTGGTCTGCTAAAGAAGGTAAGTGATATTTATTACCCCAAATAAACTGTAACATCTGCTCCATACATACCAGAAAGAGGCAGGAGAATGTATAGAACTGTATTCCAAATGTACTTAATTGAGTTATGTAGAACATAGAAAGAAGAGTTCATTGATCCGGCAGCAATATCTCAGGATACTAGATCCAATACTCCGGTAAAGGCTCTCAAATAGGGCAAGGATTCTAGAAGGCTATCTCCTAGAAATACAAAGAAAGCAGTCTTCTGTTAAGTAAAATAGATACTGGAGAGAAATGGGCATGCTACAGAGAATAGCCAATATTAAGTTTAGAAAATCACGAGATGACTATTTCTATAAAGTTGTTATCAGATAACCACCTCTTTTCAAAAAAGGAACAAAAACATTAAAACTCAAAATAAGTTTGTTCATGAGAGTGGTAGCAGATCAGTTATAATTTTGATGCTAGTTCTCTTTTGTTGCTAATGGCTGATAGTAAGAGTACCTGAGTACACTTAGCTGTGAATGGTAAAATTCTGAAATACTGGAGATCAGATGGAAGTGTTCCCTCATCAGAAGCAATGAAGCCCAACGACCTTGTGAATGGCAAGCTCAAAGCAGCAACTGGCCTACAGAGAACTTGAGAGTTGGTTTGCAGAGCAGTCTCAAAATTTAGATGAGCAGCAATAAGACTTATGCTCAGTCTATAAATCTAAAAGTAATTTAAAAATATTTATAATTGCCCAATTTCTTGAACTGAACCAGCTTCCTGATCTGGAACCCAATTATAGAAGGAGTAGAGAGGTTTCCAGAAGAACCTTGCCATACATGGCAACTATATAGATTAGTGATTCCCCAGTCCTTCCCTCATAGAGATCTCTAGAAATTTATTTGAATAACCATGTACAGGGAAAACAAGAATATTCAAACATTTCTGAGAACTTATGAATATAGGGTTCAAGCTGACTTAATACCTTAAAACCCCAAGTTTCCTAGAGGCCCTCCTACAGACAATTCTCTAAAGAAGACATATGAACAGCCATATAATAAAATGCACAACATCCCTTATCATAAGGGAAATTCAAATCAAAACCACAAGGAGGAACCACCTAACCCCAGTCGGAATGGAGAAGATTAATATAATAAAAAATGATCATTGCTGGTGAGGCTGTGGTGAAAATGAAACTCTCATACACTGTTGGTGAGAATGTAAATTAGTACAGTCAATGTGGATAATGATATGGAGGTTCCTCAAACTTACAAATAGAACTACCATATAATCTAGCAATTCCACTCCTGGATAACTACCAAAAGGATAGAAATGCACTCAAGTCAGAAAAGCACTTGCACATCCATGTTGATTGTGACATTATTCACAATTGCTAAGACATGGAACCTACCCAAATGTCCACAAACAGATGAATGGATTGGGAAAATGCGGCAGATATACACTATTGAATAGTATTCAGCCATAAGAAATGAGTCATTAGAATTTGATATAAAGTAGACAAATATGGAAGATTTACTGCTAAGCAAAATAAGCCAGAGCATGAAAGAGAGACATTGTATATCCCCACTTAGTATGTACTGAATGTCTGCAATCTATGGCAGAAACTGAAAGATTGGAAGATGTAAAAGCATTAACAATTGTGGATACAAGAGAGTGTGGGAAGAGGGTGCAAAATAGGGGAGGGTGAGAGGAAGAGAATGAAGGGGAAAAAGAAAGAAGCAAAACATTTAAGGAAATAAAAATGGAAAATAACCTGTTGATGATAACATGTATAATAATATATATAATTGGACTAATATACAGTATATTCATGCTGGGAAAATTCATTTTACAAACTGTAATGATATACAGTGATTGAATGTATAAACATAATTATAATTATAATTATGTCTTAGGTTTGACTCATTATAAGTTCTCTAGATTAAAGGTCCCATGTGGGGCCAGAAGGCAGTATAAAGGGGACACAAAAGGAAATACATGAAAAGGTCTCTAGTTTATATCCTGGGACCTTTTTTTACATGCTGGGTACAGGTACATGCCTATGATCTGGGCTGGCTATGGCTGGAGGTAAATCAAGGTGTGAGGACCCTCTTGAGGGCTCTCTCTGTCTCAATAAATAAACAAAATTTAAAAAATTCTAACTGCAGGGACCAGCAGTTGGTGTAATGGCTATGTTGCTGGACTTCCATGTAGTCAACTGCAGTTCAAGTCTCAGACCCGGTGGCTTAAACTCACACTAGGCTTGACCAAGATCCCAAGAGGAAAATGGAGGAAAAGGGATTGCAGTGTGGCCATGCCCCCTGAGGGGTGATTTTTCGCTTTCTGTCTCTCTGTCTTTCTGGTGAGCTCTCATATGCTATAGCAAAAACCTCTCCAAAGATTAAAAAAAATGAATAAATAAGTAAGTAAATAAATAAATAAATAAGTAAATAAAAATTCCATCTGGGGATAAGCAGAAAGTATAATGGTTACAGACTGGACTCCCACACAACTAACCACGGTTTGAGTCTCAGACCTGGTGGCTTGAAATTCACACTTTGCATGTGTGCATGCATGCCCCAAATCCCAAGAGGAGATGAAGGAGAAAGAATTGCAGCATGTTCATCCCCCATGAGGGGTGATTTTTTTGCTTTTTCTCTCTCTATCTCTCTGGCAAGCACACACATCCTGTAGCAAAAATTTCTCTTAAAAAATTTTTCCAACTGGTGGTCATTCATTTCATCCTTGAATATATAATTTAATGCATATTTTTGGTAATTTCTGGACATCCCTTACATATTAAAATACTGTCTGTTCCACTTGCAAACTTGTTGGCCGTCATTATGTTCTAGAGGTATGTATACTGGTAGTAAGTTCAGCTCTCTAGAGAATGTAACCTGACAAGAGACCATTCTAGAGGCCAGCATGTGGCATAGTGGTTAAGACACTGGACTTCCACAGGATCCAGATATTTACCAACCTCGTGTACAACAAAGGGCTTGAAACTCACGCTGGATGTGTGTGCATATATGCCCAAAATCCCAAGAGTAAAATGAAAAGGGGTTTGCAGTATGGCCATCCCCCTTTGGAGGTGATTTCTCACTTCCTTTCTGGTGAATTTACATACTCTATAGCGAAGATCTCTCAGGAAAAAAAAAAAAAAAAAGAGAGAGAGAGAAAGAGAGAGAGAGAAAGAGAGAGACCACTCTGGCTCCTATAGGTGCGGTAGTTTGGGGACATAATTCTGTGGTAGACTCTAGGTTGACACATTTCCCTGGAAAGGCATAGAAAGAATGACACATAAGTTCTCCAGAGCCAAGATCAAGGGCAGAGCCTCTCTTAATTTCCTTTAAAGATAACCCTGATGCAGGAGAGAAACACAGACTTTAATGTGGTTCTGCAGCTGCCTATCACCACTGGCTCTGGGGAGATAAATTTCAGAATACCTCCCAAAAAATGTGGTACTGACATAATTAGTTTTGTTGGATAGGTCACTTTAATATATGATGGAAAGTCTCCCATCCTTAACTATTAGGCTTAAAATGATCTGTTCTCTTCCTAAACATTTTCTGTATCATTAGGAACTTAAGAATTATGGATCAATTTCCAATAAGCCTTTGGATTCAGACTGAATTTGTATTTAATTTATAGATCAACTCTGAGAAAATTTATATTATTATGATAGTAAATCTTGTTCATGACCATAATTATATCTCCAGTTTGGTGAGTTTATACAAAAACTTGGACCTCTCATGTACTGCCGAGGAAAATGTGAATTGGCAGACATTCAAAAGAGCAATTGGACAACATCAAGAATAGTTGAGTTTAACTATTTTGGATACCTCATAGAAACAGAGTACAATGGTGGTTGTCTGGTGCTGGGGAGAGGAATTGTATAGCTTCTGTAATTGAACAGAAACTGAATCTTGCAATTTCAGTCATGCAAGATGAGTAAGTTCTACAGATCTGCTGTGAAACATTGTGTCTTTAGTTAACAATACTTTCTTGTGCACTTATGGAGGGTAAATCTCTTGTCAAATGGTCTTACCATAATAAAAAGCTATTGGTTGATTGAAATTTAATTAAAGATAATAGCTGAGGGGTCAGCAGGTGAAGTAGTGGTTAAGGTGTTGAACTCCCACATGACTGACTGAAGTTTGAATCTCAGACCTGGCGGCTGGCTTTGGCTTTCTCAGTTTTCCACTCTTGCTTTTCCTCTCTCTGTAAGTGCGTGTGTGTCTCTCTGTTGCTCTCTGGTAAGCACACATGTCCTATAGCAAATTTTAAAAATAATAATAATAAATACATTTAAATGTATACTTCTTTAAAAGAATAATAATTTAAGATATGAAATCATATTACCTTAAATTCTTTTTTTTTTTTTTTTTTTTTTTTTTTTTTTTTTTTGGAGAGGTTTTTGCTATAGGGCGCGTGCGCTCGCCAGACAGACAGAGAGAGACAGAGAGATAGAAAGCAGGAAATCACCCCCCAGGGGGGATGGCCACGCCGCAATCCCTTCTCCTCCATTCTCCTCTCGGGATCTTGGGCACGCACGCACACGCGCCCGGCGTGAGTTTAAGCCGCCGGGTCCGGGACTCGAACCGCGGTCGACTACGTGGGAGTCCAGCGACATAGCCATTACGCTAACTGCTGGTCCCATATTACCTTAAATTCTTAACATATTGGTGCAAGATCTTCTTTTGGCAAGATTTCCATGTAAGATTAGAATATTGAAAATTTTCTAGTTTTACACTAAGAAGGCGATATATATCTATTATAATTTGCACACCAAGTATCAATGAAAACTAATAAACCAACTCATATTTTATGCATGCTGGTATACAGCTATGTTAAAAAGTTAACACTGAGGAGACAATATTTACAAACCTCATGTCCAACAAAGAGCTTGGATCTAGAATATATAAAGAACTCTCAAAAATTAACAATGGGGCACAGGTGGTGGCACAGTGGTGGCACGGCTGGATCCACATAGGAGGAGTTCTGGGTCCCTATCTCAGAACCTCCCTGAGCAGACTGGACATATTTTACTGGAGAATGTACACAGAGACAAATAAGCCTATAAAAAGATCTTGGATTTCATTAGCCATTAGACAAATGCAAATGAAAACCATAATATTTTTACATGCCTATCAGAATCACTAAAGTGGAAAATAGTGACAATACCAAATGCAGGCAAAAATGTAGAGAAACCAGATCAGTCAAACAATGCAGGTGGGGATGTAAAATGTTATATAGTCTATGAAAAACTCATTTTTATAAGAAATTCTTATAAAATTAAATATGCAACTACCACATGACTCAGCCATTGTACCTTTTGACATTTACCCAGAAAAAAATGTTGGTTTATGTTCACGCAAATGCATATACATAGATATTCATAGCAGCATTATTTATCATGACTCCAAACTAGAAACATCCCAAATGACTTTCAGTGAGTAAATAAATGGTTAAACCAATTATAGTAAGCCTATGTCACAGAAAACTACTTAGCAATGATGCAGAAGAAATTATTGATACATGCAAAAATGTGGATGACTCTCTAGGAGATTATAAGTCAAAAAATCTGATTCCCAAAGGTCAGGTATGAAGTATTCTTGGAATGACAAAATTATAGAAATGAAGAACACATTTGAGGCTATAAGCAGTTAGGAATATTGAGATGGTGGTAGAGAGGAAGGTTAGTGAGGCTGTAAAAGGGCCTCAAGAGGGATACTTATGGAGATGAAATTGCTCTGCAACTCTGCTATATCAGTGGCAGTAGTGGTTGTACTAATGGAGTATAATTTTGCAAGATATTATCATTGGGGTCATAAGCATAAGAAACTGCTGAAAGTAATCTCTGTTATTTTGTCTAATAATTGCATGCAAATCTACCATTATCTCAAAATAAAGTTTTATTTAAAAATAAAGACAAAATAAACTCTATATTTGCAAATAATATTTTACACAAAATTTTCATTTTTGACCTCTCTTATAAAATTAGAATATTGGAAATATTGCCTGCCATCTTTTCTGACAAATTTTAGTAGGTTCAAATTTAGCTGCTCATGGTCAGCAGGTGGTGTGGTGGCTAAGGCACTGGATTCCCACATGGCTGACCATGGTTCAAATCCCAGATCTGGCGGCTTGTTTACTCACTTTCTGGAACTACCAGTTAGCATAATGGCTATGTCGCTGAACTCCCTTGTAGTCGACCATGGTTCGAGTCCCAGACCTGGTGGTTTAAACTCATGCCCGACTCGTGTGTGTGTGTGCCCAAGATCCGGAGAGGAGAATGGAGGAGAAGGGATTGTGGCATGGCCATCCTCCTGGGGGGTGATTTCTCGCTTTATGTTTCTCTGTCTCTCTCTGTCTTTCTGGCGAGTGCACGTACCCTATAGCAAAAACCTCTCAAAAAAAAAGAAAAGACAAATTTAGCTGCTCCTTTATGTAAGATACTATCTATCTCTAAGCTGCTAGGGTGACCAAAATTTCTTTTTGTTTCTTACACTTGGATATTTAACTCATTTAAAGATTCCCTTGGCCATAGACTAATTCTATTAGACCCTAAACACTGAGTGGGATTTTCCTCTGCCCTCACTCTGTGCTCTTCTATTAATTAACAGAAGGAAAACAAGCAAAAAACACAACCTAAAAAAATTGTCTTCTAGAGATTAAAAGAGTTCATATTTTACTCTATGACTTGATGTTTTATGTAAAATTGAATACCTCACAATGCATAACTAACAACATTTTTGTACACAGGAGAGACCTTTAAGTATCTAAATAAATTCTATTACTCCTTATTCCCACGTACCATCTCACTTCTCTCATTACCACCATAGTTTACAATGAGAGTTCAAGTTTTGTATGGAAATAAAAAGAGTAGTATTATAATTAAAAAGAGGAATGTCAAAGCAGAATACCACAGGATGTGTGGCTGATGAAAAAACAGACATTTATTTCTCACAGATCTGGAAGCTGGAAAGTTCAAGATCAAGATACTGGTAAATTTGATATTTGGTGAGGACCCTTCTTCTGGTTCATGGTATCAATTGGCTGTACCTTTACATGGTGGAATGGGCAAGGGAGCTTTCTGAGATTCTTTTTGTTTTAAAGAATTATTTATTTAATTTTAGTTATTCATTCATTAATTCATTTTATTTTATTTTAATTTGACCAGAGCAAGACACAGAGAAAGAGAGAGAGAGGAAGTGAGGAAGCAAGCCACCACGTCTGTGACTCGAACCGTGCTTGACTACGTGGGAGTGTCCAGCGCCTTAACCACCATGCCACCTGCTGGTCCCCACTGAAATCTTTTATTATGAGGGCACTAATATCATTCTTGACAACTCTGCCGCAAATCCCTATTTTCCGGTGGTGTCCCAAGGGCCTCTCCTCCTGAAGATCCCAACTCCCAACACCATCACATTGGAGATAAATTTCCAACATATGATTTTGTAGGGGATGCAAAGGTTGAGTTTATATCAAAGTTGATACATAATCATGCATTGACAAAAACAATTATACAATTTACTTGATACCTGCCATCTTTTAAACTGCAACATATGTTGTTAGATAAAAAAATTCAGCAGTTTTGCTAAATACTAATTCTTGTTTTTAAATCTTACTTATTTTCCTGGGTTTTAATGTTTTTCAATATCTCCATTATTTTTGGTAAATATGTATTCCAAGTTTGCACAAAATAGCCCTAAATACACCTGTTGTTCCAGCATCCCATCTGGTTCAGCATTTGTCTCTGAAATAAATTGTCTCAGTTAAGGCAACCTATTATATGGTAAACTTATCTATAATCAGAAAGCCTCTCACAGAAAATTTTTAAACATAATTTAAACATTAACTATACATTTTTAGCATTGTAATTTTGGGCTATAATTTAAACCTTCAAAACTTTGGTCTTTGCCCTCATTGAAGTTACTATGACAAGAAAACTCAATATTATGTTATATAAAAATATTTGTATCAGATACAGTGTTGTGCAAATATAAGATGCTTTATGGACTTCGTGTGAAGCCAGTAGTCTTAGACTTTAATTTCAAAGACTTCTGAAGATTGATAGCAACTATTTCTACAGTTTTCCTCTCTCTTATACCCTGATCATGTGCATCATAGCTTACGAATTGACAATGAAATCAAGTTATACGTTTAGGGCCAATTAATAAATTCAAACAATCTTAAAAGTCTCAGTCAAGAAAATATTACTTTGCAATTATTTTAAGAATGCATCAATGGTTTCTTCAAATATTTTGAAAAATTATTTACATAAAAATATATTTTCCTCCATAAGCTGCCAGTAATTGCTAAGTGAAGACTTTAACATCATATTTAGTAAAAAAGAAAAGAAAATCTATGAAAACAGCATCAATAAAGGAAGATTTTTACATGGCCATGTCTCAATCTTTTACTCTGATGGCTCAACAAACCATTGACATTAGTTGGTTTATGACTTCCTAGTTAGTTCCCTTGCCTAGAAACCCATTTTCCGTGATAATTTTATATGTATTAGTCAGGGATCTCCAGAGAAATAGAACTAAGACAATGTATATATGCTTTAGTTGCAATTTTTTCTCTTCCAACCCTCATATTTAAATTTAACTGAATTGCCATTGTAACATTACCCAGAGATGGAATCACCTTAGGGGGTAATTAGGCCACGAGGGCTACACCCTCATTGGTGAAATTAAAGCCACTATAAAAGGGCAAGTTCATTCCTCTTTTGTTTCTTTGCCTTTCTACTTTGGACCATATGATGACGCAGCAAGAAGGCCCTCATTGGTCCTTGACTTGGACTTTCAAGCCTCTAGAATTGTGAAAAAATAAACTTCCATTCTTTATAAATTACAGTTTGTGGTATTTTGTTATAGCAGCACATACTAGAATACATAATTAGAATAGACACTGAACAGCTGGAAGGACTCCTACACTTATCTTGACCAATGGAGGAAAAGCTAGTATGGTGGGAAAGTGGAGTGGAAGACATTAGAACTACCTCTGTCCACCAAGGAAATAGTTTTTCTCTCGCTAATATCCTGATTACATAACATAGAATGCATGTTTTATAAAAGATTTGCCATAGACTGTGTGTGCTCACAGGAGAGACAGAGAGAAGGAAAATGAGAAATCACTCCTTAGGAGGAATGGCTATGCCATAATCCCTTTTCCTCCATTCTCCTCTCAGGACTTTGGGCATGCACGCATGTGCATGATCTTCAAGCCACAGAGTCCAAAGCTCTATCTGTGGTTGGTCATGTGAGAATTCAGTGCCTTAACCAAAGTTAATTGATTTTATACCCTATTATTTAAGTACTGTTAATCTTTTACATCATAGTATTTTATGAGACATCAAAGTAAAGAGTAAACAGTCAAAGGCCTTACTTTCTCTTCTGGGGAAGATGATTATACATTTTCAGTTGTCAGGATAGTTTTTGTTTTATTGTTTTTATTTGAAAGATTAAGTATGGTTTAAAGTGATGCATATAGAGGTATAGTTGACAAAGGTTGGACTTTTAATAGGTATTTTTATGTAACAACTTGACTAGGTTATGGGGTACCCAGATATATTGTCGAACATTATTCCGATGTTTCTGTGAGGGTGATTTTGAACAAGATAAACATCTAAAATCAGGAAATTGAGTAGGTTGCTCTCATAAGGTGAAAGAACAAAAATAAATAAAATAAAATAAAACCTGAGTGTTTGAAAGCACTGTTCCTGAGGCTTTGACATTCATGCTTCGCACCCTAGAATGTTACACTGAGACTGAAGTGCAAAGAAGCTTGGTTTAACCTGTTGGATTATGAGATGCCACAAAGAGCAGAACCAAAGAGTCCCAATAGAAAGGCATGAGAGACAGGGAGGACATTCAACCTTCCAGACTCACACTTATGAATGAGCCCAGAAAAAACCACTGGTCGTACTATACACCCAACCTGTGAAATTATGAAAAATAACAAATCATTATTCCTTTAAACCAATGAATTTTGGGATTTTTGTGGTAATTAATATTTAATATACCATGTTTCTTATTAGTTAATAAATTCAGAAATTAATTCAAATGTACTTACAGATTTTGATAAATCAGACCTACAAGAATGAGAGCTAATGATAATAATGTGTAAATTCTTCAACCATATGATATTTTTGACTTTGTAATTCATCTTTTGCAACTATGAGATTTTGTAAGTTGAGCAGTAATATGATGTCAGAAAGTAGGACAGAGCCTTATATTTTCTTCTTTATGGTTTCTGAATAAAAATCACACTAATCCAATTCAGCAAAACAACTATTATTAATATTGCAATGCTATAACCAACAAAATTAAAGATAATAAAATATTTGTATTTTAATAAAACATAATGTCATAGTCACACTAGCAGCTGAAATAAAATTACTTGACTTGCTGCATTAATATTTATTAGCAGTATGAAATTCTTACCACTTAACTACTATGGGTTTCAATGTATTTTAAACACAGCCACCTTCCATTTGATAGCATATGGCCATAATACATTTAGCAGTTTTGTGTGCTATCATTTCTCACAACTTGTGAGACACATACAATTAAATTAGCCAAGAGAAAATTAATAAAAGGCACCATTTATTTGTTTTAGTATGAGTATGGATATAGGTACATGTGGAAGTCAGATTCATATTTATTAAATTAACAATTTTTTTTCAAATCAAGAGTAATTTAGTCTTATTCTAAATTCACCAACATGTTAGGCTTCTGGATGGAGGGGGATTATGATCATTTTAGAAAGAAATCATTGAGTTATGCCAAAAAGGCAAATGTGGCCCAGTATTTAGGTACTCTTTTCTCTTTACTCTTCTTTCCAATGGATACAAAAATAACTGTTCTGTTTTCATTCAGTCAAATTCTAAAGTAAGGTCAAGTTCCTTTCAGACTTTCCAAACTCATTACCCTGTCATGCCTGTACATTGAGTTTTAGTCAGAAAGAGAAAGGAGTCTTATTACAGTTTGGAATACAAAATTGCTATTTTTACTTTCATTTCAGGACTCTCAACTCATGATAGATTCTGAGAGGAACTGAGAGTACATAGGAAAAAAAAGAAATGTAACACTAAAAATTACTACCATAGAATATGGGAATTAAACTAGCTTTTGAGCATACTTGGGCATCGTGTATATTCTGGCTTTTCTTTTCACCTTGTTACTTCCATTATAAATAGAAAGTCAAACCCCACAAACATGACTCGCATTCACATATTTGTTCATAGAAGGTCAAAAAGGGAAAAGTACATGTTAAGCCATCATAAAGCAGACTCTTCTATTATTTTAAGAAACTGAAAGCAAAATGAGCTACTCCAAGGCTCTATTACAGAAAATTTTGCCTGTGGGTGAACAAAAATAATTAGTCTGACAAAATGTAACAAATGGACAGGTGCAGTTTATGTTGCAAAACCTATAATATTCTTTAGACATGAAGAAATACCAAATTCTTCTAATAATAAGATTTACTCTTATTTCTGTGTTTATAATAATAATAATGGTTTGCACTAAAAACTCAATCAGAAGATTCCATTGGACTTCAAAATTCAATGATAATAACAAAAATACTTTGAGTTAATAAGAACATGTGTTCACAAAATAGATCCTGAAGACATTTTTAATTAATATTCCATCCATTACAAAACACTTTACCAGATGAACTATGCTGCTTCTATGTTACACTATGAGATGGATAAAACGGGATTATAGTCAGAGGTAATTTTCCTCTCCAAGGGCCATAATGTGATATTGTGAGGATTGAATGAGAAAATAAAGCACAGAGAAGATAATTAAAAGTAAATATTATACTAATCTTTTGTCATTATTCTGAATCATAATATCTTTTGAAAAGAAGAATGCTTTGCATTATTATCAATCTTAAGGTCATACTTTTGGATTAAACCATTATCCATTTTTTACCTGTGCCTTGAGAATTCCAATAAGATGGAGAATATTAAGGTGTTTCTTCTAATACAACATTGTATATTTTTCTAGAAAAGATACCTAAGGATTGCATTTTGTATTATATATTACAATGAAGTTATGAAATATCTATATTTTCATTTGAT
Organism: Tupaia tana; assembly: GCA_026018925.1. Lineage (NCBI taxonomy): Eukaryota > Metazoa > Chordata > Mammalia > Scandentia > Tupaiidae > Tupaia > Tupaia tana. The sequence goes on from JAKSZU010000008.1 coordinate 65,608,899, forward strand.
TTTTCAAAATAATCTCAAAACACAAAGATACTAACAACCTACGTATTAGTAGCAGTAAAATATGCACATATATCCTGTCCTGAACTTCTGGGAACTGCTTGTCTAGCTTATGATAAAGCATGTGAACATGCATGCTATCGTTTATACATTAGAATAAATTTCAGATATTTACTGAAACTTTGCTACATTAATACCCTTCACCATTTTCATTACATAGCAATAAGTATTACCATTGCATGGTAATCAGGTACTATTATTTTCTTATAATAAAAATAAAGGTAGAGTGAAAGAATTAATTGAACAAAATAATATTTGGTCTAAAAGATCTTTCTTATGACATGTATACAAGATATAAATGCTGCCAATAAATAGCACAAATAATCCTTGGTGATTAATATTTACTAGATGCCATGTTAGCCTCTTCCTATATACTTTGCTGTTACATATGAGCAGTGCTGAGATACTTATTATTATCTTCGTATTTCAAATGAGAAAATGGAAGTTCAAAAGATTAAGTAGCATGTTTAGTAGAATCTAGTGAATTTGGAACTTAGGGGTTTACATTCAAGCCTGTTTAAAAACAAAACATGTTATCATTCCACCCACCCACCACACTGCAGGAAACCACTCTTCTGCTACACAAAAGTAGTGCATCTTCACCTATGGATTCTCTATACACATACAAGATGCTGAGCACTGTAATGCCAAGTGCAGAACCATTCAAAATTTAATAAATACTTTCTAGCACCTTGTGCAAGATGTTCAATAAACTAAGATATCCTACAGTTCTTAACCAGCTTATGCCAGGCATAAGTAGGGCTTTTTAAAGTTCATTCAATGAAAAAATAATTCCAGAAAAAGTCGGAAATTAAATGAGAAATCCCATAAACAGTCCATAAATCCAACTGATTTCTACAGCAGGAGATGATCATCATATCAACTGACATTCAAACCTTGGGACAACATATTTCTCCTCTACATATATAACTAAGCTTAAAGTATAGATTAAAAGTCAACATCTTGTTGAAACTGGAATGAGAGTAATGAAGAAACGTGGAATAGACCCACATGTAGCATTATCTTTGAAGATATATGATCTAGATAATACATTTTTTTAAAGACTCTATTTTTCATAGGTCAGAAGTCTTAATGCATGTTTAAGGGCAACTAGGAGCATGCTACAGTTAGTTATCCTCCTTCTGTTTTGGGATCAGTCTATCATAAATGCCTTATAGTAGAGTTGAGTGAATGAGAGGGGTGTTTGCAAGTTATCTTCAGTGTTTGACAGTGGCTTGTGTGAAATAGATCCACCTAAATTTTGGGTTGTTAGAAAAGTCATGACATATTTTTTTTCTGTTTTTCTATGTAAAAATATGCCACGACTTTTCCAGAAATTAAATATCTACTGTATTCAGAGGAAGAAGAGACATAAACACAAGCATATTCAACAACCTAATCATGGGGTCAGAGATTGGAATGACACAACTGTAAGCCATGGAACGCTCATGGCTACCCGTAAGTGGAAGAGGCCAGGAAAACAAATTCTCTCTTGGAATCTCCAGAGGGAGTGCAGCTGGCTAACTCCTTAATTTTGGGCTCATTGATTATAATTTTAAACACTTATATTTTGGCCCCAATAATACTGACTTGGGGTCTCTGGCCTCCAGCATTGAGAGAATATTTCTCTGTTGTTTAAGCCAACAAATTTGTGGTGATTTGTTACAGAGACCACAGGAAATAAGTACATCATGGAATATTACAACTGAATACCTCAGCCTAAGTAACTTAAAAACAACAATTTATTTCTCCTAGTTCTAGAGGCTAAGAAGTCTAAGATCAAGGCACTGGCATGTTCTTAACCTAGTGAGGTCCCACTTCTTGGTTCATAAAGATCATCTAGTTGTGTTCTCACATGGTGGAAGGAGCAAGGGAGCTCTCTGGTGACTCTTTTATAGGAGCACTTAATCTTATTCATGAGAATTCCATCCTCATTACCTAATCACATCCTAAAGTCTCCTTCTCAAAATATTACTATATTGAGGATTAGGTTTCAACGTACAAATTTTATGGATACACATCATTCAGTCTATAGCACTGTTTTCAGTGTTTACAGGGATATTTTAGGTAGATAAGACACACCTATCAACTTTAAACCCTGGTATTTTGAACATACATTTGTAAGGATTTTCCCAGATCAGATGTTACTGAACTATACCTGACAATGCCTAGATAAGAAGTGTGTATTCCATGATGTCACTGAAAATTATTATTAAGCCATGTATGATCCCAGGCACTAGTTGCTATAAGTCATTTGGTGTATCATACAGAACAACCTGAATTGTAATGAAAGTGGAACTTCTTAGGGACACCATAAATGCATTTGTTATTTTCCTGATCTAAATAGGATCACTTTGCTTTTCTCCCTGAATGGGAGTTGGCCTCTATGATGAAACGGATAATGATAAAAAGAGTTATTATACCTAAAGTTCAAGAACCATGAAAGAGATGACAGAGTATTTTTCCCAAAGGAAAGGAACAGAAAGTTTAGACATAGTTAAAACTTTCAGCTTTGGCAAGCAATCAGACCTATCTGTAAGAAACCAAGCCCAGGGATCCCTTTGGGTGCTATGACACTTTCAGTCATGAATCTAGGGTAGTAGTTACTAGAGAAAGCTTATCATCTCTTTATGTTTCCTTCCAATGAAGAACAGGTAATTCCAGTCAATATAAATAGATTTTCTTTGCTATGTCAGAGAAGGTAGCATGACTTATCTGATTGGTAAATTTGTGAAGCATATCCAGGCATGACAACCACCTCGTCTCTTCCCTATTTCATTTCTCACGGGAGCAAGCTGCTTGTGTTCCTTCATCGAGTGTTGTCGGTGCATGATGATTAAGTCTGACTCATTCTGGGCATCAAATACATGGCTCATTTGAATTTTACACCAAGCTGCATCTTCTACCTTTGCTTTATGAGTGCTGTGGGTAGTATAAATTCTCTACACTTCCTGTTTTGTTTTATTTTACAACTTTTTCAGAATGCAGTTAACAAATTGGTGCCAGTGATATTTTTTTAAGGCTCTCAGAAACCCAATTGTTACCATGTTTATTTCAAGCCTAGGAATATAGAGAGATGTTATAATACAAACATCGACAATCTCCTCATGAGTACAAAGAAGCACAGTTCATTGCTCAAATTTTAACAAGATGATAGGACTTATTCTTCAGTTTGATCTAAAAAAAAAGAGCAGAAATCTCATATAAGGATCTTCAAAGCCACCATCAGAAAACCACTTATTGTAATATCACTACAAATTGTACAAGTATAATAGCAGTGTTCAAGTAATTTTTAGAACTTGTACTGCAGGCTCTAGTTTTAAATGTACATCCAATATGGGTCTGGCATTTTGACTGAAATTGTGTGTCTCAAGAGGAAAAGTGTCGAGTCAAGTATTTCTCTTTTTGCTTCTGTGAGTCTGGTATTAGTTGTCACAAACTGAATTTAGATATCCATAACTTGAAGACATAATTTTATATGGCATAGTAAGAGTCAAATGATGATCTATTATAACACTTAGGATGTGTGTTAGCATGCTATTGGGAGCCAGAGTGCTTCTACCACATTTATGAAGATATTGCAAGAAAGGAGTAGCCTAAGAAGTATAAAATCTCCTTATAATCCTGCACAGAACATCAGAATCCAGAATGAACATTTGGGAAGAAACTGCTATTAGGCAGAGGCATCACAGGGTGTACTAATGTACTCTACGTAACAAACAACATCTGAGCTATTTCCTCTTCCTCCCACAGCAAACTCATGTCCATCCCAATCAATCTTCACTTCTCTTTAGAAACCACTGCTCCAATTGATAAAATGCCAAATTATATTTACCTGTTCTTTAATTTCATTTGCAATTTTGCTGACTTTTGAGCCTGACTTCTTTGCTCTATATATACAATTGTGAGACTTATTCATCTTGATGCAAAAATAGGCAGCTTACTATGTTCCAATTATAAGATAACCCTACTACTATGGTTAAAATGTGTCTTTCCCAAATTAATGTGTTGGAAATTCCTTGCTACCATAATGGTATTAAGAAAGCAGAAATTTTAATCCAGTAATGGAATTAACAGGCAGAGCCCTGTGGAAGTGATTAGGATTAGATAAGGTCTTTAAGATGAAATCGTCATGATTGAATATTGGAGGTTTTGTAATAAGAGTAAGAACAGAGACAGAGACATGCATGCAGACATGCAAGCACTTGGCATGTGATGCCCTGATTCACCTCATAGCTCCGAGAAAGCCTCCACCAATAAAAGAAAACCCTCACCTGTAGTGGCCATTTTGTACAGATTATGAGCTAAATAAACCTCTACTTATTATAAATCACCCAGTATGATATTCAATTGTTAACAACAGAAAAGAAGACTAAAGCTTCTACTAAATTAAATTTACATATAATAAAATGTATGAACTTTAAGTGATACTAATAGATGAATGCGGGAAAATGTGTATAGTTGTGCAAACATCACATAATCAACATTGAGGGGGTCAGATAGTGAAATAAGCTTGATCCAAGATGGATCCAGTCACTTTAATCTGTACACCACCTGCTGGCCCTGTTTTGTGGTTTCTATGCATAGAACATTTAGGTTGTGTTTAGAATCAATATGGAGGTTTATTATATGATAGAGGACCCTTTAAAATAACATTTTCAAGTGTTTTTATTTCTTGAGAGATAGAGGAAAGAGGCATCTACAACAGGGTCCCTCTGTAATTCACCCTCAGTCTCTGCTGATCCAGATTCTTGATGTGTTCCCAGCCTGCTCAAGGAGGTACGAGGACATGAACCAGGAACTTTCACATGTCGGTCCAGTTGCATTACCAATGTATCATTGCCTGACTTTATAAGATACTTTTAACTACTTTACTGAAGTACTGAAATTACTATATTAAAATATGCCTTCTTCCTTCTCTGCCTTTACTTCCTAAGAGAGTTAGAATATTATTAAAAATCAATCTTCAGAAACATATGTCTAGGGACCAGCAGTTAGCGTCATGGCTATGTCGCTGGACTCCCACGTAGTCAACCGCAGTTCATGTCCCGGACCCGGTGGCTTAAAACTCACGCCGGGTGCGTGTGCATGCGTGCCCAAGATCCGGAGAGGAGAATGGAGGGGAAGGGATTGCGGCATGGCCATCTCCCCTGGGGGGTGATTTCTCTCTTTCTATCTCTCTGTCTCTCTCTGTCTGTCTGGCGAGCGCACACGCCCTATAGCAAAAATCTCTCTCTCAAAAAAAAGAAACATATGTCTAAAAATTACCATGTATCCTCTGAAAATGTTCCATAAATTATTACTATTATTATTATTTAATTTGCTAGGAGGCACATGTACTTGTTGGAGAGAAAGTGGGAAAGTGAGAAAGTACATCCTCCATCAGGGGATGACCAAGCCCCAGTCTCGTCATCATTTCTCCTTTCAGGAATTTAGACAGGCAAACATGCTCAAGGCATGTTTTTCAAGCTGCCAAGTCTGAGACTAAAACCATGTTGTTGACTATATGGAAGCAGGCACTTAACCACTGTGCCACTGACTGACCCTAAATGAATTATTTTCTGTCTTTGCAGGATACATTAGTGCCTGGAATATTACACTCATGTCAACAGTGACAAAGCACAACCACACAGACTCCACTTCTGTGTATTTATTTTAAAAGAAATTAATATGTACAGTTATTTTTTCTCTAATGGAAGTAGAAAGGCCTGGAGCCTACCATAGTTGAGAAAAACAAAAGTACAGAACTGTTGATGAATATAGGGACAATCTCTACATTGCAATTGTAGTGTATGTGTTTTTACCCAAAGTATGAGTTTTATAAATAAAGAGCTTTTAAAATATTTTGGAAAATGGATGAAAATCATTCGGTAAACCAATGTTTCAACAGATACTGAAGACAGAGAGAAATCCTGAAGGAAAAAACAGTAAAAGCTTAGTAAGGTGGCTGAGTTTCTATTAGGCAGATTTTTATCAGAATTGCATGAGTCAAGAGTTTTCTACCTTGATTGAAATTAGCTTAGTAATTCTTTGTTACCTACCCAGAAAATAGCCTCAAGGAAATGTTAAATTGCCACATGCTTCAATGAAGTTAATAAATCTTTAACTTATTCTTGGTTTTTTAATAAACACAAAGACAAAGACACATTAAAAAAAAGGAAGCAGGGCAGGGAAGGAAGTGGAAGGAAGGGAGAGAAAGAAAACCACTTAAGGTATTTTGCCTAAAGGCCTTTGACATCAGCAAACCTTCACTTTTTAACTTACTGTTTCTGAACCCAATTGGACTATTTTTATAGCTTTATTTCTGGAGTTATTTAGCAGAAAAGCAGAGGTGGCAGAGGATTCGGTAGGAGAGTTACTCTCCAGGGCATATCTGCCAGTATTTTTTTTTCCCAGTACATCTTATTTTAAGCTGTAACAGCAATAAGAATGGAAGCCCTATTCAGCAAAATTCTTTCAATATGTGTCTCTAACTCAGTGTTCTCCTCAACACCAGAATATAATCCCTTTGGTTTAGGTAAGTATGCAGTGGCAAAGTAAGAAGCCTAACTTGTTTGTCTCTGGCTTTCAAATAAAACGAATTAAAAACAAGTGAAATTAAAACTAAACTGCCTTTAGTATAGCAATCATTCAATCTTGCTTATATATATTCCTTTATGTGAAAATGTAATTAAAAGCAAAATCTTCTCCCAAACAGAAATCCTCTCCACAACACCAGTAACAGATAATAAAAATGAAGAAAAAGCTTCCTAAACTAAAATCACTTTTATTTCTAATAAACATTGAACATGAATGTGATGTGCTAACCAGGCAATCAAGTGAAAAGATTGCAAAACCAGAATAAAATCTCACTCCTTTGTGTAGTCGAGCAGATCAGACTCATGGCATGCACATCTTCAAGATAAATAATAACTAGTCCTCAAGTAATAGACTTAACAGCACCAGTGGTCATATGTAGTCCATCCTAGGTATACCTGGTAGTTTTGGCGACTATGTTACCTAATTAAATTCATTTAGAAGAAAAACAAAGTTATTTTCAGTTTGTCATGGAGAGAGATATAGGAAAAAAAAAAAAGTAAGAAATGATGAGGGCTGCACAGCAATCTCTTCTCTATTTTCCTCTTGCAATTTTGGGCAGGCATGCACATGTACTTGGTGTGTTTTCAAGCCTCTGGTTCCCTCTGGGACTTGAATCAGGCAGTCAGCCACGTGAGACCTCACCGACTTAACCACCTCTCCACTGGCTGGCCCTACAAATCAAACTTTCTATGTCTTTCATAACATAACAAGAGGTAGTTTTGCAACTTGAAACAATTAGACTCCTACCCTCTACCCTCCAAAGAAAGGGATATCCTATCTTTCTTGCTGTTTGCATGTCAAAGCGATAAATCCCATGTCCTCCTTAAAAAATGTGCTGGATTTTAAAGCTGACAAAAGATCTATCAAGTTTTCAAAAGTAGTTATATACATTTCAAGAAGAGGAGAAAGTACTTGATAATGTTTTCTAAAGTAAATACCCTAAAGAAAAGAAAGGGAATAGATAACTCTTATTTTTAACAGAAAGAATTAGCTTGGACCCAGCAAATGGCTTTGTGGTTAAGAATTAGCTCTCTTGGGACCAGCAGTTAGCGTAATGGCTATGTCGGTGGACTGCCATGTAGTCTACTGCGGTTCAAGTCCCGGACCCGGTGGCTTAAACTCATGCCGGGCACGTGTTCGTGCGTGCCCAAGATCCTGAGAGGAGAATGGAGGAGAAGGGATTGCGGAGTGACCATCTCCCCTGGGAGGTGATTTCTTGCTTTCTATCTCTCTCTGTCTTTCTGGTGAGTGAACACGCCCTATAACAAAAACCTCAAAAAAAAATTAGCTCTCTTATCTTTAACTTGTACTTTTCCTTACAACTTTCAGTCATTTATTAATTCATATAAATATATTCAATTATCGCGTACTAATGTTATTGCTAAAACAACCAACTCTTTTGCAAGTTTCACTATTACAATTTATTTTTTATAAAGTATAAGGAAAGTTTATATATAAATATACATAAAACATGAAAGCAGAGTAGAGAATAGGTAGCTCAGACTAAACTATTGTACAGTAATTCATCAAAATTAAACATGAAGCAAATTTTTGCTGCAAAACTATGTCCCATAAATTGTTCAGATTGCTGGCAAAACAAAACTTTTAATCTCACATAAAACCAAGAGTTTCATACAGATAGATGAAAACTCCAGATCCAAATAAATTTAGAAACATCTTAAAAATATTTGACTATTTGCAAGATATTATGGTTAATCAAATATCAATATAAACCATTTTTCTCTTGTCTAATCAAGAGATCTCATCCTTAACCTATCAATAATAGAAACACTTAGTAAAGGTGTTTTCTAAAACACACTACAAAAACAAGGCATATTAGAGCTCTAATCTTCTTTACATTTATGAGCAAATTTAAGTAAAAAAATCCCAAGTAAAGTCTTTTTCTTAATTATTTTATTTAACTTTGTTTATTTATTTATTTATTTTTTATTTGACCAGAAAGGGACAGAGTTGGGGGGGGGGGTGAGAAAGCAAACTGCCAGGCACAGGACTCGAACTGCAGTCAGACATGTGGGGGTCCAGCATTCTTAACCACCACACTACCTGCCGGTTCCCAAGTAAAGTCTTCAACCATCAAAAGTGAAATTTTCTCAGCAGTGTAAGAATCTTTTTTCTGTATAACCTTAGTTCCCTATAGAAGGTTCCCACCTCATTCCCTCCGGGGGACATTCAGCAATGTCTGGAGCTTTATTTCAGTCACGCTGGAGGGGAGCATGCTGCTGACATGCTGTGGGTAGGGGCCAGAGATGCTGCTAAATAGTCTACAACACACAGGACAGTCCTTCATAACGATTACCCAAAACATCAACATGATAGAACCTGAGAAAATCTGATATGTTATAGTGAATTTTGTCACAGTTGCTAATGAGCACAACTCAACTTTTCTTTAACCCTGCTGTGCCAAATATGGTAGTGATCTACTGATCCTAAGTTGAACCAAAGTTAACATCTATTTGCCCTGAAACACAGACATGTAGAGTAGGAATAGATCATTATCTCAACCTGTAAGAAGCTTAACAACTTCCTCCCACTATTGAATAACCTGGTACAAAATACCTAAAGTTAAAAATGATAAAGCAACATTTGTAGTACAGAAGTAGACGTTAACTCTAAGGCTGCTATCTTGACTGTTTACTATTAAACGATATATTATAGTATCACAAAAATAAAGATGTTTCAACAAAATGTATGGATTTACCCCCAGTGTAGCAGACTATATATGATCTGACAGTGTTTCAAGTTTCTTACTAAACAATATGCATGAATTAAATCACCAAAATATCTACACTAAAGTTGAAGATAATAAAAAGTGAAGAATCTTTGAATGCACAATATTAAATGATGCAAAATGTAAAATTTAAAGCTTAAATAATATTTTAAAGACTTATATGTGAGACTTTCCTTAGGGCATAATCTGGGAAAAAAATCTGGGAAAGGATTAAGTTGTGAGTTATACAATGAAGATGTATATTATATGAAAATTGGCATTTCTTTTTTTTTTTTTAATTGCCAAAAGAGGATGTGTATGCTTGCCAAAGAGAAACAGACAAAGAGAGAGAAGGGAGAGGGAGAAAGCATCTCTCAGTGGGGAATGGTCATGCCACTATCATTTCTCCTCTTTTTCTCCATACTATCAGGCTTTTGGAAATGCAGATACATGTGCCTGCCATGTTTGTCAAGCCTCCAGGGTGGGGATTTGATCCAAAGTCGTCCATGTGTGATACAACTCCCTTAACCATTAGGCTGTGAGACTGGTCTGCAAATAGGCGTTTCTTACCACTGTTTGTATTTATCAAAATCTGTTTATTAAATTTTTTTAAAAGACAATTATTATTAAAGATCAATTAGAAAATGTTTTAGACATTAGTTTTATTGCCCAAATTTTATGTCCAAAGTATAAAATCTATTACATAATGGAATGGGATTTGCATATTGTATCATTGTACAATTAAAACAAACATTATGCACCCATAATTGAAATAGTAAAAGTATGAAATTCTAATTGCAATAATTATTTCTCAATAATTGAGTTTTTAAAATCCTCACCTGCTTATATAACATTCTGTATTTTTGCTTCAGACTTACAATTTTATCAAAGTTGGTAAGGCTATTCATAAAATTACTTTATGCCCAGAGACCTGAAATTCCCTTTGCTGTGATTATATTGTTTCAAAATCCATTACTTCTCCAACACCATTTCTGAAACAATTTTACTATGATTGTATTGTATCAAAAGCTGTATCTCTTATTCACCAAATAATAGATTTTTTTTTTTTTGGCACCAGATAGAAGAAGCATCTTCACTTTAATTATACTCGAACGAATCTAAATAATCTTCTTTCCTTTCAATAAGTTTTCCTTTGTAGTTGCCATTTTCTAAGACTCAGTGCTACTCACAAACTACTTAAAGTCCTGTTCCAATAAATAAATGGAAATTCTCACTATAAGGGAGACTTCCAATTTATGACAAATGCAACAAAAAGAAAAGCTCAGGGATATATAGTTCAAGTTTGTCTGCCTACTATATTCAGAATTTTTTTTATCTAAACCTATGCTTTAAGGCAAAAGAGAAAATGGAAAAATTAATTTTTAAAAAACCTGAAAGAAAATAACAAAAGGCTTTCTTGTCAATATATTAAGAAAAAATAATTTCCTGATGTCTGAGAGTTGAAACAAACTTTAAAGGGAATTTAGGCAAGCATGGCCATGTCTTTCTATAAAACACAGGTCTAAAACCAAAAATTTTTTGCATATAATTTTGTCAACGTAAGAGTAAACGCAGAATCATAATAAGGCCATTTGGAAATTGTTTTAAATATTATTAAACTTAATATATATGGAAGCATTCTTTCTCTCTCTTTTCTTGTCCTTCTTTATTTTCTCCCTTCTTTTACTAAATAAGAGGACTTACGTGTAAGTGGTTTTGTTTAAACATAGTTGTAACATATATCTTTATTAGTTCTCTACTGCTGCATAATGAATTGTCACAACCTTTGTGGCTTAAAACAACACACATTTATTATCTTAAAATTTCTATGGGTCAGTAGTAGTAACATGATCGAACTGGATTCTCTGCTCAAGGCATCTCACAAGGCTCTAATCAAAGTGTGGACTACAACTTTGGTATCGTCTAAAACTCGACTGGGAAAGGAACTCAGAGTCATGCCGCCAAAGGTCTTCAGTTTCCTCCCAGCTTTTGTCCAGAAGCTGCTCTAAATTTTTTTAATGTATGCCTTGCCATAAGCCAGTTCACCACAACTCTTTCATCAAAACTAGGAAGGGAGAGAGTCTAATAGAAAAGACATAAGTTATAATATTATGTATTGGAAGCATGGAAGTGACACTTTCACAACTTTGTTCAATTAGTTGGGAATAAGTTACAGATTCTACCCACATTTATGAAGAGGTGATGTGACTACCAAGAGAAAGGAAGCATCAGGTACTACCTTAGAATTCATACAATATAGTAAACATTAAAATTTATATTTATTATTTTCTTTAAGATTCCAGAAATGTCTGGTTGTTCTCAATTCTGTTTTCTCTCCATAGTGCTATAACTAATTAATCTTATCTAGGTATATAACTCTCAACAATAAATGCTATGAATTTTTGTCTTTCTTACAACTAATTATCTTTAAGTGACAAAAGGTATAAGAAAGTTTGTGTACAACTCTCATACTTTTAAAAAATAAGAGAGGGGCCAGCAGGTGATATTATGGTTAAGGCACTGAACTTCCACATGGCTAATCATGGTTTGAGTCTCAGACCTGGTGACTTAAAAATCATGCTAGGCGTGTGTGCATGTGTGCCCCAAATTCCCACTCACTCGAGAGACAGAGAGAGAAGAACGTGAGAACACCCCCTAGAGGTATGACCATTCCATCCCCTCCATTCTCCTCTTGGAATTTTGGGTAGATATGTACATCTTCCTGGTGTGAGTTTGAAGCCACTGACTCCAGGACTTGAACAGCGGTCAACTATATGAGAGTCCAGTGATGTAAACATTAAGCCATCTGCTGGTCATGACCATATGAACATTGCAAATATTGATTTTGGGGTTACACTTGTATTTTAGTGAATCCTGATTCACAAAATGAGAAGACACACACTGTAAATACCGAATATAGACTGTATATCAATTTTTTTTTTTTGGAGAGGTTTGTGTTATAGGGCGCGTGCACTCGCCAGACAGAGAGAGACATAGAGACAGAAAGCGAGAAATCACCCCCCCAGGGGGGATGGCCACGCCTCAATCCCTTCTCCTCCATTCTCCTCTTGGGATCTTGGGCATGCACATACACGCGCCCGGCGTGAGTTTTAAGCCACCGGGTCCGGGAGGCGAACGGCGGTCGACTACGTGGGAGTCCAGCGACATAGCCATTACGCTAACTGCTGGTTCCCTAGACTGTATATCAATTTAAAGGAATACTTGTAAAACTCTTTCCACTGTAATACTTATGAGTCAACTATCCTTCTATTTACAAGTCACTCTGTGGCAGTGACTCTGGAAGAAAGAATTATTTGATTGTATAGTTGTCTTGATTTCTTTGGAAGAAGACAAGGGAAAATGGTGAAAACATCCCTCTAAATTTTTTTAAAAAATCACATTTAAATAAATTTGTAGAAAGGGATAATTTGAACAGGCTCACAACAGCAGCAAACAATGAAACAATTACATACATGCATCGTTTTCTAATTAGCAGAGGAAACAACAGACAGAACTAAGTTCTGTTTGTTAAGACATGGGCTTTTGATATTTCTAACATTAATCAATCTTCCAGAATTATTTTAAATGACCTCTATTTTCAGGCTAATTACCATTTTTAATCTATATTTCTTCCCATTATTATGCTGAGTGCTTCCTTAATTAAATTGTTTTGTGTATCCATCTAAATGAAGTTCTCTGCTTCACTACTTCCTGCACTATGTGCCAATTAGATAAAAAACTTTTAATTTCATTCACTAGCTCTAAACTTATATATATGTATGTATGTTTGTATATACATACATACATATATACACACACATATGTATAACTTATTTTCCTTTAATTGTAGGCATTTCCCTCAAAAATCAATAGTAATATAATTTACTCTATATTATATATTTAGATACTACTATCTCATTCACAATAAAATTTATTATTAAATTAATATTTGAATTTTATTTTTACCCATGTAATATATAAAAGAGACTTAATTCAACCACCCATCACTATCACTCCCTATTTCCCCCACTGAAAAATTAAAAAAAATATATGTTAGAGATTATATGAAAGCTGTAAAAACCTCAATTTTATTTTTTTTTACAAATAGCAAACCACCACATTCTCTCTGAACTTGATTGATATAATCTGTACGACTGAAGAAATAATTTCTATGATAGAGCATACAATTATGGTAAGAATCAGGTAAGATAAAATAGTTCATTATTTTATTAGGTCATCGAGAAAGTCATGACATACTTTTGCATAGAAAAACATAGAAAAGTACATCATGACTTTCCTGATGAGCTAATAAATGGCAAAATTAATACAAAAGAATATTTCTCTTGATATTTTTATGAAGAGAGATTTTAATTAGGTGAATGTAAATACAGCATATACTCGTTAGATCTGCTCATGCGAAGTAGCTATGTCCTATGACACTTGATTATTTTTTAAATTCTGTCTTAATACTGTATCCTCAGAAAGGATGTTTTATACCTTTTCACTGTCAAAATTTATAAAGCACAAGAAAAAAAATGACAGCCTATTTTTAAATGATTATGTTCTATGTGAAGTTTGTGTGTCACCATTCTGGAATCAAAACTGTCAAAAGGTTGTTGTGGTAAGCAGAAAAATAGCATTCAAGGATGCCTGTGTGGTCTGTGAATATGTTATGTTAAGAGACAAAACATATTTTGAAGATGAGATTAAGTATAAGGATCCTGGGAACCAGCAGTTAGAGTAATGGCTATGTCACTGGACTCCCACGTAGTCGACCGCGTTTCGCGTCGGACCTGGTGGCTTAAAACTCACGCCGGGCGCGTGTGCGTGCGTGCCCAAGATCCCAGAGAGGAGAATGGAGGAGCAGAGATTGTGGCGTGACCATCCCCCCCGGGGGTGATTTCTTGCTTTCTGTCTCTATGTCTCTCTCTGTCTGTCTGGCGAGCGCATGCGCCCTATAGCTAAAACCTCTCCAAAAAAAAAAAAAAAAGTATAAGGATCCTGAGAAAGGGAAGAGGGTCCTGTATTATCTCAATAAATCTAATTTAAACACAGCAATGCTAAAAATGGAAGAAACCAGAATAGTTATCCTGGAAAATAATAATAAGGAGGAGAAATATAAAGCATGGGAGGAACCTGACCACCATTGCCACCTTTGACAATAGAGGAAGGAAGCAAATGCTTCTTGTTTCTTCAAGTCGGGAAAGACCCTCAGCTGAGAACCAGCCAAAAAAAAAAAAGGCTCTGTTCCTACAACAGAAAATTTCTGAATTCTACCAAGAACCTAAATAAGCAAGAAAAATCCATCCCTACAGCTTTTAGAGAGGGATGCTGCCCTGCTGATACCTTAATATTAGCCTGGTGAGATCCATGTTGGATTCTGACTACAGAACTTTAAGACAATCCATGTGAGTTGTTTCAGTCACTAATTTTGTAGCTGTTTGCCATGGTGGAAAACAGAATACCATAGTGGATATGACAGCTTTTTAATAGAAAGTTTGTCAAGGAAGACCTTTCTCAAAGAAGCTATTGAAATGGTAAACAGATTTGGAAAAAACGTTCATCATCAGTAATCCTTAGAAAAATGTAAATTAAAACCACAATGGGACCAGCAGGTTGCATAATGGCCACATCGCTGGACTCCCATGTGGTCGACTGCGGTTTGAGTCCCAGACCCCGTGGCTTAAACTCACTCTGGGCAGGTGTGTGTGCATGCCCAAGATCCTGAGAGGAGAATGGAGGAGAAGGGATTGCTGCATGGCACCCTTGGGGGTGATTTCTCGCTTTCTGTCTCTCTGTCTTTTCTGTCTTTCTGGTGAGTGCACATGCCCTATAGCAGAAACCTCTCAAAAACAAATAAATAACTAAAAAAAAAAAAACCATGATATATCACTTTACACATGTTAGAATGGCTATTATAAAAAAGTGTCAGAGAGAATGTGGAGTAAAAGGAACCTGTGCACATTTTTAAAAGGAATATAAATTAGTAAAACCATTATGGAAAAAAAAGTGTAGAGATCCTTCAGAAAAATTAAAACTACCATATGATCCAACCATCCCACCATTAGATGTATATACAAATAAAATAAAATCAGTCTGTTGAAGTGTGTCTACACTCTCGTGTTCATTGCAATATTACTCACAATAGTCAAGGTATTGAATCACCTAAGTATCCATGAATAGGTGAAAGGAAAAAAGAATTGGGTACATATACACAATAGGATACTCTTTAGCATGAAAAGATGAAAATCTCCTCAGATAATGCAACATGAACGAATTTGGAAGACATTATGTAAGATTAAATAAATCAGACATAGAAAGTGTGATAACTCTTATGTGAAATCTATCAGTTAAACTTATTGTGAATAGCATTGCATTTAGTACGGGTTGGGGTGATATGTTGGTATGGGGAGGGAATGCTGGTTAGCCTAAGGAGGAGTAAATTCAGGAGATTTATTGTACAACATGGTGAATATAGTTAGCAATAGATGATATTCTTGAAAAAAAGTCAAAAGAGTTGACCTTAAGTGTTCTCTCACAACAAAAATTATAACTATGTGAGGTAAAGCATGTGGTACTTAGTTCAATGTCATCATTTTACAATGTGTATTTATTTCAAAACATTTTGTTTTTCATGGCAAGTATATATGGTAAGTATATACAATTTTTTCAATTAAAATAAAAGTAAAATTCACAAAAGAATAAATAGGATTTTGTTCAGATACCGAGTTGTGCACAAAGTTCTTGAAGTGTATGAAGGAGCGAGTACCTCATTCTTTCCAGGATAACTTGTAATGGTAATTATGGGGTAATAATTCAGTAGGATTCAGACCATAATTAGGAACTTCTTAATTACTTAAAACAAAAGAAGCCATAAGAGGCAGAGAACAAATTATATTCAAAATCACAGAGACGTGAAAGTCCATGGCATTTTCTATGTTAGTGGTAATGTGGTTAATGCAGTTTCCAGCTAATGCAGTTAGCACTTTATAGTAAGAAGTGATTTGAGAAAGCCTGGGACCGTACATTGCAATCTGCTTCTAAAGGTCTTTATGTGACATTACAATGAAATTGGATTTAATAATGTGAGCAATGGTAATGTGTTAAAGATTTTAAGCAGGTGATTGATTTAAGTCTAGAGTACAAAAATCTGTAACTGCGTAGAGGATGGCAACCGTGCCTTTTTTAAATTATTCCTCATTTATTGTTATTTCATTATTTATTTTACATTGCTTGTTCATGCATTCATTTCAAAAGCACATATAGATGTCTCTTTTCTTTCAAGTACTGTTCTATGATCTCCAAGTATGGAACAAATGCCAACCAGGCATTTTCTGCTCTCAAAGATCTTGCATTTTAGTGAGAAGATGCATGTGGGTATGGCAAGTATAGAAGAACAAACAAATAAACAACAAAATCTAAACCAAAAAGAAACAAGAAACTTCTTTCTATTCAAGAATAAGAAAAATAATAAAACTAAGAGAGTTTGGGGGTAAAGAGTAGCCAGAGGTTACCATAGGAAGAGAGACTAAGGAAGGGTGATCTGAAGGGAAAGATTTAAGTGAAATTTGATTGGGTCAGCCAAGCGAAGAGTTCTAGAAAAAGTTAACAACCAGTTCAAAAAGCCCATGACTGGAAATTTGTGGTATTTGACAAACTAGATAGGGCTAGTTTTTCAGTTGTAATCAACATAGAGTAAATGAGGCTGAGAGTTGGGAAAAAGGAAATCTGGGTACAGGGTAACAGATTATTTTGTCATAGGTGACAACAGTACGAGAACAGGCATTGAAGATCTTTGTGATTGGATTTATCTCTATAAAAAGAAAATTCTACTCACTATGTTATATGCACACAGGGAGAATGAAGCAGGTAACCAGAGAAGTTAATGAAAGATCCCAAAGACGAACAGGGAGGTGGCTAAGGAAAGGTAGAGATGCACAAGATCAATATTTACACTGTTGAAAAAGTCCAGACATGATAGAAAGAACCTGAACACAAGTCGTAACATGTAATAACGGGAAGAGAAGGGTAGAGGTTTATGAAAGTATATAATATAATAGTTGGAAGGCATAGAATGTGGATTTTATCTGTGTCTGTGTATTAGGGGTGTGTGTGTATCTGTCTTGTTTCAAAAGTGTTTTATGTAAGTTGTACATATTGTTTAATTTAAGCCATACCTAAAAAGAAAATAAATTGTTTATTTGGAGACATAACTAAAATAGATAAAAATAAAAGTTACCTACAAAATGGTAATATTATGGAGACTATTTGTATAGCTAAGATAGTATTTGTATAGCTAAGATAAATTTGGCATAGCTAAAATATTTCAGAACCAAATTCAATTACTTAGTATTTTATCTTATTTAGTGTGTGTGTATCCGTGAGCCCCATCCTTTGTGTCTCTTAATTATTCTGAGAACTTTTTTTTTCAACTTTATTACCTTTTATGTGGAGTAGAGGTAACCTGATTTACTTCCTTAATTATATAATTGATGTCTGAACATAGCATTAAAATAGACAATACATTCAATCTCAAATACCACATTATAAACACTATCTCATTTCATGAAATGATTAATTTGCCCTAGTTCCCTTAGAATTTCATAATCTTGATGATTTGAAGTAAAGAAGGAAGCTGGTTTAGACTTTATTCTTTGCGCCTTTGAAGAGTCATAATTACCCTAATTATCTGCTCCAGTGCAATGTTAAAATGTTTTAACACTCCACTTTATCTCCTGAGGAATGTACTTAGTTTCTAAGAAGTTGCCATCTGTTTTTTATTTGAACACTCACCGTAGGTTAAAAAACCACTTGTGTGTTTAGCGCTATCAACATCATCAGTCAAGAACTTTCTATTTCAAGGGCTAAAATCCTGCGAATGAAGTAGGAGGTATAAAAGCAAGAACCACAGTTTGGAGAATGACTCAGATTTGCACTATTGACGCTCTCTTTTTTTTTTCTTAGAAAAAAGACTCTTTTTTTTCCCCCCCACTCTTTGCTTGCTTCTTTCCAATCTTTTGACTTTTCTTAATATGTATCAATTCCAAAACTGGCTTTGTAACCCTCTTTAATTCCTTCCAGCGCTCTTTGTTAACATACATATTTTCACAAAGATTATGCAACTATCGCAATGTGAGAAAAGAAAACTTTGGAAATAATTGAAATAAAGAGGTTGAATGTAACCATAACATAATGTTTATATTAATTTGAAACATTGTAGAAGACATCTGAATTTGATTTAAAGTTACAAAGTATTATCAATTACAAATGTCTTACAACATTTATGGTATTGCATATGTCTAGTTATGTTTGTTTATTTTATGTAAAATAAAATTATTGGTTTTGAAAAAAAAAAAAAAGCATTGCAATTTAGCAGTCTGTTAGTATTTTTTCCCTTGCATCACAAATCCATTTGAGAATCTAATGAAGTCTATGTGTTCTTCCCTCAGAGGAAACAATTAACATTTACCCAATATGTTATATCTAT
Organism: Tupaia tana; assembly: GCA_026018925.1. Lineage (NCBI taxonomy): Eukaryota > Metazoa > Chordata > Mammalia > Scandentia > Tupaiidae > Tupaia > Tupaia tana. The sequence continues at coordinate 65,627,750 of JAKSZU010000008.1, forward strand.
GTTTAGGAAATTAATGACTGCCTGAAATGCAGTGTCATTTTGACCTTCCATCCAAACCTGAGTTTCAATAGAAGCACAGAATTCGGAATACACACATAGTTTTGAACATCAGATGAGCCTTTCAGGTAAAAGTATAAAAGAAAATTGTGTATTTAAATGATAATTTCTGATAAAATTAATGCATTTCTTTCAACAACACATAAAGGAAAGCAAGTGTTATTCTCCATGTATACAATCAAGTTTAGTGCCTATTTAAAATGAATCTTCCTGGATTATACTCACAGAATGTTTAACATTTTGAATTGTAATTGGGCCCCAGGAATTTGAATTTAGTAGAGAAGTAAAGACTAAAAACAAGCAAATCTTCCAGAATAGGTGCTAAAAGTTTAGAATAGTAATAATCTATTTTGTTCATGTTTCATCCACTATTAAAATAACTAGACAACAAATATAAAATTCAAAAGGCTAGATTAAGAAAAAAAATATTTCTAGAAGAAATAATATAGGCATTTTTATAAAAATAATTGCATTCATTTTCTTGATCTTTTAATTTACAGATATCTAAATATTTTATACCATATTTACTATAGAAAAAGTGTACTCAGTACCTCCAATCTTGAGTCCAAAATAAAAATTTATTCCACAAGCATTATATACTGTGTGCCAGGCATAATTCTGAATGTTGGGAATTTATCAAACAAAATCATACAAAATCTTAGCTCTGATGAAGCTTATAATATAGCAATAATGGTGTGTAACAGATGGCATTAATAAGTCTCTTAGAAACAACTGAATGGAAATGTCATAGTTTGAACTTGGTCCTCTTAATTATCTCATCTCAAACGTAATTTCATTACTTAGAGAATAGATACCTGCTCTTACGAGTTTATACATTTGTAAATTAGATCATTTAATTTAAAATTTTTCTTTTCTTTCCATTCAGTCAATTTGGTAACTTATACAAGTGGTTTTCTTTTCTTTTTAAAAATGTTTGCCAGAGGAATGTGTGTTCACTGGAGACAGAGAGAGAGAAAAAGAGAGGAGGAGCGAGATGATGAGAAAGTACCACCCATGGGGCATAGTCATGCCATGCTTCTTCTCTGCCAGTTGTACCTCCTCTTAAGATTTTAGGCATGCATGCACACATGCCCAGTATGTTTCCCCAGTCACCAGGTCCAGGACTTTAACCATGCAGTTGGCCATGTGGGATCCAGTTACCTTAACCACCATGTCATGGACCGGTCCTTACAAGTGCTCTTTATTTCTGTTCACTTCTGCTGCTATAACAAAATACGACATACTGGATAATTTATAAACAACAGACAACTATTTCACATAGTTCTGCAGTCTGGGAAGTCCAAAATCAAGGCACTGGCAGGTTGGGAGTAAGGAAAGTTTGGTTTCCACTCCAAAATGATGCCTTGTTGTTACATCCTTCAGAAAAGATAAACACTGTCTGCACAAAGTGTTAAAAAGCAAAAAAATTAAAATGTGCAAAGCCTGTTTCTCCCAGACCTTTTACAAAAGGCACTAATCCATTCATGGGGCAAAACCCTATGACTTAATCACTCCCACAAAGGTCTCACCTCTTAATATGACCACAGTGGGGATTAAACTTTAACATATAAATTTTAGAAGGACACAAACTATAGAACTCTTTAATGATAAGTTTATTTTATTAACGAGGTTTCAAAACAACAGCAAATAAACCATGAGACAAAAACAAGTGAGAAAATAAAGTAACTTTTAGCCAAATAAATGTTATGTGTTGTAATCTTAGGAGAATATATTATATATTATATATAATCTTAGGAGATTATATATATAATATATATATAATATATTTTATATATATATATATATATATATATATATATATATATATATATATAGTGTTGTAGGACTAATTACATTTAAATGTTATCCCATTTAGTTTATTTAAGTATAGTGTTACATACCTTCCATAGAAAATAGTATTGTTCTATATTGACACTTTTCTACTATTTTATTGTCCTATAGTTCTCCCAGTTTACATAAGAGCCTTTTATTCTGTGGAACAACATAATAAATCCATTTATCTCAACCTAGGAGTCATTGAGTTTATATTTCTGTTTCACTACAGACACTTAGTATACTTTAAACTAAAAACTTGTTTAACTATTTTAATACTCAAGTTTAAGTACATCACTAGAGAATTCATCAACATAGACTTTTTGAAATAGCTATATTGAGGTATAATTGTGAGATAGTAAACTGAACCTATTTCAAGTGTGAGATTTGATAGGTTTTGCATGTTGATACACTTGCAAAACCATCGCTACCATCAAAACAATGAATGTGTATTTTACCTTCAAAAGTTTCCTTATGCTCTTTGGAAATATTTCCTTTTGATTTCCCTCCATACTCGGTCCACATCTAACTATTGATTTGCATGTGTAACAATACTCTAATTTGCATCGGCTATCATTTTCTATAAATAGAAGCTCTCTTACATATGGCTTCATTTACTTAGCACAATTATTATAAATTTTATTTGTTTATTTTATTTCCTTAGAGAAAGACAGAGACAGAGAGGAAGAACATCTCCAAAAGATCTTCATATTGCAACTGACTCCTACCCTTCAGTCAGCCCTGGATTATGGGCAGGCACACACTCCTGGCATATTCACGGAGGTGTCCTGACTTGAAATGGGAACCTTCCCACATGGGTCAGCCTCATAGAGCATAGCTTTTCATCACTGTGCTACCATCTGGTTTCTCATGGTAATTAAAATATTCATTTTAAAGTTTTAAAAAAGTTTATTTATTTTCCCCCATGAGAGAGAAAAAGAGAGAAAAACCCTAACAGGGTCTTGATGATAATATGATCCCCTCCCAACTTTCATTCAGCCTAGGATCATGGGCACTCATGTACATGGTATATTCAGGGAGGACTCCAGACTTGAACCAGAAACATTCCCATCTGAGATTGCCTCACAGAGTATCACATTTTACCACAGTACTATGATCTGGCCCCTTACACTTGCTTCTCTTTTTAAAATTTTTAAAAATTTACATTTATTCACTGTATATTTTTACAGCATAACAAGATGTTTTTTTCCAGTATGAATAGAGTGCATATTAGTCAAGTCATAGATATTATCATGACATTATCATCAACAAATAACACTTCATTTTTGTTTCTATTAAATTTTCTTCCCCTCTGATCCTCTCTCTCCCACTCCTTGATACCACTTCCCTCCTCTACTGTCTCTAATAATCTTTGGTTGCTCTCCCTGCTATTATATTTTCCAATCTTTCAGTTTCTATCATAGAGTGCAGACATTCAGTATATACTGAGGGGAGACATATAATGCTTGTCTTTCATACTCTGGCTTTCATCACTTAGCATTAAATCTCTCATATTTGTCCATTTTGTACCAAATGTCAGGGTCTCATTGCTCTTTATGGCTGAGTAGTATTCCATAGCATATATGTGTCACATTTTTTTTCGATCCATTCATCTGTTCTTGGACTTCCGGGCTGATTCTTTGAACTAGCTTTTGAGAATAATGCTGCAATAAACATGATGTTAGAATATATTTTCAAACTATGCCTCATCATTTTTTTTTACTAACTAGTAGTTCCTTAGTATATGGATACACTACAATTTGTTCATCCATTAATCTGTTAATGAATGTTTTATTTACTCCAGATTTTGGTTATCACAAATAATGTTGTTTTGAACACTTTTATCTTTGTGTTAAATGGCTAGATTATGTAGTAAGTTATGTATAAATTCTTAACAGACTCTTGAATTACTTTTTGAAACAGTTGCCCCAGTTTATATTCCCACCAGAATTGTGTGAAAGTTATAGTCACTCCACATCTTTGCCCACATTTAGTCTTTAATTATACCATTCTTATATGTGTATAAAAAATCAAATTCTGATTTAATTTACATATTCTAATTGACTAATGATGGTACAAATTTTCATATGGTTACAGGTCAATTAATCTTTTTATGTGCCTATTTGCCTATTTATCTTCTTTGATAAAGTATCCATTTAAATCTTTTGTCCGTATTTTATTGTTCCTCTTTATGATTGAGTCTCAAAAGTTATTTAACATTCCTGATGCAAGTGTTTTATCAGATATATAATTTACAAGTATAGAAGTTTTGTAATTTTGATGAAGTAGAATTTATCAATTTTTATTGTATAGATTATGCTTTTGGTTTTATGTTTTTAAAATACTTTGCAGGCCCAGTCATAGTAGCACGAATGGAAAGGTGCTTCTGTGCAATGGCTGGTACTTCATGAAAGTCCTGGGAACTAGTCCCAGTCCAGCCTAAGAAGGACATGCATGGTGGCATATGCCTGTGCTCCTAGCTGCCTGGAGGCTGAAGAAAGACAATGACACATGGTAAGACTCTGTCAAAGAAAAATGCCATTCCTAGTCCCACCTGGCAGTTAAGGGGACTGAATCCCACAGGGTTGACTGTGCAGTTTGAGAACCAGACCTAGCAACTTGAAAAACATGCCAGACATGTATGTGTGTGTGTACCCCAAATCCAGAGATGAAAATGGAGGAGAAGGGATTGTGACATAGTCACCTGCCTGGGGAGTGCTTTCTAACATTCCCTCTCTCTGTTTTTTTCTCTTCAGTGAGTTCAGACTCCTTACAGCAAATTGAAAAAAAAAAGTAATTCTCATTCTATCACTCTTACACATACTCCAAAGACAAAACAAAAACCTTTTTATAATAAGTGACAAAATTGTTCTTCTATGTTTTCTTCTAGAAGTTTTATAGATTTAAGCTTTATAATAGGCATATAATTAAATTTTAATTAATTTTATATACTATATACTTTCATTTAATAAATAATCAAATCTCTCTTTTAATTGTATCTTCTTCCAGTCAAGCTGCTGATTTGGTTTAATATGGAATCCATGCTTACAATTTCACTGAACACTATTATTGTACTTAGTTTAAAAATCACTGAATATGTGAGTACAAGCCATTTTTGGTAATCTTGAAACTAATGTGACTAGGTAGGTTCTTGGTAAAGTTACTAAAACAATTATTATTTGACTGCTGATGTTCTGTGTTTTAACTATAAGAATATTTTTCTAATTTTTTAAAAACATAATCTAATAACTAGTTGTAATTAAGCATTTGTTTTAATTTCTTTAGCTCTCTGAACCCACACTAAAAGTGAATTAATCTTTTTTTTTTTTTTTTTTGGTAGAGGATTTTGCTATAGGGCACATGTGCTCACCAGAAAGGCAGAGACAGACAGAAAGTGATAAATCACCCCCCAGGGGGGATGGCCATGTCGCAATCCCTTCTCTTCCATTCTCCTCTCAGGATCTTGGGCATGCACGCACACGTGCCCGACATGAGTTTAAGCCACCGGGTCCAGGACTCGAACCACGGTCAACTACTTGGGAGTCCAGCGACATAGCCATTACACTAACTGCTGGTCCCAAAATTAATCTTAAGATTTATAGCTTAGAAATGGGTGAACAACTAAGGATCATGATGGAAAAGTTCGCTAGGAGAAAATATATTGGAATAAAAAAATACAGTGATTCAATAAGGATTGAGAATTTTTTTCTTGTTTTCTATGACAAAACACTTTATTACTTTATATTTCCATCATCATGAATTGAGAAAATTATAACACTCTTCTGGCATAGTATTCTGTCCCTTGTTTTCTCACTGTCTTCCCACTATGTGGCTCCAGAAACAGATGAAATCATAGGAAGCAAGCATCAGAGTTGGGAAACTAAAACTCCTACTTTCTAGAGAGAATGCCATATCAATGAAACTTTAAGTGACAGACTAGTTATAGGAACATTAGAAAGATGCAAAACCTTAAGAGTGCAATATCATAAAAATGATATATGAAATTCTGGGTTCACCTACAAGTTGTATGTGCGTGAATTTGACACTAAACATTGTATTTTGAACAGGACAATAGATTAGACTAGAAATCTGCGATTTTTATAAAGGGGTGGATAGAAATATTTTAGGCTTTGTGGGTTATATAGTCTAGCTGCAACTAGTCAACTCTAACCTTGTTGTATGTCAGGAGTCATAGACAAAAAGTAAATAAATAAACATAGTTTATGCCAAAAAAATGTATATACATAAACAGGCAGTGAGCCAAGTTTCAATCATGGGCCGTTGTTTGTGAAACCTTAAGCTAAATGACTTCTCAGATCTAGGTCAAAATGTAACAGTATATAAATTTAGTAAAAATGCAGAAACATACCATCTCATTCTACATTTACTGTTCTTCTACATTTTACTTTATTTAGAATTCCTTAGTTTTCATCTAATAATCTTTTTTTTTTTTCTATAGGGCACATGCATTTGCTAGAAAGAGAGACAGAGAGAGGGAAAGTGAGAGTTCATAACCCAGGGAAATAGCCATGTTGCAATCTCCTGTCCTCTATTGTCCCTCAGGATTTTGCGTGCGCACGCACACACACACACACACACACACACACACACACACCTAGATTGATGAGCCACCAAATCTGGGACTCAAACCACCATGCCACCCAATAACCTTTTCTGTTTCAAGATTGTTTTGTTTTGTTTTGGCTTTTGTCATAGGAGCATGAACTCACCAGAGAGGAGAGATAGAGAGATACAGAGAGGAGGAAAGTGAAAAATCACTCCCCAGGAGGGATGGCCATGCCGCGGTTCTTTCTCTTCCCTTCTTCCCTCAGGATTTTGAACATGAATGCACAAGTGCCCAATACAATTTTCAAGCCACCGAATCCAAGACTCAAAATGCAGTTGGCCATGTGGTACTCTACTGCTTTAACCACCACACCACCTACTGGCCCCTCTGTCCCAGGATCTTATCTCATATTTTCTCATGTCTCTCTTGGCTGTGACATTTACACTTTTATTTTTTAATTGTCAGAACACTTGTACACTTACCAGAGGTAGAGAGAAAGCACTCTCCAATGGACATAGTTATATCACCATCATTTTCCATCCATTTTTCCATCTCTTCAGGATTTGGGGCAGGCACATGCATGTACTCCTGTGTTTTTTAAGACACCATGACTGAGACTTAAACTGCTGTCAGTCTTGTGGGAACCAGCTCCCAATGTTCAGTACTTAGCCACCACGCTATGGGACTAGCCCATATTATTTCTCCACATTTCAAGGTAAAATTTAACCTACATAAAATTACATACTAAAGTTTTTATTGAATGAATAAATCATTTTCAGATCACTCAAGTGTTAATCAATAATCCATTGGTATTGCATTTCTGGAGTTACTAGTTTCCTATAAGCTGTAAGAGACCTAATACTTTTTGAGGCTTTTATCTAATAGTCTGTTGAATCAATGTAGGAAAAATGAGCTCATTTTCTAGAGTAAAGATTGTACATGAAGTAATGAAAGCTTTATTCTCTATTGGAGTTCCTTTTAGAGCTTACAGAGAGCATAAACATTTTTATAATATTAATAAAATTTTAAAAAGATGAGAATGATATCATTTCAAAGTATTTAAAAATAGAACTACCTCATGATCTCATTTCTGGAAATATATTCAAAAGAAAAGAAATTAGTATGTCAAAGAAATATTTGAACTTTCATGTTTATTGATAACTAGTCTCCAGAGTTTCTTAAAGGCATCAGTTGTTGTCCTCTCTGTTTTAATTTTATTTCTGTAGAAAAAAATATGACTTATTTACTCAAGAGGATGAAACTCATTTATACCCAAGTAAATCACAAAATTCAGGGTTAAGAGCAAATTTATTTATTGAGATTTGTGTCTTGGTTTACTGTGTGCTTTAAAGATATGGTGAGTACCTAGAATTAGAAGATGTATGAAGGCAAACATCTTTAAACCTCTAAAATATATTTATTTTTATGTAATTAAGTATTACAAGTTATGGAGCCAATGTAAGTTTTCATCAACAGATGAATGGGCAAAGAAAATGTAGTATACAATAGATTACCATTCAGCCTTAAGAAATTCTCTCATGTATTACATAAATGGAGAAGAATTCTAGTTGAGGAATTCCATGGGAAAAATCTTACTCTTTCATAAAAAGAATAAAAAACTGCTTTTTAAAATTAAAACTAAAAATCAGGACACTATTGAATGTTAATTTAATTTTTAAATATAGAACTCTCTTGTAAAAAAAGACAATTATTCTACTGTAAATTTAGTATAGAATTATTAGACTTTTAGTGCAATGGAAGACTAGTAAAAAGAAATGATTAGAGATAGGACATATTAAAAAAATGTGAATCTGCAGATGGCATGGTGATTAAGGCACTGGATTCCACCTAGCTAACTTCATAATTCCAGTCCCAGACCCAGTAGCTTGAAAGAAACGTCAGGTGCACGTGTGTGCATGCCCAAAATCCTGACAGGAGAAAGGAGAAGAGATCACGGTGTGGCCATTCCCTCAAGGGGTAATTTCTTTCTTTCCCTCTCTCTGTCTCTCTTGTGAACACATGCAAAAATAATAATAATAAAAAAAGATGCAAGTATTCTCTGCTATTCTGGAGGCTGTCTGTTCACTCTTTGTTGATCATTTCTCTTACTGTACAGAAGCGTTTTAGTTTGACCTAATCCCATTTGTCTATTTGTGCTTCTGTTGCCTTTAATTTTGAGATTTTTATCTAATTATTTTTATTCAGCCCACTGTCTTGAATCATTCTTACTACATTTTCTTTCAGTAATTTCATATTTTGGAGATTTACATTAAGTCTTTGATCTATTTAGAGTTGGCTGTTATATATAATGAGATAGGAGTCTACTTTCTTTTTTTGCATGTAGATATCCAATTTTCCCAGCACCATTTACTGAAGATACTACTCATTCCCCAATGTTCTTAGCATCTTTGTTAAAAATCAGTTGATTTTTGGGACCAGCAGTTGGCATAATGGCTATGTTGCTGGACTTCCATGTAGCTGACTACAGTTCAAGTCCTGGACCCAGTGGCTTAAACTCATGCCGGGTGCATGTGCGTGCGTACCCAAGATCCCGAGAGGAGGATGGAGGAGAAGTGATACAATGGCCATCCCCTCAGAGGGTGATTTCTTGCTTTCTGTCTTTCTGGCGAGCTCATGCGACCTATAGCAAAAACCTCTCAGAAAACAAAAAATCAGTTGGTTTTATATGTGTGAATTTCCTTCTGGACATTCTATTCTGCTTCATTGATCTGTGTACCTGTTTCAAGGTTTTTTTTTTTTGTTTGTTTGTTTGGGTTTTTTTAGAGATTTCTAGTGTATTTCAGGCAGTATGCATCTGACAAGGCATTAATAACCAGAATAGACAAAGAACACAAACAACTTTAACACAAACACAACTTTATATTTATATTTATATTCCGGAAGAAAAAGAAACCCAATTAATTTTTAGTTGATCTGAATAGACAGCCCTTAAAAGATGACACACAGGGACCAGCAGTTGGTATAAAGGCTATGTCACTGGACTCCCACGTAATCAGTCACGGTTTGAGTTCTGGACCTGGTGGTTTAAACTCACATCAGGCGCGTGTGCGTGAATGCCCAAGATCCTGAGAAGAGAATGGAAGAAAAGGGATTGTGACATGGCCATTTCCCCTGGGGGGTGATTTCTCTCTTTCTGTCTCTCTCTGTCTTTTTTGGTGAGCACACATGCCCTATAGCAAAAACCTCTCTAAAAAGAAAAAAAAGATGACATACAAATGGCTAACAGATACATGGAAAAATACTCAACATCCCTCATCATCTGAAATGCCTGAAAAATCAAAATCATAATAAGGTGTCATATCACTTACATTGAAATGTCTACCATAAAACAAACAAACAATGAATGACAAGAGCTGGCAACTATACGGAGATAAGGGAACTGTTATGCACCGCTTGTGGGAATGCAAATTAGTTCATTCATTATGGAAGACAAAATAGCAGTTTCTGAAAAAACTAAAAGTAGAACTACCCTCTGATCTAGTAATCTCATTTCTTGGAATTTATCCAAAGGAAAAGAATTCAATATGTCAAAGAAACATTTGCACTTTCATGTTTGTTGCAACACTACTCATGATAGCCAAGATATAAAATGAGCCTAAGTGGCTGCCATGGTTGGAAGATATGTCCCCTAAATTCATGTATTGAAATCTGGTGAACCATTATGACCTTGATAAGAGCGTGGAGATTTAAGTCAATCATGTTGTTGAAAATTGAGTGTTTGGGAACCAGCAGGTGATGTAATGGCTATGTCACTGTCCTCCCAGGTAGTCAACTGCAGTTCGAGTTCTAGAACCGGTGGCTTAAACTCACACCGCGAGTATGTGCATCCATGCCCAAGATCTCAAGAGGAGAATGGAGGAGAAGGGATTGTGGCATGGGTGGTTATTTCTCACTTTCTGTCTCTCTGTCTCTTTCTGTCTTTCTGGCAAGTGCACTTGCCCTATAGCAACCCCCCCCCCCCCAACAAAAAAGAAAATTGAGGGTTTTGGAAACTGATTAGGATTAAGTTCATTAAGGTGGGATGCCTAGTGGGTTTTCAGAGAGACTGAGACAGACATAAGGACACAGATATATGCTCTGCCTTGCTCAGGCTCCTACCTCGTAATTGTCCACACTCCCTTCAGACCCCACCAACAAGAACACTCTCACCAGATGTGAACCCATGACCTTGGACTTCCAAAATCATAAGCTAAATAAATCTTTATTCTTATAAATTACCCAGTTTCAGATTTTTCTGTTATTAGAAATACAAGACTTAAACAGCATCTACCAATGAATGAGTGAATTTTCTAAATGTGGCATATGTATGCAATAAAATATCATCCACCCACTAATATAGATAGCATACTATTCATCGACATTTGAGGCAACCTGGATGATTTCGAGGGATGTACACTTTGTAAAATAAATGCCAGGACTGGAAGACAAATACTGAACATTCTCAATCAAGTGTGATACAAAAAGAAGTGTAGAATAGAATAACGGATACCTGTTGTTGAAATGTGTATGATAATATCTTTAACTGGACTAATATATAGTGTATTCATGCTGGGAAAATTCATTTTGCAATCTGTAATGATTTACAGTGATTGAATGTTTAAAACTTAAAAGATTAGTAGATACCAGAAAATGGGAAGGGGAGGAGGAGGAAGAGGAGAAAGAAGTTAAAACTTGGGGAAAAGATACAGAATTGTAGTTAGATAAAAGAAATGAGTTCTAGATTACCAAATCAAAGTAACTATAGTTATTAACAATTTGATGTATATTTCAGAATATCCAGAAGTAATAATTTCAAAAGTCCACAATAGAAAGTAATGATAGGATTTAAAATGATGGATATGCTTATTGCCCAGATTTAGAAATTACACATTGTATGGATATATTGAAAAATCAAATTGCACACAATAAATATGTAAAACTATTACATGTCAATTTAAAATGATTTAAAAAAACTTTCAAAAGGAATTATTTTTAAAAAGAGAGAGGAATTAGCTGTTAAAAAAGAAATGAGTTGAGAAACTGAATTCACTTAAAGGTTCTTTTCCTTTTGGTGTTTCTCTTTTTTTTTATAGGAAAAAAATGAATATGTGTGTTATTTTAAGAGATGGAAGGATCAACCTCTTGTGAAAGCCTGTTGGTCTGTAGTTTAAACTAATACAAATAAGAGAAAAAAAATAGATTGTATGCAGATTCATAATTGCTATCCCTTCCTAGGAACCTCATTATCCAAAACCTACACAGAAACTAACAGAATGGTAGCACTGCTGGCTCTGTTCTCAAATCACATTCAGAATTTGATCACTTCTTAGCATTTTTACCAGAAATTACATTACTAAAACATGTATCTCCTTTAGGTTTTTACAATAAATCCTAACTAGTCCACTTCTTTCTGACATTCCTTCATCCTTCACTACCATCCACTCTTTTTTTTTTTTTTTTGCTTAAGTATTTTATTTGTTTGCAACTAAGCTTGTTAACACTATATAATGAAAATGTACAAATAATGTTGCAATTTTTGGTTAGATTTAAGTCAAAGACATTCTAAGGAATCTTCCCATGTGAATATTCCAGAAATTTCTCTAAGCCACATGATCAAAGGAACAAACAACTGTCTCTGAACATTACCTTACTTAGAAAGGTACTAGCATTCTTAAAGTTCATTTTGAGTAAACCTGTTACAAAGGCAAGTGAGAGTGTCTTATTCCTCTGACAAACAACTTCTATTGGCTTATCCTCTGTCTCAAAGACCAAAGTTCTTATGATGTACTAGGTTCTGTGATCTGGCTCCCTTTTACCTATGTAGCTTTATCTCTATCTTTTTATTTCCCATTCAGTCACCTCTAACTGGCCTCCTTGCTGTACCTAGAACATGTCAGGAATGTTTCTGATTGAAATGTTTAGATTTGTTGCTCTCTTCCTTCATAGCCCTATGGCTGAGTTCTTTATGTCTTTAAAGTTTCTATTCAAAACCATCTTCACAGTGGGACTTTTCTTGAGGAGCATTCTATCCAAAACTCTAACCATTCATCATGTCCTGTCTTTGCTCACTTAACTATTTTCTTTTTTTTATTACGTATCCTTATTAATCAAGGATTTATTTTAATTATTTATCGCATTCATTATCTCCCCCACTAGAAAGTGATCTCCATGAGAACAAAGCTCTGTTTTATCTTGCTCTTCACTGTATCCCCTGCAATTAAAACAGCTCTTGGCATATAGAGGAGCTCAGTAGATAATTATTAAGTGACTGAAGACTTTTAAGTTTCATTCTTTAAAGGATATAACAAATTAAGTTATTTAATACTTAGATCAGCAAGAATGTTGCCAGTAAAGTATCTTAAGCAGGAGTGACTTACTAAGTGTAAGAATATATTAATTCATGTTGTTTTATTTCATGACTTACCGGTGCCCCCAAGAACCCAAACTGTGTTTATTTCTTCACCTTGCCACAATTTGTTTTTTTGGTAATTTTTCTTATACTTGCTAACTTTCTAGACACAACATTATTGCCTTAACAATGTCTAAGGGCTTTAAATGAACTCAATTTCTATTACCTTTTTTTTTTTTTTTTTCAAATATAAGAAAGCTTTTTTCAGGAGTCTTATAAATGAGTTTATTCTCATTGATTAGAATTTGGCCATGTGCCTTTACCTAAGCCAGTCACTGGCAAAGAAATCCCATTCCATCTTTCTCCAGGACACTGGTTATCACATGCCTGCATGTCAGGATCACATGGGAATTTTTTCAATTACAAATTCCTGTAACCCAATGCAAAATAATTAAATCAGAATCTCTCATGGGAAGACATAGGCATTATTAATTTTGATAAGCACCTAGGTTATTACAATTTGCACTCAGTTTTGAAAAATAATAGTTTAGCTCTTGTTGAAACTGAGGTTGGGCATAAAGGAAATTGTGGTAGATAAACACATGGATAATATACAGTTTCTGCCAGAATGAAAGGAGTGGGCAGTTAAAATGAATAAAGGATGAAATAAACAAACAATCAAAATGTCTGCTACATACTATTCAAGTTTTGTCCTTATAAAATTTTGGAATAATATAAAATTAGAAGTAGACATTCTTTTTTCCTTTTGGATTGCAATTACATTGGGAATTTTGCTTTATTCAAACTAATAATTTTGTTTATTTGTTTGCATTGTATTTATAGACACTGCAGTATGCCAAAGTTATCAAAGTAAGAGATGTCTGGCCTTCAGAAAACCTTCTGAACAGCCTTTAAAGCTCCAGGATATTCTTCTCACACAGAGAGCTCTCCTGCTCCACTACACTTTGGCACTTTGGTACCAGTGATAACCAATTATTTTAACTCTCATTGTTTACCTACTGTGTGAATGACCTTTTGAAAACCAAGGGAAGTTGTTAACCTCTCACCACACCTCTCACGGATGAAGGCTTCTTTTAATCTTATTTTCAATAGTTTTTCTGTTGTAGACCTTTTAGCCAGCAGGTTGAATACAAAGGTTCCTTAAGGCAGTTACTCCAAACTGGAAGTATACTTCTTATTTCTTTTTCTTTTTTTTTTTTTTTTTTTTTTTTGAGACATTTTTGCTATAGGGCGCGTGCGCTCACCAGACAGACAGAGACAGAGAGATAGAAAGCAAGAAATCACCCCCCAGGGGGGATGGTCACGCCACAATCCCTTCTCCTCCATTCTCTTCTCGGGATCTTGGGCATGAACGCACATGCACCCGGCGTGAGTTCAAGCCACCGGGTCTGGGACTCGAATCGTGGTAGACTACGTGGGAGTCCGGCGACACAGTCATTACGCTAACTGCTGGTCCCAACATACTTCTTATTTCTAGGTGATGCAGATGAATCCTAGTTATAAAACCCATCAGTGTCTTCATAATCGGCAATGCTCCTAAGAGGTCCTGAAAAAAATCATAAAGAAACTTGATATTTCATAATTGCTAGATATCTATTGCTCTGACTAGACTTGATTTGAACATGAGCAGTTTGGTTATAAAGACAGCAAGAGGAGCCAGCAGGTGACATGGTGGTTAGGACACTGGACTCCCACATGGCTGACCATGGTAGAGTCTTGGACATGGTGGCTTCCTGTCTCACTTTCCTTCTCTCTTTGTCTCTGTCTCTCTCTGATGAGTGTATGTGCTCTATAGCAATTTAAAAAATAATAATACTAAATGAAATTTTTTAAAAAGACAGCAAGAATAAGATGTAAAGTGCAAAAGATAATTAAAATGAATTTCCAATCATTGGCCAAATAAATATTTAATAGATAAATGCTTGAAATCTGTGTTTGTTGTTAACAGAAACATTACTTGTCCATGATTCTTACAATTTTTTGTATTTAATAATTGCATGTAATTGTAAGTCTTAACTACTAGAGTTTTCCCTAAAGTATCATTAACCTACATATTTTGGAGTTTTATTGCAAATGAGCATGTCCTATGAAAAATATAGTTTATGTCTTAGTTACCTAATTGCTCACTCAGGTGACATTTATAATTTGAATAATAAGAAAGATGCATTTGGTTTTCTTATTCTGTAATCTCAGTGGAGAAAAAGTTGTTTCATTAATTTTTAAATTATTTTTATGGCTACAAAGAAACAAATTCATTTCCTGGGACTGTAGATTTAACTGTATAAATCTGGGGCCAGCAGGGGGCTTGTGGTTAAGGCATTGGACTCCTTCATGGCCGACCATGGTTCAAGTCTCAGACCTGGCAGCTTGCTTTCTCACTTTCCTTCTCTCTTTCTCTCTCTCTCTCTCTCTCTCTCTCTTTTTCTCTGTCTATCTCTCTCTCACTCTGTCCCTCTCTGGTCAAATTAAAATAAATAAATAAATAAATAAAGTTAAATAAAATAATTCTTAAAAAAAAAAAAAACTGTTTAAACCTGAGGTTCACTCTTTGGAAACTACATGCCCCAACATTTTGGCTGTGCTTTTCAATAGTCTTTGTCAATAATTTGGAGACAATTTCCAGAAAAAATAAATAAAGAGAAAAAATAAGTAAACTTAGAAAGACAAAAGGAAGCAAGGAGAAAGGGAGGAGAGGAAGTCATTTGAGGCCTGAGGCTCTAGCTAGAAAATAGAGTATAATTCCAGGTGAAAGCATCCTAAACTCAACTTTCTATACTATGTGCATATCAGAGGGAAAGGCTGTTATAACTCTTGATACAGGCACTTAAATATATAGTTTTACAAAATTAAGAGAAAATGCTGAGAGGAATAACCATGATAATTTAATTTTAAAATATCCAAATTTGAACTGGATGGTAGCACAGTAGAAATGGACCTGGCCCCATGGGGGAAGGTCCTGGGTTCATGTCCTAAAATCTCCTTCTATATATTGAATGTGTCCATATGCCCTTGGTCTGGGCTGACTGATGCTGAGGGTAGACTGTGTCATGAAGACCCAGCTGGGAGTGACTGTCTATCACTCCCCCACTCTTTCAGTGTCTCTTTCTCAGGGAAGAAATAAATAAATAATATAGAAAAATACATATAAATTGTACATATACAAATGTGCATCACATAAATTTCTATGTCATATTCATATCTTAATAAAATATGTATATGTAGTTACACACAAAATACATATACGCATATGATTTCATGTTTAAATATACAGACTACACATATACATACATACAAATATTGTTAGAGTCCAGACATGTGTCTATTCATTTAAAGAAGGATAAAAATGTTATTAAGCTATAAAACCCTAGATAAATATTGTTTTATAAACTATGCAATGTGCTACAGCATCTTAGACAATATTTCTTCTTGAAAAGAATTTATAATCAGTTTTATTAAATAAAGCATGAAACAAAAAATAACTATGATCATATTTTAACATATAAGCACGACCTGGTCTGAGTTTGAATCCTTAACCTTGAAGAGGCTACGTGAGGGATCAGCAGTTAGCGTAATGACTATGTCGCTGGATTCCCACGTAGTCGACCACAGATCGAGTCCCAGACCCGGTGGCTTAAACTCACGCCGGGCGCGTGTGCGTGCGTGCCCAAGATCCCAAGAGGAGAATGGAGGAGAAGGGATTGTGATGTGGCCATCCCCCCTGGGGGGTGATTTCTCGCTTTCTATCTCTATGTCTCTCTCTGTCTGTCTGACCAGCGCACACGCCTTATAGCAAAAACCTCTCAAAAAAAAAAAAAAAAAAAAAAAAAAAAAAAAAGAGGCTACATGAATTGGATTATTGAGTTAATTTATTCTTTAGTTTACAGCATAAAACCATTTTACCCATCTTTTCTAATTGTGGATAAAATATCTAGCACAGTACTAAAATATAGTATACTCTTAATAAATGCCAGTTTATGATTTATTATTTTAATGATAGTAAAATAAAACTAATATTAAGAAAGAAATGCCAAAATAGAAAACAAAATCATCATTCTAGAAACTTGGAAAAGAAAGCATTTTATGATGAAATATTAAGGAAACCTTTTGGAAGAGATGGTTGAGTTAACCTTGAAAAGTATAACTCTTAGTGAAATATGTGGGAGAAATTACTGCCTGTGCTATGTCACATGATTCGTGCATATATTCTTTGTTTAATCCTCAAAACCATACTATGATATAGGCACATACATTGTAGTTATACATATGGACAGTTCCCAAGCTCAAAGATGTTGAATAAGTTGTCCTCTTTCTCAAGGCTGTGAAACCCTTGGGCTTGGATTCCTTTCTGGGCCCCCAAATTCTATTGCCAGTGGGAGTTCCATCAAGGCCTGCATCCAAATAACAGGTGAAGGCACCAGGTTGACCATTGATGCTTTCGACATTATACTCATCTCTGGACACTTCCACTTGGGCTTCATAGATCTTGTGCATGCCAAACCTGTTGAGGAGTTGACAAATGATGTCTCTGTTAATTATACAAACTATCATCCTGTATTTGGGTGTGTTGTTCTTATGTTTATCCTAGATCAAGTGTTTCTGAGCATATTACTCAGTTTTACCCTTGCATTGTGTTGTAAATTTCACTTTGTGTCTCTTAAAGTAGGCTTTATTCTTGACAACCTTAACAAATCCCATCCTGTGGAACAGAGACCCACAGTCGTGGCCAAACTGCAGGGCCACAAGCACTACATGGAGAAAAAAGCTGAATACATTCATTTTTAAAACCTAGAGATTTAAATTTTCATTTTTTTGTGAGTACCATAAACTCAAACATTTGTTTTTATTAATTCCTTGTATATTACTTAAAATGAACCAATGAAACACCAAATAAATAAGGTCCCAAATGAATTAATCAATTTAACCAATATGTTTTTAGTTACCCTACAGCTTCTTGGATTATAAAAATAGACATTGGGATATAAAGCAAGGAAATAGTTATTAGCTTCATGAAGGAGAGTAAAGACAATTAACGGATTCATACACACACACACACACACACACACACACACACACACATATGTCACATGAAGAGGCTTATGGGGAAAAATAAGGCAGAAGAAGAAAAGATAGCATGCTCCAAGGGGTACATGTATACTGTGAGAACCAACCCTGGGTTTTCTGTTCTGCTCAGGGATACTTCTGTGATATAGTGCCATTGCAGAAGAATTAAACGGGTGGGGATTAAGGGAGCCATTTGGAGGTCTGAGTGATGAGCCCTGCATACTGAGGTATCAGAGTGAAGGCCTTGAGGTGAAACCAAATACGGCCAGGAGACCAGCCTCAGCAAGTGCAATGAGCATGAGACAGAGAGGAAATGTGGTCTAAAAGGTCAAGGATCAACAGCGGACCTTGAGGACCTTGTTTTTCATAAGGGCAGTAGGAAGCCTTGCCAGTAACCAAAGACAAGACAGCTAGAGGGTCAGTATGGCTAGTAGAAAAGAAAGAACTGTTTTTTTTTTTTTTTTTTTTTTTTTTTTTTTTTAAAGGTTTTCGCTATAGGGCGTGTGCGCTCGCCAGACAGACAGAGAGAGACAGAGAGATAGGAAGCGAGAAGTCACCCCCCAGGGGGCATAGTCATGCCTCAATCCCTTCTCCTCCATTCTCCTCTTGGAATCTTGGGCACGCATGCACACGCGCCCGGCGTGAGTTTCAAGCCACCGGGTCTGGGACGCGAACCGCGGTCGACTACGTGGGAGTCCAGCGACATAGCCATTACGCTAACTGCTGGTTCCCAAGAAAGAACTGTTTTTTACAAACACTGTAACACAAAATCTCACTAATGTATGATTTACAACATTGTATTTTAACTGAAAAGTTTTCAATGTTATTAAGCACTATAAAATTAAGTGCAGCTAAATTCTATCAAGAAAAACAGACAAGAATTATTTTTCAACCATATCGCTGTTACAAATATTTTGATGATTTAATGAACAATTTTCCAGGCAAGATAATATATGCAGACAGCATAAGAATGACACATGCTGTTGAGTGAATGCTCAGCATTTGGAAGTACCGTTTTCTTCTCCACACAAATGTCCTTTGTGTTTGAAGTCATTATTAAAGCCTGACTTCAATTTTCAGGATGTGAGAAGAAAGCAAACTCTTTCCTGAGATATGCAAACCTGTATTAAACATTTCTATCATTGAAACAACATCATTTTAACTCAATACCAGGTAATTAAATGAACTTCATAAGAAGAGAGCTTTATTGACCAGAACATTTAAGAAATGATCTAGATTTGGAATCCATGACTAACTGTCTTGATCTTTCTCCTAATCTGGGTTGTGGTGGATCATTACTAACGCTTGTGTACCAGTGCCACAAAATTGTTAGGTAAGTCAGTGTTTATTTTACAGGATTCTTTATGCATAATACACATACCAATGCTGAATTATTCAGATTCCATATTTTTAAAAATATAGGATAAGTAATATATTACGTTTGCTAGCTCAAATGTATTGAAAACACAAGCTTTTGCTAAACCGGGCCTTTATAGCTGCTAATTCTTCACTCTTAAATTCTCTTTTCTCTTTTTACTGACTCCTTCTTCTGGGCTCCTTCTTCAAGTCTCAATGTAAATATTGTATTATAGAATTCATGGCTGAAGAGGTCCTTTAAAGTAGTTTTCTTCCTTTTGTCTGTGCATTTCTTCCTCCCAGGTCACTTTATCACATTTGTACTCATTTGCTAATATGCTGTTTGTAATATAAAACAGCTCTCCCCATTGTTCTCTGAGCACTATCCATGTGTACTACTTTGCTTACCATTAACACAACTCATAACAATTAGTGGTTATTCAAAATATGAATAAAAAATTCTAATTCAAGCCTGTCTATGCCCAAATATATACATAAATAAAAAAATGCAGAACCATAATTGGAATATAAATGTATATGCTAGTTTGTTTCTTCTAAAGAAGAAAAAGAATAAAAGCAAATTTATCTTGAGGAAAAACATGTATTTGTATTTTCCAAATTGTGAAGGATGTCTAAAATAACTATGAGAAATGGGATAATAGTAAATTAATATTTTAATAAGATTTTTGTGACAAGCAGGTCCTTTATACATTTTAGCATTATAAAAATTAGAGCACTACATTTTAACATAAGCCTGGCTAAAGGAACCAGATGGAAGTATGATACCTTCATCGTCAAAGCTATTTTCACAGCAGTGCAAATTACTTCGTCACTTAATCAAGTTATGACAAATCCATTATAATGATGGATAGACCCAAGGACATTATTAATATTGAAACAAAATTTAAAGAAACTAGCTTTGTTTTTTACGTTTATCTCACAAATTTTCCTTGGAATAATTATAGGTAATAAGATAAGAAAGGTAGATTTTCTATGAAGATAGATAAAGATTTTGTTTCAGATAATTGTAGATTACAATTATGATTAATGGGCATGACTATTTTAATGAACAAAACAAATTACTGGGAAAAATGATTAATAGTAAAGTATTTATGATAATTATCAACAGCCCTGACAGTGATAGACCATAAATGTGTTTCCTTGCATAAGTAACTGGAAAGCCATTTGTGTGGGGCAAATGGTGAGAGGGAGAGCTTGTAGAGTGTATGTCTGCTTGGGCATATGACTGATTTGACTGATTTGTTACCTTGAGTGTGCATCCATAAGTGATCATGTAAAGAATAATTATTTATAAGATTGCATAATACTTTAATAATCTATATAATAGGTTCAAGGAACTCTAGAGATTTTAATTAAAAACATATATGAAAAACTGTATTGTAAGTTATTAGGTATTCTGATTTTACTTCTGATTTTTTTAAAAAAACAACACCAATAAGCCTGGTCCCATAGCCCAGTGGTTAAAGGAGCCAGATTCCACATGGCTGAATGTAGTTCAAGGCCCAAGTATCAGCCACATCCTCAGTCCTGGTGGTTTGAAAAATACTCCAAGTGTGTGTGCAAGTGTGCCCTGAATCCTAACAGAATGGAAAAATAAAGGGACTATGGCATGACCACACTCCATTTTGGGTGTTTTTCTCCATTGTCTCTCCTTCTCTCTCTATAGTGAGTGCACATGCCTTCCAGCAATGAAAAAGTAACACTTGTAAAATTAAATATGAAACTATTCATGAAGATTTATCAAAATATATTCCTTTAAAATAGCTATTAAAACTGAATATTTCCTCTTTCCCACTTCAATAGTCCTCTGTAAATTATTATATTATGCTGAAAATGTTTAATTATATAATTTTTTTCTAATAGTATTTGAAGGAAAAAATGTTTTATATATATACATATATATATTATATATATATATGTATATATATTTTATATATATATATGTATATATTTTATTATTGTACAATGACAGACATTTAGCTGTTGGGTGAGTGAATGAATAACTGAATGAACAAATTAGTCACTAAAGTAAATAGTGAAAACATAAAACACCTCATTATGATGAGGTGATTGTATGAAAATGTAGGCCATTCATATATAGTCATTAATTTAATAGTTCGTTGCTAATTTTGTTTTTGGTTTGTTTGTTTATTCCTTATTTTCTCTGTTACTTAGTGCTATATGCTAAGCCTTTTGGTAAGCAGCAGTGGTAGTAGTAGGATAGTATTTAAATATAAAGTATAGCATTTAAAGAAAAGATTTTTAAATTAAGTCTTTTTGCTCTGTTTTGAGATCACATAAGCTGGCCAGAGAGAGAGGAAAAAAAAAAGAAAAAACATCCCCAATGGGACATGGTCATGCTCTAATACCTTTTCCTTCATTTCTATTTTCAGTCAGGATTTTGGGCATGCATGCACATGTGCCCAGGCTTTTTCAAGCCACCAGGCCTAGATTCCAACCACGGTCAGCCATGTGGATCCCAATGTTTAACCACTGCACCCTGAGCTCACCTGAAATATATCTTTAAAGAGAAGCGTTTTAGGGCGGATGAGCAGGGTGATTGAGGATGTTCAATGTCATGGGCAGAGATAATGTATAATGCCTGTGTTGCAACATGAAACAGAGAATTGACATAGCTACAGAGAGAAGTGGGTCAGTAAAACGAAAATAAATGAGATGGGTAACATGTGCTGATTAGGTTGTCAGAATTCCAGTCTATAGTGTATAGCACAAGGTGATTGGGCTTTGCTAATTTTTTTCCCATTTGCCAGAGAATGTGTGCACTATGCTGGAGAGAGACATACAGAAGGAAGAGAGATAACATTCTCCTCATGGGGGACATGGTCACATCATAATCCCTTCTCCTCCATTTTTCTATCTTTCTAGGATTAGGGGTATGAAATCACCTATGTCTGGTGTGCTTTTTAAGTTCTGTGACTTGTGCAATGTTCTGTGACTCCCACCATGCTGTCGGCCATGTAGGATCCAGCCACCTTAACCAGTAGGCCACAGAATGGCCCAACTAATGATTTTTAATGTAAAATCAAAACATATTCTCAATTAGAGGCATGAAATTTTCTTTTCTTTTTCATCCTAAGACCTCTATTAGTAGTGATTAATCAACTGGCATAAAACAAGACCTTGCTGTCTTACTACACACCTATGCTTAATATTTGACCAGATTTGAAGATATATCATAAAAATATCAATTTTTTTCTATCTCTGTCTTTCTCTTTCACCAGACTGTAGAAAAGCAGCAGCTATCAATACTGGTATGTGGCTAGTGAAATTATATTATTAAATCTTTTCTCTCTCTCTTTTTAAAGGTTTATGCCATAGGGCATGTGAACTTACCATAGAGACAGGAAGACAGTGAAAAGAAAAGTGAGAAATCACTCTCCCCCACCCCAGGGGAATGGCCATGTCTCAATCCCTTCTCCTCCATTCTTCTCCTAGTATTTTGGGCACACGTGTAAATCCAGTGTGAATCTCAAGTTGCCAAGTCCAGGTCTTGGATCATGACTGGTCATGTGGGAATCCAGTACCTTAACCACCAAGTCACCTGTTGGATCCTATATTATTAAATCTTAAATATGAAAAAATAAATGTTCTGAATATCTATATATAAAATACATATTAAAAGAGCTTATAGAACTGAGACTTTTTAAAAATATCATTATAATATCATTTTGGGGAGCCAAACAGGAGTGCAGTAGTAACACAACATTTTGCAAGATGGACTCACATGGGGAGAATCCAAGTTCAGTGACTCCATTTTTCCAACATTACATGTTCCTTTCCAACTCTGTGATGACAATTTCACTTCATGTGGCCTCAGCCTGAAAAAGACCTCCTCAGCCTTCTTCATGACTCCCCATCCTTACTGTTCAGTCCATAACCTCCTTCTCTAGTAAGAAAGTTGATAATTCCAACACAACTCAGTTACACTGCACCCTTCTGTACCACAATTGATTAATATCTGTTTCAACCCATTCTTTGAATGAACTTTTATCTTAAGGTATTTTTGTATTCTCAGTAATAGTAAGCTTATAAACGTATTTTCATATATATATATATATATATATATATATATATATACACACATAGAGAAAGAGAGTTTAATTCAAACTAAAACATATATGAGTACTAAAAGATAAGACAGCCAACAACTGCAACTGGAACCAAATAAATGCAAGAGATACATTGCCAATTCAAATTAGCACATATAAAAAAATAAATGGATGTATCTTATCCTTCATGCTGAGAAATTCAGATGAATATTTGGCATCCTTCTCCTCTCAACTTTGGTTTATGGTATATTGCATCCGTACAATGAGAGCTGACCATCACCTCCACTGCTGCTATACACCCCGGCACTCTAGATTTGAAGATATTTAAAATTTGTTACTCAAAAGGGACATCTCTCCTTGACTACAAAGCAATCCCATAAAAAGAGATTAGCCTTATTTATATATGTCACTCCAGACCCTCACATTGCACAGGAGGTAATTCATTTGAATGGCCGTCCTTTCCAAAATTCCTGGCTTGGGGAATGGTAGTTCTCTACTTTCACCTCTGTTAGAATCACACAGATTTAGGTAGGGAAGAGGATAACTCTTGATTTGATAAAATTAGTATCAGACAGAAAAATAACATATGTCCACTAAGTAGTCTTTTGGATCCAATTACTTCAATCTAAATCCTGCCTTTAACATTCGCTGGGTGTTAAATAAAGGAAAATTTAAGCCCACTGTGTATCAGTCTCTCTCTCTCTCTTTTTTTTTTTTTTTTTGGAGAGGTTTTTGCTATAGGGTGTGTGCACGCGCCAGAAAGACAGACAGAGACAGAGAGACAGAAAGTGAGAATCACACACACACACACACACACACACACACACCCGGGGGGATGGTCACACCGCAATCCCTTCTCCTCCATTCTCCTCTTGGAATCTTGGGCACGCACGCACATGCGCCCAGCATGAGTTTAAGCCACAGGGTCTGGAACTTGAACCATGGTCAACTACATGGGAGTCCAGTGACATAGTCATCACACACACTCCTGGTCCCACCTCACTATCCTTTTTATAGAATGGATTAGAAATGATACCTAAAAATATCAGTAACCTTCAGATGATGGCAATAAGAAATAATTGGGATAATGCTGCTAAAACACTCGGCATAATGGTTTTCAAATAATCAATTAAAATATTTGTTATGATGATAACACACTGCTCTTAACCTGAACCATTCACAGCTTGACCTTATGATCGCTGAATATTTTTAAATAAAATATTATTATATGGGGAGTTTTAAATAGTGATTCAGTGTTCTGGGCCCAGACGCACTATAGCGATACCTACCAAGGGGAGGTAGGATGAGGAAAACTTGACTCTCATCTGGAATTGTAGTCCTACTTTTTTGAGCTTCACATGTTGTGCCTCTAAAATACTTTATTTAGAAACAGAATTCCATAGCAAACACATTTTGTAACCCACTGCTTCTCTAAGATATCATCTTTATAGGTCTAGGTAAATCATACATGGCAGACCTAAAATAAAACAAAAAATATAGCAAGTGTATTGTGCTTGTTACAAGAGAGCTGAGCTAAGAGTCTAGGTGAATAATAACACATTGCATTGCTCAGGGAAAGCAATTCATAGAGACCACTTGGCTGAACATATTTCAACAGTGTCATCTTTATAGAGAGAAGACAACGTTGTTACATTATAATGCTATTAAGCATATCGGATATCATATGTTTAAAGAACCAAAGATGAATATCTTCTTTTTTACTCTAAAAGCATCTTATTATTTCTTTCACAAGTGTAATCAGAGCATTGACAGATAATGTAACAATTCATGAACTGTGGACAAAAATGAGAGCATAAAATCACAATCATATTAGGATTCCAGCTATGCTTATCTCGTTATCTCAGTCAGAGCAGAAGATGGTTTATGATGTTTATATATAACATTTTATGATGGTAACCGTTTTCAAGGGATCATTTCTAAATATTTCAAAATGAGATTTTGGTAAAATGTGTATGTAGAACACAGGTATGGTTATGGAAAATGCCTCAGTACTTTCCCAAACATTTACATAATAATAATTAAGCTCTAATATACCTCACTTTTTGTTTTTCTGGATTGCCGAATTATGAAAGAATATCTCATTTTCCTGGTCACTTTCTAGAACATGTTAGTTAAAGCTTGCAAGAAAAATGGCATCTGAAAGCATCACATTCTTACTAAACAATAGGAAAATATTCACAAAACAGAAAATGGTTATTTGTTCATTTTGATTACAGGTATCTAAATAGATGTATTTCTACTGAGTTTATTTGCCAACTTTGGATTTATTTACTCATTTTAAAAATCAAGACCAGCTTTTAATTGGACATTTTCCTTATAATTTTATATTATAATCTTAAAAAATGTGGAGAACAAAATAAGATCTATTGATAGAGTTTATTTTAAAAGTTTTATATATTCTTACATATTGGATAATTGATTTCTGGTTTAATAATTTTTATTCAGGTAAAGGAGAACGTAAAGTTCCTGATGAAATACAGAAATAGTGAATGAAATTTATTTCACCTCTTTGCCCTACCCAGCAAAGTGCAATTTTTAAATTGAGGAAATATAATAGAATTCTCAAGAGAACATGAAGATAACTAAGTAGATTTTGAACTATATGACATTATTAGTTATCATGTAATACAACGTAAGTCATGAATTTTATATGAGTTTTATAATTATCATATCAGATGTTCTGTGATACTCTCCAGGATGATATTAATTATGTCATACCTATGTAAGTTTCATACGTTGGAACAAAGATATCTTTGCCAAAAAAGAGAAACTTAAGGAGATTGTCATTACAAAGAATATAAATGTGATTAAATATGCCAAACTATGAATATTTTAAAAGCAATCTTAAAAAAATGTTCACTAGCAATTTTAGGGAGAAACTGGAAGCAGTAAAGTATTTCAGATGTGTTCTTGGCACAAGTTTAAAGTTTGGTTTCTGAGGCAGATAAAAGAACAAAATATGTAAATATCATGATTGTCATTCATATTGTGAGTAGAAGGAATGTGATACTGACCTTTTGATAACTGGATCTTGAAATGACCAGTTAAGAATGTTAAAGAAGCTATTATAATTATGCTGAAGCATTTAAAGAAAGATATAGATTGTAGCTGAAATTACGGTTAAAGGCATAGTAGAAATAAATGACTAAAGAAGTCAAAATGTTTTCTACATTATCTGAACCTCGGGGCACAGATAACTTCCTGCAAGATATGGACTGATGAGCACCTCTTATCACAACACCTATATTTACACAGTATCCTTTACTGTTAGTGGATTAAAAATGATTTATGACACACCCAAATGGTATTTATTTTTTTATTCACTGTATGCTATATATCACATATTCTATCCCTTAAAATTTTTATGAGCATGTCTCTCCCTAACTTGACTGTTACTCTATGAGTCAAGCAATGGTAAGATATACATTCGTGAGTCTCCAGTGTGAAAAATAATGACCACAATGTTTTCTCTACCATGTTCCATATTTCTACCATTCTTCACTAGCAAAAATTTTAATATACGTATTTTTACTAAAAAATCTGTTCAATGCTGTCCAAGTTTTTGGAATACATGCTTCTCATTGTTTTTCATCTTTTGTCTACTATCACTTCCAAGAGGTAATTAAATTGAAATAAAGTCATTAGAGTGGACCCTAATCCAGTAATTGAAGTCCTCAAGAGAAAAAAGGATTGACAATGTTCTAAGGAAGAGAGAACAACAGACCGCCCGTTGGATTCAAGCTGCAGTATCAACTCACTCCTAAGTCTCCACCCTGTTGGTTCATACTGGAGATTTGGAACTTGCCTGCAGGTGTGAACTGATTCTTTAAAATAAATCATTCTCTCTCTCTTCCTTTCTCCCTCTCCCTGTCTCTCTGGCTTTCTCTCCTCACCTTCACCTCCATATATATAATCTTGATTTTGTTCTCTAGAGAACCCTGACTAATACAGAATGAATAACAGAATAAAGAAAAACAAACATGCAATTATCTTGATAAATGAATAAAAATTTGCTAACAGTATTTATTCATTATAAAAGTTCACTGCACATTATCAATAAGAATCAATTGGTATTACTCAAAATATACAATTAAAGTATAAATAGAAATTTATAAAAGAGCAAAAATTATTTGTAACAGCTAGTGGACAAAACAATAATATCCAGAATATAAATAAGTTTATTACTTTTTATAGCAAAACACAGAAGATAGTCCCAGTTTGAATTGACAAGTGAAGGCACAAATATACTCTGGAGAACCAGCAGTTAGCGTAATGGCTATGTCGCTGGACTCCCATGTAGTCGACCGCGGTTCACGTCTCGGACCCGGTGGCTTACAACTCACGCCGGGCGCGTGTGCGTGCGTGCCCAAGATCCCGAGAGGAGAATGGAGGAGAAGGGATTGTGGCGTGACCATCCCCCCTGGGGGGTGATTTCTCGCTTTCTGTCTCTATGTCTCTCTCTGTCTGTCTGGCGAGCACACGCGCCCTATAGCGAAAAACCTCTCCAAAAAAAAAAAATATATATATATATATATACTCTGGAACAATGGAATCCTATGGATGATATTGAATATGGATGACTATCAGAATAACTATTGAACATAAATGACAAGGTACAAAAAAATTGCATGTAATAATGCATAAGTATATAGACAAAATAATAAAAACCTCATGTATTATCTAAAGATATTATATATTTAATAACCAAAAGGACAAAAACAATAAAACAAAACCAGACTTCTACTTAACTTTTTCTAATAAAACTTTCTAATCATAATTTCTATGTCATGTAAGAATAATTATTCTTTTTTTTGAGAGAGAGAGATTTTTGCTATAGAGCATGTGCTTTTGCTAGAGAAGGAAAGAGAGAGACAGAGAAACAGAAAGCAAGAAGTCACCCCCTTATCCCCAGGGAGAACGGTCATACCACAATTTGTTCTCCTTTTGAGATCTTGGGCACATGTGCACACATGTCTGGAGTAAGTTTTAAGGTGCCAGATCCAGGACTTGAACCATGGTAGACTATATGGAAGTCCAGCAATGTAACCATTATGCCATTTACTGGTCCTGAAAAATGACTCTTTATCATTCCACCTAAAATTTTAATAACAAATTTATAATTAATATTTCATAAAATATTGGAATAACCCATTGGTTCAAAGTTTGGATGATATTCTCAGTACATTACTATTAGCTGAATTAATATAGTAAAATATTGGCTCAGTTAAAACTGAAACTAGTCAAAAAGTCTTCAGGTTTTTCAGATTCAATATAAATACTTCTAATAACATATATAGGACAAAACCCAATCTAAATCATGAGTTTGAATATAAAATGTTTGCTTAAAAAAAAAAAAAAAAAGAATTGTAGGCCAGCTGGTGTCATGATAGTTAAAGCAGTTGGATCCCACAAGACCCCCTGCAGGTTTCAAGTCCTGGCCCCACCAACTTGAAAAATATGCTGGGAGTGTGTGCACGCATGCCCAAAATCCTGAGAGGAAAATGGAGAAGGGATTGTGGCATAGCCATTCCTCCAGGGAGTGCTTCCTCATTTTTTCTCTCTCATTCTGTCTCACTATAGTGAGTATATGCACTCCAGGACAAAATTAAAGAAAAAGAAAAGAATGAAAAAGAATTACTATTTTAAAATAAATTTAATTTTTATTTAAGAGCTTTTATTTTATAGGTAGAGAAAAATATATCCATGCTAGAAATAAGACAAAGACACAAATGTGCTTTCAGACTTGGGATTTTTCCAAACTATGTAGTAATTTATCATATTTTCAACAGTATTTAAAAAAGAAAAATTCTAAATATCTTGTATAAAAACGTGGCTAATAAACTGATAATACAGACCAATTTAAAGAGAGATATGGGTTCTATACAATATTGCTTAGTCAATATTATAAGTACTCTGCATGTTGCTTATTTTAGATTGTAGAAAATCATTAAGACATTTTGCTTACCTCTAAAGTGAAGAATTTGTATTAAGTCAATGAATTTCAGGTTGTTTTGAACTATGGACTCTTTTATTAAAGTGACATTAAATGTAAGAATGAAATACGTGTGTCATGTAGAAACAGATTATCTGAGAGAAGTGTGAATGGGGCTAGGAGAGTCATTGCCAACCCAACTCCTGTGTCCACTGCAGCTTTAAATCACCTTAATTTGAGGTCCAGAAAAATCCAAACATACTAGATTTTAGGAACTGCAAAAATTTTTCCAAATCTGAAAATTCATGACTTAGTAAAAGACGAGAACTTTGGGGTCAGCAAATGGTGTAGTGATTACATCATTGGACTTTCACAAAGCCAACCATGATTTCGAGTCCTGGACTAGTGGCTTGAAACTCACCCGGCACATGTGCACATGTGCCTAAGATCCTTGGAGGAGAATGGAAGAAAAGGGACTAAGGTGTAGCCATCCCCACCAATGGGTTATCTCTCACTTTTTCTCTCACTTTCTCCATCTCTGGTGAGTGCACATGGCTTAAAAACGAAAACTTGTACAAAACAAAAAACAAAGACAAGAACTTTAAGTTTAGAAAATAACTAGGTTATTCAAAATATTCCAAGGTTCCTCATTTACTAAAAAAAGGGAGGGGTTAAACATAATAATTACATCAGTTGGATGCATTATTTCCAGATTATAGGAAAGAAAGTTGAGACCACAAAACATAAAGTAAATATTCCAAAATTCTTTATTAAATACATTTGAGTCGCAAAATAACTGCATCTATCTCTAAAGCCTCGTCTCTTTCATCACATTCCAAATGGGCAATATATCAGGACACAATGATTCTCTCAGACTAAATGTTTTTTCTTCTTCTTTTTTTAAGTTTATTTCTTTTTTCTCCTATAAATAAGAGAGACAGACAGACAGAGAGAGGAGGCACCCCCCAAAAGGGTAGCTATTCACTCTCAGCCTCTCCTAGTCCTGAATCAGGCACACACAAATCCATTTTGTTCTGGAAGGTCTCCAGGTACAAACTTGGGATTTTTCTCATGTGGGGCAACCTCTCCAAGCATTGCTACTACATTGCTGTCTAGTCCCTGTAAATCTCTTTCTTATCAGTCAATTATTGAAGGGGGAATTTGCAATACCAAAATTTAAAATTTTTGGCAAGTAACAGTGTTCTTTTGATAAAAATCAAGTATCACAAGCAAAAAAACACATGTCATCATCATTTCTTAATCCCAGAGGGTGAATGAATTACTAAGAATACTTTGGACATTTAGCTTTAGGTGAGTTTTATAATGAAGTATAATATTTGGATCTAGGTGGCCTAAGTACACAATTTTACAGAAGTCAGTTTCCTGTTGTGCTTAAAAGCAAAAGCCTGGAGTCATACAGACCTTCTGTTCATTTTCCTGACACTACCACTTACTGTGTGACTTCAGGAAATTCACTTAAACTTTCCAGACAACATTAACTTCATCTGTAAAAGAGAATTAATAATTGCACTATGTAGCTGACTGTTTTAAAAATTAAAGATAGAAAAATCACTAAGCATAATTCTTATAGACTAAGTTTGCATAAAGTAAATAAATAAATAATAACTATTAATAGTATAAGGTCATGATGCAAGGAAGAAAAGAATGGGAAGTTACCGAGGACAACAAAAATACAAAATAATTAACTCCTAATCAGGAGGCATGAGGTGTAGCTTCATCAACAGCTCTCTGAACCATTGGATAGATAATTTTAGCCTCTTTGCATCTCATTTGCAGACTGAGGGGGAAATATAGTAGGTGGATAATGATCTCTAAGTGTCCTTTCATTTCAAATGTTCAGTGATTTTCATAATTGTACCCTGACCTAGCCCTACCTGCAGCAACCTGGAAAAACTTTTACACACGGTGAATTTGAACACCAAAGAAGTCGTTCTTTTTTTCAAGTTATTTTATTACAAGAGTCGATCAAGTGATGACATGGAGCAAGAAGTTCTTATAGAATCGAGATTATTTAATATTACCCAGGTAGGGAACCAGCAGTTAGTGTAATGGCTATGTCGCTGTACTCTCACATAGTCGACCACGGTTTGAGTCCTGGACCCGGTGGCTTAGAACTCATGCCGGGCGCGTGTATGTGCGTGCCCAAGATCCTTAGAGGAGAATGGAGGAGAAGGGATTGCGGGGTGGCCATCCCCCCTGGGGGGTGATTTCTTGCTTTCTGTCTCTGTGTCTCTCTCTGTCTGTCTGGCGAGCGCACGCGCCCTATAGCGAAAACCTCTCAAAAAAAAAAAATATTACCCAGGTAAGTATAGGGAAAATAAATATCATTATGGTTTTATTTACTTTTTAATTATTATGTTAGAAGGCTTCAAAACACACCCACGAAGGGAAAAACTTATTTGAGAAACATTTTGTAGTCCTAGGATCAGATAAAATAGTAATTTTTGCTGTGTCTAATTGGAGAAAGTAGTTGCAATAAAGCAAAAAGAGAAAAAAGAAAAAGCCCTTCCCAGAGTTTTCCACTGCCTTAAAATTACAGCACAATCTCATTAAGCAGTAATGGAAATGGAAATTACCTGCTCTTGTGTCCCTGATTGTATTCTGTTAGGTCATTTGCATACTGTTCAATGATTGGATTACTGGTGAGACTGAGAGGTCTCAGAACTGAATTCCTATGCGCCCTCATCTCATTCTACTGCTGTGACTATGAGCAGAAATCATTTCCTGAATTTTATAATATGGTCCTCATGGAAGCATATGAGTCTTCTTTATACTGTAGACAAGCACAAGAAGTGTAAACTCTTCTGATGTTGGTCCAAAGCTGCATAATTTCAGAAAGCTTAAAACATATTTTGCTATGTTACATCATGGGATGTTAATAATTTTCTCAACAGTTACAAATGTAATGAGTCAATACCTTCATTTTCAATAATGGCTGGTAATAGAATGAAAAAAAAATCAGAAATAGCAAGACAATTTCTGGTAAATATACAGTTACCATTTTTATCTTCCTCATTACTTCTAGCCATTTTTATATTTTTGATGATATATAATTTTCTCTCAGTATAAGTCTCTATGAAGGTAAAAAGAGTATTTTCTCTCTCTTTTAGGAACTAACATCTAAAATGCCACTTTTCACATAATCAGCAGACTTTAACCTAATTAGTGTAAATTTGTAAGTTTCTCTCTCTCTCTCTCTAAATATATATATACACATATATAGATTTCATATACTTATGTTTAAAACAGCTTTTATGTAAGCTTGTGTTTTATATTTATTTCTTTTTTTCTTCCATCATGAGAAAGATACAGAGAGAGAGAGAGAAAGACAATCACTCCCAACAAGGCCTTTAAGCCTCCTCACTCTGAGATCCACCCCTAGGTTCAGCAAGTCCTCAATCATGGGCACCACAGGCACCCAACTTATTAGGAAGGAGTCCCACCCAGAACCTTCCCAAATGGGTCAGGCTCAAAGAGCTTTTGCTTTATCCATGTCACTCGTCCAAATATTTACGTAAATTTAGTTTAGTATATATGACTTCAGTGCAAAAGATTAATAAGAACATGTGAAAATGTTTGTATTGTATTGTGCATCTCTGTTACATAAAGGCACTGGATTTTAAAAAATCCTGTTTCATACACAATCTAGTTATACTCAATGAAATGTTACTCAGTCATAAAAACAGTGGCACTCTGTCACTTGATACAAAGTGCAATGAATAAGAGGTTTTAATGCTAAGTAAAATAAATCAAACTGTGAAAAACAAACTTTGTATGTCCTCAATATATACTGGGTATATAATGTATGGCAGAAATTGAAAGATTCAAAGATACAGAGGAAGAAAGGACAAATGTAGATATCAGAGTCTATATGGGAGGGAGGTAGATAGTGGGGAGTGGTTGGATGGCTCTGGAAAAAAACACTTAACAGACACGAGAATTTAGACCAGCAGGAACCATATTGGTTAAGGCATTGGATCCCACATGTCCAACTCTAAGGTTCAAGTCCTGGACCCAGAAGCCTGAAAAACACGCAGGCAGCATCTGCCAGTGCCCAAAATCTGAAGAGGAAAATGAAGGAGAAGGAATTGCAGCATGGTCGTCCCCCAAGGGAGGTGATTTCTCACTTTCCCTCTCTCTCTGTCTCTCTCTGATGAGCACATGTGCCCTGTGGCAGGAACAGGTTAAAAGCCTAATCCTACAAAATGTAGAGGAAACCAGAGAAAGTAAAGTTAAGACCATTGTTTGTCATACCCTACCCCCATCTCTGAGAGAGGCATCAAGAGCTCTCCCAAAATGTATGAGAAGACAAGAGTTGGGACCAGACAAGACTAAGAGGAAAAACAACTTGGATGGTGATTGGGTAGCCCTGGACTTTAAGGACAGTGCTAGGGACAGTATTTTAACCTTGAACATGTGGTTACGTGGTCTGGGCACTATTTCAATTTAGTTGGCAGCCATACTGGTCATAGGACCAGATGATTAATAGGTAAACAGAAGAATTTCCCAGCATCCTTTAGGCCAGGCATGCAGCAGAACCTCGCCGAGATCTCCTTGGATAGATCAGGGTCTAGTTCCATCATCTTCTCAATGAGGCCAAGAAGGAAGATCAGGGAGGTTATAAGGAGACTAAAGAGTGCTTTTTGACCTAGAGGATGCATCTCTATTTAGACTTTGACAGTTGGACAGTTGTGAGAGGTTCAAGTCAAGCACTCTGCTCCATTCAGACTGTCCGGGGTAACTGCCATGACGCATTTTCTCCAGATATGAGGTCAAGCATGATCCCTGGGACCAAACAGTTCAGGGGGCCTAAATTCATGCTTCATCTGCCAAAGAGTTAAAATTGATTGCAGAGCTTCATGTAAGGATTCAAGATCTCTGCCCACTCTACACCATACTCCTGAACTCTCATTTCCCATCTCATCCCAAAATTAGTATCCTTGAAGAAAAGGCTTCACGGGGACTTAGTTCCAGTTGGGAATGGTGACAAGAGCTATGATGCCATTGATTAGCATTTGCAGGATCAATCCCCATGTTGAATAGCTTCTGGCTGCCAAGTGCTCCACAGGCTGGCTCCTAGACAGATTTCCTATGGTGGCTCTGGGTCCTGCCATCATGGTGCTATACACCTAATGAATGGAGGATTCTCCAATGTCTGCAAAGATGTTGATAGAAACCTAACCAAGGCTCAGTGGCAAAAAGATCAGTATTAATCCATATTTTCAAAGAGTTTCAGCTCTGGTTTATGGAGGCTTTGTGGACTGTAGATATTCATGGTCTTGTAGAAGTATTTTTGTGAAACCAGATTATATCTTGAGCAGAATAATTCAAAAGGCAGAGAGGATCTCTACTGGTCAGCAGTAACAGAAAGGACCTTCCAGACTGGCTGCATCTGGACCATGACCTTATTATCCAGCTGAACTCCAAAATATGTCCAGTTCAATTTTCTGTAAACAAATGGTCTTCAATTTTCCAGGATTTGATGTACAATCTTTTTTACTTTACCATGATGCAAAAGCTATACATATGCAAATTCAGAAGAGAGGTATCTTTGAGAATTTATGCAACCATTTCATTTTTCACCTTTAATACAGTAGTCTACAAATTATATGAACTATTGCTTTAATATAAAATAGCCTTTACATTAAATGATTTTGTCCAACTGCAGGCTTATGTAAGGATTCTAAGCACAGTTAAGGTAGGCTAAGCTAAGCTATGATATTTGTGAGATTAGGTGTATTTAAATGCATTTTAAGAAGTTTTATTTATTTACTCATTCCATAAGCAAGAGAGAGAAATAGCACCTCTGACTGAGTTTTGATGCCATAATGTACCACCAGCTTCAACCAACTCAGATCACAGGCACACTCATGCCTGGTATAATCAGGGAGGTCTTTAGGTACAATCCGAATCCTCCTCGGGAGGATCAGCCTCACAGAACATCACACTTGACCTCTGTGCCACACTATCCAGCCCAGTCCCGCCGAGTAGATGCATATTTGATCTAACAATATTTTTATTTAAGGGGCATTTACAGGATGCAATACCATCATAAATTATAATCAATTTTATCTCTTTGACAGGATCTTACTATGATGATCCTCCTGCCTCAGCCTCCAAGCTGGAACTATAGGTGAATGCTTCCAAACCTGATTTATCTGTAGGTCAGGTCTTTCTGTGTTGTGCAGGACGACTGCCAGCTCCTGATCCTCCTGCCCCAGCCTTCCCAACTGCTGGGACCACAGGGGCATGCCATTGCACCAGGGCTTTAGGTTGAACTAGGAATTGAACCTGGAACTCACATGCAGTACCAGCCCATGCAGTACATTGAAGTGAATAGTTTGTTGATTTTTTTTTTTTTTTTGAGAGGTTTTTGCTATAGGGTGCGTGTGCTCACCAGAAAAACAGAGAGAGACAGAGAGACAGAAAGCGAGAAATCACCCCCCCCGGGGGGGATGGCCACACCGTCCCTCCTCCTCCATTCTCCTCTCGGGATCTTGGGCATGTACGCACATGTACCTGGCATGAGTTTAAGTCACCAGGTCCAGGACTTGAACTGTGGTCAACTACATGGGAGTCCAGAGATGCCATTATGCCATCTGCTGGTCCCAGTTCATTGATTTTTTGGGGGGGAGGTGGGGTGGGGTTACATTTACAATCATTATCATCATCAATTTTAGAATATTTTCAGCCTCAAAATAAAAAACACACTCATAAGAACCCATTTCCATATGCTGACTCCACACAGCCTCAGAAGACCACTAATCTACTTTTTGTTTCTGTAGATTTGCCTTTCTGGAACAGCATAGGAATTTTCCTTTTGTACTTTTTAAAATTACTTATGTAATTTTTTTAAGTTGTATTAATAAATATATAGTTAACAGTGACCTTAAATTAAAAGGTTCTCGGGAACCAGCAGTTAGCGCAATGGCTATGTCGCTGGACTCCCACGTAGCCGACCGCGGTTCGCATCCTGGACCCGGTGGCTTAAAACTCACGCCGGGCACATGTGCGTGCGTGCCCAAGATCCCGAGAGGAGAATGGAGGAGAAGGGATTGCGGTGTGACCATCCCCCCTGGGGGGTGATTTCTCACTTTCTGTCTCTATGTCTCTCTCTGTCTGTCTGGCGAGCGCACGCGCCCTATAGCAAAAACCTCTCAAAAAAAAAAAAAAAAAAAAAAAGTTCTCTTAATTTGTAACATTAAATGGTAGAATAGATTTGAGCCTTTATGAACTACTAACGTTGTTCATTTAACAGAGATTTTTATGACATGCTATTAAATGTAATAAAAGACTGTGCTACTAAATAAGGTAATGTATACAGATACATTATGTGTACATTATAATACATAAATACATTCAGGTATTTATAAATTTCACTGGACTTTGTTCACAGAGAGTATTTAATACTACTCTCACTTCCATCAATGCCAAAATATTACTAAAGTATGTCCTTTTATTTGTGTGTGCTAGTAAATGCAGAATAATTTTAAGGTTAGGCGAAGGAAAATATAATTACAAAGATAAATCTTCCGCCAAAGCACTCTGCACCCTCCACACATACGCAAGCTTTGATTTTCCTAAAAGTCATTGCATCAATTAAAACCATTATTCTTAAACCTATTTGACTATACTCTAGTAGCCTATTTATTTCACAATGTTAAATTAGTTTTGCTTCCAAACAGTCAGGAGAGAAGTTTTACATGTGGGTAATATAAATTGTGCTACAAATTGTGATTTGTCTATCTAGAGCAAAGGTCCCCTCTGTAACCATATTTTCACTAATGTTCCTTCAAAGGTGCCTAAGATTTATTCCTTTAGTCTTTAGAGCAATATTGGCATTGGGGCTAATTTTTTACTGCCCAGCTCTGTGCTGTGTGCTGCTAAACATTAAGCATTCCTAGTTTCAAAACACTAAATGCCAGTTGACCTATTATTCTTCTAGTAAAAACCAAAAACTCGGTTTCACGCATTTCCAACATTTTCTTGGGGAATATTACATCTTTCCCTCTTACCTTAGTTGAGAATTAATGCTAGGCTAAAAACATAGTAACATTCTTACTAATTACTATTTCAGTTCAAATTCTTTTATAAAATGCATAAACAGATGATTAGCATAGTATTAAGTGAAACTTAATACTCAAGTTTTATTTCTTACTGTATGCCTTTGCCCAAACTATTGTTTACTCAAAATTGCTGAGGACTTTTCTAGTACATGTTCTATCTGCCCACCTCGTCAACCTGGCAAAAGTATTGCCGTAGCAATATTCAAGAACCTGTGTCTCAGGATTCATTTGTAGGGTTTTTAAACACATTTCCTGCTGGTTATTGATATGTTCTTACTTTTTTCTATTTTTCTGGATGGCTTGACGTTTTACCCTGCCAAAGACAGATGTTTTAACTGTAGCAAAACAAACAAAAACAAAATTGATCTATTCTATGTTAAGTGATTAAGGAACTCTAGAAATTTCTATCATCCCAAAACTTGTGTGTTCCTACTGCACAAGTTCTGAGGGAAACAGGATGAATATGTTAAAACGGAAATTGACAGAATTATCCCAGTTTCTATGGTCAAAGCTTTTCTCGGACTCCTTATGGTCATTGGTTTAACTTTAAAAGGAATTTGTAGCCTATCCCCTATGAGTTTATCTCCAGCATCCCCATGTGTCCTAGAGAGTATCCTTGACTTTGATTCCTTTATTTCACTGGTTGATATGACCAGTTACCATAAAAGTTAATGCAGTATAGCCAGGTTTATAACTAATAGGTATGTACATGTGGCTTTTTCCATAAATTAACCATAGAAACTTTTGCATGAGC
This sequence comes from Tupaia tana, assembly GCA_026018925.1. Classification (NCBI taxonomy): domain Eukaryota; kingdom Metazoa; phylum Chordata; class Mammalia; order Scandentia; family Tupaiidae; genus Tupaia; species Tupaia tana. The sequence continues at coordinate 65,665,879 of JAKSZU010000008.1, forward strand.
TTCAGCCCAGAGTCCTGGTATCCTCAAAAATACTGATATGTGACTGATCTTAAACTTTTTTGGAAAGGACTACGTTAATTATTGTTAAATACTGACAAACAAGTTTAGTAACAAGGGATAGATCCCTGATCATTTCCAAACTCACAATACATTGTGTTTCTATAATCTGAACAAATTCACCACTTGGGGATCTAAAATAGGATTGCTAGAAATAGGCAACAGTAAAAGAAGATAGTTTTGTTCATTTGTGTGTTAGTTTTTATTTATTTATTTATTTATTTATTTATTTATTTATTTAAGAAACCCAGATTAAATGCAACAAATTTCCTGAACAGATTCATATCCACTCAAATTCTCAAAGAACCACAAATGCCATGAGAAACAGACCTCACATACTTCTTAGTGTTTTGTTTTGCTTTTAATTATCTTTTCTCTGAGCTAAGATATTAATGGATTGAGGAGTAATTTCAGTCAACTCTTGAGTCAGGAATTGGACTAGGTTTGGGTTTATTGATTACGTTATTTGAACCACCAGTTCAATATACTTCTAGGTACCTGTCTTTAGATGGGGTAAGCTTACTGAAGGATTTTTCTCAATCTTCCTGCTGTACCTATCTTCCAGCATAACCTGTTTGCTCATTCCCTAGAGTCTCTCTCCATATTCTTGTCTGTTTTTCAGTTGGGAATTTCTTTCTTAGAGATATTTCCCCTTGCCTAGTGATAGGAGACTTCTGACAACATTGGAAAAAGCCCTTGGGCCAGGATCATTTCCTATTACTTTCCTTGAGGTAGGGTTTTTAATTTTCCCTTCTCTCAGTTGAAGTTGGCCATCACCTATATCCTTGGTGGTGGGGGGGGGGGGGGGGGTGGGGAGGAGGTGACAGTGTTTGATACATTTCCTCCAGCCTTAATGCATTCATTCACTATGGGAGAAGGATCTGATTGGAACTTTTTTCTTTAGTTTGCTATGCTTTATTTTATTTTTTAAAACATTTTTTGGCCAGTAGCAGTAGGGCAGCAGTAATGCAATGCTGCATGATACTGAGGTCACACTGAAAGGTTCCAGGTTTGTGTCCCAAGGTCTCCCTGTGCATGTTGAGAGCAAAGGCACACGCATATGAGCCCAGCTGGCTGAGGCTGAGGGCAGAATCTCAGCACGAAGATTCTGTTCAGAATCTCTCTCTCTTCCTCTCTCTATGTGTCCCCCTCTCTCGAGGCACAAATGTATCAACTAATGAAAATTTTATTTGACAAATAATAATTGTATTATTTATTATGGGATACAGTGTGAAGTTTTGATATATGTCTATGTTATAGAATGGCTAAATCAAGCTAATTAGCAAATCCATTAACTTGTCATTTGTGTGTGTGTGTGCACGTGTGAAGAACCTTCTAAAATTTAGACTTAGAAATTTTGAAATATTAAAAGAAAATTAATATCTAAATTAAGACTACTGTAAAATAATACTTTAAGTTACTATATTTCACATTGATACAGTCATTAATGTTTGGAAGTTTTAGAGCACAGTAAAGAACATAAACAGTATTTATAGCGAAATAATCAGAGCATATCACCCAATTTGATTTGAAAGGATGTATGTGGTTTTGACAGGCAATGTGTTTCTTCTATCTGCTCTAGGACTTGTTTGCTTTTTGCTTTGTCATTAAGTACACAATTTTGAGAACATAATATGACTTATAGCCAATTTAAATGCTTTTCACATATGTCCTTCGTTGTATCACAACTATGCCTTTCCGACAGTATCTAGATTGTCATATAATCACTGACCTTCTGTCTAGATATACTTGATTTATATTCCGTTGTCTTTTCAAACCTTTTCAAACAATCTTATAAAGAACATCCACAATTGCATTTTCATCCTTATAACCATTAGCCACAACCCAAAGCAGTATTTACTTCTTATTACTTCTGTAACAAATTACTGCACACTTAGCAGTTTTAAATAACACATCATTATTTTTTTTATCATTTTGGAGGTTACAAGTCTGAAATCAGTCTTTTGGGCCTCAACTCAGGATATCAGCAGGGCTGTTTTTTTTTTTTTTCTGTGGGCTCCAGAGAAGTCATTCCTGCTCTTAGATGCAGCTGGCATTCCATGGCAGTGACCACAAAACTAATCTCTTCTGTTGTTACATTGCCCTCCCCTCCCTCTGAGCTTCTGCCTCTCTTTACAACATTATCTCCAACCAAATAATATAGGGTAATCGCCCCATCTGCTATGATTTGGGTATTTGTCTTTTTCTAAATTCATGTTGAAGTTTAATCTCAATTGTAACAGTATTAGGAGGCAGACCTTTAAGAGGTGGTTGGATCATTGAGAACATCACCCTCATAAATGGATTAAAGCTGCTTCTGAGGAGGTTAGATAAGTTATAAAAGGTGACAGTTTGGCTCACGTGCTCACTTATGCCTTCTACCTTAGGATGAACTTACCAGATGCCAGTACTATACTCTTGGGTTTCCCAGCCTCCAAATCTGTGAGCCAGGATTCACTGGGGCCAGACCTAGTTCTAGAGTCTGCAGCAATATCGATTGCTCATTTCACTACCCTCCCAGGCAGGCGATCTCACTCTGTGTTGTGCAAGTCAGGCTTGGGGAAGGATGACATGGCTAATGTGAACCTGTCTTTCCTGGCCTCTCTTAATATTTAGTTTTCTATGTCTATGTTTGGTATGATTCGGATAGTAGTTTGTGCCCCAAAGGTTCATCTTCTGAAATTTGGTTCTCAGGGTAATAGCACAGGGAAGTAGTGAGAACTTTAAAAGCTGAAGCCTCATAGGCAGCGATCGTATTGTAGAGGCATCACTGTCAGGAATGGACTAATGGTATCTGGTGCGTTCTAGCTCTCATAGAAACAATTAGTACTCAGGAGCGAAGTTGTCATAACAAGGACGATGGCTGCCCTCAGGTCTCTCTGTGTGCATGTGCCCACCATCCTATCTGCTTCTGTCAGCCACGGTGAGATGTGGGCCAACCTGATGCCAGCCTTATAGCTTTTAACTCTCCAGCCATCAGAATCGTGAGTCAAACATATGTCTACATCTTTCTAAATCACCCAGATTCAGAAATTTCTGGTATTAACAGTCCAACACAATAGTCCAACACAATAACAGATTAAGACAATGCTCCACCCAAATGCCCTATTCTCTCACCTGAATTCCTCGGTTTTTGTAAAGGCGTTTTCATAAATTAATGGTTGGTCAAATCAGTGTTTCTTCACAAAAAAAATAAAAGCACTAGAAAACTCTAGTCCACCATCTTGCTAATGCCATTTTCCATAAACTACATTTCTAAATCAATTTTAATATGTATATCATTGTGATAATAATTGTACTTCACTTATAGAGTTGTTATCACTATTAAAGATGGTGTTTATGTTAAACTTAGTACAATGACGGCAACACAGCAAATTTAAATAAATATTAAAATTATAGATATGATACAATCATGTAATACTACCACCTCTTTTTTATTTTGGTGAGGGGAGAGGTTTTTGTTATAGGGAACGTGTGCTCGCCAGAAAGACAGAGACAGAGAGACAGAAAGTGAAAAATCGCCCCCCGGGGGAATGGCCACACCACCATCCCTTCTCCTCCATTCCCTTCTTGGGATCTTGGGCACGCACACACATATGCCCAGCGTGAGTTTAAGCTGCTAGGTCTGGGACTTGAACTGCGGTTGACTACATGGGAGTCCAGCGACATAGCTATTATGCCAACTGCTGGTCCCAGTACTACCATCTCTTAAAGATCTGTAAGAACTGAAGTCTAGATCATTTTTGCCAACTTGTAGTACTTTTTAGTGAAGACGGATGCAATATAATCCACATTAATTAGCATACTATGAAGCATCCAAAAGAATCATATTAATTTTCTTTGAACTATACTGGGTAAGTTTCTAAGGATTTAACTTTTAGTATAAGGTTAGTATAAGGTTAGTCTGAGGTTAGTATAAGTAGCTTCAAGGAAATGGGAGACAAAGGGAATAAGAAAAGAAAAAATTTCTACTTAATAAACAACTCGTTTGTTTAGAGTCCATTATAAAGGCTAAGGCAATTATCAAAATGTATTTTGTGCAATTTAAACTATAGTGTACTGATTATCCTACTTGGTATTTGTTTCTTTATGTTAGGCATTGGTGTCTGTAATCATGTTTTACCTCCCAAATATCTCGTCAGCTGTTTTTGATATTTAGTGGATTCTTGGTGTACTGAATATATACACAGGGGTCTTCAAAAAGTTCATAAAAAATGCTTATTATGAAAAATAAAGGATATCATTTTTTTTTCCTTTTTTTAATTGCTAGAGGGCTTATTATTTCACAGTTGGGAGGCATGACAGGAGAGCAAGAGAAAGAAAGCACCCCCAAATGGGATACAATCATACCACGATCCCTACTTCTCCATTTTTCCATCCCATCATGATTTTAAGCATTTGTACAGGGTGTTTTTTTTTGTGTGAAGTTTTTGCTATAGGGTGCGTGCGCTTGCCAGAAAAACAGAGACAGAGAGACTGAAAGTGAGAAATCACTCCTCAAGGAGGATGATCACACTGCAATCCCTTCTCCTCCCTTCTCCTCTCAGGATCTTGGGCATGCACGCACACATACTCGGTGTGAGCTTAAGCCACTATGTCCAGGACTCAAACTGCAGTCGACTACATGGGAGTCCAGCAACATAGTTATTATGCCAACTGCTGATCCTCCCCACCCAGGGTGTATTTAATCCAGCCAGGATTCAAACCACAGTAGGCCATATGGAATCCAGTTCTCAATACACTGCACTTAACTACTATGCAATAGGTCATCCTCAAAATCATTTTGCACCAAATAAACTCATACTGGGCTGACCCTATTTCTCAGTGGTTAGAGGGAGACATATGTTGCATGATTCAAACCTGCCCCAGCACTAAAACATGCCAGGTACATGCACATGCATGCCCCAAATGACAATAGGATAGAGGAATAGAGAAAGGATTGTGTAAGACCATGACCCATTGAAGGATTCTCTCTCCCTTCCACTTCTCTCTGGCAAATGCAAATGTTCTTTGGTAATTACAAAAAAATAAATAAACAACTCTTACTAATCTTTTATAACATGTCTGAACAGAATCTAGCTTGAGGCACTAAGAAAAATAAGACATCACTTTGAGAAATGTTCCTATATAAGTAACACAAATTCTGCTGAATTTGAAGTAAGAACAAATTTTTGATGAAGCTTGAGTGGAAGAATGACAAAATCACTGATGCTTCACAAAAAGTTTCTAGGGACAATGCCCTAAAGAAATCAGCAATTTATACATGGATAACTCATTTTAAGGGCAAGATGATGTTGAAAATGATGCCTTGCGGTGGAAGACCATCCATATCAATTTGAAAGGAAAAAATTAATCTTGTTGTGCCCTAATTAAAGAGGACCAACAATTGATAGCAAAACCATGACTAGTACCATAGCTCAATTTGTTCAGCTTACACAATTCTGATGAAAACTTAAAGTTGAGCAAACTTCCCGCTTGATGCCAAAACTGTTGCACTTAGATTAGCTGCAGACAAGAGCAGAGATTTCAATGGATTTTTTTAAACAAATAAGATCATGAGATCTTGAAGAATTTTTTTGAAAACTTATAACAGGAGATGAATCATTGCTTTACCAGATAATGCTGAAGACAAAACACAATGCTTTCTAAGTAGAAGTGGCCCAGTTAAAGCAAAAGCCAGCTAGTAAAGAGCAAAGGTCTCCGAACCAGTTTTCTGGGGTTACCAAAATATTTTTCTTTTTGGCTTTCTGGAGAGCCAAAGAATGACAGTGCCTTCTTCTTACTAAAGTCTGCTGATAAAGTTAGTCAAAAATGCCTGAGAAAGCTTGATCACAGAGAACTTCTTCACCATGACGATGCCTATGCTCCTCACCAAACAAAGGCAATTTGTGAGAGTTTTGAAGGAAAATAATTAGTAATCTAATTTAGAGCTCTGATTTTCCTTCTGACTTCTTTTATTTTGTAATCCTAAAAAATAAACAGTAGAAAAAGTAAAAGATATCCATTTTAGTTCAGTTAATAATAGTCATGGTTTTGGTAGTTAAGGGAGTGGGTTCTAAATGGTCAACCAAGAAGTTTGAATTCTGGCTCTGGTGGCTTGAAAAACACACCAGGTGTGTGTATCCATATCCCCAAATCCTCATAGGAAATAGAAATGAAGGGGTTGTGTTATATATATGCCCCGTTGTGGGGGAGGGTGTGCTTTCTTCCTCTCCCTCTCTGTTTCTCTCTCTGTCTCTGGGGAGCACATGTACTGTCTGGCAAAGAAATAATGATAATGATAATGCAAAGAAAGACCACATTAGTGTGGTTCAACTCCCAGGACCATCAGTTCTTTAAGGATGGACTAAATGACTGGCATTACAAAAGTGTATTTGTCTTGCGCTTACAAATGTGTCTCCAGTTTGATGGAGCTTATGCTAAGAAATGCAATTTATATTATTTATTTTTATCTTTTAACTTAATTTTCATGGTTTCTGAAGTTTCCTCCCCCCCCCCGTGAAAAATATTTTCCTTTTACAGCTTGGTAAAACATTATTTTTTAAAATATATTTATTATTCACATTTAATCACCATACATCTTTACAGTGTACAAAACATGTTTTTTTCCCCAGCATGAATTCAGTGCATATCAGTCAAGACAAAGACAATATCCAATATATTGCATAACTTTTCATTTTTGTGTCAATTAAACATATTATTTCTTTTTCCCTGTTTTCTTTCTGACCCCTATGACTCACATTAATTTATTTTTAAAAGTAGATTTTGTTCATAAATTAAAAAATAATTAAGTAGCCTATTTTATGTTATTTTCAAATAATGCAAATTATATACTAGATTTGACTTAATTACAGGGTAGTATTCAGTGCTTTCTATGATTTTTCTTCTTTCCTTAAACAATTATCAATTTTTTTAGAGTTATACTTTGCATAATTTGGTTATATCAACTTTCTTACTTAAATGTCTGTTGGAACAAACAAAAGTATATTCATTTTATACATGCATTTATTTATTTTTATACCAAATTTTACTCATGTTGAATTTTTCTCATTATGGCTTTTTTCTTTACTATTTTCACTTAAACTATTTTGATAGGTAGACTATTATATTAGATACACAATTTTTTACTTTCATTTGTAAAATGTTAACTTGTATTTCTTTTTTTTCTTTTCTTCTTCTTTTTTTTTTTTCTTTTTTTTTTTTTTTTTTTTTTTAATAGAAATTTTTGCTATAGGATGAGTGTGCTCACTGGAGACAGAACAGAGAGAGAGAAATTTGAGAAATCACTCCCCAGGGAAGATGGTCAGGCTGCAATTCCTTCTCCTATGTTGTCCTCTCAGATTTTTGGGCATGCATGCACACATGACTGGCGTGAGTTTCAAGCCACTGGGTCTGAGACTCAAATCATAGTTTTTCCTGTGAGAGTCCTGTGCCTCAACCACCACATCACCTGTTGGCCCCTTGTATTTCTTTTTAAAGCGTCTTTCTTTTTCTTGTTCTTTCTTTGCCTTTCTTTCTTTCTTTCTTTCTTTCTTTCTTTCTTTCTTTCTTTCTTTCTTTCTTTCTTTCTTTCTTTCTTTCTTCCTTCCTTCCTTCCTTTCTTTCTTTCTCTTCCTTCCTTCCTTCCTTCCTTCCTTCCTTCCTTCCTTCCTTCCTTTCTTTCTTTCTTCTTTCTTTTTCTTCCTTTCTTCTTTCTTTCTCTTTCTTTTTTCATTCATTCATTCTTCCTTTCTTCTTTTTCTTTCTTTCTTTCTCTCTTTCTTTCTTTCTTTCTTTCTTTCTTTCTTTCTTTCTTTCTTTCTTTCTCTCTCTCTCTCTCTCTCTCTCTCTCTCTCTCTTCTTTCTTTCTTTCTTTCTTTCTTTCTTCTTTCTTTCTCTTTATTTTTCTTTCTTTCTTTCTTCTTTCTTATTCTCCAGAGATTTTTTTGTTATGCAGCACATGCACTTGCTGGAGAGACAGAGAGAGACAAAGAGATAGAAAGCAAGAAATCACTCCCCCCCATCCCGGTGATGTCCACACCACAATCCCTTGTTCTCCATTCTCTCAAGATCTCAGGATTTTGGGCACTCACACAGAGTGTCTGGTGTGAGTTTTAGGACCCCTGGTCTAGGAGGACTCAAACCATAGTTGAGTGTGTGGGAGTCCAGTGACATAACCATATGCCATCTACTGGTCCCTTAAAGCTTATTTCTTGAGAGACAGAGAAAGACTGGTATACTTTCAATAGAGTCTTGTCATTTTGGCATACTACCCTCTGCCTCCCATCCAGCCAGGATGGCAGGCACAAGCAGGCATAGTAAGCATGTTTAGGTTAGACTAGGATCTGAACCCAGACCTCCCATATGGCTCCTGACTTACACAATAATATCTTACCCACCTTGCCATTGCAAGTAGTCCTGGTCTTCTATTAGTTACATTTATGCTTGGGTTGCTGGCTCCGTTTTTAAGTTAACAAATATTATTTAAATAATATTCAAATAAAATTTCAAGAATTTGTGAAATAATTTCATTGTAATCTCAAAGTTTTATAAAGGTCAATGCCGTAGATAATCTCCTTCAGGAGGACATATCAGAGGATATCTCTGGGTCCACACTACTGAAAATAATTATGCCTTCTCTGTATAACTGGTTTTTCTTTTACCTTATTGGTACACTAATTTATGTATGTGACTATGTTTTTCATTTCCATTGTTAAATAGAACTTGCAGGGAAAAATTTATGACCCTGCTAATTAATGTACTTGACTCTCAAAGCTATAGGTTTATAATGTTCCTTGAAAAATTGATAAAAATTGAGAGTTGTCCTCGTCTCTGCGTTTATTAATTTTCACGTAAGTTTTCAAATTAATGACCAGAGAAAGCTTTGGTTTCAACTGGTTAACTTAATTATGAAACACTGAGTACTTTTCAGTATTTGCCTAGTACATAGTGCAAAAACTAAAAGCAGTATACTTTTGTTTTGCTTCATATATAAAGTGTCAGAATATTTAAAAGTTATTTTTTTAAGCTGTTAAGTATACAATGGTTATAAATTTTAAAGACTTGTATCGGGATAAAAACCATAAAGATAAGTTAAACAATTTATTTTTTATGACTGACCTTCAGATCACTGGGGTTAAACTGTGAGAAAACTAATTAAACATGTTTGCATGATTAACCAAGCCTTCTCTATTTTCTGTCTGTCTGTCATTTACTACATAGGCAGTTTTTGGTGTTTGAGATTATGGTCACAAATCCAGAAACTATTAATATGTTTACCTTGTTGACACTTCTCTGTGCCCAGCATAGTGCTAGGGTGTGGTATGTGTTCTACCATGATATAAAATTAAGGAAAAAAACTGAACACACACTTTTCAGAGAAAAATAAAATTAAATATCTTTAGATTGTCCTTCTATGAGACCGTGGGTTTTGTGTTTGTTTCTGCCAAGTTGTTGTTTTTATCATTACTGCTATTATTATTATTTGACTCCCTGCCTCAAATCTCAGCTGTGCCTTAGGCTTTTTATTTGACCAGCTAAGATTAAGAATCATTTGAGTATCCCAATGTCGGTACTCTGGAAATTTATATTCTCAGCCTATTATTTATTTTATTTTTAAAACAATAATAACACATAACTTACTTGACATAAAATTTAGTTCCTGCTGACTCCCTCTGCACCCCCACCCCCACATGGTCCTGCCTGAGTTCTCTCTCTGTGGGGCCTCCTTGCAGGCAGTGACCATGGCCACTGAAGGTACCTGCAGGTTGCAGAGGTGGTAAAGGCCAGCCTTCCCCTGAGTCAGTGGCCATGTTCCCCTTACTTACCACAAACTCTGTGATCCCAATGTGGTCTGGGACTGAGCTGGGGAACTGAGCTGGGGAGGCAAAGCCCTGGCATGGCAGACAGTGCAGGTCACACTGGCAGGCAGGTAGTGGCGGGGCCTGGTGAACACTGTACACAAATACTTAAATTAGACTCTACATGCACAAGGCTATTTTCAGCAGCTATTCAAGTGGACTTAATAGAAAATGCAAATAGGACCTAATAATCCTGATGAGTTATCTTTTCTAAGTTTATTATTAAGAATATGAAAGTAAATGACATATATTTATATGTCTTTCTTAGAGAGCCACTTCTCTGCCAAAACAGCTAAAACAAAACCCAAGCAAATCCATGAATAGGTAAAGATTAAAACTCTTATCCCAATCATGTTATTAATTTTTTTCTATTATTTAAGAATAATGATTTATTTAAAAAATTATTGTGCCAGAGAAGTAAACTGAAATGTTAAACATAACAAACAACAAAACTAATAATAGATAGAACCGACAAAAATTCCATAAATATAACACATGAAAAACTAGAAAGAATAATAAACTACATTTCAAAACCTGCCAACAAAATAGAAAATTTATGATATACACATGTAAGGAACACATGACTGAATAAACAACTTCCTTGTTTTGCTGAGTAGAGTAATATGAAAGTTCATGGGCAAGATGTGTTTTTTTTTTTTTTTAATTTTATTTTATTTTTTATTTTTATTTTTATTTTTTTACATTTTTCCACAAACATTTACTTTACATAGCAAAAAATTTTAGCTCATACTCCATAATTCTTGACAGTTTACAAACAACTTTCAATATCTCAAAATACTGAATTTTAAAGATAATGTTCAAAATATGTCTTATAATTTTGTATAAATTTAAAACTCTTTAACAACAGAAGCAGAATGGTTTCAAAATATATATATACATAGATATACAAATATATATGTGTATATATATATACACATTTAGAGTGCAGACACTCGGTATATATTAAGTGGGGACATACACTGTCTCTCCTTCATAGCATGGCTTGCTTCACTCAACAGTAAGTCTTCCATATTCATCCACTTCCTTTCAAAAGTCAGGGATTTGTTGTTTTTTATGGATGAATAGTATTCCATTGAGTATATGTGCCACAGTTTTTCTAACCATTCATCAGTTCGTGGGCATTTAGGTTGTTTCCATGACTTAGCAATCGTGAAAAGTGCCGCAATAAACATCGATGTGCAAGCACTTTTTCGATTAAGTATTCTTCTGTCCTTCGGGTAGATACCAAGGAGTGGGATTGCTGGATCATATGGTAGTTCTATTTGTAGATTTTGGAGGAATCTCCAAATTGTTCTCCACAGTGGTTGTACCAATTTACAGTCCCACCAGCAGTGTAAGAGAGTTCCCTTTTCACCACACCCCCTCCAGCACTTATCATTTTTTGTTTTATTAATCTTAGACATTAAGACTGGGGTTAGGTGATATCTCATTGTTGTTTTGATCTGCATTTCTCTTACAATGAGGGATGTTGAGCATTTTTTCATATGCCTTTTAGCTATTCGTATGTCATCTTTAGAAAGTGGTTTTTTCAACTCATTCTCCCATCTTTTAATAGGATTGATTGTCTTTTTCCGAAACAGCCGCTTGAGTTCCTTGTGGATTCTGGTTATCAGTCCCTTGTCTGATGCATAGTTTACAAAAATATTTTCCCATTCTGAGGGCTGTCTGTTCACACTAATCACTGTGTCTTTTGCCATGCAGAAACTTCTTAGTCTGATGTAATCCCACTTGTCTATTTTAGGGATCATAGACTGTGCATTGGGAGTCTTATTTAAGAAGTTTTTCCCTACCCCAATGTCTCCCAGAGTTTCCCCGGTGTTTTCCAGGAGCAGTTTTATAGTTTGAGGTCTTAGGTTTAGATCTTTGATCCACCTTGACTTTATTTTTGTCAGAGGTGAGAGGTAGGGGTTCAGATTCATCTTTCTGCAAGTGGAGATCCAGTTTTGCCAGCACCATTTGCTGAAGAGGTTATCCTTTTCCCACAGGATTGACTGGTGCCCCTTGTCAAAAATCAGTTGGCTGTATGTTTGAGCATTCATTTCTGGGGACTCTATTCTGTTCCATTGGTCCACCTGTCTGTTCCTGTGCCAGTACCATGCTGTTTTGATTACCACAGCTTTATAGTATATTTTTGGGTCAGGGAGTGAGATGCCACCCACTCCATTCTTCTTGTGCAAAACTGCTTTGGCAATACGGGGTCTTTTATGATTCCAGACAAACGTTATGATTGTCTTTCCTAGATCTGTGAAGAATGTGTCTGGTACTTTGATTGGCATTGCATTAAATAGGTAGATTAATTTGGGTAGAATTGCCATTTTCCAGGAGGATATAGAAAGTCTGAATAGGTCAATAACAAGCCAGGAGATCAAATCAGTTATAAATAACCTCCCAACAAAGAAAAGCCCTGGCCCTGATGGATTCACCTCTGAATTCTACAAAACTTTCAAAGAAGAGTTAACCCCCATTCTGCTCAAGTTATTTCTAAATATCCAAAAGGGTGAATCTCTCCCTAATTCATTCTATGAAGCCTCTATCACCCTTAACCTTAAAACTGATAAGGACAGGACAAGGAAGGAAAACTATAGACCAATATCCCTGATGAATATAGACGCGAAGATTCTCAACAAGGTACTAGCAAATCGTATACAACAACTTATCAAAAAGATTATACATCATGATCAGGTAGGCTTTATCCCAGGAATGCAAGGTTGATTCAACATACGCAAAACCATAAATGTAATACACCATATTAATAGGAAGAAAGATAAAAACCATATGGTCATATCAATTGATGCAGAAAAAGCATTTGATAAGATACAACATCCCTTCATGATCAAGACTCTCAGCAAAATGGGCATAGAAGGGCCATTTCTCAACACAATAAAAGCTATCTATGAAAAACCCATAGCGAACATCATCCTCAATGGAGAAAAGCTGAAAGCTTTTCCACTAAAAACGGGTACAAGACAAGGATGTCCACTTTCTCCACTCCTCTTCAATATAGTACTAGAAGTCTTGGCCATTGCAATCAGAAAAGAGGAAAAAATAAAAGGCATTCAAATAGGAAAAGAAGAGGTGAAACTCTCTCTATTTGCAGATGACATGATTGTATACATAGAAGACCCAATGGTTTCCATAAAAAAATTTCTGGAAGTAATACATGAATACAGTAACGTTGCAGGATACAAAATTAATATCCAGAAATCTATAGCATTTCTGTATACGAACAACAGGCAGACTGAGATGGAACTGAAAAAAGTTGTTCCATTTACCATAGCCACAAAAAGTATAAGATACTTAGGGATAAATCTAACTAAAGAAGTTAAAGACCTCCACAAGGAAAACTATGAGAAGATAAAAAAAGAAATTGAAAACGACACAAAAAAGTGGAAGGACATCCCATGTTCCTGGATTGGAAGAATTAATATAAGCAAGATGTGTTTTATATGAAAATTAAGGTTCTAAGACACAAACTAAGCATTATACAACGTAACTATGTAGAATTCTAAATTCAATGAAAATTTCTCCTTTCATATCAAGATATGACTCCAGATGGGAGGAGTACAGAAGATTTCCATATGGGTGTTGTGCATTATTTAAGTCTGACTTTTATACTGCTCCCCTGGAACTGCAGATGGTATTATAACTCAATTTTGACAGGGCTCCCCAGCTCCCTGTTAACCTTAATCCAAACCTGAAAGTTCTATACCACACACTGTAATCTGAACATCTGAACTCCACTGATGTATAAATGTAGGTGTACAATCTTTATTTTTTATAAAAATAAAAAAGTGTATGTGTGCTCGTCAGAGAGACACAGAGAAAGAGAAAACCAGAAAGCGCTCCCCCATGGAGAATGATCACACCACAAGCCCCTTGCCTTCATTTCTATCTCCTTTTGGGATTTTGGGTATGCACACACTCCTTGTGTATTTTCCAAGTCGTCAGGACTGGGACTCAAAGCACACAGCTGCCTTAACCACCAGACCATGGTCTGGTCCACTTCTTAAAAAAACAAAACAAAACAAAACAAAAAACAATTATTCCAGGGACAAGAAAGAGAAAAAGAGAGAAAGTACCCCCAACGGGGTCTTGATGTCACAATAAACTGCCAGGCTTCAGTCTGCCCTAGTACATAGTCAAGCATGTGTCTTGCAAACTCTGTGAGGTGTCTGAACTTGAACCAGAAACCCTTCCATGTAGGGCTGCTTTGTAGACCATTACATTTTGCCATGGTGCCACTGGCAATCACAACCTCTTAGAATATTCTCTTTGAAAGATGCCTGTGCCACATGCATGAATATTGCCAAGATGAATTAAGATGGGTCCAATTAAGACAGTTACATTATTAGGCACAAAGACATAAATATAAGAACTTTGAGAGAAGGGCTGTTTTCTGTATTTGTTCCATATTCCCCCACACATGATTTTTGATCAATGAATTCATTCAGAGAAAAGATCTATAGTGATCTTCAAATAGTAATCAAATGAGTCGTGCTTCTCTTTAACATATTTGTTGATTTACTTGAGGAATCACATCAGTGGGATAGAAGATATTTGTTAGAGAAAGCTCACTTCCTTTTTTTTCAGTAAGCAATTAATTATATTACAGTCGACCTAGTTGCCCAAGCCAGAAACTAGAAAATCATTTTGATCACTCTCCTTTAATTTTAAATATATGACTCTTGATTAGAAAGTTTTTTATGAATCTTTTCATTTTGCTCCATTATCATCACCGTTTTATGTTCTGGTGGTCTATTTTTTGTTTAAATTGTTTTTCTTGATGTATTCTATACATTTCCATAAAAGTGATGTGTTTAAAACACACATTTGGTTATGTAACTACCTTTTGATAGTTTCCTACTTCATTATGAGGATGGTCTTCGAAAAGTTCATGTAAAATGCATATTACTAAAAAAAAAAATCCCTGGTTTGCAAAATTCTTTTGCATTAAAATAAATCCATATTTTAATTTCATTTTTCCATAAAGTCTTTGAAGCCTTCTCATACATACAGTATATTATCTAAAGTTCTTATAAAAATTAAGACCATCTTTCCTCCTACATTTAGACTATTTCTGGCCTCTAATTACTTCTTTTTAATTTAATTTTGTTTATTATTATCATAATCTTTTTTATATTACATCAAATCACATATATCTTTACAGTGTATTACATTACTTTTTCCAACACGATTACCATGCATATCAATCAAGACAAAGACATTACTATCCATGTTATCATCATCAAATAATTTTTCATCTTTTTTTAACTCCAATATATAAGAAGTTTTAACAATTTCCATGGAAATAATATTTTAAAAACAATAAATGTTATGTACTCTAGATAGAGCCAAAGTGTTAAATATCAGCAACTTTCTTATACTCACATATCTAATTCATCTGAGTGATTCTCATGTTTTTAAAGATTATTTTATGTATTATTATTATTATTATTATTATTATTTATTTAATTTGACCAGAGAGAGAGGGAAAGTGAGAAAGCAAACCACCAGGTCTGGGACTCGAACTGTAGTCAATCATGTAGGAGTCCAGCACTTCAACCACCATGCCACCTGCTGGCCCCTGTTTGTTTTAAATGACAAAACTCCAACCTCTCTTCCTGATACTGTGTTCCATTTAAAATGAACAGTATTCTTTTTTTTTTTTTGAGAGAGAGATTTTCGCTATAGGGCACGTGCGCTCGCCAGACAGACAGAGAAAGACATAAAGACAGAAAGCGAGAAATCACCCCCCCAGGGGAGATGGTCACGCTACAATCCCTTCTCCTCCATTCTCCTCTCGGGATCTTGGGCACGCACGCACACGGTGTGAGTTTTAAGCCACCGGGTCCGGGACACGAACCGCGGTCGACTACGTGGGAGTCCAGCGACATAGCCATTATGCTAGCTGTTGGTTCCCAAATGAACAGTATTCTTTTAGTTATGATCTATTTCCGAAATCTGGCATTCATTCTCTTTAGTGATGCTAAATTGCACAAATGAAGAGGCATATTAATTCTTCATATTTCCAGAATGTGCTTGTTATGGTTCCTTAGGGCTGCACCCTTCATTCAGACAGTCAGTAGTACAACTTGCATCTAAAAGCAGCTGGATATTTTCTCTTTCAAAACATTTTAAACAGGATCCATTAACCTTTGATTATGTATTTTTAACAAAGATGCATGATTTCAAATGTGACCTATGGAAAGATGCTTAGTCTATCATTCAGTGTTCTGACTTTAACCTATGCCTTAATTTTGTTTTACACAGCAGTTCTCTTTAGAATGGAAACAAGGTAATATTTTTTCATTTTCAAAGAATTTCCTACTTTGCAATTCATATCTTTATCCTTGCCATTTCTTTCTCCAAGCATGCTTCCCACTTTCACTTTTTTTAATTGAAATCCAATACTTCTATCCCGTCTCTTCTCAAATCTACTGCCTTTGTCAAGACTGTTTCATTTCCCTAGCCACTGAAGGAATCTATGTATTAAACTCATTTGAAGTACAATACCATCCTGGGGCCAGCAGGTGGCATGGTGGTTGGGGGCGCTGGATTCCCACATGGCCAACCATGGTTTGAGTTCTGGACCCAGCGGCTTGCTTTCTCACTTTACTTTCTCTCTCTCTCCCTCTGATCAAATTAAAAATATTAATAATAACAAACGGAATTAAATAAATTATATATATATATATATATATATATATATATATATATATATATATAAAGTTTAATACCTTTCTTTTTCTAAAAATAATTATTTATTTAATTTTATTTATTATGTTGGGTTTTGCTTTTGTTTTTGTCTTTGATTTTTTTGTTATAAGGCATGCGAGTTCATGAGAGAGAGAGAAAGAAAGTTAGAAAACAAGATATCAGGTCCTGGATGCAGTCATCCAAGTGGGGGTCCAACACTTCAACCACCGTGTCACTTGCTGGCCCATACCTTCCTTACAGGATGTAGAATGATATCTCATTGAAGGCAGCATTCTCATGTAATTATCTAACCTTAGCACTATTCTTATTGTATTACAAACTGGAAAAGTGTTTGCTAAAATGAACTAAAGAGCTATTAATGTTGCTGTTTGACTTTAGTTGTATGTTATATTTAGTATTATGTGTAGGCAGTTAGTTCTCTATTTCACTTTTATAACCTAATAGAAAGAGAGATTTTTTAAAAATAGTGTAATTGCTCTAAACACACACAATAATTGTTTCCAGGGTATTAGAAAAGCCCAATGAAATGCACAGTACCACGTTTGCTGTTTTTAAGATTACTATGTCTTGTCTAATCAATTATCACAGGTGTTTCCTTTTCCTATTTGTATCATTTAAATCAAATGCATTAAAAATATGGTTTATTTCTTGTCCTATGTGATTTATTTAGAATTAAACACGCATAAAATAACTTTCAGTAAAGGAATTATACTTCTTAATGGGTTTCCTTCAAATGCTATAGCAATCTACAAAAATGTAAAATATGCATCAAATCATTTAGTGCTTTCTATTTATTATTCATTAAACTAGTTTTAGCCATTTTGTTCATGATCATAAATATTCTCCTCGAGGTGTTATAGTCAAGTATCTCACTAAGAACACACTGCCCTGAGACAGACATGGAAGTAGCATTAGGGCAATTGGGTCCACATGGAAAGGTCCCCAGTTTGCATTCCAGGACCTCTCTCTTACATATGAGGCACAAACATGTGTGCCCATGAACTGGTATGGCAGAAACTGGGGAAGGATCACAGTGCAAAGACCTCTTGAGGGTGTAATTTCTCTCTCTGCTAAAAGAAAGAGAAAGAGAAAGAAAAAAAAAGAGAGAAAGAAAAAGGAAAAGAAAAAGAAAGAAAAAAAAGAAGAAAAGAGAAAAGACTAGACAATTAGCTTCAAAGAGAACAGTTAGCTGATAGCCTCCAGTTTTTAATGACTTTAGGAGTACCGGGTCTATTTGCCTCATGCCTGATTACTCTCAACAAGGTTCAGAAATCTAGAATGTCAATCATCTCAAAAAGCTGCAGCATGTACCCACACTTTCTTTCAGGCCATGCTCCTCCCAGACAACCTCTGTCAATAACTGAGTGCATCAAGAATACTAGGAAATGGCAATTTCTGTCTACAAACACAACTTCTTTCCTAGCTGATCTTTGCTTTGGAGAACTCTGCTAGGTTGGCCAAGACTCACAAGTATCATAATCTTTTTCTTGTCCTATCATGTTTCCTCTTTTTATCTTTCACAGACATAAATCCATAATAAACACCCTCCAGTCACAATTCTGTATCAACACTTGCTTTTTGAAGACTTTAGCACAATAGTGTCAGAGTGGCATTTAAGATGACAAGTATAACACATAAGGGGTTTGTTATACATGGATAATCCCTAGCACAAAGTGGAAACTTTATTGTTATCTTTCTCATTAATGGAGACTTAGTGACTAGAGAGAATGTTTTAATAGAGGTGAATGTTCCAGTCATTACAGGTATTTCAGAGTTTGGAAAATATAAGGAAATCATAGATGCTAGGACAATGGAGTTGGATGGTAGTTATTAAGTCGTGTTAGTGTTTTGTAACATTATGGAGAGATCATGAAAAGTCAAGTTATTTTTTTTTTCATGGAGTGTGTGCTCTCACCAGAGTAAGACAGAGAAAGAGAAGGTGAGAAATCACCCCTGTGGGGGTTGGCTGTGCCTCAATCCCTTCTCCATTCTCCCCTTGGGATTTTGGCATGCATGCATATACCTGGAATGATTTCCAAGCCACCGAGTCCAAGATTTGAATCATAGTTGGCCATGTGAGAGTCTAGTGCCTTAACTACCATACCACCTACTACCCCTAAAACAATTTTTAAAAAACAGAAGACTAGCAGCAAATAGAGTCTTACAGGTATCTCATGAAGTATCCCTTAATGATTACAATAGGAGGATTGATAAAGGTTAGGCTTAAGCTCAGGATTTAATACCAATAGTTAAGACAATTCATCTGGACTTAACGGAGGCAAGTCTGTTACATCAAGACTTTTTGGAAAAACTGGGGCACTCAAACATGGGGTGGGACTATTAAAGTTCATGCCCCTCAAATTTTGATTCCAGATTCTTCTGACTTGTAGAACTACAAAGAGGTGGTCTCCTTATTAAAAAATAGCACTTTCTAGAGCCTAAACCAACATCATTATCCAGGAGATTTCCCAGAATCTTCTCCCAACATGATAATCCATAAGAGTGATTTGCCTTACTTCCTCTCTTGGCTGTTGGAGGGATAATTATAACTAAGTACCAGCATAACTCAAACAGAAATAGCTGGATGTGACAAACAAGGAAAATACCATATCCCAAATGAACTACAGAGATTAGCTCACAAAACAGAAGTCAAGAGAGTATCTGTTTGACTGTATTTTGAAAGTGCTTGATCAAGGGAGTGATAACATAAGATTACATAAGGGAGAGATTATTGACTGAGCCTACACATAAGAGACACAGAATTTAATATCTGACAAGTTTCATAGGGCATGGTACAAACTCTCCTTTTCTAGTGATCTCTAGAAACTTGAAGAAAGTGTGGCTTATACTGAATAAAGTTGAAATGCCAGAATTCCACTTATGAACAGTAGAAGAGAGGATTAAAAACTCAGGATGTTGGGGATGCTGGAATAGATGTATTTTTGGGAATTCACCAGTGGATCATGTACCATGGGAAGTAGACTCTTTAATAAGACTATCAGTGATGTGCAGATGAGAAGGGCAACTACATGTTTCATGGTGGCTCACCTCTGCAAGCCAGAGCTGATGGTAGAAGAAACTATCAGTGAGAGATTTACTGATAACAATGGAAATGATGAACTCCCAAATCCAGAGGCCAGGTGGTAACACATAAACAGCAGAAAGAAGGGATTTAGGAAAACTTAACATCAAAATAAGAATCAAAGGGGCTTGGCCTGCAGAGCCTGTGCCAGTAGCATTATCCTGGAGTTTACAGATACCTGATGCAAAGGTATTTTATACAATTCCATCTAGACAGAGAACCCACTTTATAGCAAAGGAACTATAAGAGCAGGCACATGATCATGGACTCCATTGGTTTTTATCATACATTGCACCATGCAGAAAAAACAAAAACAAAAACAAAACAAAAAAAAATGACCTGCGAGAATATTGGAATGGCTTCTTGCAAATACAGAGGAAGTGCCTTCTGGGAGGTAATATCCCCCAAGATAGAATATTACATACACACATCATCAGAGAATGTTGTGTGGCTCTATGTTCCCTGTAGGGAGAATGCATGGGTTTGGGAACCAAGATATGGAAGAATGAGTGTCCCACTTACCAGTTATTCTTCATGACCCACTGGGGCTTGTGTTCTCCATCATCACAACTCTGAGATCTCTAGGATAAGAGATTCCATTTCCAAAATTTTGCCTTCTCTTGTCAAGCACTATGCAAAGGATCCACTGAGTTATAAGCTACGGCTGTTATATAGGTACTTTGACTTCTTATGTCAGGGATCTATAGGCAAGAAAGAAGTCACAGTCTAAAAAGAAATAACTGAGTCTGATCAGCAGTAGGTAAGACAGTGATTAAGTAATCTGGGAAAGCAATATTATATATGGAAGTGAGACAATCCTCTTGGGAAATTCTGGTATTCCCTTTCCAATTGTGAATATCAAAGGGTAAGTGCAGCAACCCCAAAACCCAAAGTAATGGTTCCTAGGAACTCAGTTTCCTTAGGAATGAGAGAGGCTTTACCAGATAAGCCACTGAGACCAACGGAGAGGAGAGCTAAGGGCAAAGGGACATAGAACGGTTAATGGAGAAAGGAGGTGGTGAGCACCAGTTAATTATATGTCACAATTCACTGCAACGAGGGCTGTTATAGCTTATTTATCTTTCATCTTTTAAGATTTCTGTCAGAGTGGTCCATACGAACCTTGGAGGAGCTTCTGCCAAAAAATATATGGAAAAGTGAATCTGTGTGGTCCAAATGATGAACTTTATCACACATGCAAGCACACTGCTCAGATCCTCAGTTAAGAGGGAAATCACCAGGGAGCTACCCAGACTAGCTAGTTACTGAACATGCTGGAAATACTAGGGCCTGAACATTTCTGCCTATTCCAGGACTGTGGTAGTGTGCAGTCTCTGCTTCAGAGCTCCCCGTTGCGTTGTTGGGCATCTGTCATGTTGTGTCATAATCTACAGCACTGTATGCCCCATCCTGCTTCACCTTTCTCTTCCCTCCTTTCTTTCTTTCTTTCTTTCTTTCTTTCTTTCTTTCTTTCTTTCTTTCTTTCTTTCTTTCTTTCTTTCTTTCTTTTTTATTTGGTTACAGAGTGTGTGGGTGTGCTCACAAGAGAGAGAGAGACAGAGAGAGAGAGAGAGAGAGAGAGAGAGAATGAGATATCACTCCCTCACTCCCTGGGGGGACGGCCAGTCGTACTGCAACATCTTCTCCTTCAGTCACCTCTCAGAATTTTAGACACTCACACACATGCACTGGTATGTTTTTCAAGCCACCAGATCTAAGACTCAAACCACCCAGTCAGCAACATGGGAGCCAGCTTCCTTGGCCACCATGCCTCCTGCTGGCCCTCTTCCTTTTCTTAGATGTCAATATAGCAGTACAGTCTGAAGACTTGCCCTATCAAATGCCGATAAACTCCCTTTTATCTTTTACAAGCATTACTCCTTGATAGATCCCTTGCATTTCTTTTCTTATTTATTTCTTTACTTATTTATTTTTAAGAGAGACTTTTGCTATAGGGCATATGCTCTTACTGGGGAGACAGAGACAGAAAGAAAGTAGTAACCCCCCCGCACCACCACCACCACCACCCAGCTCGGGGGGGATTGGCCATGCTGCAATCCTTCTCCTCCATTCTCTTCTTGGGACTTTGAGCACTCACACACATGTGCCAGGTGTAAGCTTCAGGCAGCCAGGTCTGGGACTAGAATCACATTGACTATGCGGAGTCGTGATGTAAACATTACGCCATCTGCTGGTCCAATCTCTTGCATTTCTAATTCCATCCCAGTGTCTTCTTTCTAGAGTAACTACAAACACAAGAGCTATGTTAACTTAATGATTGTCTAAAGGACCTTAATTTCCTAATTCCCAGGGCTGTTAGCCAACTAACACATAATCTTTGTTCATGATCTGAAACCACTATCTTTGTCCACCTCTACAGCATTTTACCAGAAAGCAAATTTAATGCTTTACTAATTCTGGTAAACCTTATATCTCTATAGTTTTGAACTGACAAAACTAAAATTCTCTTCTTTAGTCAGTGTGCTATAAAAACAAGTAGCTTTTATTCCTGACAGAACATGCAATTTATTTCAATGTATTATTCAGTAAGATTTTGAAATGTAATTCTTCACCACCATTCATAACTAGTATTAATAACTACAGAACAATGTAGGTGAAAAGTAGGAGTAGGCGTTTTGAAGATATGTGAGTATGAGAAAAATACTTTAAAAACTGGCTGATTGCAATCTTCTTATTCTGGAGTTTGAAGGTGTGTGATTTTTCTTTCTAATCTTTCTTTTATATCACTTTATTAATTTAGGAAGACTCAATATATCTGTTGAACTAAAAGAGAAGAAAACCAACTTCAACTCCTTGAGGTCAATTAATGTATAAAACCAAGACTGATAGTTAGCCATTGGTACCTCCACTCCACATAAACACACACACACACACACACACACACACACACACCACACTTAAATTATAAAATAAAACATATTTCTACGTTGAGATAAATCGAAATAGAAACTGGTAAGCTAGCCAGTGGAATTGTGATTAAGATATTGGAATCCCACATGACTGACTATACAGTTCAAGTCCTGGACCCAATGGCTTAAGAAACACTCTGGCCCATGTGTATGCATGCCCCAAGTCCCAGAAAGAGGCTTCCTCACTTTGCCTTTCTCTCTGTGTGTGTCTCTGGTGAGTGCACGAGCCCTCTGACAAAATTTATTAAAAAGTAAAATAAAAACTTGTAAGTAGAAAGTGACTACAGGAGAAAAATACACTATAGTTCAGTAGCTAAATGCAGCAGAGTGATGAAAGCTCATATGAAACAATTTCTGGAAATTCTCATTAATAAGATATAGGTTCAGAAGAAGTTCCTATTCAAAGAAACAAAAAGTCAAGGATACCTATTTACATGATGATTTTCCTAAAATAAAATATTGTATCTTTGTCATATTATTTTTTTTTAAATGTGCCAGAGGATATGTGTGCTCATCAGGGAGATATATATAGAGAGAAAATATGAAAATATCCTTTATGGGGGATTGCTACACTGTAATCCCTTCTCCAGTTCCCCCTCCTTTCAAAATTTTGGGCACACATGTATGTGTGCCCAGCAGGTTTTTCAAGCCACTGAGTCCAGCACTCAGACAGTATAATCAGCCATGTGGAATCCAGATGCCTTGATCACACCACAGACTGGTCCACCAGATATAGGAGTACAATACATATTTTAAATACACCTTATGGGGGAGAAAATAAATTATATATACATATATATATATATATATATACACACACACACACACACATATATAATATGTAATAATTATATAGATTATATATGTAATAAACACATTACATACATACATATATATATATATATATATATTCCATTTTGGGAAAGAAAATATATTATTCAGACATGAATGATGTTTCCTAAATCATAGTGGATTAAATAAACTACTATATTAAGCACTGTTTGTTTTTCCCACAAACTGAGTTGAATTTGAGGGTTCCAGAAGAGAATGCCATTATTATATACAAAGGAAAAAGAGAAAGTACATTGAAAAAATCAATTTACTAGGAACCAGCAGTTAGCGTAATGGCCATGTGACTGGACTCCCATGTAGTCGACAGCGGTGCAAGTCCTGGACCTGGTGGCTTAAACTCACGCCGGGCGTGTGTGTGTGCGTGCCCAAGATCCCAAGAGGAGAATGGAGGAGAAGGGATTGTGGCATGGCCATCCCCCCTGGAGGAGTGATTTCTTGTTTTCTGTCTCTCTGGCGAGCACACGCGCCCTATAGCCAAAAAAAAAAAAAAAAAAAAAAAAAAAAGCAAAAATCAATTTACTGACTGAAGAAAAAATAAAGGCAATAAATATGTTAAATGATGACAGAGAAACTAATTATATTCAAAATGACATTAAGATATCTGTAAGGGACCAGCAGGTGGTGTGGTGGTTAAGGGTCTGGACTCCAAGATGGCCAACAGTGGTTCAGGTCCTATACCTGGTGGCTAGATTTCTCACATTCCTTCCCTCTGTCTGGTGAATTTAAAATAATAATAAATCAAACCAAATAAAGAATTCTTTAAAAAAGGTATCAGCAAAAGTACTCTTTTGAGTATATTATGAAAACAGAAATTCAAAAGAAAAATCCAGAATAATTTCCTGAAGGAAACAAAATTTATATCTTTTTACCCTGATGCATCTTCTCTAGCTTACATTCTTTTAGTACATACCATCATCTGGATCAATATCATTGTTTATTTTCTTTCATTCCTCACTTTCCCACAATTCAAACACATTTCTATTGTTTCATTATAAATTATATATCTTCAGGTTTCCACATATTTGTAGATAATTTTCTGTCAATATGTCCTTGTCAATAAATACTTATTTGTAAAGTTTGGGTCTATGCTGGCTATTTTTATGTAGGAACTTAGCAGAAATAAAATATCTATAAGTAGATCAAATTCAGAGAACATAATGTTTTATATAAAAATGTGTAACAATTTCTTATTTTAAAATTACATGTTGTAAATTAGATATCTATTCAGAATGCTATCAAATGTGTTAATTTTTATATTTACGCCCTCAGTACCCTTATATAAAGTATCCCCGGGGTAAATTTTACAATACTAATCTATTCGTAAATTTTATATTTTAGCAAGTACATTTACAGGTATGAACACCCACACAGACATTAAGAGCAATAACTTAATGATGAAAAGGAAGGTGTTAGGATTACTAATAACCCCATTGCATAAGAAAGGAAAATAAGGTTTAGAAAAGTTAAATAAAATTACATAGAAATATGCCTTTTGCCTCCAAAAGTTATTTATTTCTTTAAAAAGCATTGTTTGTTTAATTTTATTTATTTATTTATTTTTAAATTTGACCAGAGAGAAACAGAGAGAGAGAGAATGTGAGAAAGGAAGCTGCCAGTTACAGGACTTGAACTGCAGTCAACCATTTGGGAGTCCAGTGCTTTAACCACCATGCGACATGCCCCCATCAAAGCAATTTCTATTAAGTCAGAAGCAACAAAAAGTATACTATCATCAAGATGTACAATAGCTTTACACATGTAAGAATGAAACATATTATATTTTCTTGATTTATAGTGTCATGTATAATGGTAATAATTCAAAAAATAAATAAGAATATTTGCAATAAAGTTTTTTGGATCAAAACTGTTACTTGCATTGTAAAATATATTATTGGGCTTGTGCTACATGAAAACTGGTTGATTAGATTAAGCTATCCTTTATTTATTTTGTATGGTTTTTGTACTTCATTTACTATTTACATTTACTGTAAATGTGCTGTTTAAAGAAATTTCATGAAAATTAAACAGATATAGAATTCATTTTTGGAAACTTAGGGGTTAAATGCATATTAAATTTAAAAAAATAGGAAGATAATATGCTGCATAAGCCTTTCAACACTATCACCATATAACACTTCTATCTTTCCATAATCAATAACTGATGTAAGTAGACCAAAACTGTCTCATGTAAGTGAGATAT
The DNA here is from genome assembly GCA_026018925.1 of Tupaia tana. Taxonomy (NCBI): domain Eukaryota; kingdom Metazoa; phylum Chordata; class Mammalia; order Scandentia; family Tupaiidae; genus Tupaia; species Tupaia tana. The sequence continues at coordinate 65,691,577 of JAKSZU010000008.1, forward strand.
ATAAAGGTTTTAAATAGCTTGACATTCATTTTGGTCAAGCTTTATTACCAAAGAAGTAAATTAAGATAAATTTGGAATTAATGGACAAATAAACAAAATATAAACAAACAAAAATTAATATGCAAATCTTTGGGGATTACAGATTGTAGACTTGTAAAGATGTATAAAAGTTGTATAAATTGTGTGCTACTTTGGTCATCTGCATGCATGCCTAGAATTCCAAAAGAAGGGAGAAATGGAGGACATGGGATTGTAGCATAACCATCTGCCTTAGGGGGTGATTTCTCACTTTCCTCCTTTCTCTCTCTCTGACAAATTCATGTGCCTTTTTTTTTCCCCAAAGGTGTATAACATTAATAATAATAATAATAATAATGAGTAATATAGTCTGTGATATTACTGAAGGAACAATGTACTTTTATTAAAAAGCAAATCAATGTTCTGATGAGTAAGAAATTAGTCAATATTAAACTTACTTTTTATTAAAAATTATTCCTAAATGTAATTAATCATATTGATTATAGCATTATCAATATATTTATTAAAGGCCTACTAAGTGCTACATACTAAATTCCGTATTCAGGAAATAGCTACTATTAGCAGACGCTATATATAAATGAGAAAACAGAAGTATAGATAGTAAACAAGGTAACACACTAGTAAATGTTGAAGCCACAAATACAACCCAGTCTGGTTTTAGCACACACTGAAATACTTACCTCCACTGGATAAAATTCTTAGTTGTATATAAAATGTGACTTGAATTTTTGTATTATAGTATTTAGATGTAGTTATCACAGTAGCAACAAGATTTAGGCAATAACTCTTTCAATAGTTTTGCAAAATTTTAATATTTTAATGATCTATTATTCATTCATAATGACAACCAGAGAGGAGGCATTTCTATAGTCTCATATTAGAAATAAATATGAGATACCACCTAACCCCAGTCAGAATGTCTAAGATTAAAAAAACAAAAAATGATAAGTGTTGGAGGGGAACTGTCTTACACTGCTGGTGGGAATGTAAATTAATCCAACCACTGTGGAGAACAATTTGGAGATCCCTCAAAAGTCTACAAATAGAACTACCATATGATCCAGCAATCCCATTCCTTGGCATCTACCCAAAGGACAGAAGAATTTTTCATTGGAAAAGTGCTTGCACATCAATGTTTACTGCGGCACTTTTCACGATTGCTAAGACATGGAACCAACCCAAATGCCCCCGTACGGATGAATGGATTGATAAACTGTGGCACATATATTCTATGGAATACTATTCAGCCCTAAAAAAAAAAAAAAAAAACCTGGCTTTTGACAGAAAGTGGAAGAATATGGAAGATTTACTGCTGAGTGAAGCAAGCCAGGCTATGAAGGAAAGACACTGTATGTCCTCACTTAATATATACCGAGTGTCCACACTCTATAACTGAAACTGACAGGCTAAAGGATGTACAAACACAAGAGATGAGTGTGAATGACAGATGTGGTGTGTGTGGAGGAGTGGGGCCTGGAGAAAAATATTTGGAGGAGGGATACAGAGATAGCATTGTTGAGACAGGGAGGTGGTATTGTTATATTTTGATCAACTGGACCAGGGAGAAATGTTCACATATTGAAATGATCACCTTGTAAGCTAAATAATGTGATCCAATGTATTAAAAATGTAAATAAAATTTTAAAAAATCCTAAAAAAAAGAAATAAACTTACAAAATGTAAATGTTGTTTTCTTTAATCATTAGTGAGTCTGCCCATATTTTTTCTGTATTTTTTCATAGTATTTATCTTCAATTGAATAGTGAGAGGGTATATATTATCACAGTTAAAGTTCTGCTAAAACATAGGGGTGCTTTTAAATTCTTTAATGGATATTTGAATATATAAGTTTGTGTCAACCACTTTTGGAATATGCTTGGGATAAAGTTATAAATTAAAGCATCCTTGCCTTCACTGGACCCAATTTCTATGTTTTTTTTTTAAATTAAAAATAATTGAAATTTATCAGTATTGTTTTGGAATATATACTTTTGATTAGAATTAACATTGATGTAAGACAGGTCTTGTGATTATGATAGTATTGATTGCAAAGAATAGCTTATACTATAGTTTATGCTATGATACATTGCAAAGAATAGCTTATACTATAGTTTATGCTATGATACATAACATAATAAGAACAAAAAAGTTTTAAAATCTGAAAATCAATTGTTTATACTGACATTATTGTTTTGTCTATCTATGTAGCAAATATTTATCCCTTGTTTTATAAATCAAAATATCCTTTGTATTATGTTTTACTGTATTTCATTGATTCTGCCCCTTTTTGTTATCATTATAAAATAGTGTTTATGGTTTGCAGCTATATCCATAAACAATTGCTTGTATCATTACACATACACACAAACACTACACACAAACTTGTCACTGAAAGCAAAATTTTTTCTATAAGAAATACACATGCTCCTTTTTGCCACTTTCAGTTCGTTGTGTACATGCATTGTACACAGAATACGAAGATCCAATATATTTTATTTGCAGTATAATCATATCTTAATTTTTCTTTATTTTATTTTGCTCTCTGTTTCCTTCCTTTTACAGAAATCAATATTGTATTTGAATGACTTAAAATATTCGCAATGTTGTCAGTATTTGAATTAAATGTAATAGCACTGTTAACTAGACAACAACAAGATTCTTTTCTTTTGTTATTTTTCAAGATGGGAACAGCTTTACTATTTCATGATTATAAAAAATACATTCATTGAAAAAAATGCACATTCCTTGGGAAAAAATCTATAAGAAAACAAAACAGGATATAAGTAAGTTTAAAAACTGACAAATAACAGTAATAAAGCTGTATAACTATCAATATAATATCTACAGGAAACCCACTGCTAGGCCTCTACTGACACAGTGGGAGTGGAGGACTGATTACTGCTGGGTGGCAGAGAAAGTTCTGTCTCTACACTAGTTGTTCTTTGACTATGCCTGGTGGGGAGTGCTGAGGTACCTCATTACTGTCCTGTGAAGGTAAACATCCAAGCTTCCCACATGGTCTTCACTGACATCTCTGGTAGGAGAGCAAGTCTTGTTACAACCCAGCAGGGATGAAAGTTCCTGGCTCTCTCTTGGACTTCTTTAAGCCCTACCCTGGCAGGGCCCTGGAGATGCCTTGTGATAGTCCAGCAAGGGCGGAATGCTTAACTCCTGAGTCAATCATTGATGGTATAGTTGGTGCAGATTTTATCTGTAGGGTTTATTTAAAGTGGATATTTTCTAAAAGTTTCCCTTTTCTGGTCCTTTTGTTAGAGAGAGCAGACTTTTGTTAGGAGCTTTTGTTTTGGTTTCTGTCTATGTCCATTTGTGCTGTCAGGTTCCTGGCATAGCTAGCAACAGGTCTGAACTGTATGAGCCAAATGAAAACCCAGGAAAAACTCCACATTTACTCTGCATAAGTCTATGAATAAGAAAGACCTTACTATGCATATCGAAGAAAATATTGCTGGTGGTCATACATGGAAACTATAAACCTTGCGATCTTTTTCTTTAGGTTCGTTTTATGCAAAATTTAAATATCAAAGTACTGAAGATGTCGCCCATGTAAATTAAGTTTTGTTGGCTACTATTCTTTTACCTTTGAAAGTCTACTCTCTCATATTCTGAGAAAATTCACCATTCATAATTGATTTTACGAGTCACTTGATCCAGAAGTATTTATTTTATCTAGAAAACTATGATGAATTAAGTCTGCTAAAAACGTGTAGATTAGGGACCAGGAGTTGGCGTAATGGCTATGTCGCTGGACTCCCATGTAGCTGACTGTGGTTTGAGTCCCAGACCTGGTGGCTTAAACTCACACCAGGTGTGTGTGCGTACGTGCTCAAGATCCCAAGATCTCCCAAGAGGAGAATGTCTATGTCTCTGTCTTTCTGGTGAGCACACGTGCCCTATAGCAAAAGCCTCTCAAAAAAAAAGTGTAGCTTATTTCATAAGTAGATATAATTATACATTTTTTGCTAGGAAAATCATTTTATGTACTACTACAACATGAAATTTTTTCCTTTTAAATTTATTTTGCATTCATTCACTGTACATCATCACAGCATACAAAAATGCTACGTCCCATCCAGAATACACTATATATTGGCTTAATCAAGGATATTAACATACATGTTATATTTAATGAGTTCCCCGAATATTTTCACGAAAAATGTAGTATTTCACCCATATGAGATCAGCTGAATTCAGGACATCTGGGACTATTTCTTCCATTTTACAAATGAGAGGTGGGATTTGGGGAGAGATATTAGGGAAGAAGGGAGATAGGTAAGTAACAGGGAGCTTCTCTCAAATCACGCATCTATGAAACAGCAGATCTCAGAGTTATCTGTCAAAACGAATGTTCTGTTCTTTAGGACATCAGCTATGAAAAACCAGGAAAAGTACAGCTTTTAACGTGTGCCTCATTTTGACTTTGGGCTCTGCCAATAATTTTGCTTAGTCACAGCTTCTTGAATTATGATGCCAAGTGATCAAATGTCCTCCAACACGGATAAAGAAAGGTATGTTAAAATACAAAATCCATATTTGATCTATTAGGTTGAAATATAAAACTGCCCTTTTCTAGTTCAATACAGCAAAATTTTGGCAATTTCATGTCTAATACTATTGCATAACTAATTTTTTAACCCATATACAACATGACTCAATGTGATTATTGTTAACCAAGGTACACAAGAAAATGCTGATCTGTTTTTGATCTTTGGGGCGGTTTTTTGACTTGCTTCATGAGTGTACTTGCATTTTACTTAAATCTGTGTTTCAGAACTCAGTTTTGGACATTATTTAAGATTACAACTTTGGCCCACTTATGTTTTTCCTTATGAATATTTTTTTTTAAGGTTCAAGGAAACTACCCTTAAATCTTTATTTACCTATAGTTCAAATAAAAGCAAAACCCAAACAATATTACAGGTGACAGGTAGCAAGTCAAATTATTGGTGGTGTTATTCAATAAAGAACAATTTCACTCTGATTACCTGGTAATTAAGTGATCAGTTCTCAAGGTACCCATTTATTTTAATTTACATTGATTTTGTGGTTGTTGTTGTTACCTTAGTAATTTTTTATTTGTTTTGCTTTTCTATCATTTTATAGTCTACTAAGGTTATTCTGTTTTTAGGCTGAGATCCTTCTTAAATAGTTCCCTAAAGGACCCTCCTTTAATTTTTTCTACATAACAAATACTGATTACAAAGCAGATTAATTTCTTAAAGACTAATTACTCCTTCTCTATCTATAAAAACTATTTTAGCCTATCTTCAAAGATACTCATTTGTTTTTATTTTCACACTGACCTTCCAACTGTTGAGTTACTGATGATTTCACATTTAAAGTAGGTTTAAAAAAAAGGAGTAAAATTATGGAAAAGATAGATCTAATACAAGATTATTTTTGTTAAGAAAAACATGGTAGAAAATTAAATCAATTAGATATATAAAATCAGAATAGTAATTCAATGCATAAAAGAAGGTAAGAACTTATACAAATGAAAGTTTGAAAAATAGCAAAACTTTTAAATGGCTAACTTTTATTGAGCAGTTAGCAATTTAGTCACTGCATTGAGGATATTGTAGGAATTATATCATTGTATGCTAGTACTAAAAAGTAGAGTTCAGGACCAGCAGTTAGCATAATGGCTATGTCGCTGGACTCCCATGTAGTTGACTATGGTTTGAGTCCCAGACCCGGTGGCTTAAACTCACGCCAGGCGTGTGTGTGTGCATGCCCAAGATCCCGAAAGGAGAATGGAGAAGAAGGGATTGCGTGTGGCCATCCCCCCTGGGGGGGTGATTTCTCACTTTCTGTCTCTCTGGCAAGCACATGCGCCCTATAGCAAAAATCTCTACAAAAAAAAAGAAGAAAAAAAGCAGAGTTCAATTTTTCCCTTTATCTCAGTGAAGAATGCGGATCTTAAACATGTTTTGTAAATTGCCTAAAGTTTTGCAGTTGGTGAACCAGGTGTCAATTGTTTGTTTTTGTTTTGTTTTGTTTTTTTGGAGAGGTTTTTCGCTATAGGGCGCGGGCGCTCGCCAGACAGACAGAGAGAGACATAGAGACAGAAAGCGAGAAATCACCCCCCAGGGGGGATGGTCACGCCGCAATCCCTTCTCTTCCATTCTCCTCTCGGGATCTTGGGCACGCACGCACACGCGTGAGTTGTAAGCCACCGGGTCCGAGACGCAAACCGCGGTCGACTATGTGGGAGTCCAGCGACATAGCCATTACGCTAACTGCTGGTTCCCGTTTGTTTTTGTTTTTGAGAGGTTTTTCTATAGGGCACATGTGCTCGCCAGACAGAGAGACAGAAAGTGAGAAATCACCCCCCAGGGGGGATGGCCACACCACAATCCCTTCTCCTCCTTTCTCCTCTTGGGATCTTGGGCAAGCACGCACACGCGCCCGGCATGAGTTATAAGCCACCGGTCCAGGACGTGAACCGCCATCGACTACATGGGAGTCCACTGACATAGCCATTACGCTAACTGCTGGTCCCGAGGTGTTGATTGTTTGGATTCTGACTTCTAGCACCAGTATTTTTAATTGCTACACTGTTAATTTTTTGGTACTTAATAAGTTACTATATACTCTAAAATGCTGTGATTTAATATTATTAGACTGAATGACTGTAATGAACATCTTGAAATACTTCCCCAGACTCAAATTACGTTTATAGTGGAGGAACTATCACAGATGCAAGAGTCACAATCGCACTGCAGATTTCTACCATATTATGCTGAACAACAACTTTCTTCCCAGGGCTACTACAGGGATTATGGTTTATGCATAAATAAAGAGAAAGGCTCTATCGAAATAGTATTGGCAAACAATCATATCTATTTCCAACTATAATTGATAGAATTACAATCAATTTTAAGGAACACTGTTCTTCCAGTTCATCACAACAAAGGCCCAAGAGTTAGCTTATGTCTTTATTGTCTCTCAACCCATATTTCTTTTGTCAAAAAAAAATCAGTCAGTCTTATATTCAAAATACATTATCATATGACCACCTGTTATCACTTCCATAATCTAAGCCAGTATTATTGCTGCTCATCTGGATTTTGCGAAACGTTGCCTGTCTTATCTGCTTTTCCTGCTATTGTTAAAACACCTACCAATGTGATACTGCTGAAGTCAGCTCATATCACTCTGTCCTTAAAATATATCTACAGGTACCAAGGTTACCATGTAATTAGAGAGTGACACTCCTAACCAAGCTATGTAAACAGTTGGAACTCCAATTCAAGACTTTGGCTTCAACAGTATGATTCTTCCTTCATAGATAAGACTGCTTTCCTCAGTTGCTCATAAAAAGAGAGAGTAACAGAGAGAAGGGGTTCTATAGAGGAAAAATACTTTTGTATTAAGGACCCCAAAAAACTATGGCACTAGAATATTTCTTGGGGAGATAATGAGAAGATAGGAAAAACCTTTTATTTTTCTTATCTTGCTGAATCTTGGTCTGACTGTGTTTGTATTTTCTCTTGAATACCTGCTCTTTAATCTATACTCAAAGAGACATTGTGGAATTAGTCAAAATCTTTGAACATAAAGATGGATGGGCCCATCAGGTACAATGTCCTCAGTGTCAAAACTTTGGATATGTAAGTTGATAAATAAATATGATTATAGCTAATATTTATTCAATGCTCTTTAAAAACCTGTATATCTCACTAGAACTTTGGATATGTAAGTTGATAAATAAATATGATTATAGCTAATATTTATTCAATACTCTTTAAAAACCTGTATATCTCACTTAATTCTTACAAAAACCCTATGAACTAGAGACTATTATTTTCCTCCCATTTTATATCATTGTTCCCATTTTATATACTATATATAACATATAGTATATATCTCCTATAATGCTATAATTATTGCCCAATTTTATATATATGGAGAGATATATAGATATACTCTCTCTATATATGTAATATATACTACATAATATTTACATAATATATTACATATTATAATATAATACATATTTAAAATATATAATTTAATATATATTATATACAGTTTACTTCAGGTAAATTATATAGTATATACTATATATATTATATTATATTATATTATATTATATTATATTATATAAATTACCTGAAACCAGAGAACTAGTAAGAGTTAAACATAATTTTTGAACCAGATAGTCTGGAGAGGTCACTTGCAGATTTAAGAGGATGAATAATATTTTGGCCATCTCGGTCCACAAACAGACTAGACTTGATAGTGACAAAACTTAATCAGAAAGTCAATTATAAAACTGTTACAATATTATGTATGAAAGAAGTAATTATTAGATAAATATTTCAAAGATAAAATGGGCAAGATTTAATCACATACATAGAGGTTAAGTTAAAGAGAGGAGTCAAGAATGATCCTCAGGTTCTGGGTAAGTGGCCAGGTAGAAGTTGAGAACAATTGTTATAGAGACAACAGGAGAAGGATCATGATTAGAGGGTATATAATTAATTCAAACATAGCCAGGTAGAGTCTGAGAAGATCTTTGAGAACATATCTAGCATTAGGGTCAAGTGGCAAATAGTAGAGTGGTATCTCCTAAAAGAAGAGATGTCTGAGTACTCCAGGCCTAATAGATGGACCAGAATCAAACACGTACAGCCCACTGTAAGGTTAGAGATCTAGCTACCAATAAAAGCATGTGCTTATATGTGCAAATGTTCATTAAACTCATTAAAGCCTATTAGCCAGAACCTCTTTCATTCTTCTCTACATCCGTATATATAGGACCACTGAAATAAGTGTAGTAAGACGTATCTTCCACTTGACCATTGTTTGGAAAACCGCCAAATTTGAATTCTGCAATTATTCACTTATGACCTTTGTGACTAAACAACAAAAATCCCCCACCCCATCCCACCTGTTCTCATAGATACAACTTCGTATTTATATAATCTTTTTAAATATGTTATTAAAGATTTGTGGTCGTTTTGGTCAGTTTTCCTGAGTGACAGTTATTTTTTTACTCCCTAAGATACTTCTGGATACTTAAACTCAAAGTTGTTATATGTTTAATTTTTGGGGTCATTCTTATGAGGCAGTTTTTAGTCTCACCATTTCCTGGTTCTGAAAGTATTTGCCTGAGGATAGGAGATGCTATTTAAGTGTAGTTTTTAACTGTCAAGAGCAGTTACCTAATTATCACCCTAGAGATAATCAAGTATAGTAGTTCAGTGAGAAAAATAAAACTTACAGATAGAAATGAGAATTTTTAAAATGTGTATTCTAAACAACTGTTGTTTGTGTGATACATTTTAGTCTGTAGTGACTTTCACACCATCCTCATTCTAATCCATTCCCAGAACAGATCTCTAAAACATGAAACTGCTGATGTCTTTTTTGTCAAACATTTCCAGTGGACCCTGATGTTCATTAAATCGCAAGTCTTAGGTTGTTGCAAAGGAAGGGGCTGTCTTATACCTACCGTTTAAGCATCTCTTCTTACCACTTCCACTATTGTAAATTTTGTTTCAAATGACCGAGTCTTCTCTAAATGAGTCACATTCTTTCAAGGCCCCTTTCATTCTCACAAGCTAAAGGTTATCTGTATATAACTTCTCATCCTTTAAAACTCAACTTAGATGTTTATTCCAAGAAAACTCCCCTCATCTAATCCGTTTCTGTTAGTGACTGGTAGGTAGCTAACCATCAATGTGGGCCAGTGTGGCTGCATGTCTACAACCAGGCCTTCCATACCTGGCTCTATCCTCTGATGTAAGGTAGTGAAGAGCTATAAGGTCTTCCTCCCTGTTACACTGTGAGGATTCTTGACGAAAAGTATCCTGCCTTTATTTCTGTGAATTTAGCCCAAGAAGCAACTGAATTGAAGATATCAGTAAATATCTGGTGTACAAGTAAATGATGGTGGGAATTTCACATAGTGCTTTGCAAGCACTTTTAAAGAAAATGCTAATAAACTTTCTATAGGAAAACAATGATTTTGTACTGTGAATTTGAGAAATACTGGGATGAATACCCTTGCACAGTCAATTTATAACAAGAATTTTGAGTTATATATATGCTAATTCACATAGCTTTCCAAAAGATGGTTACTCTATGTAGTGTTTACCAAATTTGCTCAAGAATCTCCTTTTCATTTAAAATCTATTAACATTTCCAGTTACTTTTCAGAACATTGAATTGGAAAAACTGGAATGATCTATCCTATGTACTCATTTACTTAACTAAAACATATTTTACTTCTCCTCATAACCAAAAATAACAAGGGAAGAAGGAGAGAAGAAATTTCTCTTACCTTCGGATAATTCATCACAAATAAATCAGATGATTGAGCAGAAGATTAAATTAGTGTTGCACATGAGCATGGACCAACCATAGGGCCAGTTAAGAGTACAAATAAGTCAAAGACAGATAAATAAATTAGGTAAGGGGCCAGCAGATGGCATAGCGATTGCACTGCTGGACTCTCACATAGTTGACCACAGTTCAAATCCTGGACCTGGTGGCTTGAAACTCATGCCAGGAGCATGTGTGTGGGTGCCCAAAATCCCAGGAGGAGAAAGGATTGTGAAATTATCCCCCTTGAGAGGGGGTAATTTCTCACTTTCTTTCTCACTATCTCTGTCTCTATCTCTGAGGAGAGCATGTGTCCTGAGGCAAAAACCTCCACATAAAAAGAAAAAGAAAAACCAATTAGGTAAAAGGCAACAAGCAGCAGAACTGTGAAAGGATTACAGGAACTCTGAGTTGGAATGAAAATAGTGAGGATGGAAGGAAGATAGCGGATGTGATAGGTAAAGGACACTGATGGAGACAAATGATGGTGAAGTGTTCTCCATATTTTCTCCAGCATAGAAAGTTTAGATACAACACAAAGAGCAAAGGAGTGGGAATTAAAACAGTGTAATGGAAATTTATTTTGATGAGTGTGAAATAGACATTTTTTGAGTCAAATATTTTCAATATTATTTTGTTTACAAATTCACTGTAGGTTTTCCTTTAGGAAACAAACATTACAGATGAGGTTAAATTCCCACTTCAGCCATCTCTAGTCATTTTATATCGCTAATACCATGAAGTCAGTGAACCTTCTGTTTCACTTCTTTTTTATTTTATTGTATTTATTCTTATGTTTGACATTCAAACTGTGTATCTTTACAACATAGAAAATGAATTTTCCCAGCATGAATATACTGTATGTCAATCCAGACAAAGATATTGCCATATGCATTGTTATCAACAGATTATTTTCCATTTTTGAATCTATTGAATATTTTGCTTATGACTTTCTTTTAGTTTTTTGCCATGGGGAGCATGGGCACACCAGAGAGACAGAGAGAGAAATCACCCCCTGGGGATGGCCACCCTGCAATTCCTTCTTCTCCATTCTCCTCGTAGGATTTTAGGCATGCACACAGGTGCCACTGGGTCTCAGACTCAAACTGTGGTTGACTCTGTGGGAGTCCAACAATGTACCATTATGCTATCTGTTGGTCCCAATTGCTTATGACTTTTAAAGTTTCCTAACTACTTATATGGATATATACATACATAAGAAAGCTATTTAAGATTGTTTTAGCTTTTCCTTTATTTTTAATTAAATTTTATATTCTGCAACTTAGTTTCTAAAACTATATGTTATTTTACCTATTTTTATTTTGTTTTATTTGTTTTTGGCCATAGAATGCATGCACTCACCAGAAAGAGAGATGGAAAGTGAGGAATTACCCCCTAGGGAGGATGGCCATGCCACAATCCCTTCTCCTCCTTTTTTCTCTTGGGATTCTGGGCACATATACACATGCACCCTGCATGTTTTCAGGCCTCCAGGTAGGAGACTTAAATCATAAAGGCTGCCGTGTGGGATCCAGTGATCACAGTGCCTCAACCACCATACCACCTGCTGGCCCTATTTTACCTATTTATTTAGATGTATACAAATGTGATTAACTCATTCTTATTTATTGTATAATATGAATATATCATAATATATCTGTATTTTTAAAATCTACATCAAAAATGTTTCTGTTAACAATATAATTATTCTTTTTTGCATTATTTAGCTTCACTTTTAACTCTAGAATAACTATAGCTATATAGAAAAGTGGCACAGATAGTGAATAGTTCTAGACTACTCCTCACTTTATTTCATTTTCATCTGTTATCCCCTTACATTACAATGGTACATTTATCAATACTTTGACACAACGTTACTTCTATAAACTCAGAGCTTAGAACAAAAACCTATGTATCTATGACTAAGTAATCCACCTCTCCTAGGCATTCTGCAGAAATTGAATAGATAGATGACAGAGTAAGTATATAAATCTAACTCTAGATTGATATACACTGTAGCATTTTTGTGATTGTAAATAATTGAACAGATAACATACCAACATAGCCTTTATAGAACCTGTCCAATTGCCATAGGAAATAATGAGTTTTTTTCTTTGTTTTTGTTTTTGTTTTCAGACAATGCTAACTTAAAATTACATGTTAAAAGAATATAAATTATGGTATAGTTGTAAAAGTATATTGAAAAAATAATTCTTTCTTTAAGGTATTTGACATAGGATGCATGCATTTACTGGAGAGACAGAGAGTGGCAGAGGGAAAGTGAGAAATCACCTTGGGGTGGGGGTAGGCAGATAACCTGTAAATCCTTCTCCTCCCTTTTCTGCTTGGGATTTTGGGCATGCACATATGGGACCAGTGTATTTCTAGCTGCCAGATCCAGGACTTGAACCATGGTTGGCCATGTGGAAGTCCAAAATATTATCCACTATGCTGCCTACTGGCCCAATCATTTATTTCTTTGATTTATATGGGAATGTCCCAATCTAGGTAATATTTAGATGTTTTTAAATGAATGGTAATTAATTACTAATTAGAATATTCCTGATTGCTTCTGGCAGAGAACGCAACAGATTGCTTACAGACTGCTTGTTTGTTTCTTCCCCTCACAGAAAATATGAGAAGAAACACTAAAATTAAATATATATAAAAAATTTAAAGAAACTTTAGAAGCTCAGTTCTATTATTTTATTATTATTTTATTATATTATTTTATTTATTATTTTATTATTATTCTATTATTATTATTTTATTATAAATAGGGGACCAATGGAAGAATGATTTTTCTAGATCAAAAAAGACCACATTAAAATATCTAAAAAAATATTGTGAAGCTCTTTCTCACTCTTTTTTAAAATGAGAGATAGCACAAGATGGGGAGCAAAAGACAAGAGAGAAAATACTTATGACAGTCTAAGTTACGATATTCCTGCCCTAGCCTGCCAATCAGCTCGTACCACTGGTGTGCACACGACACTCAGCCTGTTTTAGATTAAACCAGAACCAAAACAATCTGCTCTGTGGCCTCAGCCAGTGTGCAGTAGTACTTCTCAGTCCCCTGTACCTGGGCCAGAAACTCTCTTTCTTAATGAGTACACACACACACACAAACACACACACACACACACACACATATGTGTGTGTTTATATATATATGTGTATATATATGTGTGTGTGTATATATATATATACACATACAGAAAGAGAGAGAAAGAGAGCCAACTCTATAGGCAGTGCTTAAGGAAGCCATCCTCCCAGCCAACCGATGTTCAAATCCCAGCCCTAGTGGCTAGAAGAACATGTCAGCTGTGTGTTCATTTATGGGCAAAATCTTGATGAAAAGGAGGGATAGAGGGAAAAGATCAAGGTGTGACCATGTCCATTGGGGGCTATTTCTCTCTCTTTCCTGAGTGCATGCCCCTCTGGCAATAATAATAATAAAACAACAGTAAAACGTATATATTTATAAAGTTCTTTAAACTAATGTAGACTGAAAACATATGACCATAATTCTTCACTTTTCTCCACAGTCATATCCTTTGCAGCTAATCACATCGAGAGAGGAGTCTCTTTCCTCTGGCACCTGCCAACGAAACACAAAGAAGCAGAGAGTAGAATGGTAGTTCCCAGGGGCTGAGGGAGGGGGAAATGGGGAGTTCCTCTTCATGGGGGACAAATTTTCAGTTAAGCCAGATGATTCAGTTCTAGAGATGTGATGTGGACCATTATGACTTTAGTTCACAATATTGTTCTCCTTAGCCACAGTATGATTTTAGTTACCAGAAGCATATTTTATTTTTTAATTAATCTCTTACTATGCCTTATTTGCAAAATAAACTTTAGAATAAGTATATATGTATAGAAAAACTATATATATTTTAAACATGTTTGGTACTATCCACAATTTCAGGCATCCATTGGAGATCTTGGAAACTAACCCCCAAGTTAGATCTTGGTAAGTTAGCCTTACCCTTGATAAGGGAGGGTACTGCATAATTAAACATTTATTAAAAACTAGCTCTTGGGACCAACAGTTGGCATAATTGCTATGTTTCTGGACTCACATGTAGTTGACTGTGGTTCAAGTCCCAGACCCAGTGGCTTAAACTCATGTCAGTTATGTGCATGTGCATGCCCAAGATTCCAAGAGGAGAATGGAGGAGAAGGGATTGCAGCATGTCCACCCTGCCCCCCGAGGGGGTGATTTCTCACTTTTTATCTCTCTGTCTCTCTCTTTCTTTCTGGAGAGTACACACACTGTATAGTAAAAACCACTCAAAAAAAAAAAAAAAAAAAAAAAAAAAAAAAAAAAAACTAGCTCTCATTTTAATATTTCTACCACAATTTTTTTAAATGCAAAGCAAGTGTGATTCCAATGAGTAAGGTTGGGAAAAATTTTGCATCTTTAAGCCATTTGACACTCACTTTACAAAAAGTGAATTAACAGTAAGAAGAGTAAATTAGACTATCTTTCTTAATTTATATTAGCTCAGTGTAGTGTTTGTATGTGACCACTAGATAGAGCTAGTTTAAAAATATCCTAAGAATAATATATATATATATATATATATATATATATATATATATATATATATTTCAGGAAAGGTTATCTTACACTTAGCATGTATAAGAAATTTCAAAAAGAAAAAGAGAAAAAGGAACCAAAGTAACTTCATATTAAACAGGACGTAATAGACTAGCCCTTAAAGACAGCTTGCTTCCCTTGTTTCCCTTGTGTTAACTAACCTTGCTTTACTGTTTAACTCGTAAGTAAATAAATAAATAAAATGAATCATAGCTTTGCCGAGTTTTCACAGACGCTGGACCTTGAAGCCACAGTCAAAAACAGATGTGTCTAAACAAATAAAGATGACAATGATACTGGCCTCGATGGTGAGATGACCACACTGCAAATAATGACTTCAATGCCGACAAATTTCTGTGTGGCCAAACAAAATGATTGCTGTGCAGAACAGCACAGGGTTCCCCACCCCTTCCCACTTCTATTATTGTTCCTTTAAAATCCCTCATTCTAGCCTGAGACTTTGGAGAGGATTTTTTGAAATTAGTCTGCCATCTTTCCAAGTCACCAGTTTTCTGACTAAAACTACTTCTCTTTTTCACTATCACTTGTCCCTGGAATATTGGTTTTCAAGTGACCAGTAGCCAACCTGGGATTTGGTCACCAGGCCTGAGTTCATAGCTTGTCTGGTTACATGTGTATAGACTGTTTTTCTTTATATTGTATTCTATAAAACCCTATATAACTTTGAGTTTGATCAGTATTTTAGGGTGGTTCAACCTGAAATTTCTCCTAAACCAACCAAAAATATTTTGTGATAGTATATATATTTTTGTTTTAGAGGTTTTTGCTATTGAGCCTGTGCGCTCGCCAGACAGACAGAGAGAGACAGAGAGACAGAAAGCGAGAAATCACCCTCCAGATGGGATGGCCACGCCACAATCCTTTCTCCTCTATTCTCCTCTTGGGATCTTGGGCACGCATGCACACGCGCCCACCGTGAGTTTAAGCCACCGGGTCCGGGACTCGAACCGCTGTTGACTACATGGGAGTCCAGCAACATAGCCATTACGCTAACTGCTGGTCCCATGTGATAGTATATTTTAACTATTATTCATACTTGTACACATTATAGTATTTATCCTGAATGGGGAAAATGACACTTGCTATATTCTGGCAAAGATTAAACATGAGAAAAGAATACAAAAATTGGGACCATCAAATAGCATAATGGTTATGTTGCTGGACTCCCACATAGTAGACTGTGGTTCGAGGCCCGGACCCAGTTTCTGAAAACTCATGCCCATGTGTGTGCATGCCCAAAATTGAAAGAGGAGAATGGAGAAGGGATTGTCGTATGGCCATTCCCTCCAGAGGGGTGATTTGCTTTCTGCCTTTCCAGTGAGTGCAGATGCCCTACAGCAAAAATCCCCATTAAAAATAAAAGAATATTTAATAATTAAGGACTCACTAATGTTGAAGTACATAAAACAGAAGAAGTTAAGCTACCCAAATGGAACATCCTTTTCTCTTTTGGTCAATAGAAGACATTAATTACCGAACCAGCACAGAGCAGTATAATTTGTAAGAAACTTGAAGACAAAGATGATGTCTTAAACTTTTTTTTCTAGCTCCTGTAAACACCATAATTATCATCATAGAACAGGAACATAGGTCTCTGGAGAATCATTCTTGAAGATCAATTATTTCTTTGCTGGATATGTAAGTACATTAATTATAAATATTCAGAAATTAGCTTTGCTGGTATTTAATGCAACATATTCAATTTACTATCATTTTGAATTAGTGACCACGTAAGCATTTCAATTGTTTTATTTGTAAAACTTAAAAAAAATTATGTGTGATTTAGGAATAGAGTCAGAATCAAGGGGATTTTCTACTCAACAAAGTAACATTTCAGAGTTTTGTTGAATATCTGAACCATCTAAGAGCATGTTAAGATCACAGTTCTAGACTATGAACCCATAGATTATGACAGTATTTCTGTGAAGTGTCCTGCAAATCTGTATTTTATCAAATCCCTGTGGTTATTCTGATGTAATCTGTATACTATAATTCTAAGAGTGTAGAAATTAAGAACATAGACCCTAAACTGAGACACACCTAAAATCTTTGCCCTCATCTCTTTCCTTTTTGTGAGAGAGAGAAAGAGAAAGAGAGAGGGAGAGAGAGAGACCCCTTTGTCATACTGCATTTTCCTTCCTCCAGCCCATCAGGATATTGGGGAGTGCACCTAGTTAGATTCAGGTCAGCTGAGCCTGGATCCAAATCGATGTCAACCATGTGACTTCCATTACTACAATTGAATGTGCTATGGGGCTGCACAACCAGACTGGACTAAATCCTCCTTTTCTTAACAGATAAAATGGGAACAATAATAGAACATGAATGTGGTGGTTGTGGGAATTTAAGCAGCTGATGCATATAAAAGGGTAATTAATGCCTGATGCATGGCAGCAACACTATAAATGGAGCTCCTTGTATTTCCTTATCCAATTATATCTAAATAACGTGAATATTTCCTGACAAGATGTTCGAGAAAGTAAACAATGAGAGTGATATGCATTTTGTTATGCTTCTGTGATTTTATTTTTCCTAGCCATTTATTAGATTATGCAGTTTCTGTTAATCACACACTTACATGAGTAGCAGTGCCACTTTATGTATTGATAATTACTTAGAGCCTTGTAGATTTTTTTTTCTTACTATGTTCAGGACAGATTACAATGCCACAAGGTGTGTCTGTCTTGTCTACCACAAATGTGAGTTATCAAGAAAATATACAACATGCCTTTTCTCACAGAGCTCTCAAATAGAAATTTTAAACCTTCTTCCTGAAGGAAATAATTCAATTGGATGTTGTTATCTAATATTTTAAATCCCTTTCTTGTCATAGGATTTCTCATAAAATTATTATGCATGACCCTCACCAAGACCATTGAACTAAACTGCATTTATAGCCCTCATTTGCATAATCTT
Organism: Tupaia tana; assembly: GCA_026018925.1. Taxonomy (NCBI): domain Eukaryota; kingdom Metazoa; phylum Chordata; class Mammalia; order Scandentia; family Tupaiidae; genus Tupaia; species Tupaia tana. The sequence continues at coordinate 65,709,506 of JAKSZU010000008.1, forward strand.
GCTACCTGACATTACTTATGATTTGAAGAAAAATATGTGACATGTATAAAACAATGAACCCTCTCTTAACAATTGTTACATTGATATAATGTATTTGTATGGCTTTTGATTAAAAGAGCTATTGTATACTAACTTACCAAATACTGAAAAATCTTCTGAATAAGCAATGATGAGATAGGCTACATGATAATGTATTTGTCCAAATATAGAACTGTGTATTTTGAATATAAATGATTATAAATATTTTTCTCATATGCTTATTTCTCCTCAATCATAATTAAACTTAAAAGAAATAGAAATAATATTATTTAAACATTATTGAACTCATAATAACTTCTTGGTACTCTCCTAAGTGCTCTATACTTAGTAACTCATTTAACCCTCACACTTAACTAAGTGGTAAATAAGATTATTTTGCTTTTGTAGATGAGAAAGCTGGGATACAGAGAAGGATGAGTACTTGGTTAATGGTCACACAGTGGGAAATTCCAGATTTATATCCAGCAGATCTAATTTCAGAACCCATGCATTAAATCATATCCATACATCCCTTCTCCTTGTGATCTCTTCTCTAGTTGAGCCTCTTATTTCCTCAATCAGACTATTAATTAAGGGAAGAGAGTCTCACCAAACCCACTGGATTGACTCGAATCTGTTTTTCCTATCTGTTTTCTAGCACTTCGGTTTTCCATTGCTTCCCTTTCTGCTACTGCAGGTTTCTGGACTTGACTGTGTCACCATGATTATGTCATCACTTGAACACCTCGCCTAGTCCTGTAGCATACCGAAAGTCATTGTTACATATGCCATGCAAATTTTTCATACTTCACAATATTTTATTTAGAATTCTCTGAGGCAAAGTAATTTTTCCTTTTTCGGATTCTGGCAAGAGTCTCTGAGAGTGCATTCAGAAAAATCTTACACACGTGACGCAACTCCAAAACCCTTTCTCTTCTAATACAATTTTATTTATTGGAAACAATCTTGTGCTTTGGGATGTTGCCCATGAATTGAGATGGCATGCATCAATCACATGGACTGCATTTAGGAGACTTAGGATGATCTATATTTTTATACGATTTATAACTTTCCATGTGGAGATCCAGAAAGAGAATGAATCAGTAGCCCTCTGCTTCCTGTGGCTTGGCTGGTGAAAAAATTCCTTTACCATGAGAGGACTTATATTGAGACACCTCTAGACATGAAGGTAGAAATGATGGTTCAGTGGGCAGTGTTAAGCTTTCATTTTGAAGTTCCTCCTATATCTATACTAAACACTGTCTTATATCAGTGGCCCCATTTATTCTTTGTTAAGGTTTAAAAAAAAAAAAACCTGTTCACAGACTTGAGTATGGTATAATCCTAAATTATTTTAAAATAAAAGCTACAGTTAAAGTAATCTGAATTGTGTTAGTTCCAGCAGTACTTAGTTCCACATAAATATGTAAGATAAATGATCTATCATCTCAAAAGATAATGTGTAGAACTCATGAATATAAAGATTTTCTGCAGAGAATCTGTTGCCCTCCTTGGCCTGTGAACCACAAGTTGAAAACCTTCAATGAAGACTATTCATTTTGAACTCAATCCTTCAATATCTTCTGCTCTTACTGCAACTTCTTTCTTCTCATTTCCTCTTCTTTTGCTTTCTTCTTTTCCTCCTCTTCCTGTACTCTGTTCTAAAGACTCTTGGTCTTGGTAACATCTGTACAGGTTATTCCTGTATTGACTAGACAGGCATCCATTTTGAACACTGCATTCTCATTCTATGGTTCAGAAAAAAATTTATGTGCAAACAGGTTTCTGAAGTCTCTTAAACCAAAGTTGTTCTCCCCACGTGCTTAGCTAAGAAACACAATTTTATTGAGGTATGATAGGTTGACCTGCCTCTTCTCATCCACAGGTACTGGATTTGATTAGGCATGATAACCAAAGTAGTTCTTTCACTGGTGACAATGACTGGCTTATGTTTCAACTCTCATCAATGAAACATAAGCAATTTTGCTTCTTTTATATTTGATAAACATATTCCCTTCATGATAAAAGTATACAAATAGAGAGAAATTGTCTCTTTTACATATGAATATTTTTCTATGAGTAAGCAAGGTTTATAACTGCTGACACCCTGTTTAGCACCCTTAGAGACGCTACCTCATGTTGAGAGTGGCAGAGTTCATAATAGGTAGATGAAAACTGAGCCCTTAATTAGTGTAAAGTTAGTCTCCAGACATTTTACTGTGTAATTTTTATTGCTTAAGCAACCTTAAGTAACATTTCAATTACTTGAAACAAAAAAATCATCCCATTACATATTCATTTTAATGATAATACTCTCATACATTATGTTCCAAAGGAAAGTATCATGGAGGTCTACTTTAATTCTACTGATAATACATAAAGTATCTTTCTGTGAAGTTAAAATAATTTCTAAGCTATCTGTAATAATTCAAGAGACAGTAAAATATAATTTAAATTTACCTTTTCATTTCAAATAATGTCTTAGATTATTATAGCAGAAAATGAAAACCATACTAATGAAAAGGAAAGTGAATTTCTCTAAGATTTTTAACCTGTCAGAGGTATTTAACAATTAGTACAGTATTAGCTGAAACACATTCACATAATTATATTATACAATAGATGCAGTCATATTATTTTGGGAACATTATATTAATAACTTTTTCATGGAATCTTATAGTTTATTAATATTACTTGTATTTGAGACCAGAAGATGGTATAATGGTCATGTCACTGGACTTCCATGTAGTCGATCAAGTTCAAATCCAGGGCCAGGCAGCTTAAATCTCACACTGGGTACATGTGCATGTGTGCCAAAAATACCAAGAGGAGAATGGAGAAAAAGAAACTGTGATGTGGCCATCCACTCTGGGGGGTGATCTCTTGCTTTCTGTCTCTCTGTCTCTGCCTCTCTGGTGAGCACAAATGTCCTCTCTTAAAAAATATTGCTTATAGAAACTTTATTCCATAAATTTTATTTCACATTAAGACTTTAGTTCAATTGTTTATTATTTCCAATATTGTATGAATTTAACTTTGAATATATAGAGTATAATTATCTAGTTCTTGTTTTATTTTGGAAGCTTAATAGCAATGATTACTTATTAATATGAATTCTTAAAGTTTACAGTATTTTCCACCATGTATCATTATACAAAGAGAATTAAATCATTACTAGGTTGTTTATTATTCTCATTTTATAACAGAGAATAATAATTTCAGTGACTTCACATTACTTACTCAGTATTATACACCTAAAGGGAGAAAAAGAACTGATAAACATGCTCGTACTTCCATTCAGTATAATTATTCTGTGTGTGGGTTAGTACAAAATAAATCTGTTAGAAACTCCATAGATTTTTGAGTCAGTACAGTTAAGAATAATTTTAAAGAATAGTTATAGCAGGCAAGGATTATCAAGAAACCTAACAGAGAAACATAAGTTAAAACTACTAGAATAAGGTTATATTCTAAAATCAGGAACTTGATATGTTTTTTCTTAACAACCTTGACAGTCATAGAGGCAATAAATAACATATATTCTGAAAACGTCAGTATTACTAGAGAATAAGATTGGTCAGATGCTATGAAATTGCTGACATTCAATGACTTTTGAACTGTAAAGGGTCAATTTCATCCAGTTCAATAAAAAAAAATTGAAATTGAGAGAGATGAATAAGATTAGAATGGTACCAGGTCATGGAGGATGTTGTATACTATGCAAAGAAGTTTATGTTCTAAATTATTTAGAGGCATCAAAAGCATTTTAAGCACAGGGATAACATAGTCAAATTTTCATTTAAAATAGACACACTAGGGATGTATACACAGAAAGACTTAGCCTCAGGGTCAGAGGAAATCACATTACTATAGGACAAGAAGCAAGTTACACGCACTCAGGCAATATGTAACAAAGTCGTGGTCTTCTGCCTTGGTAAAGGGGAAAATGAGAGAAATATTTATATAGTAAACCTGGCTTTATTATTGGATTATTAAATATAATAGTATTAATATTGAAGAAAATGCTAGATTTCTCTAGTTTCTGACTTGTATAACTAAGTGAACATATTTGGAGTTTAGTAGCAAAACTGACTGGGTAGAATTCCTGATAAAATAGACAGATGAGAAAAAAAAGAGAGAAATTTTATATATATAGATATGTGTGTGTGTATGTGTATGTGTATGTGTGTATATATATATATATATATATATATATATATATAGAGAGAGAGAGAGAGAGAGAGAGAGAGAGACAGGAAAGAAAGGGGGGGGAGAGAGAGAAAGAGAGAAACCCTACAAATAAATCAGACTCTTAAAGAAAAAAACCAGGAAGTATGGATGGTGTGGTGATAAGACATAGTTACAGGTATAAAAAGAAAATCACAAGAATGATTCCAAAGAAAAAAGAGAGATTAAAAAGAAATACCAAGGTTGTTTTAAGTTAAGCAGTCACACCAGGAAAATAAAAAATTGAAGTCTGTAGAGTCTGTACTAAAATTAACAATTCATAAGTTATCTTGTAGAAAAGAAGTGGAATTTTCTGAAAATTTGACTGTTGTCATATTGAACAAAAGAAAATAAACCAGTCTTTTGTGTGCCTATCACACTTGTCTTTTTTTTAATAATTGTTTTAAAAAAAGGAATTATGTTTATTTTTGGTGGTGTTAATATTTTGTTGCTGTTGCCTCTTTTGCCTTATAAAGTAAAAAAAAATCAATGAGTAGAAGTCATGTTTAATGGTTTTTTTTTAGAATTATTTTGTTTAACTTTATTTATTTATTTATTTTAATTTGGCCACAGAGAGACAGAGGGAGAGAGAAAGTGAGAAAGCAAGTTGTGAGGTCCAGGACTCAAACCACAATAGGCCCTGTGGGAGTACAACGCCTTTAACCACCACACCACCTGCCAGCCCAAGTAGAAATCTTAAGAAGCAGGCTTATGGTCTACTATACATGACATTCAAGACAAGATATCCACAAAACCTATTTCTACTAACTCATCCGTGGTATGTCATTGTTTATAGAGATAAGTTTAGGTTACTAGTTTGGGAATTAACAGTAATTATGGTTTGGCAAGTTTAAATTTGGTATGCATTTTGAATATGTTAGCAATTGGACATATGATTTTCATACTAAGAAGATATCCATGCTGGAAATGATAATTTCAAAATTATAAGCTAATAGTATTTGATGTCAAGGAAGAATATGGCGCTATAATGGAAGGCGGTGAAAGACCCCCAGGGCTCACAAACGTAGAGGTCTTAGCAGGGAGATGAAGTAGGAAAGCAGATATGCAAGGAAAAGCATAGGATCACAAATTAAACTTCCCGCGTTTGAATCCTAGCTCCACAGTTTACTAGTTATATGTCATTACACAATTTACTTGAGATCGCTCTGCTACATTATTTTTATCTGTAAAATGGGGATGATAATAATAGTTACTTCAAAAGATTGACACAAAAATTATTTTACACTTGAAGACATACAGCAAATGTTCAGTAAAGGTTAACTATTACTATGATATGAAAATAGCAATTTATACATTTCAGTTTACAATTTTCAAATGACTTCTTAATGCATTCTATGATTCAGTCCATAAATTAGAAGAAAATGATATTTCTATCCTCATCAAAGAGATGAAATATCTAAATTCACAGAGGTTGTGAAAAACCTAAAGTTATATTAAAAATTCAAACCTATTAGATCAAATTATATTAAAACCATGTAATTGTTTCTCATATTTGTATTATTTCCACTACAGCAAATTGCTTATATATTTATTTAAATTATAACATATAATATTGTAACAAAAGAATTGAAATAATAAATTTTGCAATAATTCACAGAGAGTTAATATCCTTTTCCTACAGTTCATACTCATTTTTTTCTGGTTTTCAGATGAGAGAAAGTGACTTACTGGTTGTGAAATTTATGCAGTGGTTAGCAATCTGCTCAGTGTGGATTCATTTTTAAAATTTGTATTACCCTGACTTCATTATAAATAATCACAATTTATCCCAGGTCCCATAACTCTGTATGCTAGCACATCAACAATGAGCTATGCTTGCATATTTGCTTTTTATTTGAATAATTCTTGATTATTGGCTCATTTTTTAAGGAAATTTACCTTGCTCATTTTCAGAAGCTCATAAGCATAACTAAAAATGAAAGATAGCAATGACTATTTTTTCAATAGCACAATTCAGAAAAAATATAAATTATTTTTAATAACAAACCTATCATTTTAATTTACTGAAACGATTGCCTATTTAATAAATTTAAGTTTTCACATGAATTTTACTATTATAAGCAGAAGTAATTAAAACATTTTGATTGAGGTCATGGCTCTCAGTTAGATGCAGAAGGGATTATAGAATTTGGAAAAGTGGTTTCCACTGTCTTTAAACAGTCATCAATTGAAAGATGGACTTACAGGTATCGCTTCATCAGAATAGCAAACACTAAGACATACAGCAAACACTTGAACTCAGAATTCACAGCTTTAAAATATGCATAAAGCATCTTTTCTAATAGCTGCATTAAATATAATGTTATTTATAGATAATGTGCAGGTGACTGCACAAGAATTGCATGGAATACCTGAGTTATGCTTATAATGCATGAAGACTTTTTTGATTTCCTGAACTCTAATTAGTTAGCATAATGATATTTAGACTTATCATTAGTTCCTTGGAAGATAGTAAGGTAGTTCAAATTCATTATGATGCCTAACTTCAGTAGTTTGTTTTGGTAAATATTGAATGCCAACGTTGCTCCCAAGCCTATACTAAATGTTGAAAAATGCAAATTAGTGTCAAGACCAAATCGTGTCAAAACCAAAGCCATTAAATTCAATGGGCAAAATCAAAAAGAGAAATGAACTGAAGTGGTTATAACTTGTTTCAGAAAAGTTCATTTAGTTATTACTGAACAATTTGTTTTTAGAAAGTAAGCCAAAATTGGGACCAAACTCTTGTCTAGTTAAGTCAGCAAGCTCCCACATGACCAACTGAGTGCAGTTCAAGTTGGACCTGGGCACATGTGCATGCATGTCCAAAATCTTGAGAAAAGAGTGAAATGAAGCAGGAGGGATAGCAGTGTGACCATACCACATTGGCATTTTTCCCTCTCTCTGTCTGTCTATCTATTTGTCTCTCTCTATCTCTCTCTCCCCCTCTCCAGTGAGTTCATGCACCCTCTAGCCAAAAGAAAAAAAAAATTACTGCCAAACTTTTTAGTCTATGTTAAAATAAACTTTTCATGTTTTAGAATCAATTTATTCTATACAAAGATGTTAATTATTTTTCTGTACCACAGAATTATTTCTTAAATTGTAAATTAAATTAAGACATATTTCATTACAGTACAATTCTGTGATTATTATTTTCTAAAACTGTTAATATAAAAACATATTTTTCTGTGGCAAAGGATATGCAATTCAATAAACAATTTGGGACAATTGCATAACAATGGAGGTGAGAAAATTAAGGTTAATAAATCTTACTATTGCTCCAAATAAATTTCTAATTGACTAAATATTACACATAAAGAAAAAAACTATAAAAACACTAGAAGAGAATATACTATATTAAAAAGCTAATCTGGGATTAAGCCAGTTGTTGTGAAGCAAAATATAAAAAAGGGCTATAAAGAAAATGTATAAAAATTATTATGCAATATTTGTAAATTATATATATATATAAATGTCATAAACAAAATCAAAACAAAAGGGGAAAAATATTAGCAATCCAAGATACATAAAGGAATCTTATCAATTTATTTGAAGAAAAAAGCTGTATTATAATTAATAGGGATTATCATCAGTAAATAAAAAATGTTAATTGTCAATGTGTAAACATATTTACTCTGAAGAAGAATCAAAACATTAAAAACAGAAAAAAAAATTTTACCCATCATAGTGAGTAAAATACATATACTAACAAAATTCTGTGAGTTTTAAGTGAATATTTGAATATTGTATTAGGGAATGTGAATAGTAGTTATATTAAATAACTTTTTTGGTATTAAAATAAATATAGCATTGAATTAAGAATAAAAATTCTTGGGATGCATTTTTTCTTTTTTGCAAGCATGCATATACTTATGAAAAGAGAGAGAAAGCACTTGCCAATGAAGCCTGGTCCTGCCACAATCTATTGTCCTTTAATTCTCTATCCCATCAGGATCCTGGGCATATATACAAACAATGTATTTTTCAAATTTAATAACTATGTTGTCCTCAGTATCATGAACTATGAAAGCATAACGCCTGCAGTACAGAGAGGGGATTAAGACTCCTGGAATGATATGTTATGGCTTACTTTCCATTTTCACTAATTTTTACCTAAATAAAATAGTACTTTTTAAAAAAGTTGTTCCATGAGAGTGAGAGAGAGAAAGAGATAGCCTTCCCAGTCAGCCAGAATCGCAGGTACACGTGCGCGCGCACACGCATTGACTGAAGAACCAGGCCTCAGTCTTCAGAGTTGCTTTTAGCAGCGTAGAGCATTGCCTTTACACTGCACCATTGCAGCCGGGGTGAGTGTTGTTATTAATCTTCCTGACAATTGTCTCCTTTGATTCCAATCCATACATTTCTTTTTTTTTTTTTTGGAGAGGTTTTTCGCTATAGGGCGCGTGCGCTCGCCAGACAGACAGAGAGAGACATAGAGACAGAAAGCGAGAAATCACCCCCCAGGGGGGATGGTCACGCCGCAATCCCTTCTCCTCCATTCTCCTCTCGGGATCTTGGGCACGCACGCACACGCGCCCGGCGTGAGTTGTAAGCCACCGGGTCCGAGACGCGAACGGCGGTCGACTACGTGGGAGTCCAGCGACATAGCCATTACGCTAACTGCTGGTTCCCTCCATACATTTTCTTTATAATTGTCCTTTCTTATCTCCTTTCTTAGGTGTTTTCAGTGACAACCTATCACTAACTAAATTTAAACGCCATTTCACATTTATAAAAAACCTTTATGGAATCTGTTTTACGTTTTTTTGTTTTGTTTTGTTTTGTTTTGTTTTTGTTATGGGGCACATACCCTTGCCAGGAAGAGACAGAGAATTAGAAAGCAAGAATTCACACCCTGGGGACATGACCACACTGCAAATTCCTTCTCCTCCATTCTCCTCTGGCTGAGGATTTTGGGCATGCATGTGCATGACACCAGCATGAGTTTTTAGTCACTAGGTCTGGGACTCAAACTGTGTCTGGCCACGTGGGAGTCCAGTGCCTTAACCATTATGCCACCTGCTGTCCCTCTACCCCTCCCACCTCCAATTTTACTTAACTCTAACAAATGATAATGAGATCTTTTCTGTGCTTTCTACATGGACTAGGTCACTTTAAATCTTGTTTATGACATTCACTTCACTTGGATGGTATTTCCCTTCCTATTCTCTTAATCAACAGCAGGAATTCTATCTGGAGATTGAAATGAGTTAACCACTGAGGAGATCATCGTAACAGGACGCAGGGGAAGTATGCCTGCCACTCTGTGCTCCCAATTTCAGTCCCATCAGCCACCAGGTCCCATAAGCTTTGTGACTGTGAGATCAGCAGGAACATGGTGCCTGAAAAGAGTGCAGAGGCCACAGGCACTGCAAGACGCTGAAAAGAGAAAACTGATGAGCAATATTTTTCCCTGTGAAGTGAGAGCCCAGCATGGAAACCTTAAGATGTGGGTCAAAGCAAGAAGAATCCTTCAGAATTCACTTTACAATGGCCAGTGCTGATATCCAAAAATGTTCATGAAAATAATTGCTGATATCCAAATGCCTGAGATAGAAAAACTGGTGGTCTGAATTCTTTCTGCTTCTAAGGCAGGAGCAACGTGAGTATTTGCAGGTAAGAAGTCTAGCGAATTGAAAGATTTCATCAATATAACATGTATAGCATTCTGAACTGGACTGGTCTGACATGTATTTCATGTTGGGTAAATTCTTTCTACAAACTAAATGATGTATAGCAATTGACTATATAAAAATAATAATAATATATTTTTTAAAGAAATACTTCATCAATGAACATGAAAGGAATGCAGTTAACCTGATGACTGACATCTTGCCAATCAGTGGGACAGAATTTTGTTTGGCCCTTCTCATTACTCATAAGACGGTCACCTGTGAAGGATCTCCAGAGATGGACCTAAATTTCTAGGGTTAGTATGAGTAGGCAAAAATTATAATAATAATAATAATAATAATAACCTAACAGAGGCCATCAAACAAACAAACAAATAAATAAGGAAATAAGAAAAAAAAAAAAAAAAAAAACAATGAAACACCCAGAGCATGGTGATACAGAACACTGTAAGGAAGAGGGAGTAACTTGAAGCATAATAAATAAGACCACTTAGGATATTTCAATTATAGCACAAAAACATTTTCTGGAATTGGTAATAGATAGCTATTTACGTTTGTATATAATATTTTATTTGAATTAAATGTCAGAAAAAAAATTACTGGGAACCAGCAATTAGCATAATGGCTATGTCACTGGACTCCCATGTAGTTGACCGTGGTTCATGTCCTGGACCTGGTGGCTTAAAACTCACACCGGGCACGTGTGCGTGCGTGCCCAAGATCCCAAGAGGAGAATGGAGGAGAAGGGATTGCGGTGTGACCATCCACTCTGGGGGGTGATTTCTTGCTTTCTGTCCCTATGTCTCTCTCTGTCTGTCTGGCGAGCACACGCACCCTATAGTGAAAAAATCTCTCCAAAAAAAAAGAAAAGAAAAGAAAAAAAAATACTGAATTAAGTTACTGAATGAAACTCAAATTAGGACTTTATTCAAATAAAAAAAAATATTTCCACAGCATACAGCAAGTAGAATTACAGAAAGAAAGGAAAAAAAAAAAAAAAACAAACAAACAAAAAAAAACATGTAACGAGGCAAGAATAAAGGAAGTGTGTAAAAATATCCTTGAGCTGGAACAAGATCTAATTCTGTAGCTTAAAAGGCTTCACTGAATTCCAAACAGGAAGGAGAACGCTTAGGTCTATTCTAATATAATTCTTTAACTCCATGAGTAAAAACAAAATTGCATATGCTTCTAGAAGAAGTAATTCTTTAGTTACAAGAATAAGAACGAAATAAAGTCTTTCAGTCTGACATTGGAAGTTAAGAAATAATGGAATATGAATATTCCAATATGAATAATCAACAAGTTACAGCCTTCCTACATCCATAGACACACAAAACACACAGTTTGAAAACATATTTGCAGATATGAAAGATTTTAAATATAGTTACTTATTTATTATTTTTTTAAAGTAGCACTGTTAGGATGAAAGACCATGAAGAGGTGAAGAAAAGAATCTCTTCTAAATCCTTCCATGTAGAAAGCCGGTATTTCTGGGCCAACACATGGCCTGGTGGTTAAATGAGCTGGATCTCACATGGCCAACTACGTAGTTTGAATCCCAGACCCAGTGGCTTGAAAAACACACTTGGCCCATGTTTGTATGTGCCCAAAACTCCCAAAAGGAAGGAGAGATGGAGATGAAGGGATTGTGATGTGAGCATGCTCTACAAGGAGGTGGAGGTGCTTTCTCTCTTTGCTTTGCTCTCTTTCTCTCTCTCCAGCAAGTGAATGTTTCCTTTAGCAAATTAAAAAAAGAAAGAAAGAAAGAAAGAAGAAAAAAGAAGAAAGAAGAAAGAGAAGTGAAAGAAAGAAAAACTAAAACAAAGCTAATATTTCTTTCATTCAAATCCTCAATTTTCTAGTATTACCTTGGTTCTAATAGCATTACTTTCACAGAGCTAGGAATATAAATAACTTTGCTTAACCCAATCAAAACATGCTCCTGAACCTGAGGTTTATGTCATGTACACTCCAAGTATATATAGTCAATATAAGTAGCATACATCCCCAACAGAAGTATGTACTGTGAGAAGGGTAAAATAAACTGATCTTTTGCTTTTCAAGATACTGTTAATAGAGTGAAGCTATTTTAGATTTGAAGATTATCTGATGTTAGGACACAACACAGTGAACTTGAATAGCCGAACAGCAGAACTCTTTGTTACAACTTCCTGTGAATGAAGACTGAGAATCTGTTCCCCTGTCCCTGGTGCCTCAACAAGATAGAACTGTAGATGTGGGGTACTTATAGCAGTCGGGGTAGGATTCGCTAAATCACACAGGTATCTGTGGACTGGCTAATTTGAATACTTTCACTGGCTCTGTGCAAAGGAGCTATTCCTAGTTGGTTTCTGGCTCTGGGGCAACTAGGGAATGTACATAATGAAACCAGAAATTAGAGAGTTCAATAAGAAATGTGGTGGTCGGGGCCAGCAGATGACATGGTGGTTGAGGCACTAGACTCCCACATGGCCAGGTGTGGTTCGAGTCCTGGACCTGGTGACTTGCTTTCTTACTTTCTCTCTCTCTCTCTCTCTGGTCAAATTAAATAATAATAATAATAATAAAATTAAATAAATAATTCTTAAAAATAAAAATGGTGGTTATATGCACTTCATGAGTCACTCAAGAAGAGACACTTACCTGCTTCTAGCAAGGACCTCAAAACTGAAACAGCATTAAAAAAATTAATAAATATAAATAAATAAAACTATATTTGAAAAGATAAGCCACAGACTATCAGATATATCTTTTGCAAATATATTCTTCTAAAAGACTGCCCAGGCTATATAATGCTTTCAACTCAGCAAGGAAAATATAAACTCAGTATAAATGAAAAATCTGCAAGCTGGTCTAATAGCACAGTGGTTAAGTGCTGTGTAGTAGGAGCTGGATCTCAGGACCAGCAGATGGAATAATAGCTACATAGTCAACTGTAGTTCAAGTCCCAGAACCAGTGGCTTCAAACTCATGCTGGATGCCTGTGTGTGTGTGTGTGTGTGTGTGTGTGTGTGTGTGCCTAAAATCCCGAGAGTGAGTTGAGGAGAAGAGATTGCAGCATGGCCATCCACCGTGAGGGGAGATTTCTCACTTTCTGTCTGTCTCTCCAATGAGTACACATGCTCTATAAGAAAAAAAATCTCGCAAAAAGAATAAATAAATAAACGAGTTTGATCCCATGAGACTGATCTCAGTTTAAATTCTGAGAGCTTTGCTTGAATAAAACATACGGGGCACATGTGTACATAGGCCCAGGTTTCTGACGGAATGGAAGAAAGGGGTTGAGTATGACCAGGTTCCAGTGGAGGGCATTTTTACTCTCTTTCTCTCTCTTTTGAACATGTGAGCATGGCATATTTAAAATAATAATTAAAGAAAAATGCAAGAAAAATTTGTGAAAATTTAAATAAACATTTCTATAAAGAAAATCTAAGATTGAGGGACTAGCAGAGGGCATAATGGTTAGGTCACTGGAATACCATGTAGTCAATTGTGGTTCAAGTTTCAGACACAGAAGCTTAAAACTCATGCCAGTTGCATGTGCATATATGCCCAAGATCCTGAGAGAAGAATGGAGGAGAAGGGATTGCAGCATGGCCATCCCCCTTGGGGGGGATTTTTCACTTTCTGTCTCTCTCTCTGGCAAATGTATGTGCCCAATAGAAAAAAATCTCTCTCTCAAAAAAAAAAAAAAAGGAAAAGAAAATCTAAGATTGAGATATGTGTATATTAAAAGGTGTTCATTAATCATAAAGGAAAGGAAAGCAAAGTAAAACTTACAATAAACTACCACTAAATGTCAATCAGAATAGCTAAGACCAACATTAAGTATTGGTAAAGATAGCATGCAAGTCTGTCTTAATCATTTTTGTGAAAATGCAAAATGGTAGAGACATTTTTCAGAACACTTTAGCAATGTATTATAACACTTAAAAATTCTATTTTACAGATTTGATCAAGGTAAATAAAAAGTTATGTTCACATGAAGGTTCATATATGGATTTGTAACAGCATTTTTTCATAATATCCAGGTACTGGAAACAAATCTTATACCTATCAACATGTGAATTGTTATACAAATTCAAAGTATACTTCTAATGGAATGCCACAGAGCAAAAACTCAATTCAATACCGATTAACCTCTAATATATACCACTGTGAAACTCAAAAATATCATGGTAAATAAAATAAAGCTTGACATATGAGTAAAAATTCTGTGATCATTTATATGACATTCTGAAAAAGGTAAAAGTACAGTGTCAGAAAGCAGAACAATGGTGAGCAGGAGTGGTAATGGGGAAGAAATTGACTGCAAAGGGCATCAGGGAACAATTTGCAGTGTTGGAAGTAATATTTTTTAAGAGCTATTTTTGCTATAGGGCGCATGCACTTTCTGGAGGGACAGAGAGATACAGAAAGAGAGGACCCACAGAGGGATGGCCATACTGCCATCTCTTCTCCTTCATTGCCTTCTTGGGATTTTGGGCATGTACACACACACACACACACACACACACAATGTGTGTTTTAAGCCACTGAGTCCTGGACTTGAAGCACATGTGGTTCATGGGCCATATGTGAGTCCAGTGCCTTAACCACATGCCACCTGCTGACCCCAGTGTTGGAATGATTTTATATAATGCCTTTTAAACTCAGAATTGTACACTTAGTATTGTTGAATTTTGTGGTATGCAAGATATACATCGACAACTCTAATTAATAGTTTGCCGCAAAAAAGTATGTGAGGTAATGCATGTGTTAGTTTGATTTGGCCATTCCATATGTGTATTTGTATAAAAATAACATGTTGTAATCACAAATAATACATATTTTTGTCAATTAATTACAAAAGGAAAAACGGCTAAAAGAAAAATAGGATATTTTTTTTTTTTTTTTTTTTTCTTTTTTTGGAGAGGTTTTTACTATAGGGCGCGTGCGCTCGCCAGACAGACAGAGAGAGACAGAGAGATAGAAAGCAGGAAATCACCCCCCAGGGGGGATGGCCACGCCGCAATCCCTTCTCCTCCATTCTCCTCTCGGGATCTTGGGCACGCACGCACACGCGCCCGGCGTGAGTTTAAGCCGCCGGGTCCGGGACTCGAACCGCGATCGACTACATGGGAGTCCAGCGACATAGCCATTACACTAACTGCTGGTCCCGACAAAAATAGGATATTTTTGACCATTAATTTTTAGTGTGCCATTAACTCTGTATCATGGATTTTGTACTCAAGGATTCAACCAATTTTAAATTGAAAGTGTATGTGTTCTATGCAAATATTTAGACTTATGATAGCCATATTCAAATATACTTGCACAGACTTTTTTTGTCATTAGTCATTATAATATAATGACAATTATACTATATAGTATAATATAGTATAATGACAATTTGCAAAGCATTTCATTGCATTAGGTATTATAGGATTTAGAGTATGTAGGAGGATGTGTGTAGATTATACATAAATAATGCTTCATTTTATAAAAGAGACTTGCATATCTGGGACTTGAGTGCACTGGAAAATATCCCTCTGTCCTCTCTGGATACCAAGGGATAATTCTATTTACTTTATTTACTTTCACCTATGCAAGTCTTTTTTTTTTTTTTTTTTAATATACTGCTACACAGATTTTCAAAAAAAAAGAGGAAAATGCAGATTAAAAAAACTGACTCAAGTGCAACTCTCTTATTTAAAATAGCAGCATCCATTTCCTTTACTGAATCACAGAATGTACTATTTAATTCTTAGACCCACTTCATAGCGTAGCTCAGACTTTTATCGTTGCTTAAGTCATTTAGTAACTCCAGCAAAAATCACTGATTCCTGTCTTTTACTTGAATAGTTTCCTTATCCTTTAAAGCAAGTCAATTTACATGTTTTCCTATGTCTTTCATTAACTTTTTAGCATTTTCAAATGAGATAATATATTAATAATATTTTGTAAACCAGAAAACCCTATAGAAATGACAGCTGCTATTTTTATGATCCTTTGATGTTAGAATTGTTTCTAAGTCATTTTTTACAGAAACTAATAGTGCACAAAATCTAATTTCTGCTCAGTAAATATGGGTTGAGTGTAGTTGAATAGATGACGGCTAGTCTTATTTTTATAGTTAGAGTTTTCAAGTTGCGACATTTAATTTAGGAACAATGTGATAGCGTTATCCTTGGGACAAAAGCTGGATAGTGACTAACAGTGACTATCTTGTTTTTCTATCGGTTTTACTCATCATCACATTTCCTTCAAGTGAACTATTTATTGAGTTTCAGTAGCACTGACTGCCAAAGGACAATTAAATTGATCCTCAACAAATTACTAAGAAACACTTCCTTGATTTTAGTGTTTCCCCTTAATTGGGAAGCCATGGCAGTTCCACAAATAAATGGGTTGCTTAACAGACTCCGCTGCTAATAATGAGAAAAGCGCGCATTACCTAACACAGCTTACAACATCTCTATTACCATTCTGGATGGAGCCAAAAATAGAGGGACAAAGGCAAGAATAGTTGCTTTATTTTTCACCAGAGACTACAATCAACCCTTTGTAGATGCCCGTGTGCGTGCACACACAGATACACACACATATGATAAAATATTAAACTTATGTATTTAAAACTGTCTCATTTCAGTTGCATTGACATGAAAGTTTCCAAAACATTTCAAAAAGCATCTACAAGAGTTTCATTTTATAAATAAGAAAACAAAGTCTCAAAGCGTAAGAAATAAAATAAAATAAAACAAAACTTTCTGGGCAGGAGGTCCACAATTCTGCTTCAATTTCACAAAAAGACAGTTTAATAACATAGAACTAATTGACTCTATTTTTAGAAAACTATAAGCTACATAAAGTAAATAGTTTAACACAGCATTTTCCCAGCATTTCATCAGCAGTAACTTCCACATTACTCGAGTCATAGCATCTGCAATAAATAGAAAGTAAATTAAATAATAACTACTAGTTCAAACGTCTATGCTGCAGAAGCTGTGTTAAGTCATTTATATATTTCAGTCTCATTAATTCACACCATGGCGTTGTGCAATGGGCTATCCCCATTTTACCTCCCCACTGCCCCCTTCCCTTCAGTGCTTAACATGTTCCTCTATGTATTAGTTTTCTATGCCTACCATAGCAAAGTGCCATAAATTAAGTGACTTAACACAAATTAACTATTTGATACTTCTGGCAGTTAGAAATCCTGATACCAAGGAGTCAAGAAGGGATTGCATTCTTACTGGAAGCTCTAGGAGGAATAGCATAAAATTACTACAGAATTCAAGAAAAACTCTTGTAATCTTTATTCTCACAGTGGGTGAGTGCCACCATTACCTCCTTCTTTCCCCACAGGACTTGGTTCTTTGCTCTGAGGTTGTGCTCCAGTTTCCTGGATGAATCTTACATTATATATTGTCACAGGGTCCAGCCATGGCATGGTGGATAAGGCAACTGCGTTTTACATGGCTGACTGTGTAGTTCAGTCTTGGACCTGGTGGTTCAAGAAACACACAAGAAAAGAAAACTTCAGGCCAATATCCCTGATGAATAGGGATGCAACACGTCTCAACAAGATACTAGAAAATTATTTTCAAGAACATATTAAGGGAGCCAGCAGTTAGCGTAATGGCTATGTCGCTGGACTCCCACGTAGTCGACCATGGTTCGCGTCCCGGACCCGGTGGCTTAAAACTCACGCCGGGCGCATGTGCGTGTGTGCCCAAGATCCCGAGAGGAGAATGAAGGAGAAGGGATTGCGGCATGACTATCCCCTCTGGGGGATGAGTTCTCACTTTCTGTCTCTCTGTCTCTCTCTGTCTGTCTGGCAAGCACACGCGCCCTATAGCGAAAATCTCTCCATAAAAAAAAAAAAAAAGAACATATTAAAAGTACTACACTCCATGACAAATAGGCTTTATTCCAGAGATACAATGATGGTTCAACATACGCAAAATTATAAATTTAACACATCATATTAACAGGAAAAAGATAAGAACCATATGACCATATCAATCAATGTGGAAAAAGCATTCGATAAAATACAACATCCCATCATGATTTAGACTCTCAGCAAAATCAGCATAGAAGGACATTTCTTAACACTGTAAAAGTTATCTATTAAAAACTTATAGCTGGGAACCAGCAGTTAGCGTAATGACTATGTCGCTGGACTCCCAAGTAGTTGACCGCGGTTCGTTTCCCAGACCCGGTGGCTTAAAACTCACGCCGGGCACGTGTGCATGCGTGCCCAAGATCCCGAGAGGAGAATGGAGAAGGGATTGCGGGGTGACCATCCCCCCTGGGGGGTGATTTCTCGCTTTCTGTCTCTAATGTCTCTCTCTGTCTGGCGAGCGCACGCGCCCTATAGTGAAAATCTCTCCAAAAAAAACCTTATAGCTAACATCCAGTTCCATAAAACTGGAACAAGACAAGGCTAACCACATTCCTCACGCTTTCTAAACATAGTACTGAAAGTTCTAGCCAACGCAATTAGGCAAAAGAGTGAAATAGAAGACATCCAAATAGGAAAAGAAAAAGTAAAATTATCTGTATTTGCAGGTGATATGATGCTATATATAGAAAATCCAAAAGAAACCACGAAAAAACTCCTGGAAGTGATAAATGAATATAATAAAGTGACAGGATACACTATCAACATATAGAAATCTCTGGCATTTTTATGCACCAACAAAAGACAAACTGAGACAGAATGGAAGAAAGAAATCCCATTTACTATAGCCACAAAACCAATAAGATGCCTAGAAATAAACCTTTCCAAAGACATCAACGATTTCTACAAGGAAAACTATGAAATGCTAAATAAAGGAATTAAAAATGACTGAAAAAAATGGAAAAACATCCCATGTTCCTGGATTGGAAGAATTAATATAATCAAGATGTCAGTCCTACCCAAGTTAATCTACAAATTTAATGCAATTCCAATCAAAGTACCAGAGACATTCTTTATAGAAATAGAGAAATTATTATAAAATTTACTGGAATAATAAAAGGCCCAGTGTTGCCAAAGCAATATTGTGTGAAGAGAATAAAGTAAGAGACATCTCAGTTCTTGACCTCAAAATATTACAAAGCTATGATAATTAAAACAGCATGTTATTGGAACAAAAACAGACAGGGAGCCAAATAAAACAGAATTGAGAACCTCCTCTGAATTTCATGTTTATACAGCTTGAGCATTTGTTATCTGAAAATCTAAAATTTGAAATGCCCTGAAATTCAAAAATTCTTAAATTTTTGAGTGGGATATGAAAAACCACAAATGAAAACTTTCACACAGTATCTCATGTGACAGTTCACAGTCAACATGCTTCAATACAGAAGTAGTGTATAAAATTACTATCAGGCTATATATATAAGGTGTGTATAAAACTTGAGTTCTCTGTTTTCACTTAGATCCAATCCTCAAAGATAATCTCATTACATATGTGCAAATAGTCTAAAATCTGAAAAAAATTCAGAAATCCAAAACACCTTGGTCCCAATATCTCAGATAAGAAATACTCAACCTGTATAACTAACACCTTCTGGCTAACATTTACATAGAAACCTCTGAATCAGTTTTTATTTATGCTACATTAAAAACAGAATGTTCCACTCTTTCCTCACACCTAATGCCTACTGAAAACTAAGAAGTAAACAAATATTTTAGGACAATGTATTATGTAAGTGACAGTAAACATAAGTTTAAACACATTTAAAACTTAGAAGTTGATGATTGTTTTGCTCCTTGTGAAAATGTGTCCTTATTTGTCAGTGCCTCATGAAAATCTATAGCAATATGTATATTTATGACATAAATGTAATTCTGAAAAATTAAAAATTCTTAGAGAAGACTGAAAAGAGTGAAAACTCATGAATGAAGATATTTCTATGAAGATATAGAGGGCTATGTTGCTGGATTCCCATGTAGTCGACTGCGGTTCGAGTCCCGGACCCAGTGGCTTAAACTCACGCTGGGCGCATGTGCATGTGTGCCCAGGGTCACAAGAGGAGAATGGAGGAGAAGGAATTGCAGTGTAGCCATCCCCCCGGGAGGTGATTTCTTGCTTTCTGTCTCTCTGTCTCTCTCTCTCTTTCTGGCAAACGCATGCTCCCGATAGCTAAAACCTCTTAAAAAAAAAAAAAAAAAAGAATAGTATTAATAAATAATTCCTTATTAAGCTTTCTTCATGTTACCTAATGTATATACTATCTGCTTCTTGCTGGGACTCCTCATGTCAATATAGGCAGTAAAGGTAAATGTGGCCAGGAAGTGGTAGCAACATTATACTGAAAAGACTGAATCCTAATGTTCCTTTCAATCACACATGGTAGATAGGGTAAATTTTAATAGGATTTGATGAATCTTGTGAGAATAGACATATTTGGGAATAAATCACAGATGGAAAAATGAAAAACTATATCAAAGCCTACCTTCTAAAAATATATGCTGACAGAAATTAATTCTTGAAAGTTGGGCATGTGTGATACTTGAGTCAACTTGAGATTTCACATGGTTCTCTGAGTCCCAATATTATTTTGGTATCATGACTTTTCAAATTATGACCATATCTACAGTAACCTTTTGTTCTTCCATACTATAATTATATTTTTCAAAGAGATTTTTGATATGGGATGCATGCACTCTCCAGAGAGTCAGAGACAGACAGAAAGCAAAAACTCACCCCCAGGGAGGATGGCCATGCCTCAATCTCTTCACCATTCTCCTTTCAGGATTTGGGCTAAAGTTTCAAGTCACCATGCTGAGACTGGAACCGCAGTTGGTGATGTGAGAGTCTAACAATGTAACCATTATGCCATCTGCTAGTCCCATACTTTTCTTTGTGTCTTTAAGAATGAATTTATTCCTTCGTTATCTATAGATAGCACATGAAAGCTTTGGAATATCTGTTATGAGAAGTGATGTCTTCACTTTAATGTGCGGATTACTTTTTATACCTTTACTTTTCTTGGTGTGGACTTAGCATATTCAGTTCAATTTGGAAGGAAGAGGTGATGTAAGCTTCTTTTGTTTGCTGTAGTTTATTAGGAGTTCTGCCACATTCATCTGTTATATTCTCTTGAAAAAGACTTCAGTGACATTTTTTTTCCAGGTATAAATTAGGTCTTTCTTTATGAATTATCAACAGAATGTTCTGGCAGCTGGCCATTACTTTGTAACAGAATAAGTGCTCTTCACTATTATTGAAACTGAAGAGGAAACCTATAATATATTGAGAATCTATGATTTTCTTTGGAATAATAAAAGTCAAATTGGGTTTGAACTAGAGATAATAAGCATTTAGTTGTTGCTTTAACTAAATAAACATGAGCAGGGTTTGACCAATTTTTACTCTTCTGTGTAAATAGAAAATAGGATTTAAATATCAATGTAACTAAATCTTTGAAACCTCTATCATTTATAATAGAATTTTTTTTCCTTTACCTGTTTTCCTACTGCGGAAAAAATTTCATGTATTCTTTATATTTCATCATCAATGCTTACCATGTTAGAATTCTTAAAAAGCACTATAATTAGAAGGTATCATCTTAGTTTAACTTTTCAACAGTTGCAGAAGCCCTCGTTAGAGTATACATGCAATTATCTTCCATTCTTTGCTAGAAATTTTCAGTTGATAGAATGATTCTTCTATTTTTAATCAGATAGAAAGTTGTTCCATATTTTGAGTGAATCTCATCATTGAGACAAATTCTACCTTCAGTACATTCCAAATATTTTAAAAATTTATGATTTCTTCTTCAAATCTTCTTCTTTCATACCAAGTATTCATACTTTCCTCTCTATAATGTTATTTAATATTTAGATTTCTATCATCCTCAGGTCTTTCTATTTCTCCCTTACACACACACACATACACATAAAGTGTGTGTGTGTATATATATATATACGTGTATATATATATATATATATGTATATATATATATATATATATTTACATATTTATTATAAGTATTAGCAAGTTATATTATGTGTATACACACACACACACAAATATTTATTGAGAGCCCAAAACTATGGTAAAATTACCTACTTTAGTCTGTTAAAACTTTCAATTGCTTCTTCAAATTTTAATGTTATGTTACAAAGAAGTTTCAGATGGCCTTTAACAAGTTGATTTACTATACAGGAAAAGTTATTGAGGAGTTTTTATCTCATTAGGAGATTAATAATATTAGATTTTTTTGATTGAAAACAAAAAGAAAAATGAAAAACTATTAGTATATTTATTGCATTTTCTCGATGTGAATATGTCTCTTCAATAACTTTATAATTATTTAAAAAATTTAAATAAACTTCTTTCTTCATATCTTCTTTTTTCTCTGAAAGAGGACATTCATGAATAATTTTCAAAAATCTCATAAAAATTTGTAGATACATATATTCTAATTTTCAATTACTTTTTCATGACTACAAAATTATTTTGTACTTGTTTTATTTTATATTACTCAAATAATATATTTATATATCTTTGATAAAATTGAGCAAGACCGAATGCCTTGTCATAATTTTCATTGCAACTAGATTGGAAAAGAATGAATTGCCAATTTCGCGCTCTCAGGTCACTCTATATAGGTTTAATAGGAAAGTTCAGGAAACAGTATATGTGCATAGTGTGATTAGCTTATTTAGATTAGATTTATTTAAGAATTTCAGTGACTACCTTTTAAAATTAAGTTGAACACTTTTTTTATTCTTTAAGGTCAGCTTTACTGAGTTATAATTTACATATCCTGAAATTCCGCCATATTTATTTATATATACGTGTGTGTGTGTGTGTGTGTGTGTAGTTTTAAAAGTTTAAAAGACAATATAATCAAATATAAAATAGTTCTACCATACCAAAAAGTTTCATACTAATTGGTATGCAATTTCTTCCCCCATCCTTATTTCTTGACAACCGCTGATCTGAATTCTATCTCTATAATCTTTTTTTCTAGAATTGCATATAAACGAAGCCCTAGACATATGGATTTTGGTGTCTAGCTTCTTTTGTTCATAGCAGTTACCTATATCTGATGTGATTTATGCAAACAAAATCAAAATAAAGGTCAGACACTGCACCTTGCCCCATTGAGAAGCAATCCTAAGGAGTATAGAGTAAAAACAAAACTTAAAGCCTGAATCCTTGATGAGATTGTGATGTTGCTAAATCCACCTGGCTTCTCACCTCTCTTAAATTTATTACATAAAATAAACTCTTATTACAGAGACCATTTTTACCAGGATTTTATATCACTTGCTCAAATGTAGAATATACTATTAACCAAACAAGAGATCATAAAATGAAAAGCATATAAAAAAAGTATTTTTAAAATGTTTTTATTTATTCAACAGTCAGCCATGCTTAAAATACATTTTGGAAACTCCTATTTAAACCTAAATTGCATGCAAAACATAGTATGCAAATAAGACTCCTTTTTCAGTTTTTTAAAATTCTCTACCTTCTCTGAGCACTCCTCTCATTCCATTAGTCCTCTGGATATGTCATGAAATCACAAGAATTCCATCTAAAACAATATAGTTGGAATACCATTAATAAGACAGTTTTCTTAACTGGGCATCCTAGAAACATGCCCAGTAATCTCACTGGGTAGGATATTTTTGTTGTGAACAAAACCTGCGCAGTACTCCTTAGGAAAAATCATGCCAAACTAATTTCATCAAAGCTTTGATTAAAGTTATTAGATTTAAGAAATTTGTTAGAAATATATACTTATCTATGATGTTTGATAACAAACATGAGCAAAGTTGTGGAGAAATAAGACTGTTGTGTATTGTTGATAAGAACGTAAATTAGTAGAGACGTAGGAAATAGTACTGAGGTTCCTCAAAAGAATTAAAAATAGAGCTACCATAAGATCTGGCAATCCCACTACTAGGTATGTATAAAAAGGAAATAAAACCAGTATGTTGAGATATTTTTAAAACACATTCCGATTTATGTTTTTTTGCGAAAAACACAAGCTGGGCTCTAAAATAACAATGGAGTCTACTAATCAGTTAAGAATTCTGTGTCATAGCATAATTGAAGTTTTATTACTTCTTGCAAAGAGAGAGAGAAAGTGAAAGAGATATTGTCAACTTACTCATCAGGCTATCGATGCCAATATCCACCCTCAGCTTCAGCCAGGCCCAGATCATTGGCTGGCTTACTCATGCCTGGCATATTCTTGGAGGTCTCTAAAGTGAACCCAGAACCTTTCCATCTTGGCCAGCCTCCCAGAGCATCTTATTTAACCACTATGCCACAATCTAACAGTTTGCATTCTAATTTTTAAGTAATAGAAACAATCTTAACCTGTTTAAGAAATGACCTTAGTTATACCAGTATGGTAGAATAAGAAAAAAATAAGAAATAACAAGAGAAATTATAATAGAGAGAGTGATTAAACATTTTATTTTAGAATTGAAATAAATAGTTTTAATTACCTTTTAGAAAATAATTATGTAATCTCATGAAGAAGCATATCATAAAACTTAATTTAAATTTTTTTCCTATTCCTTAGTAATGCTTTAAACCTTGACTCAACTCAATCCTGAAATAAACTCATAACTGAGTATGATTAACTCAATATAACTTAAATTGGAGGAAGGAGAGAAGTAAAAATTCAAGTCTGAATATTCTAACCAACTCCCTAATTTTTTATATTCGTTTAAAACATATCTCAAAGATATAAATATCATTAATTTTTTATTCTAACCCTAAGGGAATTACAGTCTAATAGAAGTTATATATTTGAAGAAATGATTACAGTAAAGTATTACTACACTAATGCTATCAGTGGGCTTTGACTATAATGGAAGACCTAAAGAAAGTCTCGAATCTTTTCAGACTATAGCACTTCACTTTAAGAAGTAAAATCTGAAGATGCAAAGGAATCATAAGCTCCACATGCATTATTACAGAATTATTGAGATTTCTTGGAAGGCATACAGTTCAAATGATCTGAATAAGATTTGTGTTAGCTGTCGTTCGATTTAGGCTATAGGTATTCAGGTAACAAATAATAAAAAGGTAAAGAAGGAAGGAATCGAAGCAGTTAGGTTATGTTAAAATTAGTAAGATATTCTTCCCTATGTAGTGTTCCAAATATAAATACATCTTTTTAATCTCATAGAAATTTTTCTCACCTATTCACACTCTTTCAAAACTTTATGTGCAACTATGACAATATTTCCATCATTTTATAGCTTTTTAAATTCTCTTAGAATTTTTTTTTCTTTTTGTGGTGGTTTTCCTTACTATTATAAACTGAATATTTGTGCCCCCATTCCACTTATATATTGAAATCCTAACCCCTGTTATGATTGATTTTAAGAGGTGAGGTTTACGGAAGGTAATTAGATCATGAACACAGAGCCCTTGTGAATAGAATTAGTACCTTTATAAGCAAAGACACAAAAAAGAAAAAGACAAGAAAAATTGTTTTTGCTCTCTACTTTCCACCATGCAAGGGTATCAGGAGAAAGTTTACTGCCTACAAGCAAGGAAAAGAGCTCACATAAGACACCAGGCCTGCTGTTGCATCAAACATAGACTTTCCAGCTCCCAAAACTGTGAAAAATAAATATAAGTTCTTTATACCACTCAGTCTATAATAATTTCTTATAGCAGCCTAAATTAAGACACTTAATCAAATGATTTACAAGTTTTACAAAATTATAAAAAAAAGTGTTTGATAAATAAAGACAGAATTACTGGCAAAAGGATTGGTACATTAATAGACTGATTAATAATAAATGGTATAAGAACAATTTCTTTTGTTCAAAAAAGTTTATTATTGATTTCTGTGTAGTTAGTAATTGAGTACAGAAAGGAAAAACTTGCTTCTCCAAGTGTAGCTAGAAAAATTTCTACCACTTATTTCTACTTTCCTTTTATATTTTATTAATACATATATTCAGTTCTCATTTAGGAAATAATTGGATGTCACTTTTGTTGTACTATCCAGAGCTAGAATATAAAATTGTCTTTTTCCTAAATACCTTAAAAATGATAAAGATTGGGTAACTTTGTGAGAGAACAAAATAAAATAAATAAAATAAAATATTTTTATTTTTCATTTTTTAGATTTCTTTATAAGAGAAAATATAGGGACTGGGTCAATGTGAATAAACTTTTAAAAATATTTTTAAACACCATAAAGCTAGAGACTGTAACAGAAGTACTAGATCTCCCAAGAGATAATGCATTCTCATATATTTTCTAGTCTTATTTCTTCATCAAAGAAAGTTCACATGAGGAAAAGAAACTCAACCTCTCAAAGCTTTGTGATTCACCTATCACTAATTTAAAAAGAACATTACTCATTCTGTTTCATAGATACTCCAAGGAGATGGATTACTTCATGTCTTTTAATCAGTGAATGTGAGGTGAGGACCTCCCAAAAGATTAGAAGAGAAAAAGAATGTATAATTTTCAAGATCATGGTTCCACAGAATTGTTGGAGAGCCTTAACTTCTTACTACAATGGATTGCCACAAATCTAACTTACTTTGAATTTTTTTTTTTGATATTGTGACTTTGCAAATCCTAAAAATATATTTTAAAACTTTTACAACCAAGTTGTTTTTCATGTATATGATTTATACAAGCTGTAAAATTTTGATAGCTTTCATTTCTAAATATGTTTGGTGCTTTTATTGTTTATTTGAAGGTATTCCTTGAGTGATCAAACAAGGGTAGAGGATGATTAAATTGGGTTAAAATGGAAACTTCACCTAGTTTAGAAAGGACTAATCTGGCCAGACAGTAAAAAATTGTGCTCTTGGGTAACATGGTGAGATCACTTCTCAACACCTTCTCCCCCAAAAGAGTAGCATTTTTTATTATTTTGGAAGAAAGTGAAAAGTGAGGGGCCAGCCTACGTTAGATGAAGTAAAAGGAATTTAAGGGTGGAGATGGGATAAAGACTCAAGAAACAAAATTTGATCTCCTTCTGGACAGTGCCACAGCACTTGAATCTGAGTAAATTAAATATAATGATGTGAACAATCCAAATCCAAATCCATAATTTTTTTTTGTACTTGTACATTTTAGTTAATTCTTTAGTTGCTCAACAGTAGGTATTTTAAGTGTTCTTTTGGTTTTGGTTTTGGTTTTTGAGAGATTTTTGCTATAGGGCATATATGCTTATCAGGTAGACAGAAAGCAAGAAATCACCCACCAGGGTAGATGGTCACGTCACAATCATGTGGAGGGCACTGCATACGGGAGCCATCTTAAGAGCTATCTGCCATCTTAAAAACCTTTGGGTTTCACTTTCATTTCTTCACTGAGCAAACCATTTCCCAGAAACCACGTAACCAACTGTTCTTCCCCCCTGGGTGGATAGGTTTCTAGGCAACGGGAGAGATAACATGCCTCTCGTTGGCTGGATGCCTGTTTGCAATTGCAGGATACTCACCGATTGGTTGAACTAGAATCCCTCATTTGCATTTAGGGCAGCTTCCAGGACACTAATGATTGGTCCATGCTGTAATACCTTATTTGCGTTTCGGGCAACCAATCAATGCCCACCAGCCTGTATATAAACTCTCTATTCTTCCTCAATAAATGAGACTTGATCAGCAGCTCCTCTTGTCTCCACTCTGTGTGTCTGTGTGTGTCCCTTTTCTCACTCCCTCCCCCAGGTTACTGTTTGACTGTCCTGCTGGTCGGGACACAATCCCTTCTCCTCCATTCTTCTTCTGGAATTTTGGACATGCAAGCACATGTGTCCAGCATGAATTTCAAGCCACCAGGTCCAGAACTCAAACCATAGCTGATCACATGGGAGTCCTGCATCTTAACCACTATACCACCTGCCTGCCCCAGGTTACTTTTGTTTTTTAACTGACTTTATTCAGATTGTCTCTGTAATGACAAAGAGTCAGAAATTCTTCAGGATTATTTTCTTGAGCAATACTTAGTCCCTTATCATTTTTCTCTTTTACTTTCAGGAATAAACTTGTTTTAAGTCTCTTTATCTGTGACTATTCTTCTAACCACTTCTTATCTCGCTTCTATTACTCTGTAACAAGTATAACTATTGTCTTATTCCATTTATGTCTTCCAACTCACTGTCATTACAGAGACAATCTGAATAAAGTCAGCAAAACCTGCAGCTCTCAAGTCATACTAATTTGGTTTCCAATTCTGGCCATGCTCCCCTATTTGCTATGTAGACGTGAACATGATCATTAGCTTTGATGAAATTTAGCTTTCTCAGGTGGAAAATGGGGACATAAATTACCTTAAACAGTGTTGGAAGGCAAAAAATAAATTTCTTAATAAAGTATTCCATGTGATTCATCATTTGACTTGAATTTATGGGACACATCATTTATGATGAGAATACTAAGGTTCATATAGAACGATTATAGTTGTGAAGCTGCAATAAAGTCTTTCTTTGGCACCAAGTTCAATTTCCTTGACGTTATCTCACTTTAATGATATATCTCGATTCACTTTTTCATCAAATTTATTTATAATTGATATTTGCAGAAAGCTCCATCAAAATTTAATTCATCCTAAATCTCCCCTACAGCCTATGTCAAAAACATTTTAATGTATATCATTTGAGAATCCTTCATATAGCCATACCTTTTGTTAAACAATGAAGTGAAATAGCTTGCATTTTAATATTTTAATTGATTATATTTTGAATTTATGTCTTTCCATAATATAGTAGGTACATTTCTTCAAATCATGTATAATAATGCATAATATAGATTTAAATATTTTCAAAGGCTCATAGTACTTTAAATATTCAATAAAATATATGTGAACAGATGTGTCATGACTCAGGCTTTATTGTTCCATTTTTAGAATATACAAAGAGTAGATTTAGCCTAATTCTTAAGAGCCCTAGAACTTTAGAGGACTGGGAAATGAACATTGGCTTCAACTGAAAGTCGCCAGATGTATTCACGCCTAACAAGAGAGTCACAATACCTTTTTTTTTCTTTTGAGAGGTTTTTGCTATAGGGCGCGTGCACTCACCAGTCAGACAGAGAGAGACAGAGAGAAAGCAAGAAATCACCCCCTGGGGGTATGGCCACACCGCAATCCCTTCTCTTCCATTCTCCTCTCGGGATCTTGGGCATGCACGCACACGTGCCCGGCATGACTTTAAGCCACCGGGTCCGGGACTCGAATTGCAGTCATCTACGTGGGAGTCCAGCGACATAGCCATTACACTAACTGCTGGTCCCAATATCCTTTGAAGCTTAGAAAGCCAGCCATTAACTTCTCTAGCTAATATAAAGTCTTACATGGCATCATCTTCCAATAGAAGACTGGTATGTCTATGTTAAAAATCCATCTTCTGTATAGCCACCTTCATCAATTACCTAAGACTAATATTCTGGAAAAATTGCTACAGCTTCTACATCAGCACTCCCCTGCACTTTTGTGCTATAATCTTGGCTTCTTTTCTTAAACTTCATCAACTAACCTCTATTAACTTCAAACTTTTCTTCTTCAGCCTCATTAAGTCTCTCAGCTTTCACAGCATTGAAGGGAATTAGGTGTTGGCTTAAGGAAATACTGTGCTAGTTTGATCTTTTATCTATACCTTATAACTTCTGACATGTCAGCAAGAAGGGTTAATTTTGTTTTTCCATTCATGAGTTCACAGGAGTCACACTTTTCATTCCATTCAAGAAATTTTACTTTGTATTCTCAACTTGGCTATTGGCACAGGAGCTCTGGCTTTTGTTCTATCACAACTTTCAATATGCCTTCCTCATTCAATATAATCACTTCCAGCTTTTGATTTAAAGTAAGAGACAGAAGACTCATCCACATGTTTGAAAACGTAGAGGTCATTGTAGGTTTATTAATTGGCCTAATTTTGGTACTTTTGTGTCATCGGGATAGTGCAGTCTGAAGTGAAAGGGAGAGACAGAGTAAAAGCTTACCAGTAGAGCTCTCAGAATTTATACATTAATGGCTCGAGTTTGCTGTCTTATACAAGTGTGGTTCATGATGCCCCAAAACAATGACAATAGTAAAACATCAAAGATCACTGATCACAGATCACCATAACATATATAATATTAATGGAGAAGTTCGTAACATAAGAATGACTGAAATACAAGAGACACAAAGTGAGTGTGCATTGTTGGGTAAATGATGGCAATAGAATTGCTTGTTGGAGGGTTGACATGGAACTTCAATATGTGATAAACATAATATCTGAGACACACAATAAAACAAAACACGATAAAATAAAGCAAAATACAATAAAATATAAGAATATTAGTAATTCCTAGGCATATTTCTTTTCCCCATGCTATGGTCTGATTGTTTGTATCTCCTACATATTTGCATGTTGAAACCCTAACTTCTAAGATTATGGTATCAGGAGATGGGGCCTTCAGGGAGCTGGTAAGCCCTCATTAATAGGAATAGAGTTCATTTTTTTTTTGGGGGGGGGAAGTTTTTTGCTTTAGGGTGCATGCACACGCCAGAAGGAGAGAGACAGACAGAGAGAGACAGAAAGCAAGAAATCACCCCCAGGGGCATGGCCACGCTGCAATCCCTTCTCCTTCATTCTCCTCTTGGGATCTTGGGCAATCACGCACATGCACCCGGCATGAGTTTAAGCCACCAGGTCCGGGACTTGAACCATGGTTGACTATACATGGGAATTCAGCGACACAGCCATTACGCTAACTGCTGGTCCCAGGAATAGAATTCTTATAAGAGAAGCCTTAGAGAGCTTCCTTGCCCCTGTCACACTGTGGTACTTTCTTATAGCAGCTTGAATTGACTGATAAACCCCATTTTTTTCCCATAATATCAAAAAATAGTAGAATTACCGCCTTAGATGGAAAACAAGTTTTCGAATATCTGTGGTAAAATATTTCTAGATTTGTTAATCAGTATATCCTGTTTTATAAACAGCTTATGTAGCAAATGATTTAATATTTAAAGAAGTAGTATGTTTTCTAGGATATTTATCTAAAAACAAATGCGTCCATAATTAATCTCTTGCATTTTCTTCAAACTTTCTCATTACTGGTGTTCATCCTCTCAGCATCCCCATTTACCCAATTGCTAAGGCCCAAATCTTGTGACATCATTAAATTATATTTATTTTACAACCTTCATTTAAAACCATCAACAAATCCAGTTGGAAGTGACTTTGAATTTAACCTTTGTCCCCAATCTAAACACTACCATCTTCAACCTGGAGTGCAAACATCATCTCCTATTCAGTCTCCACGGCTTTTCTGACCTCTCTAAATCAATTCTTCCCCCCACCTCCACCAGTGATACTTTATAACTTAAGAGATTATATAACTACTCTGATCAAAACTTCAGTGGTTTCTCAACCAACCTAGAATAAAATCTGGAATCCTCCTTTGGCAACAAGTCATCACATGATCCTTGCTTTCATTAAATATGTTTAAAAATAGCATTTACACCCTAAGTCTACCATAAAGGTTGACTAAGATCATATATAGAATTCAGTGCAGGGCTCACTAGTGGCCTAATAGTTAAATATCTGGAACCCACATGGCGTATCAAATTTTAAATCTTGGTCCCAATGGCTTGGAAAACATGCCAGGAACATGTCACGCATGCCCAAAATCCCGATATGGAAAAGAAGAGACTGTGGCATAATCACACCCCACTGGAAGGATGCTTTCTCCATCTTTTCCTCTCTCTCGATCTCTTTCTCTGATGAGCACGCACGTCCTCTGTCAATTAAAAAAAAATTAAAAACATTTTTGAAGAAGAACTCAATGAACATCATGGTCTCTGTAATTACTAGATATTGCTTTTACCTGTTTTTCATAAAGCATGCATAATGAATCTCTTATCAAGGAAAAGAGGCATTCTTTGCTTAAATCTATATATTTAAGCTGTAATTTAAAATTCTGGTTTTTAAAGATTTTTATTCACCAAAAGAGCACTAAAACATAGAGATGAAAAAATAATGGACTTTAGAGTCAAGTAGACCAAAGTTCAAATTCTGGCTCTGACTTTTATTAGCTAAATGACTTTAATCTTCTTATTTAATCTTTGGACCTCCAATACTTTTATCTTAGTCCCCATCTCCCAAATCTAAAAATAATACGCAAATTTATCATAAAGACTAAGTATAATTATACAGGGAACTACTCAGTGTTGTGATAGTCCACATGCTTGTATGTTCGAATTTTTGTTACTGCTGGACAGGTATCTTAGGTTCCCAATTTTTAAAAATCTATTATTTATTTATTTTCCAAAGTGAATAATTTTCAGTAGCCTATCATTTCAATCACTTGCATTATCTTTCATCATTCTAAGCTTGTGCTCATTTTGTATATTTTGGATGTCATTGTTTTACCATTCTAGAATTTTCAGATGGCTCATTTTATAATTTTTATTTCTTAACTGAAAGATATTTTTGTTGTTTATTTATTACAAATTCATTTTTATTTATTTCTTGAAGCAATGTTTGGATTATATTTTTAAAAATCTTGGTCTGTTAATCCCAGCATATGGATTATTCATTTTAAGTTTTTGTTTATTGTATTTTCCCTTAAATGACTACTTTTTTCTGCTTCTTAATATATGAGTAATTTTGAATTGTGTCCTGGACAATATAAGTGATGTGTTTTAGGGGCTTGTATTTGTTGTATCTCTCTGAAAGCTACAGAATTTTTTTTTGTTGTTTTTTTCTCATTTAGCAGGAACTTACTTGGATTCGAACTATGGAATCTCTGCATTTTCATCTACTTTCATCTATTTCCCCTCAATTTCTACTCACTTGTTTTAATTCTTACCTATTTTTTTATTTTGTTCCATGCTTTCATGGCTCAGGGGTCGTTAGAGATTCATAAAATTTATCTATAAAATTGTGTGCTTCTTTTTCTAGTTTTCTCTTTTCCAGTTTGGGAAAGCTGTGACTTTCCCAAACTCTGTTCTCTGATTCTTGGGCCAGAAAGGTAACAGATTTTCTATTAAGAACTTTATCCAGTGGTCCCGCCTGGGCTATATCTTGAACTAAAAGATGCAAAAACAAATGAAACAACTCATGCAGAGCCATTTCTTGCTTCCAATTATCTATACCCTTTCAATATCTGCAATCATTTTTTTCTCTCCAATACTTCCACATTGTAATCATTTTTTAAATAATCTACAGATGGTGGGAAGTTGATTTAATTGAAGCTTCTGGCAATGTTTAAACCAGAATGAATTGCTAAAAACGTATGTAATGGAATACTGAACCACATGTAAATGAATGTTCTACTGATATATATAATAATATGATTGGATCCCAAATATTTTACTGAACAAAATAAGAGTTCACACACATATGCATAAATATATGTGATAGCATTCCTTTTTAGAAAATGTTTTTTTTAAAGTCATACACCTTTCTTCTTTAAGGGAATTTAAGATTATAGGTTCCTCTTCAGGGGAAAGAAAGGAACACACCTAGGAAAGGCTACTTTGGAGATTCTGGGACTTCCTGAATGTTTAGTTTCTGACCTGTGTAATGAGTATGTAGGTTTGTTTTATCATTGTCCTTTAAACTATACATACATTTTTCCAAATATGGTGTTTCATGCATGTTATGATTCTAAAGCAAAGAATAATCACAAAAGCAAAAGGGAAGATAAAGTAACAACTTCCATCACTATCTTTCAACTTTATTCTATATCCTTTCTTTTCCTTTCTTCTTTTTCTTCCTTTCTTCTCTTTCTTTCTTTCTCCTTTCTTCTTTTTTTCTTTCTTTTTTATAATTTTGCCAGAGGGTGTGTACACTCACCTGAGAGAGACACACAGACAGAAAGTAGTAAAACAAAACATCCACCCATGAGGAATGATCACAATCCCTTCTGCATCCCTTCCTGCCATCAGGATTCTGGGCATGTACACATGCTTGCCTGGCGTGCTTCTCAACTTGCCAGATCCGGGACTCAAATTGCAGTCAATAATGTGGAATCTAGCCTCCTTAATCACCATACCACCAGCTGGTCCTACATTGTTTATTTATGTTACTTGTATTAGCAGCTCACAAAATTTATACTTATATATTTATTTATTTTCTTTTTCCTCCATTAGGTTATAAGACTGTGGAAATTTAAATTTTGATTTCTATGCCATTAATTGCAATAAACCTAGTTCCAAAAATGTTTTTCTGTTCCTAGCATAAAGTAGGAGTTCAATAAACGTGGTGAAGGAGTAAATATTGAATATACAAATAAGTGTAGTATCTTTAACAACGGAGGAAAGTCATGGGAGGCCTTACCAGCAACTTATCCAGATATGCTAGCTATTAATATTTTTATATTCCCTTCTCACTTATATAGACATAAAAATTTGAGAAAGATGTGTATATCTGAGCAAATTACATTCAAATAAAATAATTTGTAATTTTATGGAATTTATTTTATGAGATTACATTTTTAAAATAGTAACAATTATGAGGGCATATTTCAAACTTAACTCAAAATGTTATGCAGTGCACAAACAGGCTCAATTGAAATGATAAGACATGTAACTTTTAAGAAAGCAGCTGACATATATTCTATGCAAAGTGACAGACTCTGATCTGACCCTTATTGACTAAGCTTATTTGTTAAGTACATCCTCTAGATGTCTACTTAATGTATTACATCACACAAATAATTAATAACATGCTAACCAGAGAATCCTGAAGAACACTGATAAGAATAGTACCTGTGAGAAGCCCTTAGCAAATCTGTCCTTATTTTAAAAAGGGATATTGTACAGCTACCTCAGCATCATATCTATTTTCTGTCTTCTTTACAGACGGAAAATAATGCCAAGGATTTCAAATGTTACCACCTAACAGTTGCAAAATCTGAGGATATTTTCAGAAGCATAAAGGGAAAGCTCTATACAAGTACATATTCTGTGTGAAAGTTAAGACTAGTATGTCAGGTATTTTTCTCTTCATATAAATAAAATCTACATTCTGAGAATAACTATTGGAATGCACTGAATTTAAAAAATACAGTTAGAATCTTTTATATGAAAAAAATATTCATCAAGCTCTTCTTAGAAGATAGGAACACTTCAAAGATAATAAATCATTGTAATCAACAAACCCTAATTTTCCAATGACATGCACTGAGTCCCAAAATAAAAATATTATATACGGGATTAAGGTAGATATTTAAATCATGTTACAGGCACAGTTATTCTCAGCCACTACTCTGCTATGGCATTGTTAGTTGCACACCCAACATCATGTTTCTATTTTGAATGGATGGCCTTGTGTCCAGAGGACAACTACATTAAGACTAATTTAGTCATGAGAGTTCCTTTCCCTATCAGGTAATCAGTCTACCTATGGCCAATTATCTCAGTTCTTGGTGATAAAGCATAAAGCCTTCTAGGGTCTTCTGAGAAAAATAACTTAAAACAGAATGACCCTTTGATTCCCTCCTCTTTCTTCTTGTTTGGGGTATTTGCATATATGAACATGGTGCTTGGAGCCCCAGTGACCACATTGTGGAGAAGACATTGCGAAATTTTTCGGGTATTTGAGTAGAAGGAAAGGAAGACCTGGCTCTTTAATAACATTACTGACCCTCACATCGATGCTGACATTTGTTGTGTGAGATAAATTAATATATTTTTTGGTAGAGCAATTTTTATAGGTAATTCTGATAACTCAGTGAATTATTTCTGCAAAAGTAATTTAGAGACAATGATTGATTCCATTGATAGCTTCAATTTTTCAATTCAATTCGATCTAATTTTTTCTTTCCTCAATGAAGAATTCTTCGAGTTCTTACCAGTCTCAGTTCATTTGCTTTTGTCAGTTAAATGAGTTAGATGTGGTAGTGTGCCACTTCAGAGCCCTCAAGGCACCCTGCATATTTCATTTCCTGCTGGTCCTCTGCCATTGCAGTGAGAGGGATATATCTAAACTAGTCCACTGGTCCCAGAGTGAAGAAGAAAGACAGCAGAAACAGTAGACAAATGGGTGACCCCAGCTGAGAAAAAGCAAAGTCCTGCCTATATTAATTGAATGTTTCAGGCACATGAGAAATAATTTTTTTTTTAAGAGACAGAGAGAAAGTGAGAAATCACCCCCCAGGGGGGATGGCCACGCCGCAATCCCTTCTCCTCCATTCTCCTCTCGGGATCTTGGGCATGCACTCACACGCACCTAGTGTGAGTTTAAGCCACTGGGTCCGGGACTCAAACTAAGATCGACTACATGGGAGTTCAGTGACATAGCCATTATGCTAACTGCTGGTCCCCCCAGAAATACAATTTTTTTAATGCATCTCATTGATCTTTGAGGTGGACACAACGAAAGTTAACTGGTAGAATGGCTATTATTTAATTCTCTTCATGTGTCAATACTTTTTTCTCCCAAAAAATAAAGCACACTATAAAGCAAGTTGAATAACATTAATAAAATAATACATAAAAAATTAAGTGATTTATCTAATTTTATAGTTAGTAATTATTAATGTCAACTTAATTGTGAAATATCTCAAATTTGAATTAATATTTTAATGTCAATTGAATGTGAAAGATTTATTGCTGGGACCAGCAGTTAGCGTAATGGCTATGTCGCTGGACTCCCATGTAGTCGACTGCGGTTCGAGTCCCGGACCCGGCGGCTTAAACTCACGCCGGGCGCGTGTGCGTGCGTGCCCAAGATCCCGAGAGGAGAATGGAGGAGAAGGGATTGCGGCGTGGCCATTCCCCCCCGGGGAGTGATTTCCTGATTTCTATCTCTCTGTCTCTCTCTGTCTGTCTGGCGAGCGCACGCGCCGTATAGCAAAAACCTCTCCAAAAAAAGAAAAAAAAAAAAAGATTTATTGCTAGGGGAAGCAAGCCAGGTTAAGAAAGAGACATTGTATGTCTCTACTTAACATATACTGACTGTTCACACTTTTTGGTGGAGACTGAAAGATTAGAGGACATAAAAGCACTGAAAATAGCTATAGACACTGTTGACAGTGTGAGAGGAGCATGGGAGAGGGGGAGAGAATAGGGAGGGAAATTAGGGAGAAAAATAAAGAGACAAGACATTTATGGTTTATTACCTGTTGATGGTAATGTATATGGTATCCTCAACTGGACTGAAACATAGTTCATGTTGCGTAAATTCACTTTGCAAGCTAAGTTATGTGTAGTGATCGAATATAAAAAATAAATCAAAATAAAATTAGAAAAAATAATTGGAAAATGTCCCACTTAGAATCATAATTAGATATTTCCTTTCTCTTTAGAAAATATCATTTGCCCTGTTTTTCACAATGTAATCTGCTTAATGTTTTGCTTTTCATCTTATTGTCTAGAGAGTCATAGATCTATACTTTCTAGGAGTATCTTTCAATCCAATTTCCCACAAATCTATACCTGCTTTGTAATTTTACATGAAATAAAATGTAAGACATAAAATTGAGGAAAATATTGGATCTTATTATTTACCAAGAGCTATAATTACATAAAACTGGCTAACACTGTAATACTATAAATAAAACTTAAAATAATCTTTTAGATATTCTAATATTTTATTTCTTGAGTCAATCTCTCTTACATTAAAAATCTATACAGGGATCAAGAGATGGTGTAAAGTTATGTTGCTGGACTCCCACATGGCTGACTGTGATTCCAGTTTTATACCTGGCAGTGTTAAACTCATGCTGAATGTGTGTGGGTGTGTGTCCAAAATCCCAAGAGGAGAATGGAGGAAAAGGGATTGTGGCATGGCCATGAGCCCTGGGGAGTTATTTCTCACTTTCTGTCTCTGTGTCTCTCTGTCTCTCCAGTAATCACACCCTCCCAAAAGCAAAAAACAACAACAACAACAAAAAAATCACTCTTAAAAAAAAAAAAAGGAAAAACGCTATATTTTTTCTTTTCACCTAAGTGTCAGGAATCATGTCTCAGTTTGGAATGTAAATGGCACTAGGAACTTCTAAAATATCCTTATCTCCTCGCCTACAGTCCTTATATACTATTGCTTAGTTGAAATGGGACTTCAAATTTTATAAAGTAAGTTTTTAATGACTACTTTGGTAACCAATAGAGAAGAAGTACATGTATTTCTTTGACTTCAAGACCCTAAATAATAAGATCAGTGATAAATGGAGCAATCTGTGTTTATTACAGGATTGGGAACTGAAGTGTTGAATTGATGCACTCTACCAGGAGATGTTTTCCTCTATTAATGATATTTCAATTTCCTCTGATCTAAGAGACTCTCAATTCAAGTTACCAGGCAGGATATATGTATCTCTGGAGACCTCTTTCCAATTTGGGATTTTGTCACTCTCAAAATGTGAGATATAGAGGGGAGTTTTAAATTTACTGATTCATTACTTTTGGACCTGTCTTGCCATGCCACATCCCACCTGCAAATATATGTATTTATTTCTTTCTGAAAGTAGTTAATATAAAATTTTGTAAGAACATTATGTGTCACATTGTAGAACATGTAGGGATTTTAAATTAACTCATAATTCATGATAACAGAGTTACAGTAACCACAATTTAACTAAGAATATTGAGTATTTTTAAAGTTTTAGTGCTTTTTAATATTTCATTATTTAACACAATTTCTCAGTGATTAAATTCAGTATTATTTATTTTTATTTTTGGCACACATCCATCTAATTTTGTATTTGAGACACAGCTTAATATTTGTTCACAAATATAGGAACAAGTTATCTTCCAAAATTTTGATTCTTTTAAATTGCTACCCCTTCCACACACCAAAAACATAAAAAGAAAAAATAAATTAAAAAGTGCCTGTTTGAGGGTTTGTTGTTTTGCCCACCATAGCTTGTTTTAAAATTCAAGAAACTTAAATTTGGAAATGATAGCATATGCTATCTTTTAATTCTCTAGCTCAGAACTAGCTGAGTATTTACTAGAGCCTATATGTGTGCATACTCATGCATCTCTCTCTCTCTCTCTCTCTCTCTCTCTCTCACACACACACACACACACACACACACACACACACACACAGTGGTTCCTTATCTAACCATGGAAGAGCTAATGCCTACTGTAGTCATAATAGATTTGTATAATTAGCATGGCAGCTATCCTGCAGATAATAATAATATATCTTGTGAAAATGATGCTTTACCCAAATATACACAAAGATTCTTTGGGGCTAGTGGCAAGGCTTTGTAATCTGTGATTTGGCACAAAATAATGCTAGCGCTGTCCTTTTACTTTACACTTTCACAAAGAAACTAATGATACTTACACTACTAATAATGTAAATTACATGTGGTAATTCATCGTTTTATCTACTAGTCTTTACTTTCATTCATTCAGTAAAAATTAACCATTTGAAATCCCATACTGCATGCTGGGATATAATGCTGAATAAAGCCCAAAATCACGGGATTTAAAATTTTTTATTTTATCAAGAAGAAAACTTTTTTTAAAAAGTATATATTATAAAGTAGTAAGTACTAAGGAGAATAACAAAGTAAGGCAAATATGACAAGTCGTGCTGGGGGTGGAGAAAGGTATGGAATATGCTTCAGAGCCAGCCATACCCATAAGGTGACATATGAACAAGCACTGAAAAAAATGAGAAAACTAAACATGATGAGATCCAAAGAAATAACACTGGAGGTCCAGGAAACTGCAAAGACAAAGTCCCTGTTTCAGCAGCTTGGCAGATCCAGGAACTTCAAGAGGGCTAGTGATAGAGTCAAAGATAATGACAGGAGAGTGGTAGGAAGAGAACAGAAAGATAGTTAGGGCCAGATTTTATTTATATATACATATATATATATATATATATATATATGTGTGTGTGTGTGTGTGTGTGTGTGTGTGTGTGTGTGTATATATATATATATATATTTTTTTTTTTTTTAAAGAGTTATGGAGAGAAAGAAGGAAAAAGAGAGGAAGGTGAGACAAGTACCTCTGGCAGCGTCTAATTACACCAAATCCCATCTCTCCTGAGGCTTTTAGTTAGTTGGGATCACTGGAATGTTCAGCTCGATCCAGGACTGAGCCCCAGGCCTTCCCCAATGACTCATGTTTTGTACAGTGATGCCCTATTGCCTATCCCACACAGCTAGATCTTGTAGAGCTTGAAAGCCACTGTAGAGACTATATTTTATAAATAAATGTAATAAACTTAATGAATTGATAATAGTTTTAGAGACTGACTCTCCCAAAAGAATGTTATCTATAGGAAAAGAGAAAAGGTACAAGTTGAGATGATGATAAACTTTGTCCATAATCTTTTGTACTTCTCCCCATCAAGAAGCCATTCTTTCTATGCACCACCACCATTTTTCTCCCTCAAAAACTTCATTCTTAAAGATTAATCAGAAATAATTAATTATAATTAATCATAAGGTAAATAGTTTGTGTGACACAGAGAACTACAAATGAGAGAAATGAGCAGAGTATGAAAGATAGAAGGAGGGAAAGATGGAGGAGAAGCAACTACAGCATGACCATTTCCCACAGAGGGTGAGTTGTCTCTTTTTCTCTCAGGTGAGTGCACATGCCCTCTGGAAACAAAACAAAAATAGATAAAAGCCTTTGTTGAAGAATTATCATACATTACAGTTGGCCTCAAGCAGGCACTCTTAGTCTGTTGTGTTTTCTTCCACGTACAAATAATAAGAGGCTAATAAAATGGTATAATTTATTTTCCTTCCTTGACAAAAATTGAGATCTAAGATTAACTTTCAGCTTTATGGAGTAAATTCTTCTCTTCTATAATAGAAAGTGTTTAAGTAGGTAACAAATGAAAGGCAAGATGGTGGAATGTCACGTTTTTCATCTTCAAATTCTACCAGTTGAATGAAGGCCTTCCTTGGAAGCAAGTGAACTTTTAGAACTTCATGCAGTGGGCGACTGTGTTTAGGTAGGTGAGGAACTAAAATCACAAGAAGCATTTGATTTCATAGCAATTCACAGCAATGTCTTTCCCTATTTTGTCTCACCTATCAGTTTTTCAGTCCTTCTCTCTATCCTATCCTGTATCAGCTGTTTCAGAAAAAAAAAAAAAAAAAAAAAAAAGCCTTTGTTCCAAGAAGGACAATTTCTTCTTTCATCTTTATCCTATCCTTGTTTTCATTGACATCTACTCTTTCAATGGTCGTCCATTTCTCGTTTTATCATTTTCTTTATCCTTTGTATTTAGCTCCTGTTCAGCCAATTAATATGCTTGAATGTACCCTCCCAAAAGATATAAAAATTTAAAAGGAGAAAGTCTGTCTTATTATTTTAGTATTACTCTTTCAGTGTTGCATATTTTTATTTAATTTTTAGTCTAAATATGTAGACATGCTCAGTTTCTACTTCTCTTTCTGCCCCCCAAAGATATAAAAATTAAAAAAAAGGAAAAAGTCTATCCTATTATTATAGTATTTCTTTTTCACTGCTGCATTTTTTTTTCTTTACTTTTTAGTCTAAAGAGTAGACATGCTTGGTCTCTACTTCTCTTTCTGCCCTCAGCTACCAAGTAAAACTTTACTGGCAATAAGCACCATGATGCTAAGTTCCATGGGCAAATTTTTTTCTAGTCTTTGTTGCTCCCTTAAACATTTGAAACTTCTTATAAATTTCTGCTACATATAGTTTTTATACAAATCTAGCTATTGTGTTTAAAGACTAGTCACTTATTACTGAAATTTCCTCCTTTGAATTTCAGAAAACTTTTTCTTGAGTTGCCTATTATATGCCTGAACATTTTAAAAGCTTTAGTGGAAATCTCTTTCCTCTATCATCCCTTAAAAATTAGCATTCCCTATAGCTCTGTAAAATGTCACTGCTCTTCTGACTGTACTGACTTTCCAAATAATCTCACCCACTTTCATAATTCTAGAATCACTTTATGATATCTCCCTAATTTATTTCTCTGACTTACCTCATGAATTTTAAATGAGGGGGAGAAATAGCAATCATCTTTATTTCAATAAAGAAAAAGATGACGAGAAGGCTGAGAAGAAGGGAGAATAGTTGAACTTTACTAACATGTATACTTTATTTAATGGATATCATGTATTGCCATGTTGAATCTCCACAAAACCTTGATTCAAGTATAAATATTAATATATTAAATTTTGCATACCAGGAAACAAGGAGTTAGAGAGACAGTAAAGAATATTCCTATGGTTCTATAGCCACCCCCCCCCCCAAAAAAAAAAAGAAGAATTATGTATAAAACCTAAGCTGGGGACCACAGATGGCATAGTGGTTAAGGCTCTAGATTCCCTCATGGCGAACTGCAGCTCGAGTCCCGGATCTGACTGCTCACTTTCTCATTCTCCCCCATCCCTGTCTCTGTCTTTCTCTGCTCAAATTGAATACTACTACTAAAAATAATAAATAAATTTAAAAAAAAAGAATTCAAACAAATCTAAATTAGTGTTCTTATCCCCATGCGACAGTTGTTTCAACAAGTGTATTGGGGTGCAGTAGGTGGTGTAGTCATTAAGGTACTGGCCGAAGGTGGTTTGATTCCCAGACCCAGAGGCTTGAAACTCATGCCAGGTGCGCATGTGCGTGCATGCCCAAGATCCCAGGAGAAGGCTATAGGGGAAGGAGTTGTGGTGCAGCCATACCCCATGGGGGGTTATTTATTGTTTTCTCTCTCTCTCTCTCTCTCTCTCACTCTCTCTCTCTTTCTCTCCAGTGAGCATACACACTCTATATCAAAAATCTCTCTTTTAAAAAATGTATATTAAAATAAGCCTGTCCAAACCATGTTTTATTATCTACTCTTCTATTGTCTTTTCCTATGAATGTTAATTTTACTTGTGACATTTTCATCTACTCAAGCCAGAAAATTTGGCAATAATCCAAGTCTACCATGACCAGGTTCTGTCACTCTCCCCCATTTTAGCTCTTCTTGCTCCCTAACATGTGTTTCGAGCTACAATAATATGGAACAGCTTGTATTTCTTCAGTGTTGCCATGGTATTTTATTTCTTTGTGACTCTGCTTGTTTTGCGCCCTTTGCTATAATATACTCCTTTTCTTTTTTAAATTTACTAATTCCTGCCTAAAGCTTTTCTAAACTTACTAATTTCTATCTTCTATGATTCAGTTCAAAAATTTTTTAAGTTTCCTAAAAAGACAGCCACCACAAATCTGAGATATTATTTACCTGAAGTTAGAATAGATTTTTTAATACAACATATTTCTAGCAGATGGTCATAAAATATAATTAAGAAAGATGATTTTTTTTTCTTATTTGCACAGTCTTATGCACTAGTCTGCCTCAGCCATAAAATCTGAGTAAATGTCCCACTATACTCCTTCAGATTCCTCTTATATAAATGATTAGTCGTCTACTCACCTGCAATTTCCAGCCTCTTTTTTTTCCTTTTTCTCAGACCCCATATCACTTTCCACATCCTCAAATTCTGGACAATTTTATATATATATATATATATATATATATATATATATATATATATATACATATATATATATATATATATATATATATATATATATATATATAAAACCTTTTCAATTGCAGCCAATGAGCATGTTTTCCATTCTTAAACATCAGAACCTGAGAGCAAGTGTGCTGAGAGTCACTGAGAAAGATTGTATGCAGTAAAATGAGAGAAACGCGAGGAAGTCCCACACTCCCCAAATGTTCCCTTGGTTTGCTAGGGCAGCCATAACAAGGTATCAGACACCGGGTGGCCCAAACAACCAAAATCTGTTTTCTTATACTTCCACAGAATGTAATTCTAAGCTGAGACTCTGGTAAGGTTGGTTTCCTCGAGGGCATAGCTCCTTGGCTTGTAGAAGTCACCCTCCTGCTGCCTCTTCACATGGCCATTCCTGTGCGCACATGCACTCCTGGTGTCTCTCTGTGTCTAAACTTTTTCCCTTATAGGAACAACTTTTTCCCTTATAGGAACACCAGTCATAT
Organism: Tupaia tana; assembly: GCA_026018925.1. Classification (NCBI taxonomy): domain Eukaryota; kingdom Metazoa; phylum Chordata; class Mammalia; order Scandentia; family Tupaiidae; genus Tupaia; species Tupaia tana. The sequence goes on from JAKSZU010000008.1 coordinate 65,753,272, forward strand.
TCATTACAGCCCACCCTAATAGACCCTTTCACAAACAAACAAAACACTTTTTTAAAGGCCTCATCCCTAAATACAGTCACATTTTCAGGTACTGGATGTAAGTTAGGGCTTTGACATTTGAATTTGGGGTGAGGGAACAATTCATCCCATAACACCCCCAAACCACTTGTCATAGACGATGCAATGCAATACGATTATTTTATGAGGTTAGAGACAAAGACAAGCAAATCTAAGAGAATGTAATCTGGAGTCTGCATATTTCTGATACTTTACTAGCCCGCATTAGAACCTTTGACCCCCAAACTTTGTGAGACAAATAAATGCATTTACGCTTTAAAATAACTTTAGTCTGATCTATTGCAACTTGCACTCTAAAACACTTGATATATTAATGTATCACTTTGTGATATTCTAATCAGTATTGTAATTGATTCAAACTCAAGAGTAGCATTGCATTTATCATCATCTGTCAGCTGCTCATCACAGTGCCTGATGTCCAATAAACATTTATTTAGCTAGTTAAACTCTATGCTTCTACTCCCACATCCAACAAAAAATAGATATACCCACAGTCTCACACCAAATTCCTGTCCTGAACCTGTATCATTCTGGAAAAGTCTTTAATGACCCATTTAACCTTATATACATCAGAAAATTCTTTTTTCAAGTTCTTCAACAACCTATATGTCTATGTCTTTTTACATTTTGATGTTCCTTTATTCCCTAATTGTTTGCATCTCCAAGTAGTTATAAATAAGTAGTGATTTTATATTTTAGAAAGCAATATATATATTGATTTTGGCTTTATTATTCAAAATATATGATCCAATTGATAGTTTTATAGTGTGTGTATGTATATGTGTATGTGTGTGTGTGTGTGTGTGTGTATTTGTTCATTCTAAGGTTTAAAGTTGGAAAAAATAATGTTCTGGATTCAGTAAGCACCGCTAATGCATTCATCTGTGTTCTGACAGGCTCAGTTCTTCTTCATTTATCTGATTTCATTTGTTTAATAATTTGTATTAGATACAATGCTATACTCACTTTAATATTAAGTAATGTGGCTTTCAAATCAGAGGAGCTACACTGACTCTCAAAATACGTAATGCATCATAACTTATGACAATAATCTATAATTTGAGCTTCTATTTTTAAGCATTCTCAATGTTTGAAAAAGGCATACAGAAACACATGTAACTTCATCAAATGAATACTAATACTGTTTACTCACCCCTTTTTAGTTTCACAGGGAAAAAAGAAACCTTTGAGTTTGACATATGTTTCATGTTTCACTGATCCATTACTTTAGGAACTCAAACTCCCTGAGTATCCATAGAAGCTCTGAATTGATACATATTTCTAGTAAAACTATGTCTTCTGCTATTTCCTCTTGACAGGTCTGGTTATGACTCTTCTCAGTTCTTTACAGTCAAAGAGAAACAGAAGTAAAGCCATTCCCAGGCACTTTAAATAAGACTGCTTACTCTCAGTCTTGTTTTACCCCATTATTCCAAAACTCCAACTTTCCCAACTCATGTTAGGACTTGAGTGTTGGGTTAAGTGGAAATAAAATAATTTATCAAAATAACTTCATATACAATATCAGGGTGTTATGAAAAGTGTTGGTATAGTAAAATAAAGACATCGACATTAAGATCCTTCCTGGGTTGCTAATCAATACATGTTGCTACATTAGTCAAAGCACAAATTAACCACGATCTCTGTTTTCTAGAAGTCTAAGAATCCAAGATACAAGTAACAAGAAAGATATTAGGGCAGCATAATAATCAAACAAATAAGGAGCCATGGCTCATCTTGTTGGAAAAGAATAAATTATTTTTCTAATTAGTCAATATATATTAGCTAGAAAATGTAAAAATCAGTGTGTTAAAATCATACCTTCATAACACTTTCAATGAGTTAATGAGAGTTCTTAAAATGCTCTTCTGAAGAGAGAAATTTTTTTCCTATGGTAATGACAACTATTTCCTGAAAGTTATATTTTGTAAGAGTCTCCATGAAAGTACAGTTCTGAATTCTGTATTGCACTATTGTGGAAATGGGCTGAATATTTATATTCATAACACATAGTATATGACTAATGAATAGAGTCAATTTTTCTTATAAATAAATGTAAGTAAAATATCATCCTTAGAGTTTTTAAAACTTATTTCACTGAACTGAGCTCATAAAGATAATACGCATACTATCTTCCATGAAAGATTTTATGTAATCCTGGTTAGACTTTAGGGGCTATACTTGGTTGGTATACATGCTAAGTAGAAGGAAAACTATCCAGCTGAAAAGTAATGACTTTCACACGATTCATCTTCACACAACCACCATTTCAAAATAAAAACTAAAGATTTTGTCTTTAAATATAAGTGAACAATACTTCAAACATCTTCTCAGGGAGCTGAGTCCATCTGCTTTCAGAAATCAAGAATAAATAAATGCTGGATATTATTGGCAGTCGGAGTCAAAGGATGATAGATAATATTGTTGAAAATGAATATCTCCATGAAGGAAGTTTTGTTGAGTAACACAGTTATTTTATAAAGTCAGTACACAATTATGAAGTCTTTTACAGAGGCTTTAAGATGGTAAAAATATATTTTAATTTGGGGTCAGTAGATAGCATGGTGGTTAAGGTAATTAACCTCCACAAGGCTGACTGTTGTTCGAGTTCCAGACCTAGTGACTTATGTTCTCTCTCTCTCTCTCTCTCTCTCTCTCTCTCTCTCTCTCTCTCTCTCTCCCCCCTCTGAGCACATGAGCCCTATTACAAATTAAGAAATAATAACAATAGTTATGACAAATAAAATTAAGTGATTATTTTTAAATATTTATATTATTTTATTTCCAGAAAGGATTTTAACTGCACTTGCCAGAGAGACAGAGAGACAGAAAGCGAGAAATCACCCCCCTGGGGGATGGCCATGTTGTAATCCCTCCTTTCAGGATTTTGGGTATGCACGCATATGTGTCCAGTGTGAGTTTCAAGCCACTGGATCCGGGACTAAAGCTGCAATCTACTATATGGGAGTCCAGTGATGTAACCATCATCATCAGCTGGTACTGAAAGGATATAGTGTTTTAAAAGAATGTTCCTTAGGGGGCCAGCAGGTGGCATGGTGGTTAAGGATCTGGACACTCCCACATGGCTGACCACAGATGGGGTCCTGGAACTGGTTGCTTGCTTGCTTTTGCACTGTCTCTCTCTCTCTCTCTCTCTCTCTCTCTCTCTCTCTCTCTCTCTCACTGGTCAAGTTAAAATAAATTAATGAATGAATAAAATTTTTAAAAAAGTTTCTCACTTGTAAAAATGCTGATCCATGTTTGATCCTTTTGGTCATTCAGTTTTTAGTTCCTGGAGCCTAGAGAATTGTAAAGGTAACTACTGTCCCTGCTCATTTGTTTTGATAAAATAATCTAGAGTATAGAAACTAACAACAGCCCCATGGTATTTTATTATTAAAGTACAGCAAATGAATAACATGGAGAATTTAAACAAAGAAAGATGATTCAGGGCTGAAAAGAATTGACACAATAACATAGTATTTATCTCTTCTATACTGAGCATTTGTGAAGTGGAAGTACAATGAATGGAAGAAAGGAGAGGAAGAAAGTGATTTCAGAATAGTTATTGTGAGTTATAATAAATGTAGATAAAAATATATACCTAGGAAATGGAAATGAATAAGTTCTTATTTAGAAGCTTTACTGAATCCAAGCTATTTTGGTCACATGCATCATTTACCTTAAATAGCAAATGTACCCAGAAATGAGAAAATAGCTGAGATTGTTCTTTGTTGTTGTTGCCGTGTCTTATTTTTTTCTTCACCAAAGGGTATGTGTGTTTACCAGAGAGAGACTGTGAAAGGGAATGTGAGAAATCACCCCCCAGGGGGAGATAGGCCATGCCACGATCCCTTCTCATTCATTTTCCTTCTGGGGATTGGGCATGCAGGCACACACACCCAACGTGATTTTTAAGCCACCAGATACAGGAATTGAACTGCAGTCACCAGTGAGAGTCAAGTACCTTAACCATTATGCCACCTGCTGGACTACCCCTCATCCTTTTTTTATTTTTTAAGAGGAAAAAAAAAAAAGAAAAAAACAGCTCAATTTTGTTCTCAAGAGATTTTTTTGTTTTGTTTTTAACATTTTATTTATTTATTTATTTATTTATTTATTTATTTATTTATTTATTTATTTTGACCAGAGAGGCATCAAGTGAGAGAGAGTAAAGTGAGAAACAAAGCCACCAGGTCCCAGACTTGAACTGTGGTCGTCCATGAGGGAGTCCAGCATCCTTAACCACTATACCACCTGCTGCCCCCCTCAAGAGATGTTTGGAAAATGGTAGAATAATACTAAATGCCTTCATAATCTCATAATTAAACTATTGTCTTCCTTTTCTTTTTTTTTTTTTACATTTTATTGGTTCACAAAGATCCTAATTAATTTTTTGCTGTTATTTATTTATTGAATTATTTATATATATATATATATGTATATATTAAGAATTATATATTTAATTTTATTTATTAATTCATTTATTTGAATTTGAAAAGAGAGAGAGATACACACACAGAGGGAGGGAGGGAAAGTGAGAAAGCAATCACCAGGTCCAGGACTCAAACTGTGGTCGGCCATGTGGAACTGTCCAGCGCCTTAACCACCACGCCACCTGCTGGTCCCCTATTTATATGTTTTTATTACTATTATTCATACATTAAATCACTATACATCATTTAGATTGTGAAGAGATTTACCCAGCATGGTAAGGCAGAGAGAGACAAAGTGAGAGGGAAAGTGAGAAATCATCCCCCAGGAGGGGATAGCTACATCATAATCCCTTTTCTTCCATTTTCCTCCTGGCATCTTAGGCACGCCCACACACATGCTGGGCATGATTTTTCAAGCTACTAGGTCCAGAACCTGAACTGTGGTTGGCTATGAGTCCAACGACATAAGCACTACACCACCTGCTAGTCCCAAACTATATTTTTAAATAAAAACTAGGAGTGCAGGTTTTGATCAGACATGCATAAAAAAAAAAAATTGGTATGCTTACAATGATAGAAGACTAACTCATAGATTCTTTTTGTTTTGTTTTGTTTTGTTTTGGAGAGATTTTTGCTATAGGACATGTGCACTCGCCAGAAAGACAGAGAGACAGAAAGCAAGAAATCACCCCCTGGGGGGATGGCCGTGCCACAATCCCTTCTCTTCCATTCTCCTTTCGGGATCTTGGGCACACATGCACATGTGCCTGGTGTGAGTTTAAGCCAGTGGGCAGTCGACTACATGGGAGTCCAATGATACAGCCATTAAGCTAACTGCTAGTCCCCATAGATTCTTTTTCTTTTTATTCTTTTTTTTTATTTCAATTTATTTATTCGCATTCATTCACTGTACATCATTACAACATACAAAATGAGATTTTCCATCCAGAGTACACTATAAATTGTCTCAATCAAGCACATCAACAAACATGTTATTGTCAGCAAATGATCTTCCATTTCTTGTTTTCTGTATGTTTTGCTTCCCCCCCCATCCTTGATTCCCTATCTCTTACCCTCAGCCATCTCCCATTCTCCTCCCACATTGTCTCTGGTATCTATGTTTGCTTTCTATACTGTTTTCCCCCCACATTTTTATTGAATCACCAAAGACCCTAATCAATCCAAATACCCTCATAGCAAACACCGGTGATACACACATTTCCATGAACACAAGTCTAACTTTACGCATCCTATAAAGTAGCACCTAGCTGTGGCTACATATCCTACTGCAGTCATTGAATAGATACATATTTTTTTTTCATGAAACGTTTTTTTCTTTTGTAACTCAATTTACATTCCTTCCCTAAGCATTGTCACAGCATACAAAATGCGATCTCCCATCCAGTACACACTGCATAGTGACTCAATCATGCACATTACAAAAAATTTTCCATTACTAGTTCCTAGAATTATTTCCACCCCTTTCTGATCCTCTGTCCCTTCCCACCCTCCTCTCACACCACCTCCGGTGTCTACAATTTTCCTTCATTCCCTTCCCACAAACATTGCATTGATCACACAATTTCCTACATAATCTAACTACTTTCAATGCTGAGTTCACTCATTACTACTAAGAAAACCAGTTTTAACTTAACTCAAAGAAGCGCCAAGGAACTTTGCTTAAAGCCCATAGATTCTTTTAAGAAAGCCAGTGTGACGCCTTCTTCAGGTGAAGCAAGTGGCTTCAGGAGACACAGCCAAGAAGATATGATGAAGGAAGAGGGTCCTCAGAAACCTATCAGAGATTAGCAGAATGTACCCTAAAGACCAGTGGCCCCATGGATGACACATCCAGATCACCTTCAGTCCAAATTGTTAAAATAAAACTTATTCTCAGTATTTTACAACATAATGAAATTTTCTTTCTCTCTTCAATTATCAATTTATATCTCAAGTACTGATATCATAAAAATTCAAACATAAAAATGTTTTTCATTTTGAGAAGTCATTTATTTTCCAAATTCCTTTTTAACTATCACCCCATTATTCTTCTACAGCAAAAGTCCTGGAAAAATTATGTGCATGTACTGACTCCTGTTCCTCTCTCTTATTTTCTCTTCTTCCATATCTAATCTCTTTTTCTCTCCAGAATTCAACTCGGGTTTTTCTTGTTGTGATCAACAATGACCTCTGTTGTCTAAAGTTTTATGTTGGTTCTCAGTTTTTCCCTTGTTTCAATTATGAACAATTGACATCATGGCTTCCTCTTGCCTCACTGAAATGTCTCCCCTTGGCTTCCAACATATCTCACACTTTTGGTTCTCTTCTTAACTTTCTGGCCACTCTGACTTGGTCTCTTCTGTGGTTATTTTTTATTTCCAACAAATGAATGTTGGAATTCCTCAGATCCCGGTCTTTTTACTCATTCTGCTCTATTTCAACATTCATCTTTCATCCCCTAATGTTCTCATCCAGTTCCTTGGCTTCAAATATTTATCTATTGGCCATTTAACAACTTTTTGGTTTTTTTTTTTTAGCATTCTAGGCTTCTTATCCCATCTCCAATTCACATATCTAAATGGCTATGCAGTATCTCTGCATCTCTACTTGGAAAGAAATGTGTTTCAGATGTAACATGCCAAACCAAAAACCCACACTTATCCCACAGTATGTTTTGGATTTTGTTGTTCTTTTAAGTTTCCCCACTTCAGTCAATGACAACCCTATCCTTTCAGGTATTAAAGTCCCAGTCATGGGGGTCGACAGGTGATGTGGTGTTTAAGGCACTACTGGACTTGCACGTAGTCAAGCATGGTTTAAGTTCCAGATCAGGCTTTCTCCCTTTTTCTCTCTCTCACATGCACATGTGCCGTGTAGCAAAAATAAATAAATAAATATTAAATAAACAATAATTCTTTAAAAATAAATTAAAAATAAAGCCTCAGTCATTTCTAATTTCTGTCTTACACTCTGTCAAATTCATCATAAAAGATTTCATAAGTATAGTTTTAAAGTATGTCTGTTATCTCATCGTTCCTTATAATCTCTGTTGCTACCCTACCATGCTGAAGTACTTTCAAATAAACTGCATTCATGCAGTAATTTCCCTGCTTTCATCTCCACATTCCAAAATATGTTTCTCATGACGACAGCCGAAGTAATCTTCTTTACTGTTTGATTTGAAACACTCCAGTGGCTTTATTTCTCATTTAGTAAATGCCATGCTTATATGGCTACATGGAAAACTTCAAGGTCTGGACCCATTTACTTCTTATAGCAGTCTTATCTTAGCACTTCTCTTAATTCTCCCCAGGACTCTCCACATTGTAGCCAGAATATTCTCCCTACTTTACAATAAATACCTAAGTCATGCTCAACGCCTTTGTGTTGGCTGTTCCTCCTGCATTAAAAAGCTTCTCCCTCAAAGTTCACACACTTTGCATCCTTACTCATGGCAGATATCTCCAAATAATTTCCTTGACCACATTATATAAAACGAAATCCCCTATCAATTCTAGTACTTCCCATGGTCGTCTTCACTGCCCAAGTTTTCTCCATTACACTTTCCGCCAGTTAATATAAACTATGAACTCTTTCCCTCTCAATTATTTGTCTCCACCACTAGAATGAAAGCCTTATGAACACAGGGTCTTAAAACTGGTTTGTTCTATTGTATCCTCAGCACACACAGAACAGTATTTAACACAAACAGGTACTCAATAAAAATGAATGAATGAAGTGATGTCACTATATTTGAAATATTTTTGATCAGAGAGACTATTTTGTTGGTAAGTGAGAAGTTACAGAAAAGGAAAAAAGAGTATGTGACAGTTAACTCTGAAGAGTCACACAGAAATTTTCAATTGATGAACATTCATTGTCAGAGCTCTGTTTTATCTATTCAATGTTAGGTTCAAATTCGTAAGACATTTTATATCACACATCGGTGATTTCATGCTCTGATTTATTGCATTATTATAATGTGTGGTGGTTAATTGATAACACAAATATTTATTTTTAAACTTTATTTCACTTGTTTCTTCCTTGAGACAGAGAGAAAAAGGGAGGCAAGGACAAGCACCCCAAACAGATCCCCATGCTGTGATTCATTCCCTACCTCAGCCAGCCAGGATCAAGGGCACTCACGTGCACACCCAGTGTGGACAAGGAAGACCTTCTGATACAAACCTGAGACCCTCCCATGTGACTTAGCATCATGGAGCATTACATCTCAACCACACCACGGTGATTCCTCCTATATTTTTTAGCCTATAGAATACCTCAATGTTTCAGGAATTGCACTGGATTTTTTTTTTTTAATATACCACATTAAAATCCCCTCATCCCAGTCTTATTCCAGTCACATCTGTTGTAATCTATTCCAGTCAAATTTTACATGGAGTCTCCTCAGGAAACTATGTGCAGTCATACATGTACATGTGAAAGACTATATACTAGAGGGAAAGCTCATGGTTAGTGGCAAATTAGACATGATAAATACAGAAACCATTCTTTATCCCCTGAGCCGACATTTTGAAATGCAGTAAGTAGGACTTTTAAAATGCATCGATATAATCATACACTGGTGACCCAGAGTGGTGACCAACTCAGAAATATATTCTTGTATTGGCACTCTTACTTGTTTCACACCCTCTGTCTGGCCTTTCTGCTTGCTTCACGCGAGAGTTCATTTCAATTCCACCTTAGAGAGAGGCCAAGGCAAAACTGTCATAAATATTTCAAAATACTCTTAGTCTATTCTTTTGGAAAAAATATTATTAGATATTACTATAATCACTATTTTTCAAGAGAAGAAAATGAGGCTCATCTAATTAGAATATTTTGCAAAGAGAAAAGAGTGAATGTTATTTTCATCTGACTCCAAATCTATATTCTTCCTACAGCGTTGAATGATTCAAACCAGTGAGCTAACAGAACTTCTAAACTCATATGTTTTTATATAAAAAGTAAAACTTATAAAGTACAAGGTTGATAATTTAGAGCAAATAAGATTACAAGACAATCATTTAGAAATAATTTGAGAAGAAAATATATGATGATCCCATAAATCAGTATAATTGGCTGCAACAAAATGAGAGATCTTTCCAGTGTTAATCTGTGAGTATATAATCTGTGATAGCTATTTTCTTTGCTGTTGTTTTCCTTTCTCTTCCTTGTAGAGTGCCTCTGAGAGGCTTGTCTATCTTCACGAATTAAATGAGCAAGCTCTCTTGCTTGCTGGCAAAAGTTGATTTTAGCTGGTGGAAGCTATTGGCAGTAGAATCCGGAGTAGGCTACAGCATGGCTAAGATATCTCTTGCCTAGATCCCTTCACTGCCTCTGGGATATGCCATACTTGTGTACAGAGTTCCCTTTGACTTGGAACCCTCAATTCCACACTCAGTGAGGTTTACTAGCCTTGGGGTCCTGCACTTTTCTTTGATAATATCCTTAACATCACCCACAACTTTATAATTAGTTGTGTTATTAAACTCCTCTTAATTACCCCATTTTTGAGTGTGCCATCTGTTTCCTCCTGGGATTCTGGCTCATACAGGAGACAACAAAATATTATAAAAATATAACATTCTTGAGCAAGAAATGGTGGAAAGTAATTAGGGACAGATTGTCAACTGAAGAAGGAGGAGGGATACAGTAATTATTAAGGGGAATTGTAGTCATATATTAAAGGGGAGGGAAGAAAATAAATGTATTATTTATGTGTCAGAAGGGACCCATACAGTATAATGTGAGAAAAGAAAGAAATATAAACTAATTAACTAGCTAAAAGCCTTTGCTGTGTGTATTTTGTAGAAGAAATGTATGCTCCCATTTTTGGTGGCGTTGGCCATCAACTGACAGAATGTTTACTACGATAACTATCATACTTACTCAATGTCATCCATGACCTGTAGTACATTGATTCTATCCTTGATGTAAACTGGGATAGGAATTGACCACAGAGAGATTTACTCTGAGTTGTATGGTTTGGATTTTGAGATCATTTTTATAAAAAAATAAAAAAGCATTCTTCTTACTACATATAGGTTTGCATTAAACAGATTTCATTCTACATAGACTATGCCATAAAATTGGAATTTAAAGTTAAATTTTATGGATATGAAACCATAAAATATAATCTTAATAAAGAAAATTTCAGCAACTGCTTCAGGACTGGAGATTTATATAGCTGTAGAATAGAAGATTAATGGAGTAGAAAGTATGAAGTACAGCTTACTGCATTTCCTTCTCTTTTCAGACATGGTGTTCAGCCTCTTATTACCAGGCAATTTTGTAATATCTCTCTTCACATTTCTCTTCTTATATAACTTTCACTTTAAAAATTGTAAATGGTTCAGTCTTTATTTTACTTTAGTAATAAATAGCTCTCTGGGTGACTTTCACAATAGGAGCAGGTTTCAAAATATGGATCTTTTTGTTTATTGAGTCTTCTCTCTTTCCTTTCAGAAAGAGCCCTAACTCAGAGATGAATAGGACAGTTTTAACTTTGGCATTTGACATAAGTATTTTTAATATTATTTTACTTTAATAAACGGCCAGTATGTAAATGCAATGAAAGTAATACTATAGATTGAATAGTACATCTACTACTTGCATTAACTAAACCTCCTTAATATTTTGTCACTGCCTTGATAATTCTTGTTTGCACTATGATTCTTTATTTTTACAGTTTGAAAATATAGTTTAAATGTATTTTTTCCTCTAGATACTTTATTTTCAAAAATACCTCTTTATTAAAAATGTTACACACATAAAAATATGCAGAATGATTAATCTCAAAATGAATACTCTTATTATTACTTCCACCATGAACAATAAATAAAATATTACCAGTAGCTCCCTTTCTCCCCCACAAAAACATCCTTTATTTCTTGGCGATTTCCTCTCTACATTCCTAAAATGTTACATTTGTTTTGATTTTACACTAATCACTCCTCCCTTTCCTTTTAAGTTTTATTTTTGGAAGTTTACTCATTAAAATTGCACTGTTGGGGCCAGCAGGTGGTGTGGTGGTTAAGGTTCTGAACTCTCATATGGTAAATTATGGTTCAAGTCTCAGATCTAGTGGCATGAAAATCACACCAGGTGCATGTGCGTGCATGCCCAAAATCCTGAGAGGAGAATGGAAGAGAAGGAATTGCAGCATGACCATGCTCCCAGGAGGTGATTTCTCACTTTTCTTCTTTCTCTCTCTGGTGAGCATATGCACCCTATGACAAAAACAAAAAATAAAAACAAATAATATCAAGACTTAAATTGTAATGTCTGATCTTTTATACAAGCAGCATGAAACGAAAAAGAGTAGAGTGAGCCAGTCCTACAGCCTAGTGATTAAGGGAACTGGATCCCATTTGATAGAGAATCAAATCCTTTCAAAGCCCTTTGACTTTAAAAGCATGCAAGTCACATGTATGTTTGTAACCAAGATCCTGACAGCATGGGGAATGGAGGAGAGAGGATTGTATTGTGACCATGCCAAATTGGGAGTGCTTTATCCCTCTCCCTCTCTCTTTCTGTCTGTCTTTCTCTGGCAATCAAATACACCTTATGGCAATAATAATAATAAAATAATAATAGTAATAATAATAAAAGGAGTATGTTTTAAGCTCTCTAATAAACATGCTATTTTGGTGTTAAAGCTTGTATATAATATGAATGATAAATATGTTATTGAGAAATGACTAGAACTTGTTATCATAATCTAGGTAGAAGCATGAGACTCATTATCTTTTCTTTATAAATTCATACAATTCTCTTGACAAGGCACCTCTTTCTGCATGCAACATACGCTTGTTAATAAAACTTTTACAACTATCATTTTGTCATAAAATGGAAAAAAAAGATATTTACTTGGCAGATGGTGCAATCATAACATTTCATTGGTTTATATTATACCAAAGTTTGTTTAATTTGAATTGTTAACTTTTTAATCACTTTGTGAATAGCAAAATATATTTAGGTGTGAAACTTAAGAATCTTAACCCAAAATAATAGATTAAGCTAATCTAAACAAAAATCAGGAGTGTATTTTAGCTTCTTTATGTAATAACTCCCTCAAAAGAGTAAATTCTATGATAAGCAGAGCACGATTAAAATTGCTTCTTCCAGAATCTTTTTTAAAATATGGGATCTAATTGTATAAAGTAAAAGCTATTAGGAAATATATACAGGAACTTTACATTTTATTTTAAGAAAATCCATACTAACATCTTGGGAAATAAGATCTTAGGCAGTTTGATATAGAGAGAAATTCTCAAGGTGAATGTGTAAAAATAAATGCTGTCATATTTCAGTTTTAGGTAGCTATGACCTTGAGAAAGTCACTCAATCTTAGATCTTGTCAATTTTTTCATGCATAAAAGGATGTTTATCTGGCCTCACATGAATAACCTGAAAACAAAAACTATGCTAATGGACAAAGCATTAAAAATTTTCAAAATTTCCAAGGAAAAGGATGAGCCAGCACATAAAAAGTAACCATAATTTCCTAGCTTACAACTGTGAAATATTTCAAATATTTTGCATGTAATTTAGATCATTCAATATGCAATAGAACAGAAATTAATGTGACTAAAGTATGAGAAATGTATTTTTAAATTTCTCTACATTATTATAGTCAGTCAACCTATTTATGGCTAGCAAAGAGTTTTTGCTTTTGTTTTATTTTGTTTTTTAGTTTGGAAACCCTGAGTAGCATATACCTTATCATACTCAAAAATGATAAGAAAATTGTCTTTTAACTGTGGACAAACCAAATAGGTTCATATTTCATAATAACATATTAAATTTTCTTCCATATTTTTATGAATTTTGTCTAAATCTCTAAAAATGTGGGGCCAAAGACACCTAACACTGGGAACATTAATACATTATCCTAGCATACTATAATGTTATATAAAATATGTAATATAATTATAACATATGGTATATAATTTAGGAGCAGATTAAGTATACATGTCTTTGTTTTTAAATTTTTTTCTTTTTTAAAAGAATTATTTAATTTATTTTATCATCATTATTTTTATTATTATTACTTCTTAGAGAGAGATTTTCTATAGGGCATGTACACTCGCTGGAGAAACAGAGACAGAGAAATGGAAAGTGAGAAATCACTCCCTGAGGGGATGGCCATGCCTCAATCAATTCTCCTCTAGGAATTTTAGACAAACGCACACACGTACCTGGCTTAAATTTTAAACCACTGGGTCTGGGTTGACTACATGGGAGTCCAGAGATGTAATCATTATGCCATCTGCTGGTCTCATTTTTTATAGTCTTAATTTGCTATAAGGCACACGTACTCACCAGCGAGAGAAAATGAAAATGAATTTTCTTCCATTCTCCTCTAGGGATTTTGGACAAGTGTGCACACACACCTGGCTTAAATTTTAAGCCACCAGGTCTGGGACTCAAACCATGTTTGACTACATGGGAGTCCAGAGATGTAACCATTATGCCATGTGCTGGTCCTAATTTTATTTTCTTAATTTGCTATAAGGCACATATGCTCACCAGAAAGAGAGAGAAAATAAGAAAGCAAGCCGCCAGGTCTGAGATTTAAAATACTGTTGGCCATGTGGGAGTCCAGTGCTTTAATCACCATAACACCTGCTGGCTCCATTATTTATTTTTTTTTTATTTTTCACTCTATCATTATATATCTCTATAGTGTATAATATGTTTTTTAATGTATGCAAGATTACATGACTACCTAATAATCAGATCAAGGATATTTTCATATACAATACTTTCACCAGAAAAATTTACCTTCATACAGAGAATTTATATCCATTTTAAGTGCTTCTTCTTTTTGCTCTTCTCATCCTTTCTCTACCATCTACTCTCTTCCCTTACAGTCCTTAATATCTGTACCTACCCACTCTACCATCATATCTTTGGATCTTTCGATTTTTTGCCGTAGAATGCAGACATTCAGTATATTATGAGTGAGGATATATATAGTGTGTGTCTTTTAGAGTCTGGTTTACTTTGGTTACCATTAGGTCTTCTGCATTCATCCATTTAAAATAAAATTATAAGGTCTCATTGTTACTTATAGCTGAGGAATGTTCCATAGTATATATGTGTCACAGTTTTTCAACCCAGTCGTCAATTCTTGGGAACCTAGGTTGACTCCACATCTTAGTAATTGGATTACACTGCAGTAAGCGTGGACGTGCAGGTGGCTCTGAGTCTTTTCCCATCCTTTAGTTAACCACCACGGAGTGGGATTACTGGCTTGTATGATAACTCTATTTGTAGATTTTTGAGGAATCTCCACATTGTTTTCCAGAGTGGTTGTACGAATTTACATTCCTATCGGGACCAGCAGTTACCGTAATGGCTATGTCATTGGACTCCCACGTAGTCGACCACGGTTCAAGTCCCAGACCCGGTGGCTTAAACTCACGCCAGGCACGTGTGCGTGCATGCCCAAGATCCCGAGAGGAGAATGGAGGAGAAGGGATTGCGGCGTGACCATCCCCCCTGGGGGGTGATTTCCTGCTTTCTGTCTCTCTGTCTCTCTCTGTCTGTCTGGCAAGCGCACGCACCCTATAGCAAAAACCTCTCCAAAAAAAAATAAAAATTACATTCCTATCAATAAATAGAGTGAGAGGGTTCAATTTTCACTGTCATGCCAGCACTTGTCGATTTTTTTTTTTATTGTAGCTATTCTAATTGGGGTTAAATGATATTTAGTTGTAGTTTTGATTTGCATTTCCCTTATGATAAGGGATATTGAACATTTTTTCATATTCATTTTGGCTATTCAAATGTCTTCTTTGGAGAATTCTCTGTTCAGTTCATTTGGCCACTTTTTAAATTTTTTTTACATTCAATCATGTATATGTTTACAACATTGAAAATGAATTTTCCAAGCATGAATACACTGTATGCTAGTTCAATCAAAGAAATTAGCATATTTTCATCAACAGATAATTTTCCATTTTATTTCCCATTGAATGTTTTGCTGCTTCTTTTTTTGTCCCTTAACATTTATACCCCTTCCTGTTCATTTCCCACCATTCTCCCATACTGTCTCTGGTATCCACAGTTGCTTTCCATTTACCCATTTTTAAATTGTATTATTAGTTTTTTCTTTTTCTTTTTCTTTTTTTTTTTTTTGTGAGTGAGCTGCTTGAGTTCCCTATATATTCTAGTTGTCAATCCCTTAGTTGGGCATGGTTTGAAAACATGTTCTCCCAATTTTAAGGTTGCCTCTTAACTCTGACTGTTTACTTTGCAGTGTCAAAGTTTTTAAATTTGATATAACCCTACTTGTCTACTTTTTCAGATTATTGCCTGTTTTTTTTTTTGTTTTGTTTTGTTTTTCCCTGAGAGATTTTTGCGAGAGGGCACATGCACTTGCTTGAGAGACAAAGAGACAGAAAGAAAGAATCACCCCCCAGGTGACTGGTCACACTGCAATCCCTTTTCTTCCATTCTCTTCTCAAAATTTTGGGCACCCACGCATGTGTGCCCAGCAAGAGTTTTAAGCTGTCAGGTCTGGGATTTGAACCATGATCCACTACATGGAGTCCAGCAACGTAATCATTATACCATTGCCTGTTTCTGAGAGTCTTATTTAAGACATATTTGCTGACTCTAATGTCTTCAAGAGTCTCGCATAAATTTTCTACTAGTAGCTTTATACTTAAAGGCTTTACATTTAAATCTTCAATTTGTTTGATCCATTTTGAGTTGATTTTCGCTAGGTACATATTTCAAAATGGCAATTGAAACATTTATTTTTTTAAATTGCTAGAGGGTACTTTCACTCCATAGAAAGAGAGATAAAGAAAGCACCTCCCAGTTGGACATGGTCACACTGCAATCCCTTTTCCTCTATTTCTACATCTGATTAGGATTTGTACAAGCTTTTGGACCCAGGATTTGAAACCATGGGATTCAGTTCTTTTATGCACTGTACTATGAGGCAAGTCTAAAGCATAATCTTTTAAAAATAGTTAAATAGTGGCCTGCAGGTAGCATAGTGGTTGAGGTGATGGATTCTTATACAGCCAACTGCTATTTGAATCCCAGCAGGTTGAAAATTGTGGGGACACTTTTAAGAGAGAGAATCTGAGGTGTGGGGACATGCTCTGAGCAAATACCACATGCTCTTTTGGGGTTTGGCGGAACCTTGTAACTTGTCTTTCCTTGACCTTGGCTGCAGACAGAGCAAGGGTGGAAATTGCTAGGGACGTTCCAACAGACACATCTGATGGACTTCAAGAAACATCTTGGCCCCAATTAGTAAAATCCAATCCCTGCTCTGCATCTGAAAGGTTCTTTAGCCTTCTCTGGGTGTGGTGGTGCACTCCTTATGGAGAAGATCTTTAGCTCCTTCCCCACACCTAACAGCTAGTTCTTTGCATTAGAAAGGAAGATGAGATTTTCTCTTGAGGGGATTATCACCAAGGGATACACCTGGCCTAGTGTGACTAAACCCTTATAGATTTGTTAACTGCTTCGTATTGTCTGTAACCTGGCAACCAATCTATGAAGTGTCACGAAACATACATGTGTAATGTCTCCTTGCACTATAAATAAAGAGGCTCAGTTTGTCTGGGTGGCTCAAGCAACTCGAGCGGCTCAAGCAACTCAAGCGGCTCAAGCAGCAGCTGCGGCACAAGTTGCTTGGGCTACCTAGACTCAGGCTGCTTGTGTCCATTTCTACTCTATCCCTTTGTCTCATTCTTTCCAATTCCCAGGTCCTGGCAAGATGGAGGGCTTTCTCTTTCTCGTCTTCTTTCTCTTCCTCACCAGCAGCCCACTGATCATGATCCAGCCAGACCTAAGCCCTGGGGCGGATGCCGACAGAAAATAATTCCAGGTACGTGTGCATGCATGTCCAAAGTCCTAGAAGAAGATTGGAGGAGAGAGGATTATGGCATGGCCATCCCTCCTGGGGGGTTGTTTCTCACTTCTTTCTCACTGTCTATCTCTCTCTCTCTTAAGTGAGCTCATGTAGCCTATGGTCAAAACTTAAAAACAAAACAAAACAAAACAAACAAAAAACCTGAATCTCTGCCCCATGGGGTAAACCTTCTATCTTTTCGTCTGGGTAACAGTTCTCCCCTTGTTCTCAAAAGAGGGAATAACGCTGTTTACCCCCTTTTCTCAGGCTGCTCCACCTATGTAGTAATCTGCTCAGGAGATACCTTTAAAAAATAGAACTGTTTTAATTCATTCTCAAAACAAAACAAAAAACAAAAAAATAAAACTCTGATTCTCCCTGCCAAATAAACACAGGGTGAAAAAATATATTAATATACAAATATGTGTACATATAATTAATGTTAATGTATAATATATATTAACATACATATATGTATTATACACACACTTAATAAATAGTGACAGATAAGAATACGTTTGCCTTTTCAGTGCACATAGGAGAGAATCATAGAATGTGAAGACAGCTTAAGAGACATTTTTAAAACCGACGCATTGGAGCCAGAAGGTGGCATAGTGGTAAAGTTGCTGAACTCCCATATGGCCAACTGCAGTTGGAGTCCCAGTTTGAAGCTCACACCAGGCATATGTGTGTGCATGTCCAAAATTCCAGGAGGAGAACAGAGGAGAAGGGATTGCAGCGTGGCCATCCACCTCCCAGGGTGTGATATCTCACTTTCTCTCTCTGACAAACACACATCCCCTTGGCCAAAACCTTAAAAAAAAAAAAAAAAAAAAAAAAAAAAAAATTGAACAAAAGGTGCACCTAAAAAAAAAAAAAAGAAAACTCAACAGGCCAAGAGTTTGGGGAAAATATCAAATGTTTTAATTTATGGATACTTACAATCCTGAAAGAAAAGACAGAACAGGACAGATGAAACATTATAGAAATGAGTTTTTCAAAATTAGTGACCGATACCAAGGGACAAATCAAGGAAGCTTATTAGGTACCTCCCGCCATTCCTCCACATACACACACAACCTGGAGTGAACATATTCAAACTGCTATAATACAAAAGAAAATATCTTAAAGGCAATCAGAGACAAAAGATATTACGAATGAACAAAATAAGAATTATATAGTAGATTTCTCTTCAGAAACTATGAAAAGCAAAAGGTGATGTAGTGATATCTGTAAGTGCTGAAAGAAAATCAGCCAACCAAGAATTTTATAACCAACATAAATATTATTCATAGAGGAAGGAAAAATAAAGACTTTCTTAGGTGAAAATAAAAGACTGAGAAAAATTCATTGCTAGCAAGATTTGCATTGAAAGAACTATTAAAGAAAAATGTTTACACAAAAAGAAAGAGATGCCAAACAGAAATCCTGTACAGATAAATTGAAGACTGAGGCAAATCAAACAGATAAAAGTGCAAAATTCAGTTTTAAATTTTAACTACAGCAAATGATTTACTTTCTAAAGCAAAAAATAGCATCAATGTATTACATATTTATATCGTATATAAAAACAACATAAAACAATAGCACAAAGAATAAGCGGGAAGATGTAGGATATATACTGTAATCATTTTCTTTCACTACAGTGATACAGTAAAATATTCTTTAAAGAAAGCTTTATAAAGATTTACTTGTAAATACTAGGGCATCCACTAAATGTTTTTAACGTGAAAGTAATGGATGTAATATTTAATGAAAAAAATACTCAAAATATGTCATAAACACAGGTGAAAGCTGAAAAGGAAATAGAAAGCTGTTACGAGGAAGTAGATTTTATCTCAGTTGTACTAATAATCGTTTTAAATGTGAATGTTCCAAACACTCCAGGTAAAGAATAGACATTGTCAAGTATCAAAATGCAAGATGCTAATACATGTGATCTTCCAGAAAACCACTTTAAATATAAAAGTGGCATTGGTTAAAATGAAAAGAATGGAGACATATAACTTGCAAACATTAACCGAAGGAAAGTTGGAGTAAGCATATTATCAGAGAATGTAAATTTCAGCACAAGAGATATCATCAGTGATCAAAATGGATTGTATAATGATGCAGGCATCCTCTTGAAAATTATGTAACAATTTGAAAAATGCATGTTTTTGACAACTAAGCTTCAAAATGCATGAAACCGAAAAGATGTAACATTAGGCAGAAGCAGCAAAATCTACAATTACATTTGGAAATTTCACGATTCTTTCATTAACTGATAGAACAAGTTATTAGTAAATCAGTAAGTGTATGGATGACTAAAACAGCACTATCAATAAAGTCAACCTAGTTGATCTCTATAAAATACTGCATCCATCAACAACAGCTTCTTTCATGTAAACATGGGGCATTCAGTCAAATGGACCATAGTCTGATCTTAAAAAAAAAAAAAGCTTATTATAAGAATAGAATGCAGAGTATCTATAATAGAATTATATCATTGAAAATGGTTATATTATGCAAAATTTTCCAAATACATGAAAATTAAACCATGATGTTTAAATAACAAAAAGTTGAAGGAAAATTGTAAGAGAAATTTCCAAGTACTTAAAAATGCATAAAATAAAGATACAACATATATGTGGGATGCTGCTAAAGCAGTGCTTAGATAAAAATATTTACTAATATATATGCCATAGAACTATATATCCTAAAATATACAAAAATATATTCCATTATATTGGAACATGAAAGTGTTCAATATCAGTAAGTTAAACTTATACTCTGGAGAAAATTAAAATAAATTCCCAAATGCAGGGGGAAATAGTAAAGATAACAGCAGAATTTAATAAAATTGAGAAGTTAATTGAAGAAATCATTGAAAACAAACTCAGCCTCTTAGAAAATAAATAAAATTGATAATCTTCTAACAAGACTGACCAATAAATAGAAAAGTCACAAATAAGAAAAATCAAGAATTTAAAATGGGAACATCTATTTCATCAACATTAAAAACATAGCAAAGACATTCAAAAATCAGTTCTTGGGACCAGCAGATGGTGTAATGCTTATGTCACTCATTTCCCAAGGAGTAGACCACAGTTTGGGTTTGGGATCTGCGACCTAAACTCACGCCATGCACGGTTGTGTATGTGCCCAAAGTCCCAAGAAGAGAATGGAGGAGAAGGGATTGCTTCATGGCCATCATCTTAGGGGTGATTTCTGGCTTTCTGTTTCTCTGTCTCTCCAGCAAGTACATGAGTCCTCAAGTCATCAAGATCAGACACAAGGAAATAAATAGATTCGGATATGCTGACAACATGTTATTCTTATGCAAAAATCCAACAGAAGCTACCAAAAACAGTAAGGTGAGTTTAGCACTATGACAGAATACATGATCAATATTAATCTTATTTTTTTTAATAATTTAAGCAACATGCATTGAAAATTAATATAAATAAAACAAAAACATTTACAATAGCATCAGTAACCATAAAATAATTTGGGATAAGTCTTTCAAACTTGTGCCAGTTTGACATATTGAAAAGCCAAAATGCTGATGAAAAAAACCTTATAAAATAACCTAAATAAATGAAGAAATAAGCCATGTTTGTGGATCAGAACTAAATTTTGATCTGCCATCAATTCTCCAAAAACATAATCAATGCATTCAACACAATTGGAAGCAAAATCCTAGCAGTATGGTTTTTTTTGGTGGGGTTGGAGAGTTGTTTGGTTGTTTGTAAAAATAAATAAGCCAATTCAGAAATCATAGGGAAAAATAATAAACTTGAATAGTCAAAACAATTTTGAAAAATATTAATAAAGCTGGGCCAAACGTTTAAGGTGCAGCAGTGTCTTGAACTGCAGTATTGGAGGCCACATGAGCAAAGTGGAAGCAGGAAGACAGGCCATGGTTCCACTTGCCTGAGACCTCTACAAGATGCTGGGCCATGGGAGGGGGGTTGCAGTGTCAAGGCCAGCTGTCTCTCTCCCATGCACAGAGTGTCCCTGCATACATTCATTAGAAAAACAAAAATTGGAGAACTCACCTTACTCAATATTCAGACTAAATTTAAAGTTACAATAGTATGGTATCAGGAAAAGGATATACATAGATATTAATGAAACATGATTCACGGTGTAGAAATAGACTCACAGATGGATGATCGATTGACGGATGCATAAACTATTGATATGGGAAGAGTGTAAAGGAAACTCAAACAAATAAAGTTTGTTCTTTACAACCAATATGCTGGAGCATTTGAATATCCAAATGTAGAAATATTTATTTATTTATTTGTTTGTTTGTTTATTTGTTAGTTTTGCTATAGGGTTCACATGCTCATCAGGGATAGAGAGAAAAAAAAAAAAAAGAGAGCGGGAAAGTGAGAGAACACTGCTGGGAGGGGGAGAGGGGAGATGGCCACACTGAAATCCCTTCTCCTACATTCTCTTCGTGATTTTGGGCACAACTGCACAGCCACCCAGTGTGTTTTTCAAACCACTGGGTACAGGACTCAAACCATTCAGTTGGCCATGTGGGATCCAACTACCTTAACTTCCAAATCATCTGCTGGCCCCAAGAAAAATTAATTTTAGTCTGTATCTATTACTATAATATAGACAAATTATATATATATATATATATATATATATATATATATATATGTATAAAATAAATAATTTACAACAAAACTACAGCTTTAATCAAACTTAAGCATAGGTCCAGTTGTAAATTTAATGCCTAAAACTCTAGGATGTCTAGAAGATAATGTAGGAGAATATATTTAAGCCATGTTTAGTTATAGAGTCCTATAATACAAAAAGCACAACCTAAACAGAAAATGTTTATTTTAACTTCATTATAATTAAAACTTTTGCCTTATATTTCAAAACATTTTATTAGGGAAATAAAATATAGGTCACAGATGAGAAGAAAATATTCGCAACTCACACATTTGAGAAAACATTTGTATACAAAATATACAAATAATTTTCAAAACTCAATCATCAAAAAAAAAATAAATAAAGAATACATCCTCTCCAAAAGAATAGAGAGTAAAAGATTTGAACTGATATATTTTACCAAGGAAGATAAATAAGTGTCAAATAAAAATACTCCCAACACCTAAAAATATCCCCGGCCTCATGATTGATATAATGAATACAAATTGAACCATAAGTAGATTTGCTAAAAAGGAAAAATAAAAACCTGACAGGACCAAATGCTGAGGGAGAGAAATTTGGGTTCTCGTACATTGCTAATTATCATGCAAAATGGTATAGACATTTTGGAAAATAGTTTAGCAGTTCTTAACAAAATTAATCATGTATTAACCATATAAACCAGCAATCAGACTCCCAGGTATTTCCCACACAAATATCTGTGCATGAAGGCTTGTAGAGATTTCATTTATAAGATCCAAACTGAAACCAACAAAGAGATATTTTACCTGGAAATGGATAAACAAACAATGCTACATTTATATAATGAAATACTATTCAATAATAAAAAGGAATGACTTACTGAAATACAAGGAAATATGGATGAATTCCAAATACATTATTGTTAGTGAAAGAAGCATATTTCAAAAGTATACATATTCCGTTTCCATTTATATGACATCCTTCCAAAAGATAAGGTATTGGGTACAGGAAGCAAGTTAGTTTGCCAGGAGTTGTGGTAGGAGGAGATATCGAATACAAAGGGGAAAAGATAATTTGGCGATGGTGATAGAATTGTACTATATTTTCGCTGCGATGGTAGCTATATGACTAAGTTTTCTCAAAACTAGTAGAGCTTTAATGCACTTAAGTGGAGTAATTTTACTGCATATAAATTATACCTTGATATTTCAAATGGAGAAAATCAATGGTATTTTTTTGCATTAATTCAAAAATATGGGATCCAGTGAATTTTGTGTCTTTCATCTATGAATTCTGGTTGTGATTTGTCGAAGTTTCAGAACACAATTCCTGTTTCCAGTAACATTTCAGCTATCTCAAAATAACTTCCTCTTTTTTCTCCTGTGTTATCTTTTGATAACTCTTTTATATCTTGCTGTCCTTTCTTATCTCATATATATATTTTTTTCTAATTCTTTTTTTCCTGTTTGCTCTGCCTGGATAATAATCCTGTTTCTCTTGCTTCCTAACATAATTTCTCTTTCTTTCTTTTTTTAATTAATTTGCCAGAGGGCATGTGTGCATTGGAAAGAGACAGAAAGAGAGAGAAAGAGAGAGAGTTATAGAAAGTGAGAAAGCAACCTCCATGGGGAACTATCACATCAACATGCCTTCTCCATTTCTCCCTCCTTTTGAAACTTTAAGCATGCATGCACATGGGCCTGGAGTAATTTTTAAGACACCAGGACCAGGACTGGAAGTGCACAGTTGGCCATGTCTACCTTTCACACCATCAGCTAGTCCCACAAATGTAATCTTATCAATATAATCATTGACATCATATCTTTCTTTTTTTCCTGATATTTCCATAAATTTTTCAGCATCCTAAGAACACAATATTTTCCTAGCAATTACATCAGACTCTGGCACAATAAAGTACATGCAACTAATATTCCTAAGTCTACTATTACATACGGCACTTGCACTCACCAGAGAGAGACGACAGAAAGAAGGAAAGTCAGAAATTACCCCCAGGGGGAATGGCCATGCTGCAATCCCCTCTCCCCCTCTCTTCTTTCTCATCTCAGGATTTTGGACACATAGGCACATGTGCCAGGCATGATTCCCAAGCCACTGGGTCCAGGACTCGAATAGCAGTTGGCTATGTAGAAGTCCAGTACCTTAATCACCCCACCACCTGCGGGCTCCCTGCAGTGTATTTTTTAAACCTGTCTATGTGCACATATGTGTGTGCATATATGTGTGGAATAAAGTCTCTGTCAAATTCATGTTTGATTAGTTTTTACATGCTGTTGTTTTGTGTTGTTTTAGAGAGAATTTTGCTATAGGGTGCGTGTGCTTGCCAGACAGACAGAAAGCGAGAAATCCTCCCCCAGCAGGGATGGACATGTCCTGATCCCTTCTCCTCCATTCTCCCCTTGGGATGTGCCCTGCATGAGTTTCAAGCCTTCAGGTCCAGGACTTGAATTATGGTCGGCCATGAGGGAGTCCAGAGATATAACCATTACACCATCTGCTGGTCCTATCTGTTACTTTTTTTTGAAATACTAAATTTGTCAATAGATACATTCACTCTCTCTTAATGTTAATGTGTCCTAAAAATGTCTGAAGCATAGATCTGTCTTCTCATTCAAGTTTATTTACAAATACATCAAGAAGAGACACGCAGAACTCTGTTTTATTCCAGGCATCCTGATGTAGTTGATTGTTTTGATTTACTTATTTAACTCACTGGTAGAAGAAAATATGGTATTTTCTTCTCTATAAAGATATACTTATCTTAGAGAATAATAAGTTTAATAATAAGTTTAGGAAAATGTATGAAATATGAGCAAATATGAGCACCTGTAAGACTATCTCTGTGCCAATGGAAAAATATCTTAAACAGCTTAATTAAATAAGGATTCACTGCATCTATAATAAGTTTCAGGTCTATCATTCTCATATCATTAAGAAATAGAATAAAGTAGTATCTTTGTGGTTATTCTTTAATTGCCTCTCTAGTGTTATACTCAACTTTTTGCATTTAAAGAAGAAAAAATTTCATAAGAGTGCATGTGTGCTCACACCTGCATGGAGAGAGAGAGAGAAAGAGAAAGAGAGAGAGAGAGAGAGAGAGAGAGAGAGAGAGAGAGAGAGAGAGAGAGAGAGAAATGACCTCCCAATGGGGAATAGTCACACAGCAATCCCTTCTCCTCCATCTCCCTCCTTTTGGGATTCTGGACATGCATGCTTGCTTGCTCATGGACCAAGGGTGTCTTTCAACCTCCAGTCTGGGGCTTGAACTGTACAGGTGGCCATGTGGGATCCAGCTGCTTAAACCACCACACTATATCTGGCCCCCTTCTTTCACATTCTTGAGTGCTTTGGAAAGTTGCCTGTATGAACTGTTCACCTCCACTGATCTTGTCCTTAACAACTACATGAACTTGTCCTTAGGAGCAAGATAAGAGGTAAGTTATAAGACCTAGAGTACAAATTTAGAAGCAAGAAGAAAGTTTGAATTGATAGTTGCTTAAATCTCCTAAAATTCTTCTGAAGAAGAGAAAATGCTCAGTTTGCCATAGAACTGAGCATGTTTCTGGAAGCAAAGTGATTCAATGATGAAAAGATAAGATGGAAAGAAGCAAGAAGCAATGGATATAACTGTAAAATGTAAAGGCAATGACCTCAATGATTGTTAAGTATCCAGTAACATTTCAGTATTTACGGTATTTCAGCATGAGAATAACAAAAGCTATCATTTATTTAACTTCTGACTTGTGTCATGATCTCAACAAAAATATCTCCTGTAAGCCTATCACAGTCTTTCAAATTCACTTTTCAGAAAATAAAACAAAATTTGGAATGAATAACAAATTCCAAAAGCACATGGCTAATGAGTTCTATAGCCAATCCTCTAATTCCATCCTATCTGATTCCAAAAGCAATTTTCTTTGATTTCCTCACTCTCTAATTTTATCTTGAGTCCCTTACTAAAACACGTTCTTCTAAAAATTGGGTCACAAATTTTGAAAACTTTGGACACAAACCTAGGGGCATATGTATTTCACAAAAAATCTAATTAGGTCTATTTCATTAATGTTCTTTACTGCAATAATTGCATTCTTTTAAAAAAAACTACTGATCTTTGTAATTAGTCATGAATCTATTTCAATAAGAAAATATATGCTGCCGAGTAATTCTCTGAGCTCCCCTCCGGGACTTAGAAGTCTTTTCACTTGAGTATACTGGGCCTTCCAACTATCTTATGAACTTCAGTAAAGAGAAGGGAAATGCCATTTTCTTCCTTTGTAGTCTCCCAAATGTGTCTGCTACGGCATTATTCACACAGTGGGTAACCAATTTATTTTGCTATCTGACTGAAAGACGATATCATTATATAATAAAATTTTCTTTTTTTCATAGCAATTAAAGCAAAAGAATGCCTAAAATTGTCAAAGTTTTCAAATACGACCTGTTTAGTAATGATTATTAGTAATAGAAATCATTAATTACAACGTGATGCCAGAAATACTAATGATGGTGTAGCATATTTTGACTAATCTGCTTTTTTGCAATGTTCTTGGTAATAAGTGTTAGAAAGGGGTCAAAGTCATTTTCCATATTTGAAATGGAAAGGTAATTCGAATGCTTATAAAAGAAAGCGTTGTGGGCTGCTAGGAATTTTAATTTCTAGGCTGACAACTTTTTAGCACTTAGATCTGATCACAGCTGTTACAATGCACGCTCCAGTCTTCTACAAGTCAAAAGTGAAATATGCGTAATGACAATGTGAAAAACGTGATGCAACTTTGAACTTTGATCACATTTCAATGTTATGGAATTATGATAGATTGACATGTTTTTGACAATGGTATATATGTCCATATCCGATATTGCTTTGATCAAAAGTTATTTCTGTCTGGAAGACAAATTGGAAGTGAAGTGGTTTAATTTAGTGAAATAACTGATAAAAGTAATCAATGGTAGTCTGTCCAGTTTTTGATATGGAAAACAAAGGTGAAAATGTTTTGTTTTTCTTTTTTATCTTTAAAGATATTGCAGCAAAACAAAGAATGGGAATGGAATACAAAATGCGGTTTGTAGATTCCTTTGCTTACCGTACTAAGAACCTAGCTGCTATAACTCATCTCTCTTACAAAAACAGATTAAAGTAATGGAACGAAGGTCGTCAGAGATGAAATAGTTAGGTAAATGCTTGAAAACTACTTGATGATATTTAATTATGTTCAATGTGATTTATGTTCACTAAACTTGGGCCCATTTTGAGAACTCAAACACAGGAATAAAAGGAATTAGTGACCTGCTAGTAAAGAGAGAAACACTGTCAAGCGGTCAGTGGGACAGGATAAAGAGGGTTGAATTCCAAACAGAAATATCAAAAAGCCAGCCTAGTGGTCAGATCTGAGGGATCTATTAGGATCACGGTATTTTAGAATTAATCATGTCACAGGCCTGGCTAGTCTGACGCAAACCTGAAGAAACTTTAAATCATAAGAAACCCCAGAGGTAAAAGAAAGGAAAACGGATGAGTTAGAATTTCTGTTTTTCTACTCACAGTGTAGAAGGAGCCTCAGGCAGTACTGATCTCATTAGCAAGAGTGAGACTTGGGATGTGGTGGAGGCTTGCTCACCTTGAAGTTTCATCAGGTCACAAATGACTTTCAGTTCTTGGAAGTGATATAAGAACGCAAACTTTAAAACTTAAAGATGAGTCTAGTTTTGCATCATTGGCAACAAGTTGAAATAGTTAAAGTTCAAACTCTTTCCTAGTCTAGAAATATCTACTTGTGTCTGACTATATGCTTTTTCTGCACAAACTCCTGAATGTGTATGTTAAAGACAGTATCACCAACCAGACAGATCCCCACACACTCCAGAGTTTCACCCTTGTGCCTTGAACCTGTTTTTCCTCTTCTGTCTGGGATAAACCTCACCTGGTTGTTTGTTTGGAGGATGTATAATTGTTGACGTGTAGATCAAAAAGGACTGCAAAGAATTGGACTTTTTCCCTTATAAAAAAGAAAGAAGAAAGAAAGAAAGAAAGAAAGAAAGAAAGAAAGAAAGAAAGAAAGAAAGAAAGAAAGAAAGAAAGAAAGAAAGAAAGGAGGGAAGGAGGGAAGGAGGGAAGGAGAAAGAAAGAAGTCTTTCAATGTAATACCAATGTTATACCTCAAATATATTTTTATCATATAGTTTCTTGTATTGTTTTAGTCATCTGTATCTCCTATCTGTCTGTGAGATCTCTGTGAAAAATTTCCATGACTGGGACCAGCAGATGGTGTAATGGCTATGTCACTGGAATCCCACATAGTCCACTGCAGTTCAAGTCCTGGACCTGGCACCTTAAACTCACGCAGGCATGTGTGCATGTGTGCCCAAAATCCCTAGAGGGATTAGAGCCATATGGTAGTCTAACGCCCTTAGCCACCGCACCTCTGCCAGCCCCAATTCTTTTTATTTTCTCTCTCTCTTTTTTTTTTTTTTTTTTTTTTAAAAAACTTGCTATAGGGCACATGTGCTCACTCAGAGATGCAGAGAGAAAGAGGGAAAGTGAGAAAACTCTCATGGGGGGGTGATTATGCCACAGTTCCTTCTGCTCCATCTCTTACCCCTCTGGAATTTTGGGCAGACTCATACATGTGCCTAGTGTGTTTCTGAAGCTGCTGAATCCCTGGCTTGAACCACACATAGGCCATGTGGGATCCAGCCATGTTAACCACCATGCACTGGCTGACCCACTGCAATAATCTTAAATATTACCTCTTTTAACTTGGTTATTTATTTTTTCTTCTATCATCTTCAGTTAACTAATTAGATGTATTTTTTAAAATTCTGTCTTCCATACCTCTTAACCTCCTTTTAAATGTCTTATTTGTTTATCTCTCCGTGTTCCATTGTTCATCTTTCCTATGTTAATTTCAGTGGCTTGTCCATTTATTAAATTTTTGCACCCTGGTGGCACAGTCCACAGCAAACTGAACTCCCGTGCCAGAAGTCTAACAGCTGGCTGTGGGTTTGGCTCCTGCATTGTCTTGGAAATCACACTGGGTATGTGTGTATGTGCCCAAGATTCTGACAAGCTAGAGAGCTGGGGAAGGAAATCATGATGTAGGGATGTCTCTCTCTCTTTCTCTCATGCAGTCATACACATTCTTTATCATGAATAGTATAAACTTTTAAGATAATTTCATTCTTCCTATCCTTTATTAACTGCTTTTATAATTTGTCAATTCAGTCTACTTTTTTATAGTGGCATGCCCTTTATCCAAACTTTAAATTCTTTTTTTTGGTATAATTTAATTGTATATGTTTTATGTGATGCATACAAATTTAATATTTTTCCATTGCTTTTAAAAATGTGTTCATTCTGAGCTGCTTTTCTACTTTTTAAAAGTGAGATTATATCCTCTTTAATGATTTTATGGGAATTAGTCGGTGTCGTACTTTACAATGATTCACCCAGGAGCCTCTTCCTTGTGTTCTGTCAGGTGCTAGGGAAGTGCTGAAAATCCTGAAACATTTTAGCCTAAATTTTTCAAATGAGGCTTTGTGAACCACAAGGATGGTAATATTTCGACTTTTCTTCTTTGGAAGGCAGTACTATGGCAAGCATTCCGTAAGACAGTTTTAATATCATCTGTTTTCCCTATCCCTCTCCTGTCCCAAAGCGATGACAGGTAAGAATCTGAATAATTCTAAGCACGTTTTGACCCAAATTTTCCCTTGTGAATGCCTTTTATAAGTTCCAGCTTCCGGAAATGGTTCCTGCAAAGAACATTTTAAAAGTATAAATTCCAAGCCACCAGTGATGGACAGATGCTCTCTGGCCACATCCAGAGGCATTCTCCTTCTGGCTCCAAATACTGGATTCACAATTTTTCATACCTTTTGGTTTGTGGGCCTTTGTCTTACTTTCCTGTTATCTTAACTAGGTATTATAAAACGTGGAAAGTCTTTCATTTTATGTCTTTCTTTCCTAACATTTTGTTGTTTATCATACATCAAATTTTCATTTGAAAATAGTTGTACAAATTTTTATTAATTTACCTGAAAAAATAAATATCTCCAAAATCAGGTATGTTTTTCACCTTTTTACACATAACATGTTCAAAGATTAAATTATTTGGCCCTGTATTATAATAGTCTCTGTGGAATGGAATTAGTCAATGTCTCTAAGACAATATCCTACAAATAAACTGACTAGTTTTATGTTTTCAACCATTTACTTTTTTATCAATATGTCTATTTGGCATCATCACAAGCTCCAACTTTTGCAAACTAATTACTTCCTACTACTAATTTAATCTGAGTATGCACTTCCAATGAACAAATAAGGATATTTACCATTATTAGTTTTACTGAATAAGATTTGCTTTTATCTTTCCTAAATGTAAACATGCCTCCTAATAAATAGTTTTCAGAAAAGCTGGTTTTATATAAAATACTAATAAAAGTGATCACATCAATGAATAGTTTCTCTTATTTTTAAATATTTCTTTAATAAGCAGCAACTATTTTTTAGTGCCTGTAGTTCTTTATGTTTTTATTGATAGTAAAGGTATAAGTATTTAATGTTTGGTGACTTTTTTTCCTCTTATCTGCAATACAAAAGTCTAATATTTTATGTCAACCTAATCAAAATAGATTTTCCCCTTTTAATTGGGCCTTCTGTTATTTTAAAATAACATATGCTGAACATTTTATAGGATAACTGGTTCTGGATGTTCTCGATTAGTCCAACACTTTAAATGAGTTAAAAACAAAGATAAAGTGCAGCTATCAATACACAAATTTTAGTTAAACTATGAAAGTTATGGTGAGATGAAATTATTAACTGCCCTTATATTTGTAGATTATATATATTAGCTCAGCCTTCTCTTTTTCATTTACCTTTGTTCTCCATAGTTATGAAGCAACACTATCAATATCACTTAGGAAAAAATGTTAAAACATAATACTATTTTACTTCATCATGATTTTAATAATACATATTTTAAAAAACATTAAACTCTGAAAACTTATCTCTGACATTTTTAGAGCATGCTTGATAAAAGTAGCCAGTTCTTTTCTGACTGGGAGGATATCTGTCATTTTTGCTGAATTATTATTTTTCAAGTCCATCATGAAGGAAAAAAGTATGTTCCTAATAAATTTTGGATCAGTGTTACAAAATATTACAGAACTATAATTAATTCATTTGTCAATAGTGTTTCATTTTATGTGTCTATCAAAAAAAAAGCTTTTGTCTCAGCAATGGCTGTATCATCCAGATACCTTCTACTGTAAAGGAATATGGAAAAATTTTATCAACTATAATTATTAAATTCAGAATCAAGTAGACGTCTTAGTGTGAGGAGACTCCATACATTGAGCTCTCGTCTTCCTCTCTCATTGTCCTGTCTTCCTTGGGACCTGACTCGAGACCACAACTTAGGCTCAGAAACATCTTACGACCATGACCTTCACCTCATGGAGCTGGCCCACCACCAGGGCCATTCCAGAGCTTTACACATGCCTCTCACACTAACATCACAAGATTAGGGACAGTAAATCCAGGACATACTCTGCTGATTCCGCTCATTGATTAGCTAAACTTTCTTTGTAAACTTCAAACAATGTACGTACAAATCAGGTCCGTATCTTGGTGACAGGGAATCCACATTGATCTTAATTGTTTTATGTATGCTTTGTTCTTCACATATATAAACTGAGCTTGTGCTCAATGATGGCACAGAGCATTCTCCACCTGTCAGTCAGTAGAGCATCCTCTCTTGTGTATGTAAGTAATAAAACCTTGTCTGCCCCTGTTGGACCTCTAGTGCAATCTTTGGAATCAGTAAATATTACAAGTAACCCTGAACGGATTTGGCACCCCCCCCCCCCCAGACCACTTGGAGAAACTAGATTGAGGCTCGTGAACACTTTTCTACAGTTCTTAGTATATTTATGATGTCCAAGATGACTGTGATGAGGATCAGTAAATAAGAAAGGCTTTCAAAGTCTACAATAGAAAGGACACTGTATAACAGAGCTCACCATCAGGTGCTAAGTGACTATGGGGCTATGCCCTTTTCAATTAGGTCTTTTCTCCATCATCATTATGGAAAATTCAGCACAAACTAAGTAAAAAAAAAAAAGCCTTATCCGTTCTCCCTATCACATAGGCTTGCTTCCCATTGAAAAGCAATATTTACGAGTGTACATTATAAAGTGTAACAGTGAGATCTCTGGCCCATAGTAAATACGTGTGCATGAGTTTGTATGTATATATATGAGGGAATTTCAAAGATTTGTGGAATACATGGAATTAAAATGTAAGTTTTTATGGTCAAAAAATGTTCGAGATACTTGAAGGGTTTTTTGGTTTGGTTGTTTTTAATTTTTTTTAGAGGGTATATGTGCTCTCCAGAGAGAAACAAAGTAAGAGAGAAAGAAAAAGGGAAAAAGCTGCTTCATAGTGGAGGATCACATTTCCATTTTTCTTTTTGGGATTTTGGGAATGCATACTCACATGCTCACATGCCAGATGTATTTTTCAAGCCATTGTGTCTAAGATTTGAACTGCAGTCAGCTACATAGGGATCAAGTCACCTTAACCACCATGACACCAACTGGCCCAGGTTTATTTTTCCTTTTTTTGTCTGTTTGATTTTAATAATATGAATTTTTTGAAGAACCTGTGTATATATTTCAGTTAAAACACTGCATTGTTTTC